>CM050928.1:5801565-6451565 GCA_027742785.1 Vigna reflexopilosa | reverse complement strand
GTAACTTTCAAGTGACTATTTAGGGTTTCCTTTTTTTTTTAATGAGAGAGTAGGAGAAAAAAAATAGTTGTAAACTTAAAATTAAATTTTATCTTCATTTTTAATAATTAATTTTTTAAAATTCGTATGTAAAATCTGTAGATAATTTGTTTACTTACATACAAATTTTGTATCATTACATACAAATTATGTTCTTCGCAAAATATCCCGCCATAAAACGCCTAAATTACTTATGAATTTTACATATGAAAAATCGGTAGATAAAAATTCGTATGTAAAATCCGTCTATAGCTCAATTTTTAAAATCTGTAACGTCCCGATTTTTTTAGATGTCACGGTGCAATTTTTTTTTTAAAACCTTTCTATAAAACATCTAATTCAAATGCGGAATCAAATCATAACTATAAACATCTTTTGAAAATATTAGAATATCACTTTTACATAAAAATACCAAATCGGAATACTTTTAAATAATAGAAAATAAATAATAAATCCTCGAACATAACATCCCAACTCTTGTCAATTACTCAGATATGATCTTATCTACAAACCATCTACTTCGTACAAGTACGATCATTGTAGGTGGAAACCACAACCACAACATTTCAGGGTGAGCAACCAGAATTATCATATCATACAATATACAATAATCATATTAACTACAATAATAATCAAATCATAAACATATAGCATCACAACAATAACATCACGACATTAACATCACGACATTAACATCACGACATTAACATCACGACATTAACATCACGACATTAACATCACGACATTAACATCACGACATTAACATCACGACATTAACATCATCGCTTAGCAAACTATTTTCTCTACACTAACACACCACCTAATCATCATAACCAATTCATTACGAGTCACACGACACCCTCTTCCCGTATCACACGACCAACGAGAATCTCTTTTCCGCATCACGCGGCCAAAAGAGTCATCACTACCAAACCATCAGCTTCCCTTATTTTCCGCATCACACGACCGAAAGAGTCATCACTACCAAATCATCATCTTCCTGCATCACACGGCCGAAGAGAATTTCTTTCCCACATCACACAGCTAAAAGAGTCATCACTACCAAATCATCATCTTTAATTCTCAGTTTCCAAAACCCACAACCCCTTCTTACTTCTATCATACCATGCATCCATAGAATAACCCACACCTCTCGACACTCCAAACCACACCCCTGGTCACCAATAACATCATCAAATGCACATGCAACAAGAACATACAATTCAAAACCCTACACATATATGATAACTTCATGTCATGCACTCAACCTTAACACATTAACAAAACCCTCCTACACCCAATTCTCCTCCAAACTAAAACAAACACCACTCATGGTGCACAACCGATCACAAAACAAATATGAATGTCAAGAACATCACAACCCCAATTACGCATACAATAAATCTAGCTACTCCCCTTACCGTACACACAAGATAGTTCTAGTCACTCCCCTTACCTGTTCTAATACAATTTTTGTTTCCAAGATCACCAAGAAAGCCTCACAACGTGGTCATCCCATTTTGATGCCCAGTTCTCGACTCTATTTTTTCTTAGAAAATGTCTTTTCTCTCATTTATCTTTCTAATTTTCGTTTTTTCCTTTTAGAGTAACAAAATGTGAACCCCTTTTTACTTTTCTCCTCTTTTAGAACAAATCCTAAGAGATAATTTTCTATATCCCTTCAACCCGAATCCGTTTCTTTAAAACCTTGGAGATATATGCCTTTGTTCTGGTTTAAAAACCAATTATTTGCTACCAATATTCACTCAAAACTCCCTTCTCTCTGTCTTACAAATCTATCTATTTTACCTACTCATCCGTGAACCCCACTTACCAAACAAAACAAACAATTAAACCCCAAACCATGACCCTCAACAGTATAAATAAATAACAACCAAAACATTTTAACAAAACATGTCCAATTAGCATTTGAATTGTATCACATTTACACCTAATATATAATATAATATAATATATTATATATAAACATGAAACTCATAAGTAACTATAATATAATATATTATATATATACACGTAACATATAAGTAACTATAACATTATATATTATATTTAAACATATAACTTATAAGTAACTATAATATAATATAATATAATATATTTAAACACATAACTTATAAGTAACTATAATATAATATATTATATATAAACAAGTAATTTATAAGTAACTATAATATATATAATATAATATATATATCACGTATATAACGATAATTAATTTTATTCACCAAAATAATACACTTAACATATCAAACCCACACAAAAACTGTTTTATTTTATTACTATTATTTTTATTATATAAAAATTATTGTTTAAAGTTATTTCATTTTTTCTCTTATTTTACAAAATCCGTATGTGAAATCTATATGTAATACTATATTAGCTACGGATTAAAATCTGTATATAAATATCGGTAAATAATTCAAGTTTTTCTTGTAGTAGATAAACTCTAATGTCAAATAAAAAAGTGACTTTATGTTTAACTCATCGTCATAATCGAAGTGTAATAATATTGTTGAGTGCATACATTTATTATTGTGAACAATGTAAATAAACACACAAAATGAGATAATAAAAATGGTATGATAAAAAAAATAAAAAGTAGATAAACAAAAAACTAATTATGGTTAAGATAGAAAATTGAATATGGTTGATAAGGAACTCATTATGGTTGAGATCCTCCTGAAAGTAGAAATGGATGTTCAACATGCCTAACTTAGAATGTAAATCTTAGAACATTGAAGGTGATAAAGCTTTTGTGAAGATGTCAACGACTTGATGAGAAGAATATAAAGCTTTTGTGAAGATGTCAACGACTTGATGAGAAGAATATAAAGCTTTGGTGAAGATGTTCGTGAGTTGACAGAAAGAAGCCACTAGAATAAGTTCGAGGAAACCAAAATTAACTTTCTCAAACAATATTGATCTCAAGTGTGCTCATGAAAAACATCACTAACAAGGTAGAGATTCTTGTAACTCAATGTCAAATGAGGAGGTGATTTTAAAACTAAATCATCTCACAAAGTCACACATAATTTAGTTTTATCTCTAATTAAAGTAAGATCTTCAATATATTATATGTGAAATATGGATTTGCAAGACACTTTGTTGCTCTTTAAAAAAACATTTGACTTTTCTGAGTACTTGGACAACTCAAATGTGTGAAATGATAAAAATCTTACTATTAGCATTTTTAAATCCATATATATTGAACTATTTGACATGTTTACTAGTATTGTCATATTTAATGTTTACACCTTTTATAAATTAAAGATAATTTGAGAAACAATTAAATAAGTGATTTTAGCCTAATTATATAATTAATAGGCTTAACTATGTTTTAGGTAGCTAATAAATTTAGGTGTTTTGTACATGTGTCAATTAAGTCCTTGTCATTACATTTTTTTTTCTTAATTGAATGAATTGATTGCTATTTTGTTTTGTCATCTTACTTATTTATTTTCTCATATTTTATTTTGTGTTAATATTAAGCAACATAGTTTTGTTATTAATATAATATATAAATTTATTATTTTGATTCAAAACAAGAAGAATAAACTTGTTGAGACGAGCCTCAAAAGATAATGAATATAAAAACGTGTTGGATGAGAATAAATAAAAAAAAACAAAAAAAAAACTAAATACGATATTGGAAAACTACAAAATAAGCATAGGGAAACTATGGAACAAAAAATATTATATACACAAGTCTTATTGGTGTATTATTTTCATCATTTCTTTTTCTTGTCTGACAAAATCATCAGAACCAAATCTTTAATATTGTGTTTGTTTGCGTGATGACATTGTTTATGCATATTAGCGAAAACAAAATTACGAGCTAATACACGTTCATTTACACTGATTATTAAAAGCGAATAAGAGAGAAGATTTGAGGGATGGGTGAGGTTTAAAATCCTACCACTTTGCTTGGATTTGTAGGGATTTAGGAGGAAATGTCAAAATACCCCTCGTATCATTATCATGTTTACATCACAAAAGTTGAAGTTTTGATTATATATAAGCCTTGTAATCGATTCCAAGTGACTAAGGAACCGATGCCACTAATCTTAATAGTAAAAAATTGATGAAGTGAAATTTGATGTTTTTCCCGAGGTTCTTTTTTTTATCAATTAAAATATTTTTTTATTTGTGACATCGTCAAATCCTACATTAATTTTCACAAAATTTACTTCCAAATCCATTTTCACTCACTTCTAAATCTCTTCAAAAAAACAACACTCAGTTTACTCTCAAATTCCCTCAAATTTATTCACTCCTTCTCTCTTAAATCCTTCATCCCAAGTAAACACACCATAAATCTTTCTAAACAACCTAGGTTATTTTGTTGCTTACCTTTTGCAGAAACTTGAAAGCTTAATGCATAGGAAAACAATAACTATAATGCGCAACTCAGACCATACCTTTTGTTGAATATAGTGAAAACTATGTATGAGATTAATCTTCCTTGTGTTGAATATACACATAAGGTCTTCTATTTATAAGAGAATAAATATGGGCTAAGCCCAAAATACAAATAAAAAATAATAACAAACTAACAAAAATAAAGGATAAACATAAAATAAAGATAATATATCTAACACTCTCCCCCAAGCTAGTGCATACAAATTATATGTACCAAGCTTGTTACTAATATAATCCATAAATACTTAGTGAAAATATCTTTTTCTAGACTCAAGTGACACCAAATTATTAATGATTTGTGAAGTTGTTCCACATAAATCTATTCTTGCAAATTGTTGTTGAAGAATGCATTGTTACCATCCAATGGATAAATAAGTCATTGTTGAAGAGCCACCACGACTATGAATAAACTAACAAAAAACCATCTTTGCCACGAGAGAAAAAACATATATGGACGGATAAACACAATGGTGATAGAAGGGAGGTCATAAGAGACAACAACGAAGGCACAAGAAAAAGGAAAAAGAGCAACCTCAATGCTCTAAATAGATGTTGATAAGAGACGGGACGTGCGACCATACGTGATGAATCTAAAAGAGGAAAGGGAGCGACCTTGACGCTCTAAATCATTGTGAGACGTGCCACCATGCACGATGAAAAAGGAAGCAGATTCATGACTCCAAAAGGTGATGAAGGCGTCGTTGACGACATGATATGATGATACCGCTGAACGCAGTAGATGACACCGTCGACAATGGTAGATGGAGCTACCGCCGTCATTTAGTGGTAGAGACAATAAATTTTTTTTTCTCAAATGAACCTTAAGCTCTAGATAATAATATTGAATATAGTAAAAACTATATATAAGATTAATCTCCTTTGTTGAATATACACATAAAATTCTTTATTAATAATAAAAGAAATATAAACTAAATCTAAAATACAAATAAAAATAATAACAAACTAACTAAAAATAAAAGATAAATATAAAATAAAAATAATATATCTAACATTTTACATTCAGGTTTTATTTTAATTTTCTCTTTTTCATTTTTTAATTAATAAATTCAATACGATAATTATCATCTACTTTTTAATCAATAAATTCAATAGTTTTCATGGATAACATACATATGATTTCTTGTTCTAACAAGTTTAATCTATCTATCTTTCTATATCTAATAATAATTTTTTATATCTATCTTTCTATATCTAATAATAAATTTTTATATCTATCTTTCATGTGACTTTTAAGTTAATATTTTACAAAGTCTGTAATTTTTTTATCAAGTGTACAATTTTATAAAACTTAATTCTTTATTTTAATTAATTAAATTATTTCTTGCTAGTATCTTAAATAAATATATTAAATTTAAGATTGAATATAAAACAAGATAAGTAATATAAAATTATAAATTAAACTAAAATTCGGGATTTTCAGGATTAAACTAGAAAAAACCACCCATGAAAAATTTAAGGTGACAAAATTTCCAATTTAAACATCTAAGTTAAAACTCAGAATGGAACCTCATTTGGATTGAAGTGTCGCTGACAGTAGGAAACTCATTTCAGGGTTTAAGCGGTGTGGAATGGAACCTCCGAAACTCCGAACAACAGGAACATAAACTCTGTAAGCACTTTATTTCGTTCGTTATTTCTGGCTTCTTCACATTGACAATGATTTATAATCGATTGCTTTCTTCTGCTACCAATCTCTTCAAACTCACCCATGAATTCTCTCTTCTCTCCCGCGCTCACTCCTCTATTTCTGCGCAACCCTTTACCCGAAAGTTAACGTTTTTGGCCTCTTCATCGATATTTCCCTCCACCCCACGTTTATGCAATGATTCAAATCTTGTGGGGATGAGAGGTATGAGATGTTACTGCCATGACAGTGGTGGGTCTAAGGAGTGGACTGAGGAAATTGAGTACTTAGATGAATCGGGTGGTGTTATTTACAAGGGTAAGGGTGTGAGGTCTGTGGAGCCTGGTCTTGATGATCATGTGATGGTGGGTGAGGTGAAGAAGCCCTTTGTGAATGCTCTGGCTGTAGCAAAAATTGTTGAGGTTGTGAAGAGGTGGAAGTGGGGGCCGGAATTGGAGACCCAATTGGACAAACTACAGTTTGTGCCAAACATGACTCACATTGCTCAAGCATTGAAAGTTATTGGTGATTCTGATGCTTGTTTGAGTTTGTTTAGGTGGGCCAAGAGGCAGGCTTGGTATGCTACAAGTGATGACTGTTATGTCATGTTGTTTGATGGGCTGAATCAAAAGAGGGATTTTGAGGGGATTCAGTCGTTGTTTGATGAGATGGTTGGTGATTCGGCTGATGGGGTTTCCTTGTCAGCCGCGTGTAATAGGGTGATTAAGCACTTGGCTAAGGCAGAGAAGTTGGAGGTGTCGTTTTGCTGCTTCAAGAAAATAGTGGATGCTGGTTGTAAAGTTGATACGGAGACGTATAATTCGCTCATTACTTTGTTTTTGAACAAGGGTTTGCCTTACAAGGCATTTGAAATGTATGAGAGCATGGAGAAAGTTGGCTGTTTGTTGGATGGTTCGACATATGAATTGATGATCCCCAACTTGGCAAAGTCAGGGCGTCTTGATGCTGCTTTCAAACTCTTCCAAGAGATGAAAGGGAGAGATTTTCGGCCTGGTTTGAATGTCTTTGTGTCTCTTGTTGATTCTATGGGGAAGGCGGGCAGGTTGGACAGTGCAATGAAGGTTTACATGGAGATGCGAGGTTATGGCTACAAGCCACCCCCTACCATATTTGTTTCTCTGATTGAGTCTTACGTGAAGTCTGGGAAGTTAGAAACTGCTCTAAGGCTTTGGGATGAGATGAGGATGGCAGGGTTCAGGCCTAACTTTGGTTTGTATACTTTGGTCATTGAATCCCATGCAAAATCAGGGAAGCTTGACATTGCTATGTCTACGTTTTTAGATATGGAAAAAGCAGGGTTTCTACCAACCCCATCTACATATTCTTGTCTCTTGGAAATGCATGCTGCTGCTGGACAAATTGATCCTGCCATGAAACTGTACAATTCAATGACTAATGCGGGTTTAAGACCTGGCCTAAGCACTTATACCGTGCTTTTAACTCTACTGGCTAATAAAAAGCTGGTGGACGTGGCTGCCAAAATTCTACTTGAAATGAAGACCATGGGGTATTCTATAGATGTGACAGCTAGTGATGTTTTGATGGTGTATATTAAGGAAGGTTCGGTTGATCTTGCTTTGAGGTGGTTGCGTTTCATGGGTTCATCTGGGATCAGAACCAATAATTTTATTATCAGGCAGTTGTTTGAGTCATGCATGAAGAGTGGGTTGTATGAATCAGCCAAGCCTCTTCTGGAAACATATGTTAACTCTGCTGCTAAAGTTGATTTGATACTCTACACCTCCATTTTAGCTCATCTGGTTAGGTGTCAGGAAGAGACAAATGAGAGGCATTTGATGTCTATCCTCAGTGCTACAAAGCATAAGGCACACACTTTTATGTGTGGACTTTTCACAGGCCCAGAACACAGGGGACAGCCGGTGTTATCTTTTGTCCGGGAATTCTTTCAGGGTATTGATTATGAATTAGAGGAGGGTGCTGCTAAGTACTTTGTCAATGTTCTTCTCAATTACCTAGTTCTTATGGGGCAGATAAATCGAGCTCGATGTGTTTGGAAGGTTGCTTATGAGAACAAACTTTTCCCAAAGGCTATAGTGTTTGATCAGCACATTGCTTGGTCCCTTGATGTTAGAAACTTGTCAGTTGGAGCTGCTCTTATTGCAGTAGTGCATACTCTTCATAGATTCAGAAAGCGCATGCTATATTATGGCATTGTACCAAGACGGATAAAATTGGTTACTGGAGCAACTTTGAAGATTGTGATTGCACAGATGTTTAGCTCAGTAGAATCTCCTTTTGAGGTGAGTAAAGTGGTTCTTAGGGCATCAGGAGATTCAGTCATGGAGTGGTTTAAGAAGCCAATTGTTCAGCAGTTTCTTCTTAACGAAATTCCATCTAGGTCTGATATTCTAATGCACAGGCTGAACATACTTTTCCCTAGTTCTGCACCTGAAGTTAGATCTCTATCTCCTCCTAAGCCTCTCATTGCAGTCAGGGAAAGGTAAACAGTTTTGATATCTATGGTTAGTAACTGGCATTTGAAGTTTTATTGTTAGTCCAATGTCGTAGAGTGCTGCACAGTGTGAAAGTGATGCTTAAAAATACTTGTACTATTTAAGAATTTAGACTATAATTTAACTCTGATGATTCACATTTTTCACCTTTTGAAGCAGATGCAGATACTATCTGAAGATTACTTTATAAATCTGTTTAGGATTAACTCGTATGTTAAAATTGCATTTAATATTTTAAATAATATTACACATATTTTCATATAGACTTGCTAGCCAGAATGTTATGGTCTTGTTATCAAGATGCTGTAATGAAACATCACAAAATGATCTCTGCAGTAAATGGAGCAGCACGTTATTTCCACTAAAGTTATAGTGAGCTTTTCTGAATTTATTTCTTTTATATAATTTTCCTAGAGTTTGAAATGATCATCACAAAGAAGCAATGCTGATTGTTGATAGACACTCTATGCTTCTGAGTAACATTTATGTGTTCTTTTAGCTTGTGGGATCCTTTGTTCAACAAAAATAATAGTTATTGAACGATCACTCCAGCTGTGGATTACTTCAATGTGCCTCCTTATTCTGAACTAATCTAAAGTGGATTTCTTGGTTGGTATGATTCCTCATATTAAAGGCTTTTTAGAGTTATTATATCTCTGTATTTTACGTCCCATATTCCATTGGTGAGGGTTTTTTAGTTTATGCTTCATGGTTTCACCAAGTGTGCATTTTTTCAGTTCATATATTCGGCAATATACTGGCCATGATTGTGCCTAAAATAATGATTTCAGCGAACCTCTAAGACAAGTCTGTTTTCTTAATGGCCTGAATTTTTCAAAATGCTTTTTGGTTCTTCCATTGTCATGTAATGTTTTTTAAAGTTGCGCTTTCTTGGTTGGATGTTTTTGCTGATAAAGTGATGTGTGCTAATACAATGCACAGTACAAAATATGTCTAGAAGAAAAATGCTAAATTCATGTGCCAAGATGGATGAAATTTCAACTACCTTGTTATATGTTTTCAAAGCCACTAAGAGTTTATGCCAGTTGAGATTTGGGTTTAATTGTGATCTGTTCTTAGCCTTCTTCGTTTCATATGCTTGATGCTTTGTTGTGAATGGACGAAGTTCTCGATGTGAGAGAGTATTGAAGATTTAAATTAAATATACAAATTTGTATTATTTAATAAACTTTTAGTCAGTTTTTTTTTTTTTTTTTTTTTTTTTTTTTTTTATATATTTGACTAACACAAATCACGCAATAAATAACTTTTATGGTTTAGATACTATCCATAACTTTTGTAACCAATATCAATTGAATTTAAAATGGATTACATATATTTTTTAGTCTTATGACTTTGCTACATTAACAGATATTTAATGTCATTTGTTCACGAAAACTACATTTATTTATTACAAAAGTTTAAAAATAAAAATAATTTAAAATTTGGAATGGAATAAAATCCAATTTCACAACCCAATCTAAAATCTTTATTTATTTATTTAATGTATTAGGTAAATTACTTTTATGCATTAAACTTGAGTTTTGCAAAGTGGATGTGATTTAAAAATAATAAAATAAAGGCGTTTGAAACTAAAAAATATAATAAGTTTTTTTTTTTTAGTGTAAACTTATGTAGATGTGAGCTTAATCGATAAGGAAAACCGTTCACCATTGGTTTATATCCATTGTAATAACTTCTGTTTTCTTTTATTATAAATTTCATTTTTGAGGTTAGAGTTTTAAGGGTTGAATATATATAATATAATATAAAATAAGGAAAATAAAGTTATTATGGAAGGGCTAGCCACAAGCTCATGTAATACCAGAAAAATTAAACAAGTTAGGTGAATTTAAATTTCGCTAAGAAAAAATCATTTCTAAAGAAGTCTTTCCTTGGCAGAGAGGGAATAATATAAACTGCCTAAGAGTCAATTCCATTGATTACAATTTTACATATTTATTTTCTATAAATGTGAAAGATCTTAAAGGTTATTTTTGTAATTTTAATTAGACAACATTTTGATTTGTTCCTAATGTTTCAAGATACAATCTTCATATTAGAAAAAAAGTCTTGATTATATAGTTAGTTTCTAACAAAAAGTTCTATTAATGCAATAAATAATTTAACTTCAATAATGATTTGTACAAAGCTTAAAATATTAAAATAAAAAATAATTTAGCTTAAATACTCTTTTGATTTCTATTGTGGTTGACTTTGTTTAATATGAAACTTTTTTTTTCCAGATGTTCAATGTGGTCTAAATTTTGGAAATTTATGTTTAATTTGGTTTTATTTCATAACACTGTACAAGTTGATAATGTTTAAATTAGTTGTTCAATTTGTTCTTATGTGACCCGTCCAACACAATGTGAGTTGGAATCTAGACAATGAAAAGTTGTCACGTGGTATCTATCCACCACATACAAATCTGACCAATGTGATGTTATTACATCATCATCTTCAACCTCCTAACACATAAAAAACCCTGGCCACCATCGTTAGCCATCACACCTCGAACAACTCATGCAATCTTCATCTTTTTCTACCAGAACAACCATAGCGTCTTCATGCTTTCAACCACCATGTTCGTCACCTGAATCGATCCTCCATCAACACTGCGAGCAAGTCCTAAATTGTGAAACCCTAAATCCTTTCTAACCACTGATCTCCACGTACAGATCTCATAAGGTGGATTTACGATCTCAGGTCTCCACTACTCTTTTGGTGATTGATTCACAACAAATCTTTGCATGGAGGAGTCAGGATTGAGGTTTCGTGGAGGAGATATGCGGTGATGGAACAATGGACACAGGTTTTCTTATGGTGCATGTGTGTTTAGGGTCTGGTAGGGCTAGTGGTTCGTGATAGGTGTCTCACTTGTGGTGGTTGACGATGAGTTGCAACATGGAGGTCTAGTGCGAAGACTGTTTGCGCGTTGGAGGGGTTCATGGTATTATGTGGTTGATGGGTTATATTATATCTACGATGAAGGGTGCAATGTTAGGTGGTAGCGTCAAAGTCGACCTGTGCATGTGTAGGTGTTTCGTTGATGTTCGTGAGGTGGTTGGGTGAGGATGATCGTGGTGGTGCACGAGAATGGTTCGTGAGGGGGGTTCTCACGGTGAGGTGATTTAGACTTGTAATGGAGATTGGAGTTGCGCGTTTTGGAGAGGTGTAGGTGTGGTTTGCATTTTGGATGATAATGACGTGTTATCGGCACTATGTAGTATAGTTGCGTGGTGGCTGATGGTAGTGGCTAGGATTTATGATGTGTTGGAAAGTTGAAGAAGATGATGTGGCAACATCACATTGGTCAAATTTGTGTGTAGTGGATAGATACCACGTGGTAGTTTTCTATTTTCCAGATTCTAACTCACATTGTGCAGGATGGACCACGTAAGAAAAAAAATCAAATTGTTCATTCAAACACTATCAATGTGTACAATTTATCGTTAACAATTTAGACGACGTCATGAAAAAGGACCAAATTAAACATAAATTATCAAAATTGGAACCACATTAAAAGACCAAATTGAACATAAATTATCAAAATCGACACCATTTTAAAAACTCAAAATAAATGAGAACATTAAACAAAGTCGACGAAAATATGGACCAAAAGAGTATTTATGCCAAGTAATTTTTTTATCTTAAAATTAGCTTCTTTTTTAATGAATTAAAAATTTATTAAAATTAAAATTTCATGAAACTTTTATTTATATTTGAAAAAAATATATAACCTTAAAATTTTAAAAGTAACATAGAGATATTTATAAGAAGTAAATTAAAATATAATATAATTATCTTTCTAACGAAGATAATCTAAAACAAATTGCCACAAGTATTAACAAAGAGAGTGTAGGTTTCTTTCACTCAATAATGTTCCATCTACCATTCTCATGGTTAATTTTTGATAAATTATCAAAGTAATTTAACCCAACAATAAATTTAAATTATTTTTAATATTACATATAAGTAGAAATTAATTTGCGTTTATGTTTTTTAAAATTATTTCTCTCTTCTACCTAACTCGAATTCTTTCTAAATGAATTTGCATAAATATATTAAAAATTATAATAAATATGATTATTGTATTAAAAAATATTTGTTTTACTAAAATGGTGTAAGTAAACAGCCCAATTATTGAATATCCTATACATACTGATTTAAAGAATTAAAAATAAAACGGTTTACAACTAAACAGTCATTATTTTAAAATAAATCAAGACTCATTTTTGTGTGTATTATTATTAATAGGAAAAGTCATATTTATATATATATAAAATATAATGAAAAAAGAGGTTAATGCAAATATTTAAATATCATACAGAATAATCATTCATATAAGTAATTATAGCAAATCAATTAATCATATGAGTGAATGTAGTAAATTAATGGACATCTATTAATTTATCTCTCTTGGATGATGTTAAGTACATTCTTTATTCTTTAATATAATATTGTTCTTCACATATTCTATTTTTTCTCTTCATGAAAAATCGCATCATTAAGACGATGAAGTCTAATCTTGTGAATTAATTGCTCAAAAGTTCTCCTTGACAAAGGACTTTGCAAATAAATATGCCAGATTTTTTACATGAAGGAATCTTTTGAATCTCTATATCATCCTTTCAATTGAATAATGCACTATTTTCTTCATATATTGTTGTTGATTCCATTTTTCTCGAGGATAGACTACAAGTTTTTCACACATGTTGAATTATAGACCTTAACCAAACACATTCACGAATTACTTTATGTAATGATAAAATTTGCAATGATTTGACGATGTTATTATTATAGTTTGTTTCATAGACCGCTAAGAAATCATTATGAAACCACATGTGAACAAATATTTTGTTTGTGATCAACCATTGTAAGGATATGATAAATAACATGCACCTACATAATCTATTAGATTTGATTTTGAATCATTTGGATAAAATAAACCCACATTCATAGTACCTTTAAGGTAACAAAGTATATGTTTTACTTCAGTTTAATGTCTTCTTATAGGTGAAGAACTATATCTTGGTTAACAAATTTACATCCAATGTTATATCAGGTTAAGTATAATTAGCAAGATACATTAATGTTCCTATAATACTAAAATATGATGCTTCTGGACTAAGAAGTTCTTTATCCTTTTCTTGAGATCTAAAAGGGCCTTTATCAACATATAACAACCTCACAACCATTGAAGTTCATAAAGGACATGACTTGTCATATAGAACCTCTTATATACCTCTTGATGTACAAAAAACACCTTTATTTAAAATACTCAATTTGTAGTTCAAACAAAACTTTGTATTTCCAAGATCCTTCATCTTAAATTCTTTTTTTTAGTAATTAATTACCCGTGTGAGCTCATTAGGTGTTCCAACGATGTTTATGTCATCTACATAAACAAAAATTATAGCAAATTTATTTTTTAATATTTTCATATAAATATAAGGACAAATACCCTTTTTTTAACAAGTACTTACTAAGATTGTTATACCAGATGCATTTTAATTACTTTAATCCATAAACGACTTGTTCAATTTTATTGAATAATCCTACTTAGAATTTGCCTTGTTGGGCTAATTAAATCCTTTAAGGAATTTCATATAAATATCATTCTCAAGGGAATCTTACAAATATGTTATAACATCATCCATTAAATGTAAATGCAAACCTTCTTGTGCAACTAGGCTAATCAAATGTCAAAATATGACTGCATTCAATACTAATGAATATGTCTCTTTAAAAATCAATACTAGGTTTTTGTGAAAAACCTTGAGCAACTAATCATTCTTTGTATATAACAATTTCATCATTCTCATTTTGTTTTTGAGCAAAAATCCAACTGTACTCAATGGGTTTTACACCTTCAAGTGTGCCAACTACAAGTCCAAAACCCTTTTTATTTGGCAAGAAAATCTATTTATGCTTCTATTACATCTTTCCATTTTGGCCAATCATTTCTTTTTGAATAATCTTCAATGACTATTGGTTCTTGATCCTCATTGTTACTCAGAAAAGTCATCGCTATATTATATGAAAAAATCTCGTCAATCTTGACTTCATTTTGGTTCCATATTATCTTATTCATGACATAATTTATTGAGATCTCATTATTTCTAGAACCAAATCATTAATTATGTCAAATAATTGTTTTTTATATTTCCTACGTTTTCAATTAGGTCATCTTGTCTTTTAGCTCATTTTCTCATTCAAGGGATTTTATCTTTGGAACTAATAAGTCTACCATGCTTCAAGCATTTTATGAATTAATCTAAATTCTATTTGGAGCGTTAGTCGCTGGTATATGTGGTTTAGCTACTCTTTTTGTGTCCGTAAAAACATGTGGTAATTGATTGACTAATTTTGTAAATAAATTATCCTTGAACTTCTAGTTAAGTTCTTTTGTATGAGAATCAAGATGAGATAATGATAATTAATTCCAATCAATATCTTTTTCTAATTGTGTCTTTCTCTCCCTAATGTTGGAAAAACTTATTCATCAAAATGACAATCGACAAATCAAACTCTAAATAAGTTTTCCATTAATGGTTCAAGATATTTTATTATTGATGGAGAATCATATCCAACATATATTCTCAATTGTCTTTGAGGACCCATCATAGTCCCTTTTGGTGGGATAATTGGAACATATACAACACAACACAAAATTCTTAAATGAGAAATATTAGGTTATTGACCAAAAACCAACTACATAATAGAGTATTTGTGATAACTTGTTGGCTTGATGCGAATCAACATTGTAGCATGCAAAATTGCATATCCTTAAGTAGCCATTGAAAGATTAGCTCTCATAAGTAATGGTCTTGCAACCAATTTTAGATGTTTTATTAATGATTCTAAAAGTTCATTTTGAGTATGAACATGTGTTGTTGGATGATCAATTTCAATTCCAATTGACATGCAATACTCATGAAAAGCATGAGATGCAAATTCACCATCATTATAAGATGAATTTTCTTAATCGGATAATCTGGAAAGCGAGCTCTTAACTTGAATAATTGTGTCAATAACTTTGCAAATATCTGACTCACAAGTTGATAATAAACAAATATGTGACCATTTAGTTGATGCATAAATTAAAACCATGAAAAATCTAAATTATCCACATGATGGGTGTATTGGACCACAAATATCACCCTATATTCATTCTAAAATGAGATTGACTCATTTCTATTTATTTTTTGTGATGATCTTATCATCAAATTTCCTTGTGAGCATGCAGTACATGAAAAATCATTGGACTAAAGAAATTTTTGACTCTTAAGTAGGTGTCCACATGAGTTTTCAATTATTTTTCACATCATGATAGATCTAGGATGATCCAACCAATCATGCCAAATAAGAAATTTATTTTGATTTGTAAGCTTTTGGCTTACAATGACATGCGTTGTACTCATATATACGTAGTATAAGTCATACTACATGTGTTTCAAGACACAATCCATTAGTCTATATAACGTCATTGCATACTAAATGATCATATATATAATTAAAATTTAATGGACTTAGTAACATCAACTCGTTGCAGGTACCATCCAAAATTAATCAACTCCCTAATTCATATATTATGATGTAATATTAAACAAAACTAAGTATAAAACATCTTTTGAAAAATCTTTGAACCTTTTTATACACGTACAGTGTGACAAAATCTAAATCACAAATTATGAAAACACCTATTTCACATTCGTACACATAATATGCATATTAACTTAAAAAATATATATTTGTAATATATGTATAATGTATAATTTTGTTATTTCAATATCTTAATTCACATTTCTATAACAATTACTATATAAGATCTATATAATAATTAATGCTCATCATACACTTAATTCATATATACATTCTATAAGATAAAAGAAAAAATTGATTCTTATACCTATACATAATACCAACATTAGACATACATATTTTAAACCAATATATATAGTAAAAATACCATAAAAATTCACCTTAAATTAAATTATAGTGAAAATAAATTAAAAAATTCATCATGTAGAGACTTCTTCTGCCATTTTATAAAAAGAAAAAAAAAATCTATTTCTTAACACCCTCTTCACCAATTGATGTTATCAATGCTTCCATTTGGTTTAGTAAAGAAAACAACAATATCAAGATGAGTGACATTCATATGGCCATAATCAAGATCACCATTACATAAGCAAAGTGTGTTTCTATGTTCTTCTCCTTATTTTTTAAGATGATTTGGTGTAGAACAAGTATGACTCAAATAGTCTTTACCACCACAACAATAACTTATATTTTAATTTTATTTGCCATTACTTTCACCTTTTTCTTTTCTTTTTTTCACATTATTGTTCTACTTTTGATGATAGAATGTCTTTTTGAAATTTCTTTCATAACCATGTCCACAAACATAATCACTAACATGACCACAACCACGATCAAGACCACAATTATGACAAAATATGAATAAGAGACATTGTTGCATTAACTTTTAGAAATGGAGCAGAACTAGTTGGGGGGGGGGGGATCTCATGATTTTTTCATCATTGTTTTGTTGAGTCACAAGAAAGCATGAAAATAATTCAGAATATTTGTGAAATTCATTTTCATGATATTATTGTTGGATGGACAAATTAGTTGTTCAGATGAGTTATTTCTTTATTTAATGACATCACGAAGATCCAATGCACCTAAATGTATTTCAGCATTTAATATCCAAGATAAATAATTCTTCTTTATAGCCACAAATTCAAATTTTTGCAAGGTTTAACATGTTTAGAACTAGCAAATAAAATATTAATAGTAATTATTTTTCATGTATAAAACTATAAAATTAATGTAACAATATTAAATGTTAGAAAAACAATTAAATATAAATAACAATTAATAATGGTAATAATAATAATAATAATAATAATAATAATAATAATAATAATAATAATAAGATTTAGATGAAAATCAATAAAATCAAACAATTCTTATCACAAAATAAAAATATAAGATAAAATTGTAAATGAGAAAATGATTAAAAAGAGTTTGGATTGAAACATGTAGAAGGTTATCCTTAAAGAGAAAACGTTCCCACTAGCTGAATTGATTAAAGCACTATTGAAGACTAATTTATGTGTGTATTATTATTAATAGAAAAAGTCCTATTTATTAGTACAAAATGTAATCAAAATGTGATACAATCAAATAGTTAATACAAATATTTAAATATCATAAAAGAATAATCAATGATATAAATTATAGTAAATTAATCAATCATATTTAATGTAACAAATTAAAGAAGAACCATTAATTCATAATCATTCATTCATAACAATTAATATATTTTTAGTCTGAGCTCTAATGCATCTTCAATAAAAATTATAATAAAACTTTTTTATTTTTATTCTTTTAACTAACACACATTGACTATCATAAAAGTTAAAGAGTAATTGTTAATCCTATAAAAACCTATATGATTAGGAGATAAGGATAGAAAATTTTCACATTGTGTGAATTATTAAAATAGTAATAAACTTTAAAGTGGAGGTATGAATATATTATAAAATTGTATATAAAAAAAATATTATAAATTTGCAGAAGTCATGAACTTATCTAAGGAAATTTAAAAGGATAAAGCTTTGTACTCTCAAAAGGAACAAAGGGAGAACAACAAAAATGATAGATTGTAACAAGCAGCAGAAAGTGACCAAACAAGGAAAACCTTGGACACTTCATGATGATGTGTGTGACACCTTTAATAAAACCGTCAGATACATTCGAGAGAAGAAAAAATGGCGATCTTATCAATTCCAATATTTGCATCTAAGCCAGGAAATAAGAGAGAAATTAGTCTTTATGCAATGTTATTGGACTGAAGTGTCCTTCACTTTCTTTTTCAAATCATATTGCGCATAAATTAGTGATTAGGGATAATAAAAAAATTTGTGTTCATGAACATTGAACATATGTAGATAAAATCTGTAGAGATAGTTGATATATATTTACTATTTATGAGTTTCAGATAGTAATATTTATTTATAAATAGATCGGATGTAGTATTATACTATTTGAATTCATTATTAATAAAAAATAAGAATAATAATTTAATTTATATTTTATTTAATTAAATTTAATTTAAAATAAAATTAATTTATATTTTATTAGATTAAATTTAATTAAAATTAAATTTTAATTTATTTTATTTTATTTATATAGAATTTTATATATTTTTTTATAATTTTATTTAAATTTTATTTTAAAAATAATAAAATATATTTTTTAATATTTGTGGATATTAATCGATTTTAAAATATTAGCGAAACGAATACCATAGCAAATGGATTATGGTTGAAATTTTCATTTTACGGGTGAAGTTAGGTAGACTCACTCCGTAACCTAACTTGTGTTGTCATTCCTATGGATGTACATGACACTCACTCCTTAAAGGATGCACATAGCTAGCATGCATCCATATTTTAATTTTATTTTAAATTAATTAAATATATGAATTTTTATTTAAAAACTGATTATTTAGATTTTATTTTAAATTAATTTTAAGTAATTAGATTTTATTTTATATTAATTTTAATCAATAAAATTACAATCTTACATTTTAATCTATTAAATTACTTCTGTATTTATCCTATCGTTCAAATTATTAATAAGTTTCACAAACTTTTTTTTTTAAATCCTACCACTTTAACTATTGTATTTCTTGAAGCAAAGAATACTATTTTTTTTTTTTTATATCCATTCATCAGTATTTGTAACAACATTTAATTAGAAATGACCTGCATGACGTAAAGTGTGAGAATGTTCGTGAGGAGTTCAATCCAATAAGATGAAAAGAGCAAACCATGACAATGTATCCAATTCACATTCAACAATATGTAATCAAATTAGCAAAACCATTGATTTTGTAGAATTAAAGTGGCATTCTTGATGACAGGATATTTTGTAGCATTTTATTGCTGGAGATTGTAAGAATGGGGTGGTGTTATGAGGGAATTATGCTTATTGCCTATTTTCCAAGAAGGGAAAATCAGTGTGAAGTGGATTGAAGCTATCCCATGAGAGACTGGAATCCAAATCCTCAACCCATTGTTGCAATTGCAAGGAATTTTCCTGAAGATAAGAGGATTCACACACAGAAAGGTTGCTAGAATCATCCAGTGAGAAAGAAGAACTACAATAAGAGCTGGTGCTGGCTTTGGTTTCTTGGCTCACCCATGATCCCAACTCCAACTGTGACCACAACACTTCATAATTGTTCAGAAAACCAGTGCTGTCATCCCATGTAACCTTTTTTTCTTCCATTTTGTCTTCTGTTTTTGGCTCTTCTCCTGTGGCATGCATGTCCAAGGGTTTGTTATCCACACCTTGGTCAGACCCTTTTGAAGTGTTTTTTTGCTGTTTCTCTGTCTTGAGTTTGTCATCACCAGACTGTTGCTGCTTTTGCTCAATTGGCATCAGGGTCAAAGGGTCCAAACCAAGGAGCTTCAACCTCTTTTTGATTTTTGTGTTCCAGTGGTTCTTGATTTCATTATCTGTCCTCCCTGGAAAATGTGAAGCAATCTTAGACCACCTGAAAAATGTGCTTCATTGTGTTACAAGACATCTATAAATCTATAAAGTATGATTTAAGGTTTATCAAATACACTGTCCAAAAAGCATGCCATAAATCTTTCCGGCAAAGAAAATACAGAAACATGTAACATATACAACATATAGATACCTGTTACCAAGACATGAATGTAGTTGTATAATTTGATCCTCTTCCATTTCAGTAAATCCACCTCTCTTGAGGTCTGGTCTCAGATAATTAATCCATCTCAATCTGCAGCTCTTTCCACATCTCAACAATCCTTCACCACAATGCCAAACAGAAAGAAAAAGGAAGAATGCAGAATTCAAATAACACAACAACTTTAAGGCAAAGTGACAAGTAAACAAGTTTTTCACAAAGGAAATACCTGCTAGCTTGGGAACTGCTCTCCAGCAGTGAATACCATTGTTGAGAATGAAATTCATAAGCTTGTGATCTTCCTCAATAGTCCATGGACCTCTCTTCAAACCAGCCTTATCACAACAAGGTTGTCTTCCCA
This sequence comes from Vigna reflexopilosa, assembly GCA_027742785.1. NCBI lineage: Eukaryota > Viridiplantae > Streptophyta > Magnoliopsida > Fabales > Fabaceae > Vigna > Vigna reflexopilosa. Next base: position 6,430,848 of record CM050928.1, on the reverse strand, counting down.
TTTTGGAACCTACCCTTTTGCCAGAAAACAAGATATTAGATTCCCCTGAGAGTTAACAAAAGGAAGGGCACTTAAAAAGCAGCTTAATTGAGGTTGAAGCAAAGATGCTGCCAGTTCATTCAGACATTTAAATAAGGGCAAGGTGTCCTTTGAGAGGGGTGACAAATGATTGGATGGAAGTTACTTTAGTTGAAAGCTGTGAAAGGCATGCAAGGGTTGTCATTATAATATGATGCTCACCACCACCCTTCTTCAGACAAGATCAAGAGTTTCTGTTCAACCACAAAATTTTTCAATGCAAGAAAAAATAACCATCTGTGAGTCCACCCTGTTGACAATTTTTCATTATTTGGACCCAAAATCTTCTCTTGTTGATACCATTCCTTGCAAACACCATAAAAATATTGAGTTTGATGGGATTCCCTGGTCCCAAATGGCTGGCAAGCTTTGTCCTTATAAGCAATTCCCTCTTTTCATCTTTCACCATATATATATATATATACCTTCACCAGTTATGTGCTGATATCATGAAATTCTTCCATTGATTTGGGGATTGGAACATTGGTAAATTGACAATGAATAAGGTGCAACAAAAGCATATATAAGCAGTCGGAAAATATTTTTTTGTTTTAATATATATCAAACTTTGGTGCTTGCTTTAGTTGTTCTATCTCATCTTCATGTTGTGTTGTTTTTGTTGAGGTTTCAATTGTGAGTTTGAGTTCTAAGTTAGATATAGAAAATAAAACATTATATAAAAATGAAAGATTTATTAATTTATTATTTTAAGGTTTAGACAGATAATAGTATCAATTTTTTATATATTTAAACTCTAGTATTATCGGTGTTTGTGTAATTCAGAAGTAATATCCTTTAGATCCAAATAGAAATTAATTAAATTGATTAAAATTTTACATTATGTATTGAAATTTTTAGTATCTTCCGTTTCTCCTTTCTCTAGAGTGACCAGCTCTTCTTTGTCTAATGCCCTTTTTCATAAACAGTGAAGACAACATGTTTTAACATATTCATTGTAAGTTTTAGAAATGTAGGAGTATTTTCTTTTCTGTAAGTCCAATATTTTATTAAAAAGTTTAAACCTTTCCGAAAAGAACATTGATTTGCATAAATTTAATCAAGAGGGTTGTTAATCCTAATCATTAAAAAGAGTAAAGAGGATAGTAAAAAAGTGGATCTATCTCCTTGCTACCTTCACTATGTACCATGTGTTTCAACTTTGTTTTCTTTTACAAGTTAAAAACAAGTAATCAATTGTGACTGAGACTGAAATAAAGTACAAGGGTACGGTTATATATAGTATGCACACATGTTAAATGTCAAAAACACAACATTGGTTTAACCTAAGTGCTAATAATTTTTGTTAAGTGCATTTCCCTAGAAGATCTTTTGACTAATGATTAAGACTAACAAAAGACCCTAAAATGAGGAAGAAAGAAAAAAAAAAGGAAAAGCTAGTGGCCCTTAAGCTTTAATCATAAGTTGCAAAAATATTGTTAATTTAGAACCCACCATTCTCCTAATTAGGAGACATTAGTGGCACAAACATTTGGAAAATTTGCATCATATAATCAAAGCTTTGCACAAAATTAAGATAGAAACATTTGGTCATGCTTTGCCTAAATGGGTTTGTATGCTACGATTAAACCGTACGAGAAAAAGTGAGTTATGTTTATGTTCATTGTTATAAATATAAGCCGCTTCCAATTTCAGAAGTTTTATTTAATGTTATTTTTTTTAAATTATTATTGTATTTAAATTTAGGAATCATCACCAATACATATGGGGTTAGATGTACTTTAGAAAATATATTCGTGTATTGTGTGAAGTAAAAAAAAAAAACATATTAAATAAATCTAACTATAATTTTTAATGTAAAATTAGTTAATTTTATTTGGTTTAATACTTCTTTTGAGTTCTATTTTTGTCGACTTTTTTTAATGTGAAACTCATTTCTTTTTAAATGTTTAATGTGGTCCTAATTTTTGTAATATATATTTAATTTGGTCATTTTTCATTACGTCGTCTAAACCATTAACAATGTGTGTTACGTGTGTCAGTTCGTGATTTTTTAATTTTTTTTAACTTTTTATTTATTTTATTTTACTTTTTTATATTTTTCCTTAATTTTAAAAAGTTATCCATGTATCAATTTAATATTGTATCACTTGTGAAGTCAATGTCATGTAAGTGTCTTATTTACTTTAGTCTAAATTTTTGTTATTTTTGTTTAATTTAGTTTCAATTTTTGTTAATTTTATTCAATTGAATCTTAATATTTTTTCTCTCTAAATTGATATTAAAATATAATTTTTTATTAAAATTCATATTTTTATTAAATATTTTCATTATTTTTAAACAACTCTAACTATATTATTGGAATATAATTATTATATTTATGTTTGATTTTTTTTTCTACTTGCAAAAAATAGGATTAGAGTTGGTTTAAAAATAATGAAAAATTATTCTTCTAATTTTAAAAATAATAAAGAATTTTCATTTTAATTTTTAAAAAATATAGAATTTGTCTTCTAATTTTAGAAAAAAATTAGAATTTTTCTTCTAATTTTAAAAAAAAAAATCGTATTATTTTAAAAATAATAAAGAAATTTCCTTCTAAGTTTAAAAATAATGAAGAGTTTTTCTTTTAATTTTAAAAATAATGAAAAAAATCTTTTAATTTTAAAAATAATGAAGAATTTTCATCTAATTTTAAAAATAATGAAGTTTTTTTTCTAAAATTTAAAATTAGGACTGATTTGAACAAAATTAACAAAAATTTGAATTCAATTGAACAAAATTAACAAAAACTGAGACTAAATTGAACAACAATAATGAAAATTATAATTGAATTGAATACAAGACACTGACATGTGACACTGATACTAACTTGATATGTGACATTTTCTTGAGGATGTCATTGACATTGCCATGTAACATAATATTGACAAATAGTCAAATTTTTTAAATGAAATAAAAAGAAATACAAACTGACACGTGATTCATACTGTTTTTTCATTAATAATTTAGATGACATTAAAAGAAAAAAACTAAATTAAACATAAATAATTAAGAAAATTAAAATAAAATTGATCATTCAGAAAAAAATAGTCCTGAAAATAGAAACTAAAAGTGATCTGAAGTTATTTTATTTTGTATAAGAGTTTAAAGAGTTTTTGTCTGGTGAATTCTCAGTTCACTTTGTTAGAATTTTACTTGAAGTTGTATTTATAATATGCGTTCTATTGATTTGTACAAAACTTTTGATCATCCATAGTTCTTATTTTTATTTTAAGAAAAATAGTCGTACTACAATTTCTATTCTTATTTATTTTTGTAGTGAGTAAAACTTACAATATTTTTCTTCTTTTTATATTACAATGAAAACAAATGGTTATTAATCTTAAAAGATATTTATTAAGTTAAAGCAAAGAAGCAATTATTTATTGCTTTTATTTTTTCAGATTTTTTTTTCTTTTTTTTGTAATTACACATCTAAAACTAAATTGTTTTCAAGTCAGTGAGTATATATTTGAAAAAAACAATGTGACACTAAAGTAAATATATACCAAATGTATGTTTTGAGTTGGACTACCACTCCACTAAACTTACTCTCTATATTCAAATATAAATAAAAATTACATTTCATAGACTTAAATATAAATAAATTTTAATTATCTTTCATTTTATTGATCAACTGAAAATGAAAAATAGATAACGAACTCTTTACAAACGCAAACAGAAACACTTATTCATCAACCATTAGGACGGGTAGTATAGTTTCTCAAATTTTTTAAATTACATGTGATAAATTGAGAAAAATTTTAAATATTATGTGGTATATTAATGGATAGAAATTAAATTAAGTATTTTTTTATTTTTTTATAAAACACAATATTAAATATTAATAAATAATAAAATACAAAATCAAATATAATAAAAAATAAAATATTTATTAAGATATTTATTACTTTTTATATATTATTTTTTAATTTTTTCATATATTGTACTCAATCTCTCTCACAAGTTTTCTTTTGTTTCTCAAGAAAAAAAGACTAGATATTTTTGCTCTTATTTCTTATTTGTTCTTTTTGTTGAAGAAAAAAAATTATCTACCTCTTATTTCACTTGATAGTGAAATATTGTTTTAATAATTATTATTATTTTTATCTCAAAAGTCTTTTGTATATTATTTTTTATAAATAAGTCTTTTGTATATTATTTTTTATAAATATAAAAGAAAAAGTATTGTAGTATATATTTTTTTCATAATCGATTTATCAACTATGTCAATCTTTGACAGAAAAAAGAAAGTCAATAACATTTTTTTTATTAATCATTTAATTAGTTTTATTTTAACTCTTCTTGTTTTTACATTTACAACAGAAAGATTAATTTTTACAATAAAGGATGAATTTCTTGTTGACATTATAGTTATTTGCATTAAAAAATAGTTGAAAAATATGAAGGAAAAAGGACAATCATTTATACACGTGTGATTTCTTTTATAGTTACCGTTATATTAAATAATGTATTTAATTTTATTGTATTACCGACAATAATGAAATATATAAATTTTGATTGAATTATTTTAACTCCCCAATAATATTGGTTAAGATCCATTTAAGATATGTTCAACTTGAGTGAGACAATTTGGAAACTAATGAAATTGATTCAAACGAAGAGACATTCTCCTCTTCCACTGGTGTCTGCATTGTCACAGAAACATCCTTTTAATTTTATTTAATGTTATTAATTAAAAAAATTATGTTTATTAGTAATGTTGTTAAGATGAGTTGAAACTCGTGAACCAATCTAGCTCATTACAGGTTTGAACCGGATTGAGTTAAAAATATTTGAAATTTCGATGCGTTAATTTTGAACCTGGTTCACTAATAACCAATCCATCTAATTATTACTTTGTGTTTCAATATATATTATTAGTTAACATTTTTTTTATTGTATTGTAGGATGACTCATCAACCCATCTAATTGATAAAAGAAACTTGTAATTAAGTGATTAATTGAGTCAATCCATTTAATCCACCAACCTGTCGTAGACTAAACTGGATTCAATTTTTTTAACTTGTCAATGAGTGAGTCGAGTTAAATTGACTCACTAAGTGACCAACGCGTGATAGATCAAGCCATATGATCCATTTTGACAACACTATTTATTAGATTCATCTCCAAATATGACAAAGAATAATTTAGCAATATAATAATAATAATAATAATTTAAGAATTAATTAATGTTTTAAATTCCTGATAAATTTAAGTATATTTTATTAAGTTATTTTAATATTTTTTAGTCACTCCAATTTTTTGTTTTCATTTTAGTCTTTCAAATCTAATTTTCCCAATATTGAATGAAGTAACTGTTATCTTATTATCATTTTACTTATTGTTTTCAGCTATTAAAAAAATGTGAGATTAATTCACTGTCATAAAAATGATATTGAAGTTAATTTTATTGTTCATGTTTAAAATGTGTTGGTTAAGGATATTATTTTACTTTTAGATTATTTCTACCCTATTTATAACAATCAATATTACTACCATGAATAACATTAATTTTATTATTTAACATATTTTTAATAATAAAAATTACCTATCATTTTACATTAAATTCCACATTTTTTAATAATTGAATACAAATAAACAAAATAACCGAATAAATGTCATCCACTTATAAAAAATTAAACAAAAGAAAATTAATTAAAAAATATAAAAATTGAGCATTAAATGGACAAAAAATTTAATAAAATTTCAATTAAAAATATCTAAGCTGATCACAAACTTAAAAATTAATTCAACTCAATATTAAACACACTTAAGTATCATTCTAAATTAGGATAGAATGAAGTGATTTTTTCTTGTATTTTAAGTTCAGAACTCCGTTTCCCAAATTTTATTTCATGTATATTGTATTACATTATTTTAAAACTCCATATACTTATTTTAAACCTACGTACTATTGTAAGGATAGTTTACAAAATATTTCCCAAAATATCTATTTAAGTGCTAAATTCTATAGATCTCGAGTATTTGAATATTTTGAATATTTTGATTTGGTTCGCATAAATCATAGAAGAAATTAACACCAAAAGCACTAAATAATGGCTTACACTCATAGAACAACATTAAAGTTCAACTCATATGCATGGTTAATCTTGATTTTCCATTATTCCTACAGCTTTCAAAAAGAGTTATAATCTGATGTAAACTCGGCTCACCATGAGTTTGAGTCGGGTTAAGTTTGAAAAAAAATGTATTTTTTTTATGTGGGTTAATTTTCAATCTAGCTCATTTAAATCTGACTCATTCGGGTTGAACCCGTGATGAGTCGGGTTGACTCACCAACCCACCTAATTTTATTTTATTAATTTATTATCTTATGAAACTCTAAAAAATACCATCTGACTCATTATATGTGGATTGTATTGTACTTTTTTTTATTATTTTAAATTGTCTTGAGTTTAACATCATTTTGGAAATGAAATTTATTTAGATTTGAATTACAAAAAGTTTATAATTTTTTTATTTAAAAAAATTGTAATTAAGTGAGCTATTGAGCCAATCTGTTTAACCCACCAACCCGTAGTGGGTTAAACCAAGTTCAAAATTTTCTGACTTGCTAATAAATGAGTCGAGTTGGATTCATTCACTAAGTGACCAACCTGTGATAAGCCGGACCGAATGATTCATTTTGACAGCACTACTCTTAGAAACTAGTTCAAAGATCATCAATTGTATATTGTGTATCCTCATAGTATTTCAAAACGCATTTGACTATATAAATGGCCTCAAAGGGTCATCAATGATCATGAAAAATAATTACGAGATCACACAACATGTTTTATGCTATTTTATTCTTTGACTTATATATGTTCAAAGTTCATGATCTTCCGACAGTTTGAATGGTTGAAATGGTGCCTACGTCGTATTTTGAAACATGGGAAGACAACAAAATGGTCTTCTTATAATTATACATATATAGTAATAATAAAAATAATAAGATAATAACAATAATACATAAGATTGAAGAATATATTTGATGTTAATTTTTCTAAGGTTTCGTTCATTCATATGTATGTTCATATGCATCCCCCATGGTGTTCTGGCTTATATATAATAATCGGAAAACATAAGATTTTAGAATATCATCTTCCTTTCTCTTAAACTAACGTACATGCATCCACCCATAATATCGCACAATTACGGAAGCAATTCTATTTAAGAAAATGTTCTGTGATGTGTTTGGTTCATGCACGTAAATATTCTCTATTTTATATATTTTATATAGAAAATCCTATAATACATTTTTGATAACTTTTTCTTTTATTAACTTTATATAATTTCTTAAACAAATTCTTTTACTTAACCAATGTCCTAAGACAGCTGTTAGAAATATCCTTTACTTTTTAATATTAACAAGTGATATGTGACAAGTTCATCACAGAAAGCATTGGGGAGAGAGAACATGAATAATACACAAACAGTAAGATCCAATTTAAAAGACAAGAAATTAGAAAGAAAGAAAGATGAATAAAAGAAATTGTACATATCCGCTTTTAAGAGATATATGTTAAGTGCTGCAATCTCATAAGATTCTTTTAATATTGTTGACTTAAATAATTATTATGTAATATTTTAAAATATATTTGTTGATGTAAATATTTATATATTAATAATTCATTAATATTTTAAAATATATTTGTTGATGTAAATTTAAAATATTCATTATACTTCAAAAGTGCTTTTTAAAATGGAGAGACCCTCTTATTCATAGATGAACCTTCAATCTGACTTGTTTTTCCTCCAAAATTCAAATATAAATTGAACATGGGATCCAAGCTAGCTGGGTCACGCGTTCCACACCAAGCACACATGGAAAACATGGAAAAAGTGAAATCTAATACGCAGAGACTGGCGCACGAGGGTATTGGTTGGGCGCGGCTCACAATCCGGAAGACAATTCTCTTCACATCTTCAATCTGAAAACCAAGCTGCAAAATCCGAAATACACTTCATTTGCTTCCTTTATTTAGCTCATTTGCTTCCCTTGGCTTCTTAAGCTTCTTGGCTGGTTTATCCATGATCTCCAAGCCTTGTTAGACCCTACAAAACAACAATACAAGTGTTTTAGAAAAGAGAAGAAATATTTTAGTAAGTGATGTTCCATAGAAGTAAAGGAGGAAGAAGACTCTAACACTGCTCACGATGAAATGTCATCATCGTAACCCCGTCCGCCCCTTCTTAAAGACTCCTCGGACGAAGACAAGTTCATGGTAGCCATTATTACTTGAGTAAGAATAAGCCAAACTATAGAAGAAATAATGAGTTGGAAAAGGTGAAAATGACATGAGAAGTCCATCGTACTTATAGGCACAAAGCCGCGACCCTTTACGCGATCCACGCCGTCGGATCAAGTCCGATCCAATGGCCCCATTTGAATGACTCTATAACTTCCCCCACCACGGGAAACAAAAACGCCACGTGTTAAAACGATAAGGATTATATTGTCAAAAAACAACAGAAACCACCCAAACAACCAACCGCATGTTCGACCACACCGATTCACAGCCCCTTCACTGATTATTTTCTGCTCGGGTTTAAGGGGCATGTCTACCGTATGAACCAACGGTCAGTGTAATCTTAAAGTGAACAGTCGGTCAACCCTCCAAAACCTCCACAACAACACAGTCTGATCGATCACTACCAACATTAGTGACCGATCGACATTTCGTATATTAAGATAACATCAAGATAATCAACAAGATAAAACATGTTTATAAGATATTGGGCCGTGATTGGGCCAATCCTAAATAAAAGTCCACTTTAGAGCCTATAAATATAGATGTATGATAAAGAGGTAAGTGGTGGCATTTATTGGACATTTAAGACTTAACTGTGATAATTGATCGGTAACTGAAAACTGACTTGAATGTCGAAGTGCCTTTGAGAAATACCTACCCATTCCGACTTGAACTTTACAGAAGAAGATTTGATAAGATATTGAAAGAGAAGAGACAAACTAAGATAAGTGACTCGTTAAAAAGATGAAGACGTAGTTCTCGATCCTACCTACCGAAACAAATATGAAAACTAAATATATAATTTAACCTAAAATAAAAGTAAGTTTATATTAAAATCGTAAAAGACTTCAATAAGCTTGTAGTGTTTTAGTTTTCTTTTATAAGTTTTGAAGTCATGAGACTTTAAACAATTAGTCATTAAAGGTTGATATGATATGATTGGCTCATTTATATAATTAATCTTTTCATTTTTAACATTATTTCGTTATTTAATTAATTATTTTTACTTTAATCTTAATATTTGTTTGACCTAAATAACCAAATTACAATTTCATAATTGTAATTATATATAATTGAAAAACCCTTTAATAAATTGCATCTTGGCAAAACAAAAGGTACAACCCCAATTAGAAATAAAAGTATGACCTCTTTTTAATGTTGGCTGTTTAACAAGATTCACAAGAATGTTCTCATCAACGAATTAAGATTAAATCAATTTTATGAATTATTGACTTCAACTTATTGGATTTGAATGGTAAGTTACATAGAAAAAGTTAGTAAAATTTCCGAACTTTCTTTTATAATTTTACATCTCTATTTTTATCATTATCCTTAATTTAATTATTTTTAATTATTATGCCCTTTCTTATTCCAAAACCTTAAATTCCCATTTTATCTTTACTTTTTTATTATGCAAAATATTATCTTTATTTTTATTTTTACATTTATAAAAATTTTGTATTGACATAATACGTACATGTTATAAATTTTTACATTTATCAAACATCTATCGAGTCAATGAATGTGTAAATTTATTTCTTTTGAAGAGAAGTATTTCCCAACATTCATTTCTTGTAATTCATCCACCTCATCCAAATCTTGTGCTTTTAATTAACATTGAGCTACTCATTTTTATAGGTTAGTTTAATACTATAAATTGACATCAAATTTAATTGCCATTTGCAGATGTCAATAACCTTGTGCAGTCTTTTGATTTTTTCCGAAGTCTGATTAAAAGAGACAATGTTAATAAATTTATTGAGAAGGATAAAGTACCAGAGATATAAATATGAACCAGAAAATCTCTCAAAATATTGATATTATTAATATAGATTTAAACTACAAAATTTCTCTAGAATTTTGATGCCAAAGAAAACTTGGAAATTACTAATTAAAACTATCATTAGCAACAATATTCTGAAGTTGAGGTTGTTCTAAGCGATAGACAACAATCACTTGAACTTTTGTCACATATTTCAAACACTACTACTTATAATAGAAAAATCAGCCGAATGAAGAACCAAACTCCTCGTAGCTCGTTGATATCATTATTCATTTTATTTGATGCTGCAAAAGGTTGAGGTTTGGACCAAGTTCCTTGTATCATCATTACACTGAGGCCATGTGTCGAATCAAGTCAACAACACGTGTGCTGAAAGAAAAGAAAGAAAGAAAAATTTAGATGGAAATTATGATATATTTACGAACTGTATTAAATAATGCAGAATTGACTGAATCACTGCAAAAATGTGATTATTGAACCAGCTTTATAGCAGTTCCTGTTTAAACAATACTATAAGGTTGTTCCATCAAAAGTTTAAGTTGTTTTTAAACATCTTAATGTGGTTTGAAAGAAAAAAGATAAACAGTTTGAAGTCATAGAACTGTGTTTTACCTGTAGCCCCATTCATTATCATACCAAGAGACAAGTTTCACAAAGTTGTTGTTCAATGAAATTCCAGCCTTTGCATCAAAAATGCTTGACCTGCCACCATATACATCACAACATAGTAAGATTTATTACTCAACAACCTTTTAAACGTAAGCCACAAACACTTAGTTGTTAATCCTTTTTGCTAAATTCTTCTAAGCTAAAACCAAAAAACTTGACCATGTTAGATGCATCACCTGTTGTCACCAACAAAATCAGTAGACACAACATCATCCTCTGTGTAACCAAGGATTCCCTTCATACTTCCCTCAGATGCTTCCCTGTTAACAAAAATGGATACATGTGATGAGGACTCATTGACTCTGTTGCATCTGAAAATATAAACAAAAACAGCTTTTCAAAGCTCGAAAATTTGGTTTATCTCACTTCACAGCAGCTTTAATCTCATCATAACTAGCTCCTTTCTCAAGCCTAACAGTGAGGTCAACCACTGAAACATCTACAGTTGGAACTCTGAAAGCCATTCCTGTCAACTTGTTGTTAAGGGCTGGAAGAACCTTAGCAACAGCCTGAACAATTCCAAAAGGGACATTGTTATTTCCAAGAACAATTGTTGTGTATACAAAACTAGTATGAGAAGATTATACAGATTAGAAACTAAGAGGAACATATTTTAGTAATATAAACATATAGAAAGAAAATAATATAACATTTCTTGCATTATATGTTAGATACCTTAGCAGCCCCAGTACTGCTAGGTATGATGTTGCAGGAAGCAGCTCTACCACCTCTCCAATCCTTCATTGATGGTCCATCAACAGTCTTTTGAGTGGCTATGTAATGAAGAAAGACAAGTTGGTTAAATAATGAATGATATGAAACCAAAAACAATGCAAAGCACTATAACACTTACCAGTCATGGAATGAACAGTGCTCATGAGACCCTCAACGATTCCAAATTTGTCATTAATAACCTGAATATATTTGGACATTGTCACTTAATTTGGATTTTGTTTGCGTACAATGAGAGTCTTTATTTCCAACTTTAGTACACTATATTAAATTACCTTTGCAAGTGGAGCAAGACAGTTGGTGGTACAACTAGCATTAGAAACGACAGTGATATCAGACTTGTACTCTTTTTCATTGACTCCAACAACAAACATAGGAGCATCCTTGCTTGGTGCAGAAATTATAACCTTCTTTGCACCTCCCTAAGATGAAAGGACATGACAAAACAATTAGGAAAAGGTATAAAATATTGTAACTGTTTTAAGACATTAAACATTAAAATATTGCTTGATGAATATTTTTCCTGAAAAATTACGTTTTCTAGAGAAAATAAATTTTGGACAGATACATGTGCAAGATGAACAACTTCCACATTTTATTATTGATAAGTCCAGATCATGAAACTGTGTCAAATTGTACTTAAGTGTTTGTTTGTAAAACTGATGAATGAAATTGGTTTTATAGAATCATTTCTAAACAGAAACGATTTTGAGTTGAAGCCATTTGTGTGTTTATCTTTCTATCCCAAGAACTAGTAGTTAGTTGTAAAATTAAACAATAAATTTTGATCCACCACACAGAATAAATGGCTAGATGATTAAACTTGTGATTGTTTACCTAAAATCACATTTCTATTTCAAAGTAAAACCAAGCACACTAAGAAAGTTTGCCAAGATATTCTTAGTAAACTTTTCCCTTCATTTTTTTACTAAACATAATTAATAATGAGTAACCTTCAGATGGGCAGCAGCTTTGTCTTTATCAGTGAAAACTCCTGTGGACTCAACAATAAAATCAGCTCCAGATTCACTCCATGGAATTTCCTCTGGGTTCCTAATAAAATCAGAAAACAATTTTAGTCTCAGGTATTGCATCCACATCCAACTTAATTAACACATGAAAAGAAACTATACCTTATACCATACACATTGACTGAGCTAGAACCAAAGAGAAGGGTTTTACTGTCCTTAATCTTAATCTCACAGTTTTTGAATTGACCGTGAACAGTATCATACTTGAACATGTAAGCCTGTAGAAAAAAATTCCAAATTACTAATCAACAAAACTTATTATGGTTTGATAAATCTAACGAACACATGGTGGGTATACAAATCAAAGCTGGAAAAAAAAAATCAAAATCTCTTTTTTATTGCAATTCTTAAACCCAATTACCATGTAATCTGTTGTGATGAAAGGGTCATTAACAGCAACAAGCTCTACATCATCTCTTTGTAGGGCCACTCTAGCAACCAAACGACCAATCCTTCCAAATCCTTCATCACCACAAAGAAAGAGCACAAACACATTAGTTACATATTATTAATTATTACCAAGGTACAACAATATGAAGAAGTTTCTTTAGTTTTCTTCATTGCTAATTGTTGATATAAGCATTCACTTTATCAACATGCTGAGAAGGTTATTGAGACACAAATCCAAAAAGAATTAAGAAAAAAGAAAGAAAATGGCATTGTTAGAATACCATTGATGCCAATCTTGGTCTTCTGCGCCATGATATCTCTACTATGGTTTAGTTGACACAAGGAAAAGGGAAGAATAGAACACAGTGAAAATAAACTGTGAAAATTAAGTGACAGTGATGAATAAACGTGTTCATAGCTATATATATATATAGAAGTTGTTGAGTGACACTAAGAAACTTCCCTTACATTCGGAAGAAAGTTTCAAAGACTTGCATAGTCAAACAAAAAGAATAACAACTTTCATGTAGAATAGGTAAAAGTAATTTTCCTACAAAATTATTGACTATAACTAAAAGCAGAGTCAAAAGAAAATTGTGTTTTAAAACATGCAATAATATAAATCTAATTTTCCATTATTTTTTTTATTTTAATTACCTAAATTTCTATATAAGTATACCACATCCTTCCTTAATTTTTTTTAATTATACATCTTTAAATTAAGTTTAAAATTAAAAAAATATATTTTTAAGTCTTAATTTTAATATTTCACGTCAATAATTCTTAATGTTTTTTTACATATACTTTAGTTTTACGATAACATTTTTTAATTTGTTATAAGAAAGTGTAGTCAGTGGTACGACTTGTTTTTTTATTTAGTTTTTTTTTTTTCTTTATAGGATAGTTAACTTGTGTAAAAAATTACATGCATATTACTCCTTGATATTTAAGTCGTGTAAAAAGATTACAACTTGCATATTGGACAAAATCACATACATCAATAATAACAATTAATTCATAAGATGTTAATAACTTTTTTAATTCTGTTTATTAATACTCCACTTTTTACCCATATTAATCATCATTAAATTATTTAATTATAATATACACTACCAACACTCCTTTTCTTTTGGGTAAAAAGTTAAATAAGTGTACAAACACTTTAATTTTCTTAGTTTTTTTAACTTCATCAATTATTAAGATAATTGAGTATATTTTTTTATCTTTAACAATCGTCATGTGTATTTATTAAAAAAATGTCAATATATACAATTAATCTTTGAGGGAACTAGAGTATGTAACCATTTGCTTTTCACTTTAGAAATTTAAAATCCTTAACCGTTTTTCTATTCAAAGTTATTATAAACTCAACAAAAGTGAATTCAATAAGATTTTCAAGAGAATGTCTATGAATTCTTTATCATTCAACTCTTCATCATAACACTTATTATTGATATTAACATGAGTTGAAACTCGAGAGCCAAACCATGGATTAGGTTAGAAATGGTTGAAAAAAATTTAAAATTTCAATTGTCAATTTTGAATCTTGTTTACTAAGAATCTGGTTCATTCAGGTGAATGCATGACAATCGCAGTTTTAACACCATTTGAAGAAACCTTCAATTCTTCTCTTCTCTTCTCTTCGTTTTTGTTTCTTCATCTTCAAAAACACAAAGTTTAGGGCTAGGAAGGAGTAATGTATATATATATATATATATATATGTACATATACATATATATATATATACATATACATATATATATATATATATATATATATATATATATACATACATATACATATATATACATACATATACATATATATATATACATATACATATACATATATATATACATATACATATATATATATATACATATACATATATATATATATACATATACATATACATATATATATATATACATATACATATATATATATAGAGAGAGAGAGATAGAGAAAGAAAGAAAGAGTTCAATGATCGAGTAAGAAATGGAACGGGGAGTGAATGTTTGTTTTTAGTGGTGTGAGAACTAGGGAGAGGTAATCCAAGGATGACAAGAGTTAACCTTAGGGTTCTGAGAGGGTTTCATTCGAGGTAAAGAAGCCTATTAAGGACTGTGAGAGGTAAGGGTAGAAGCATCAAACAAACTTACCTTGACTAAACATGGAGTGAAAGGGAGTGTCGAGAGTCG
This sequence comes from Vigna reflexopilosa, assembly GCA_027742785.1. Lineage (NCBI taxonomy): Eukaryota > Viridiplantae > Streptophyta > Magnoliopsida > Fabales > Fabaceae > Vigna > Vigna reflexopilosa. Next base: position 6,415,705 of record CM050928.1, on the reverse strand, counting down.
AGAACGAGAAGTGTAGAATAGGGAACTGATGGTGAGAAGGAAGAATCCAAGTGTGTGGAAGTTGACCATGTCTTTGATGTTGAATTGAAAACATGCCTTCCTTTCTTCTCTATGAAAATTGATATATGTGTATAATGATTGATCATTATGTCTGTGGATGTTCTTACATTGATGCTTTGATAATCTTTTTGGATGCGCATTATATTTTTCATGTCAGATTGAAATTGATCAGATGTTGTATATTGGTTTGTAATTGGTCACTATAATGTAATATAATTGGATGGATAATTCATGTGATGTTATGAATGTTGTGATCAAACCTTGTTTTTACGTGTTTATGAATCAAGAGTATGATAGTTATATGACTTTGATTAATGAGATATTGTTTGAGATATTGTTTGGACTTTGTTTTAATTTGAAACATAAGTACAACAAGAAATCACTAGGTTTTAAAGTCCCTATTCTTGATAAAAATTTAGAATGACTTCCTGTGTACTAGAATTGTTACAACATGCTTGATTTAGTGACCTTGAGTCCCTTTTTGTCTTGTCAATGTCTTTCCATGTGTAGCTTAGTGCCTTAATCTCCATTAAGGTGTTGTCTGTGCAATTTAAAGCTTCTCTAATTCACATCGAAGAGGGTCCTAATGTTGTTGCTTCATTATCTATTTAGTAATTATAGCCAATAATAATCTGCCTCTTAGTATAGATGTTATAAGTTATATGCCTTAGTTAAGTTGAAATAAAGTATGTGCCAATTATTCTGTTGTTGTAAAGTCCCTGCACATTTGGGTTAATTGCTATGTGGTCCACAACTTTAGGTAGACATTGTTACATATACATGTGCTTCCTATAGTGTATTGTGTTAGGATATGTCCTTCCTAGAGTTTAGAGACTGTAATTAGGATTCTACAGTATTTCAAGTATAATATGAGGTATGTTTCTAGCATTTTTGGTTGTTATCATAGGGTAGCATGTTCCTTGGACATATGTTGCTTTGGTTGTGACTCAGTTAAGGTAATAGCCTCCAAACCACTTTCCAGATTAGTATAATATGTGTTTCCAGTGCTAATTGTTGTCTCAATTTGTTTTAGCATTTCTAGTGCTTTAGATGATATATTTCAGTGATGTGGTTGCCATAAGATTTGGTTTCCTATGTTGGAACCTATTTTTCACAATTTCTAGTTGTTGTAATGAGTTGTTTCTACGTACGGTGCGTGGATACAAGTGTTTAGGTCCCATTTTATGTGTCCAAGTGCTTCAACCAAGCTTGTAGGGTGTCCAAATAGTATGTTTCAATAGTCTAAAGCCAAAATAGGTAACGTATATGTCCAAGATGGGTTTTGTATTGTCCAAACCGAGCTCAACATGGTTAAGGTAGAGCTCTACACTACATAGGCCAGGCTGGCCAAGTTGATGGACATGGTGGCAGAACTGTTTGAAGAATTGGTTGAGTTTTATGGTTTTGTACCTAAGCTGGGTTAAGTTGTGTAGGGTTGCATTCTAGTGGTTGCTGAGTGATGGACTTCAAGCTAAGTTGTTTGTCAGTCTATACGCTAGTTTTGGATGACTATTGAGAATCAGTGATGCATGTCTCAATGGTTATTTGGTACTAGGTTATGGTTGTGAATGGAAATGCATGTTGATGTGGAGGACAAGTCTATTCGTTGTACTTGGTAAATCCTGAGTTTGGTGCTTTCGGTCGTGCGATTCAAGAAAAAGGTATTCATCAGTTGTGCGATGCGGGAAGAGGATTCAAGTGTTGTACCCTCTCACTTGTGCGAGGCAGTGGAGAGGGAAATGATGTTTCGCCTAGACTTTGACTTGTTTGTTGAGTATAGTACCCGGTGTGTGATGTGCCGACATTTTTACTTATAAGTCCTTGAGGAGCAGAAAAACATCTCCTTTAGCTGTGAGGGCAGGACAACTCGAACCACCCTATTGGGAAGAGCAAGTGTGCGAGGTTGGGTAAAAGAGATAGATTAATGTCCTATGTGTCGACGATGGAGAGTGATGATGATGATAAATGTTTGGCTTAATATGTTGTGTTTATTGCTATTCTTATATTCTTTTTGTTATTGGTTCTTTTAACAATAGCTTACCACATTCTTGTTTGTGTTTATGTTTGTATTTGTACGATGATCGTATGACCTCTAATTATACGGGAGCAGAGATTGTTGCAGATATTCCTGATGCAGAATAGAGGCGAGAGAGGACAGGAAAGACTTAGACTTTTAATTTTAGTTGTTTATTTTCATTAATTTTGGAACTGTGTAATTGAAAAATGTTTTTGAACTAACCTTGTTTTATTTTCGTTCATTAAATAATAAGTTTTTACTCTCTCTCTCCCACTCTGTGTGTGTGTGTATGAGTGTGTGTGTGTGTGTATATATAGTTGACTTTTTGCGTTTTGAGTTTTTAAAACTTGAATTTGTCATAACTTCTGGTATGGACTTCGAATGAAGATGCTCCAAAAATGAAAGTTGTTGGAAACGGGGTGATGAACACGCTGACAATCATTGAAAGTATTTCTTTCTAGAATGTTCTGGAAAGTTCAAAAATTCATACTTTAAGGTATATATTTTTATTTTATTAGTATTTTCACCCATTTTTTTATACTTTACACTTTTATTTTAGATACTCCTACTATTTCTAAAATTCTGGAAATTTTTATGATGTATTTTTATATTGTATATTAATTTTCCATAATTTTAGTGAAGAAAAATATTAACAAAAATTGAAAAGAAAAACCACAATTTGACGCTGTAACAAATGTCAATTAATGTCTATTTTAAAGGTAACAAACATTAATTGATGTTTGTTTAAAGACAACAATTTGATGCCTCCTATAAAGTCAGACTTTTTACAAACATTAAAAGCATAAAATAATATGTTAGAAAACTTTTTTATGTCAATGTATGTCTATAAACTCTTTATCATCCAAAATAACAAATGCTAAAAGCTTTTTCTGCACTAGTGAACATCAATCAAGAGTCAAATCTAACCCCAATCGTAGCATTTAACTCACTTTCCTCGCTAAACAACACGTCTTGTAGTCCAACCAGCTTGGCCCCTGTCCATTCTTCATCAAAACCTAATTTTTCATAAAATACACTACGATAATCGATTATCACCAGTGAAAATCAATTATTCCAGTAAGGTTTTTAATATAAAACTTTCAGATTTCAAGTTATGCGGAGATAATCGATTATCACTCAAGATAATCGAAATGGACAAGACTCAACAACGACATACAAATAATTGATTATCACTCAAGATAATCGATTATTTCAAAAACAAAACTCATAAAATGACTCGTGGATAATCAATTATCACCAAGATAATTGATTATTCCTGAAACCAAACCATACAATAAAGATTCAAAAGTCTTATACAATCCATACAACATCTCTAAACTTCGTGAAAAACATATTAACACCTTATACACAAATTCAAGCATCTTGGATACATGAAAAATACCGAGATACTTATATCATGCCTCATGAATCATACAAAATCCAATAAAATGCATATTAGAAACCCAAACATCTCATTCCTTAATTATACAAAATCAACCTGCATTATTAATTCCTATGAACCAAACTTGTATACTATAATCCTCAACATACATTCACATATTCAACTACAAGGTCCATGCACCTACCATCTAAAACATAATCAACATCACAACCTAAACCCATTTGTCATATCACATCAGTAGATCATACATTTTCTTTATATATAACCCTCATCACACATGCAATTTCATAACCCTTAACATAACCCTATCGTCATAAGGGAACCCCATAACAATCATGGTATACACCATATCATAGTGCAGAAATAAATTCCCATACATATCCCATTCCACTCAAGAAAATTAAAAACATACCCACATTCACTATACAAATAAGACTTAAGTAAACTTTTATATACCTTGGCCAATACTAGGGCTTTCTCTGCACACAAGATTAAGCCAACACCAAATGTCTCATGCTTCTGGTACCTAGCTAGGAGTCCCTTCTTCTCCTTCCACTTTCACACATGTTTCTCCCTCACCACTACTCTCTCTCACATAAAGCTCTCTCTCTTTTACCTCTCAATATTTCACATAAAGCTTTAGAGTTTCAATTCTGCAGACCCTTCTCTTTTATCCTACCTCTCTTTCATGTTATAGCCTATCTCTTAAAACTAAATTTAAAAATCTATTTCAAAGCCTTGAAAACCACTTAGATTATGCCTCCTTTAATATTTCAACTGATTTTCAATAAACTCAATTGCTCAATCTTTGTTAAGATTCACATTATAAGCAAAATTATAAATAAAAACACAAATTTTCCCTTAAAACTTCTCTCCCAAGGACTTGAACCTACATTTATTCAATCATAGTCATCCTCTCTACCAATAAACCAACACATCACATTAATAATCACACATATCATAAATTCAACAATAATAAAAGAAAATCAATAAATAACATAAAATTCATCTTCTAAGTTTTACATTTTTATTGGGTCAAGGTAAACTTTTATCCATTTTCTACATATCATAAACTTTTACATTTATCAAACAAATATCAAGTCAATTAATGTGTAAACTATTTTCTTTTGAAGAGAAGTATTTCCTAACATTCATTTCTTATAATTCACTCACCTCATCTAAATGTTATGCTTTTAATTAACAAACACTGAGCTATTTATTTTTATGGGTTAGTTTAATACTATAAATTGACATCAAATTTAATTGCTTATATTTATGCCAATAACCTTGTGTGCTGTCTTATATTTTTACGATGTCTGAATATAAGATACAATGTTAATAAATTTATTGAGAAGGATAAAGTGCAAGAGATATAAATATGAACCAGAAAATCTCTCAAAATTTCGATATTACTAATATAGATAAAAACTACAAAATTTCTCTAGAATTTTGATGCCAAAGAAAACTTAACTTGCAAATTACCACTTAAACTATCATTGGCAACAATATTCTGAAGTTGAGGTTGTTCTAAGCGATAGAAAACAATCAATTGAACTTTTGTTACATAAACACTACTACTTAATAGAAAAATCAGCCGAATGAAGAACCAAACTCGTCGTAGCTCGTTGATATCATTATTCATTTTATTTGATGCTGCAAAAGGTTGAGGTTTGGACCAAGTTCCATGTATCATCATTACACTGAGGCCATGTGTCGAATCAAGTCAACAACACGTGTGCTGAAAGAAAAGAAAGAAAGAAAAATTTAGATGGAAATTATGATATATTTACGAACTGTATTAAATAATGCAGAATTGGCTGAATCACTGCAAAGATGTGATTATTGAACCAGCTTTATAGCAGTTCCTGTTTAAACAATACTATAAGGTTGTTCCATCAAAAGTTTAAGTTGTTTTTAAACATCTTAATGTGGTTTGAAAGAAAAAAGATAAACAGTTTGAAGTCATAGAACTGTGTTTTACCTGTAGCCCCATTCATTATCATACCAAGAGACAAGTTTCACAAAGTTGTTGTTCAATGAAATTCCAGCCTTTGCATCAAAAATGCTTGACCTGCCACCATATAGATCACAACATAGTAAGATTTATTACACAACAACCTTTTAAACGTAAGCCACAAACACTTAGTTGTTAATCCGTTTTGCTAAATTCTTCTAAGCTAAAGGTCAAAAACTTGATCATGTTTGATGCATCACCTGTTGTCACCAACAAAATCAGAAGACACAACATCATCCTCTGTGTAACCAAGGATTCCCTTCATACTTCCCTCAGATGCTTCCCTGTTAACAAAAATGGATACATGTGAAGAGGACTCATTGAATCTGTTGCATCTGAAAATATAAACAAAAACAGTTTTTCAAAGCTAGAAAATTTGGTTTATCTCACTTCACAGCAGCTTTAATCTCATCATAACTAGCTCCTTTCTCAAGCCTAACAGTGAGGTCAACCACTGAAACATCTACAGTTGGAACTCTGAAAGCCATTCCTGTCAACTTGTTGTTAAGGGCTGGAAGAACCTTAGCAACAGCCTGAACAATTCCAAAAGGGACATTGTTATTTCCAAGAACAATTGTTGTGGATACAAAACTAGTATAAGAAGATTATACAACTAAGAGGAACATATTGTAGTAAATATAACATATAGAAAGAAAATAATATAACATTTCTTGCATTATATGTTAGATACCTTAGCAGCCCCAGTACTGCTAGGAATGATGTTGCAGGAAGCAGCTCTACCACCTCTCCAATCCTTCATTGATGGTCCATCAACAGTCTTTTGAGTGGCTATGTAATGAAGAAAAAGACAAGTTGGTTAAATAATGAATGATATGAAACCAAAAACAATGCAAAGCATTATAACACTTACCAGTCATGGAATGAACAGTGCTCATGAGACCCTCAACGATTCCAAATTTTTCATTAATAACCTGAATATATTTGGACATTGTCACTTAATTTGGATCTTGTTTGTGCATAATGAGAGTCTTTGTTTGCAACTCAAATAGATTACAATGGGTTACCTTTGCAAGTGGAGCAAGACAGTTGGTGGTACAACTAGCATTAGAAACAACAGTAATATCAGACTTGTATTCTTTTTCATTGACTCCAACAACAAACATAGGAGCATCCTTGCTTGGTGCAGAAATAATAACCTTCTTTGCACCTCCCTAATTTCAAAGAATATGATCATGAGGAATGATACTCTCGCACACTTTTACGTTCATTTCACATACTTTTACATTCATTTAACACGTAATATAATGATAAAATGGTTATAAAAATATAAAATTTTATATTTTTTTCAAAAAAGAAAGGAGTAAGAAGTAGAAAAGAATAGTGTCAAATAAATGTAAAAAAGTTAGAGAATCATTTTTCTAAAAAGATAGATTAAAGTATAATGAGTGTGGATATTATGAGACACTTTTACATTCATTTAACGCAGAATATAAAAGTAAAATAGTCATAAAAATATAAATTTTTATATTTTTTTAAGAAAGAAAATAGTAAAAAGTAAAGAAAAATAATATCAAATAAATGTAAAAAATTTAAGTGTATGAGAATATTTTTTAAGTCTAGTTTATTAGTCTTATAAATTGGTGTGTAATTATATTTGTAAATTAATTTTATTTTTAAGATTTTCATTTTTACAAGACAAAGTGTTTGCAAACCTTCAAGTGGGCAGAAGCCTTGTCTTTATCAGTGAAAACTCCAGTGGATTCAACAACATAATCAGCTCCAGCCTCACCCCATGGAATTTCCTCTGGGTTCCTAATTAATAATAAATAAATAAATTGGTTCATTGTATAATATATTAGTGAAATTGAAACAACATTTTATCAAATTTACTTAATTAATAAAATTAATCTGTACCTGAAACCATACACAGAAACTGAGCTACTACCAAAGAGAAGGGTTTTATCATCCTTGGTCTTAACGTCACAGTTCTTGAATTGCCCATGAACAGTATCATATTTGAACATGTAAGTCTGCAAGAAAGAAAACCCATCAATCTATAAATATAAATTTTATCAAAAAAAATATACAAATAATTAAAGTATGAAAAACTAAACATTAATAGACAAAAGAAAATAGAAGTAATAAGAACTTCATTTACCATATAATCAATTGAGATGAAAGGATCATTAACAGCAACAAGCTCAACATCATCTCTTTGCATTGCCACCCTAGCAACCAAACGACCAATTCTTCCAAATCCTTCATCATCACAACCAAGTGAACAACATTACATATAATTAACTATTACCAAGGTTAAGAAAAAAAAAAAACATCAACAGAATTTTCTTTGGTTTTTAATGTTGTCATTAAAAATTCCTACATTGAGAAATTTGACACAAAAATTGAAAAAAGTTGTGAAGAGAAAATTAGGGTTATTGGAGTACCATTGATGCCAATCTTGACCTTTTGAGCCATGATCTCTCTTCTAGTTTAGCTAACACAAAAAGATGAAAAGAGTGTAATAGAAGACAATGAATGTGTATTAAGAAGAAAGTGACAATGCAAAAACATGTCCATAGCGCTCTCTATATATATACATATAATCTAATGATCATCATTATGTGAAGCCTAATACGTGTAAGTTGTGTGTTTTGCACCACAAAAATCGGTTTGTTTAGAAAGAAACTTTCAATAACTTACATATTGAATCATTAAATCCGCAAGATAACAACTTTTTTCATGTAGAATAGGTAAGGGTTAACTTTTATAAAATAAAAAATAAAAAAATAAGGGCTAAAAATAAAAGAGGTTAAAAAGATAAACTTAACATTGAAATTATAAAATAGTTTATACTATTTTCAATTTAAATATACTATAATTCTTTAATAAAAGTATTAATACAGAAAAAAAATAAAGCACAATGTATTTGAAACCATGTGATAAAAGTCTTTTATTTACTTTAATTTTTATGATGTAATCAAAATGTATCATCTCAATGTAATTTATCACTTATTAGAGAAAAATAATTTGTAAAATATTAAAGAGTTAAAATTAATATTAGTTATATATTTTTAATAAATGATAAAATAGTTTAATATCATAATATTTATGCATAATATGTTAAAATTAGTTTTTATAAATTAACTAATAGTTTTATTCTACTTTGTAATTTTATTTTAAAAATGAAGACTTAAAATATAAATTAAGTATTTGGACACATATATACAATAATATTTTCTCGTTCTTATTTTTTTCCTTACCACTTTTCTCACTAATCCATGTTTCTTCAATATTATAAATTACGATAGTGTTACTCACGTTTTTCTTACCTATAGATTAATTTTTTTAGGAAATAAAAAAAATATATTTTCTATTTATGACTTTTAACAAATTTAATGCACTTAAGTTCCTTTTATTAAAAATATTTTTTAAATGTACAATATATTATGATGAAATGGAATTTAGTTGTTAAGGATTTAATTTTATCATATGAATCATGGATTTAGTTTATAAATTATTACAACTAATAATATGTCTTTACCCAACTATTTCAGGTCTATTAGGTTATTTGACATCATGATAATCTGAAAAAACAAATATTTCTAGCTTTTCTAACATCTTGGTAATTTTAAATGTTTTTGTCAACCAATAAAATTAGCTTCTACGTACATAACATAGTTCTTATTCATCATTGTAGCTAAACTTATCTAAGAATAAGATGCTTGTTGAACTAAATAATAATAGTAATTTTTAAAATAATTTTTTCATTACAAATGATTAAAATCACTTTTAATTAAAAAAGTAAAATAAATATTTAAATTATATTAACTTTTCACGTTTGCTGCCATTATAAAAAAAATCATATTTTTCAAAAAAAATAAAATAATGGGGACATGTATCATGCGTAAAAGAAATTATTATGATATGTTGAAAGAATTTTACTAAAGTGATAATATATAAATATAGATTAAAAATCAAATTGAGAATATGATTATATTTGAAAATGTCACACCCCATTAAATTCTCTGCTTAGTGGAGAACACGTGTCACACCCTCTAGATTTTCTAGGTTAGTGGGAGACAAGGTGTGCAGTGTAATTAATTTCCCGTCATCGTGAACCGTGCGGCAGCAGAGGAAATGAGTGCTTCCAGAAAGTGAAAGACAGGTGACAGGTAGAGAGTGGACTAAGCGGTTTTAATAGAGGCAGTATTTAATGTGAAAATTTAAAAAACTGGTGTCACTTTTCTGCATGCAAACCCTTCGTCTTCTACCTCCAGAAACCACCATTTTCTCCTCATTCTCTCTAGAAACCTCTACCTTCTCTCTAGTATTTTGACTACCTCCTCTCCTCCGACCACCTAACTCCTTTTAGATAAATTCTTCCTGGTGGCAAGACCTTTCCTTTGCACTGATCAGATTTCAGTTTGGACAACTTTGGATTTCTTTGGGAAGCCATAGAAGTAGTGTTTGGAAGCTAGCTGGAATTAGAGGTAAGGGAAGCTTATAAATTTAATTATGATTATTTTTGTATGCATGATTTTATGAGTATATGTTTGTTGAATGTATGATCTTGCTGTTGAGAAATGCATGTTTGATCTTTGGTATGAAATTAGTCTATAAGGTTATGTAACTTAGTGAAAATACTGAATCTGTAATCGAAGGTTCATTAGGACCGTTCGGTTTCCCCTAAAACGATCGGTCTAGATTGTATTCCATTTGTAGGAGTCAATTGAAGACCGATCGGTCTTGTACTATTGCATTGAAACCTAAATACCTTGTTTAGTTAGTCATTCAAAACGAATCCCCTATTTTAGAACGTTCGGTCTCATACTGAATGTTCAATAACTCAAGGTACTCGGTCATAGACTAAGTATTCGGTTTTATATTAATTCTTTTCTTTGAATAGCATTCGATTTTACACATATGATATTCATAGTTAAGTGCTCGGTCTTGAAGAGTGCTCGGCCTTGAGAAATGCTCGGTCTTGAAGAGTGCTCGGCCTTGAGAAGTGCTCGGTGATATACTAGCCTTCAACTAATTTAGTGTTCAGTCTTAGACTAACACTTAACTTATGAAGCACTCGGTTTTAGGGCCCTATTACTTATTGGAAGCACGTTCGGTCATACACTGAGCGTTCGGTCTTACATATTGATAATGTTTGTTGAAAGTACTCGGATTAAAATTAATATTATTTATTTTAAAGAGTGTCCGGTCTTATACTGACACTTAACTTCCTCACGGAGTGTTCGGTCTTGTACTGACACCCACTTTCTTGAAGAGAACTTTTGTTATTCTAAAGCATTCGGCTCAAATTATAAAGTGTTCGGTATTTCTTAAAAGGTCAACTAGTTAGTGACCGTTCGTTATTTCTCAGTTATTACTTATATTCTTTGGCTTTCAAATAGCGTTCGGTGTTCTTCTTTATCCGACCATTCGGTCATCTGATGGAAGCCCCTTGTTATATTCGGTCTCTGATATGTTTTCGACCGTTCGGTCACTTGTTGAATTCCTTTGATACTTGGTCTTCTTATCTTTGTTCGGTCAATTATTGAATTCCTTATGATTTTAAGAGTATTCTAGGGAGGAATATCTCATGAATTGGAAATTGATTTGGTAAAGTATGGCTATGGTCAGACTCAGGTTCTGCTCTATCCTGATATTCCGTGAGTACACCTTCTCAGGTAGAGAAAGGTAATTCATGCGTGAGAATTGCAGGAGGTCCTTTAGCCTTAGGGTATTTCTATACTGAGGTGGTTCCACTGGACTAGCCTCGGGTGGCGGTTTGTTGAGTGTATCCCAGCTAGGTCCACCCGCGTGCAGAGAGCGGCGAGCTACATGGTTCATACAGTCCGGACAGTTTCTAGAGAGATTGGTTATGATGATGTTACCGTTCGGTTTTTATGTAAATATACTTGACTTATGATTTATGGTTGAGATATTGATGTATGCGATTCATGTGTATGTTTTAAAAGTATACTAAAAATGATTAATTAAATTTACATAAGCTTACCTTTATTTTCCTGTCTTGTCTATGTTTGTCGTTCGGTCTTATCCGTTCGGTTGTTCTCTTCACTGCAATGATCATCCTTTTGGGTGTGAGCAGAGGGTGATCATGAAGATACCTTGGAAGATGCTCTGCAGACCGAGCCCCCTTTGGACGTTATGCCGGAGAGCTGTGCAGGACCGTCTGGTCCTTAGATTAGACTTTTACTTTTCGCTTAGTGTATAAGATCGTCCAGTTAAGTATTTTGTAGAACCGTTCGGTTTAAATACCCCCTTTTTTAATACCGTTCGGTCATGAACTGTACCAAGACCGTTCGGTCTAATTTTGTAAATTGCATCAGACTTCTATATTTTGTACAGTTTCAACTTTTTATGTCTTTATCTCCTGTTCTCTTCTCTTTACTTGTCTTTTCTCGAATGTTCTTTATTATTATTCATGATAACTCCTTACATAAATTATAATTTTTGTTATAGATTTATTGGGATGTTACTGAAAATTCTCATATTTATTAGATACAAATATAAATGAATTAATACTTGATTTTATAAATTAAATATAGAAATAAATATGAATATGTGCTTTTTTTTATAGACCTGTCACAAATATTTCTCTTCTTCGTCATATTTGTTCCTTTTTTTAAATTACAACTCATTCTTAACCTATTAAATAATTTAAACCACCTATATTAACTTTTCTGTGAAACTTAATTTTGTAATTTATTTATAAGACGCACATCTGATATTTTTATTATTTATATAATTGTTTAACCTTCATTAAATTGGTTTTTGATATTTTTATTTGATTTTTATATAATTATAATTTCTTTGTTGATATTTAATATTATATAGAACATGTGTATCTTTTTATATTGAATAATTAGTAATATTATATATTTTTTTATTGTGGTTTTTATATTTTGTAAACAATTATTTGATCAATATTTGAGATAATAACGGAACGAGTATAATTCAAGATATATTATTTCTTCAATGAGAATGAAAATAAAAATGTAACAAAATTTTTATTTTTATTGAATAATATGATAAAAATAAAAATAAATTGTGAAATTTAAATTTAACAATTTCGTGTCATCTCTAATATTATATATTTATTTATTACAAATAACTTTGGTTATATATTTCTTAAATGTGAGGAAATTTAAATTTTGGTAAGGGTGTCTCGTGAGGCCAATAATAATAAATTCTCCTAAAAACAATATAATCTTGCTCCAAAATTGCTCATAAATGCAAATTGGGAATCCTACATATATGAATTAAATCAATTCAACATGGCAATTTAGGTTAGAAATATGTGTTTCCGTTCTGCACTAATCATAAAAAAATATTATATTTTCATTGTGTAGGTTAACTGTGATTGAAAAAACAAAGAACCATATGGTCAACACCATAATAGTACTAAAATCAGTTTCCATAATATTAAATAAAAATCAATTTCACATTCATAATAATTCTATAAATTAGTATTAAATGACTCTACAAATCATAATATTTACTATCTTCAACTAGAACAAAAAAATTAAGTTTGTACGGAGTATGTGTTTGCGTGTTGCTCCCTCCACCCCTTCTCCTTTCACCTTCCCAACCCTCTACAAAAAAAATTAATTCTAAAAATAGTCTCTTTTTACTTTTAACCCTATTTATTTACTTTATTATGAAACCTTACCTATTTTTACTCATCTATTTTCATTCCCCAACATCTCCATTCCATACCATCTCTAATCATTTCATCTCTTAGTGTTTTAGCCATAAGAAATTCAATCTTTTACTTTTGCATTATGTTTATTTTCGTTGCACCAATTCACATTAAGGGGAATCATTCTTTAGTCTAAATTAGTTAATTAATTATACGATTGTAAAGCGTTAAACGAGTCTTTTGGGATATGATATCCGGTCTTACCGGTTATTACTTAGAACGATTTGGTACACTTGCTAATGAGTTAACAAGTTTTTGGCGCTGTTGTCGGGGACTCGGTGTTATCACTTTACTTTTGTGTGATTTTTAACCAATTTAAACTTTATTCTTATATTCTTTTTATTGTGTATAATTTTTGTTTTTATTAGTTTTGGCTAACTTGGTGCTCTAGTACTGTTGTCTCTAGTGTATGCAGGGCACAATCTGTACTAGAAGCACATCATCTTCTGAACCTCTTCTCTTAGATCCTGAAGTGGAGAGAATTGCCCGAAGAAACAATAGTAGAAGAAGAAGACAAAATCGGGCTTCTAGAGAAACTTCTCCCACTCTTGCGATTCATGAGCAACCTACCTTTCCTCCATTTGATCAAGAAGTGGAAGATATGGCTGACAATAGGAATGGTGATGGTGATGGGAAAGCTAGACGCACTTTGGAGGATTATTCTGCTTTTTCAGGGCCGCTTCATTTTAATAGTATTGCTCGACCACGGGTCAATGTTTCTCACGTGGAGGTGAAGCCTGCCCTCATCCACCTGGTGCAGAACAATCAGTTTCATGGTCTATCACATGAGAGCCCATTCAATCACATCACCAGCATCCTGGAGATATGCAACACTGTGAAGCTTCATGATGTATCTGATGAAGTTGTAAGGCTCATCCTATTTCCATTCTCTTTGGGAGGCAATGCCAAGGCATGGCTCAATTCATTTCCTGAAAACAGCCTCACTACCTGGGACGATGTGGTGGCAAAATTCTGCAACAAGTACTTCCCTCAGTCCAAAGTTAACAAAGGGAAGCAAGAGATCTCATCTTTCCAGCAGGATGTTTGTGAGACATTGAGTCAAGCTTGGGATAAATTCAATGGGCTATTGAGGAAGACACCCACTCATGGGTTTGATGAGCTGACTGTCCTGAACATGTTCTTGGGAGGATTGAGATCCCAAACCAAATTGATGTTGGATACCTCAGTTGGAGGAAACATATGTTGTAAGACTCCAGAAGAAGCCCATGAGCTCATTGAGAACATGGCTGCAAATGACAGTGAATTGCAGAATAAGAGAGGTCAACAAAAAGGTGTCTTTCAATTATAGTCTCAAGACGCCATCTTAGCCCAAAACAAGATAATGACCCAATAACTCGACATTCTTATGAACAAAGTCTCTCAGTTGCAAGGGCTCCAAAATGTTTCACACGCCCAACATCAATGGTGTGAGTTGTGTGGTGGAGAGCATCCAACTGGTTAGTGTATTAAGCAAGCCAATACCCAAGAAGATGTGAACTACATGGGTAATCAAAATCGGCAAAGTAACTACAACCAAGGTTGGAGACCACACCCAAGCATGGGCCAAGGACAAGTTGGGTCGTCCAATAGACCACCACAACAACAATATCAACCACACCCTTCTCTATCAGACAGGACTTCTAAGTTGGAGGACACTCTCCAACAATTCATGCAAGTCTCCATATCCAATCACAAAAGCACGAAAGCTTCTATAAGGAACTTGGAGATCCAAATGGGCCAACTGGCCAAGAAGCTTGAAGAGAAGTCTGATAAGAGTTTTGGAGCAAACACTGAGGTCAATCCAAAGGAAGAGTGCAAAGTCATCACTACTAGAAGTGATAAGGTGTTAACTGAGAGAGAGGGGAAAAAGAAAAGAGAGTTGAGGAGATGGAAAAAGAGAGTGGAGAGAAAAGTAATGTGCATGGGAATGAGGAGAGAAAAGTAGAGGATGAGAGTGAAAAAGAAGACAGTGTGAGAGAGGAGAAAAAGAAAGAGGGAGTTGAGAAAAATAAAGAAATTGAAAAACCACTTCCCTACCCAAAAATCTACTCTAAAGGAGAAGGAGAAACAATATGGGCGGTTTATGGATATCTTCAAGCAATTGGAGATAAAAATACCCTTCTCAGAAGTACTTCAACAAATGTCAGCCTATGCAAAGTTTATGAAGGAACTCCTCACCAGAAAGAGAAAATACATTGAGGAGGACACTATTGAAGTGCAAGGCAACTGTAGTGCCATTATCCAGAAGCTCCTCCCTCCAAAATTCAAAGATTCGGGTAGCTTTACCATCCCTTGCACCATAGGGAAACTTGTCATTGGGAAGGCCTTGATTGACTTAGGTGCTAGCATCAATTTGATGCCCCTGTCCTTATTCAAGAAGATTGGAGAGCTATAACTCAAGCCAACTAGGATGACTCTACAATTGGCTGATATATCCATCAAATACCCACATGGTGTAGTGGAGGATGTTCTTGTACAAGTTGATAAATTTGTTTTCCCGATGGATTTTGTCATCATGGAGATGGAGGCGGATGTGGATGTACCTCTCATCCTTGTAAGGCCGTTTATGAAGACGACAAAAGTGCTTATTGATGTTGATGATGGCAAGCTCAAGGTGAGAGTACAAGATGAAGAGATGAATTTCAATGTTTTTGAAGTTATGTCTCACTGTAGTGATGAAGGAGAGTGCTTTAAAGTTGATGTGCTTGATGAGATTTGTGCTAAAGTGGAGAGGGAGATACACATTTCATCCCCTCTTATGAAAACTCTCATTGATGCTCGTCAGTCTCTCAATGAAGAAGATGACAAAATTCTTGATGATTGTTTAACAAATCTTGATGTGTTGAAGGAGATTCCAATTCATGAGGAGAAAATTGAAGATTTAAAGACTCATGATATTGTTGAAGAGAAGAAGGTGGAGCTGAAAATGTTGCCCTCTCATTTAAAGTATGTTTTTCTGGAGGAGGATAACAACAAACCAGTTATCATTAGTAGCTCCTTGTCACCTGATGAAGAGAAGAAGTTGATGGATGTCTTAAAAAGCAACAAAGGAGTTGTGGGATGATCCATTTCTGACTTGAAGGGGATAAGTCTCACATACTGCATGCACAGGATTTTTATGGAAGAAGACTTCAAACCTGTGACCCAACCTCAAAGAAGGCTCAATCCTATTGTGAAGGAGAGGTGATGAAAGAGGTTCTAAAGCTTCTTGAGGCCGGAATTATTTATTCCATTTCTGATAGCACTTGGGTGAGTCTGGTGCAAGTAGTGCCCAAGAAGGGTGGTATGACAGTGGTTTATAATGAGAAGAATGAGTTGATCCCTACAAGAACTGTCACCGGTTGAAGAATGTGTATTGACTACCGGAAGTTCAATAAAGCCACTAGGAAAGATCATTTTTCTCTTCCCTTCATGGACCGGATGCTAGAGAGATTAGCAGATCAAACCTTCTACTTAAATAATTGAAAATATAAACACTTAAGAAGATTAAATAAGAATTTATTTAAAATAATTAAATTTACCATACGCATGAAATTTAATTGAATCATAAATTAATATCCTGAATTAAATTTTATAAATCTAAATGGTTAAATCTATGATCCAGACACCATACAGATTGTTTTGAAACCGTAGAGAATAGTGACACCTTCTAACGCCACCACACTTTACACGTGGCGCGGACAGGTAGATCCCCGACATACATTCAAATAATGTTGACATCAGACAATCACAGCACAAACACTAACATAATATAATTTTAAAAGATAGTAGACGCCAAACAGAATATTTTGTTAAAAAGTCATTAATAAATGCTATAAGAAATAACTAATAAATAGTATATTTACTGTTTTTAAATTTAAGTTGGATGAATTTTATAATGAAAATATAAAAACTATATTAAAATTTATTTCATTAATTGATAATATAATGAAACAAATGTTTATTTCGATTTTCCCGCAGAAATTTAAATTACTTAATATTTTCAGAACAATAATTTAGCTTAATATAAGAATTTTGTTTACGTTATCAATTGAGTCAATTAACTTAATATAGATTTTTCTAAAGAGCTATTATAAGCTAGCAAATATATTATAGACAATATTTTTTTTTTAAGTCGTTGTAATAAATTAATGAACTTAATAATCATGTATTTTTAATGTAAATATGGATAAATAATCATTAGTGGATTGAAGAAATCATTACATTTTAATATATTTTATCGTAAAGATACGTTTAGAAATTATTATAATTTAGAATATAAATATTCACATTTGAATTAAATTTTATCAATATTAATGTTTATGAAAAAAAAAATTGTTACAAAGTTACCCATGTTCCATCTGTATTCTACTTTTATATTTTTTTTATGTCCATTACTCCTAAATATTTTCATTTAATATTTTATACCAGCAAAGTTTATATAAAGATAGTCATTTGTTTTTTTAAAAGTTTCTCAATGTAATAATTTTTATATATAAAAAAATATCAATATATAACTTTATATATATATATATATATATATATATATATATATATATATATATGGGTTTGTTAGATTCACCTAACCTTAATCTATCTTCCTCATTTATCTAATTTATTTCTCTTTCATCTTCAACCTCTCTTACATCTACACATAACAACCCGCGACATTGCAATTTATTGTTCTTGCTTTGTTCGTTCATTTGTTTTCCACTTTAATAACAAAATAATTGAAATAATTGATGATGTTGATGTTGATTTTTGATTGGAGGACTGTGTTATATATTTTCACCTCTTATTGTTATTAAATTTGTAAAAAACTAAAGCCTACAATAATTTCAAAACTAAAAAATAAGAAATCCCCCACGAAAAGAGGTTAGAATCAACCCATAATAGTTGCAAAACATTTAGTTTCTTAATACCAATTTTGATAAAATCATAGAATTGAAAGAAGTAGAATTTAAACTATGAGCGTGATGGTAATAAATTTATTAAGTTTAAATTCCAATTTGAAATTTAGTGCTTTTGTTTTTCTTAATTTTAATTTTGCGGCAAATGATAAATCAAAATGACAACATCATGTTTAAAATTTTGATAAAATCATAGAAATAAAAGGAGTAGAAGTTAAACTATGAGCTTGATAATAACAAATTTATTAAGTTTAAATTCCAATTTAAAATTCAATGCGTTTTGCTTTTCTTAATTTCACTTTTGTGACAAATGATAAATCAGAATAGCAACATCATATTTATATGGACAAAACAAGTTAGAGATATGAATTGTTTAAAATAAATTTACTTGATAGTGATCTACTTTGGAAAGTAATTTTCTGGTCCAACTGAGAGCTAACAGAATCATTATGACTAGTTTACTAATTTCTAGTTGATTTTCAATTATTAGTTGGTATATCAATGCAGTTCTTCTTGGAAACTACTTAATATTCTACAATATACTCACATTTAAATGTGTGATTTGTTAGAATATTTTTATTCTTTTTACAAAAATGAAATGAAAATATGTTTATTAATATGAAACATTCGAAAGGGAACTAGTGACATCTTTTCTGAATAAGGGGACAAAGTCAACAACAAAAATTTTCTTTGTTCATAACTCTCTTTAATAATTTGTTCATATTAAATCATTTAGTAACAACAACAATTTTCTCTCTTCAATAATTTGTTCATGTTAATCATGTAGTACGATGTGCAGGAGCTCCATTTTTTTTTGCTGTGTTTTGAGGTTGGTTATATGCAGGAAGGTGAAAAATATATTCTGAAATATTGTTTTTAGCGGAAAATATGTTATTAAAATTATTTTCAAGAGCTAACTTCAGAAATCCATTTTCTGGACCATGACTTATCCCTTCCGGAATCCCCTTCCCACATTTCTCTTCTGAAAATTATTTCCGTACAACTTAATAGTCAAAATATTAAATCTCACTAAAGATACACTACTAATTCTAAAATCTAAAAACGAAGTAAGGAAGGTGGATTAGGATTATGTGAGTGTTTCTGATTTTTCAGTTGAAACTACTTTAAGGATGAGAGAGAAAATGTTGGAGTGAGAGAAATGAAAGAGAAAAGATTGAGAGAAACAAGAGATGAGAGATAGGTGAGTAAGGGTATATAATTTCTTGTTTTTTAATTTTTATGTTTTATTTTATATATATATATATATATATATATATATATATATTATGAAAATGGAAGTTTTATTCTATTCTTGTATCTTATTTTACATCTAACGTTTTATGTTTTTATTTTTGATTTTTATATTTTAATTTTATTATTCTTCAAAATTCAAACATTTTATACATAATACACAAAGTTAATGACGAGATATTAAATTATAAACTGACAATTATTTGCCTTATTTTTATTAAAAAATAAACTAATTCCTTTCCATCTTTGGTGTTATAATTAGCTTTTTTAACACATTATTGAAAAAAGTAAGAAAATATGATAATTTTAATTGAAAAAAATCAACAACAATGCCAAATGTATTTTTCTTCAAACAATTAAATGTTATTTTATTTATTTGGTTGAATATAGTAATAATAAACAATAACAACGTGACTTCAAATTTTATTTACAAATTTAAAATAGTTAAAATATGTGCAATTTATTGTACTTTGATTTAATATTATTCAATATTTATTTATTTTTCACTTATAGACAGTGTATTCTGTATGTATGTGACACGAATATTTAAAGTAGTCGTATAATTAGCAATGTAGTAATTAATTTCAACATTTTCATTATTTACTCATAAAAACTTATTGAATATAACATGTACATTTAATAAAAGCAAGTTTTTAATACCTAGCAAAGCTTAAAATCTTATAAATTTTAAATATTAAATATGAATAAATTCATATATTCATAGCTTGTTTATGCAAAAGGGCAAACACTTTTTTATTTAAAAAAAGAAAAGAAAAGAGAAATCAATTGAAATCCCATTTTTTTTCTCTCTCCTTTGCGTGCTGTGTCATCTTTCTTCTCTTCTTCCTCTCTCTTACCTTCGCCACCGTCGTCCAAACCCAAGCTTCAAATCAGAATCATTCAATTCAAACCTTCAAACTTTTCAAAACAGAACAGAAAAAACCCTAGTCTCATGTGATTTCAAGCTTAATTAACCTAATCCTATCCTAATTAAACCATGAAATTATCCTAATTAACGGTTGTCCGGTTTCTGCAAACCCCCGAGGTTTTGATTCTACCAGCGATGCCGACCGTGGCCGTGAAACTCTACAGCGTCTTCTTTAAGTTTCTCCTAAAGAACCGTTTGCAGAACCAGATCCATGCCCCGTCCGAAGAATCCAACCAGTTCGGTGTTACGACCCGACCCGACGAGTCCGTCGCCGCCGCCAACCCCTCCTTCTCCGACGGCATCGCCACCAAAGATATCCACATCGATCCCGTGACCTCCCTCTCCGTCCGAATCTTCCTCCCCGATTCCGCACTCTCTCCCGAACCCAAATCCAAAACTATCTACAAATCCGAACCTGGATCCGCGGGGAACCTTGAAACGGCGTCGTCGCGCGCGGTGCGGCGAAATAGCTACGAGCCCTCAGTGTTTACGCCGCGGGAGGAGACGAGGCGGAGCAGCGCCGGGGAGTACCGGGGGTACTTGCCGGCGGCGGACGGTCGCCGTAAAAAGTTACCAGTGGTGTTACAGTTCCACGGCGGGGGGTGGGTGAGCGGGAGCAATGATTCGGTGGCAAACGATATGTTCTGCCGGAGGATTGCGAAGCTCTGCGACGCGGTGGTGGTGGCAGTCGGCTACCGGCTGGCGCCGGAGAATCGGTTCCCGGCGGCGTTTGAGGACGGGGTGAAGGTGCTGAATTGGCTGGCGAAGCAGGCAAATTTGGCGGAGTGTAGTAGGTCGTTGGGAGGGAGGAAATCGGAGGGTCATCACAAGCATATTGTTGATTCTTTTGGAGCGTCAGTAGTTGAGCCTTGGTTGGCTGCTCATGCAAATCCATCAAGGTTGAAACTCACTCTTTTGCAGATTGATCTGTTCGTACATTTTATAGTTTCTGATTGTGGGTGATACTGATACGAATATGGTGATTCTTGTTGTGATTGATATGAATCGTGCGGTGTTCTTTTTATTTTTCGTCTTCATTGTCTTTTCGAAGTGTTGATAGTGATTAGAGAGTGGAGAGCAGTGTATCAATCTGATCCAGGCATCTGAGTTAGGTAGAAGGTGACAGGTTGAGTAGTTACGGGGTTTTCAGTTTGGAGGCAGCGTGTATTGGTTGGATTTGTTAATCTGATGTTTATCGCAAATGAAGTCGAGACCGACTTATTATTCCATAATAATTATAGAAGACAAAAGTAAAAGCTATAAAATAATTTGAGTTTCTCCTAGAAACTCTTTTATCTAATTTCTCAAAAGTTGAGGGCATAAGTTGATTTTAACATGGTAGAAGTTTGATTTGTTTTCTCTTTTTATTTATGTTGTTGTAAGTGTTTGTGGAAAAAATTATCTAAACAGAATCGTGTTTTCTAGGAAGATGTTTTTAGAGTTATTCTTTCACTTTTGTTTTACTTGTTTGATTTAGACCATTTTAGGGAAGTTTCAGACTTGAAACAATAATATGTATTCAGCCTTGTTTTACTGGTTAACCTGTTTCCCTCTTTAGTTTTCTTGAATAAAAAATTACATTTTGATGCATCTTCATGTGCCAAAATATAGATCTGTGCATATATGTGGTCTGGGATTCTCAATTGTTGCAGAGACTAGAGAAAGCATTATGTTTAACGTGATGAAATTCCTTATCTTCTGGGGTTTGAGGTTATGGTACGTTGTTCGAGTAGATATGGTTTTAAAAAATGATCACAATATCTTATTTTTTCCCTTACTGTTTATTTAATTCTTTAGGTTCTAATCAAATGAAATTTTTTACTTGTGTATAGTTCTGTGCTACCCTTTCCTTGGTAGAATAACATGTTTTCCCATCTCACTTTCCAAATTGGGATTGGTTTGTATCTATAGAAGGACTGAGCTTCATTTTTATCCTGTGTAAGACATGATATTTGATGGCATGAATTTTTAACTTAAATTGTGTCTGTAGCTAATTATGCTAGTTCTTTGAACTTAACATTCTAGAGAAGCTGATTGCAGAAGGCGTAATAAGCTTCATTGCATCTTATCTAAAGACATTATGTTTGATTACATGAATTCATTCACTTTTAGATAGTGTCTGTAGCTAATTAACCTAGTTCTTATAACTTAGTGATTTCCTGAAAAACACAAATGTCATTGAGAGAGAGAGAGAGGGGAGGTAAAGTGATGATGTCCTGAAGAGTATTTTCTGGCGGATGTCACTTGATGTTAGCACAGGCCAACCTGATGGGAAATTAGAGGGTTTTGATGATAAAGGAAAAAAGGCTGGTGGACCTAAGGTTCTGAAACACTGGTTTATGTGAAACTTTTTCTCGCTTGACTTGGCCTTTTATGATCTCGGTCTGATGATTTCTTTTCTACATTGCCAGTAACAGATTTCAGTTTTTTATTATATATATATATATATATATATATATATATATATATATATATATATATATATATATAATGGCATCTCATCTTTCCCTTTGGAATTTCTGAGTTTATAATTTTGTGTTAAAAGACATATTTGAAATGTACAATAATTTGTCTCAACCTTCGTGATGCTAGTGTATTCCAGTATATGAACGTAGTGCTAACACTTACAATCATCTACTAGTATATTGATTAAGCTACACGTGCTTATAATGAAGCCTATTATTGTAATGGCTTCACATTTCGCATGAACCTTTGATTTCCTCGTTTGTAGGGGTCTCTACCGACCATTTTGGCGTCATGTCATTCTGTGTTCCATTTGTGCACTGTTTTAGAATTCAGTTTATCTTAGTGTTGACTAAGAATTTCTGATCTTGATGAATCTTTTCTGCGTATATCTCTATATACCTACATTAAGATTTATTGGTGTCTCCCTTTAACAACTTCAATACTTACCGCGATAGTTTGGGAATCAATCTTATTCTATTTAATTTCCAGTTGTTAATCTTCTATGTTGTTTAGACATGACTTTTACTTTGTGCGTTCGGTTTTTTGTTTGTGTACCGAATGGTCCTTTGTGGCTTGGTTTACCGTTCAGTTCTTTGGTTTGCCATTTGGCCTGTGTTCGGCCTTTGTCATTCTTAGATCGTCCGGTCTTTTGCAAATGACAGTTGGCTATATATTGTAGTCAACTTCAGTTTTTCATTAAGTTCTTTTTCGTAATATTCAGATCATCGTTCTCTCTGTTTTTTCTTTCTCGTTCCTTTCTTCTCTGTGGTTTCTGGGTTTCTTTGTTTCCTCTCACGAACCCAACATTCTATATTTAAATTTGTCTTGAGAATGTAAATTTTCAAATAGTAAATTACGTTTTAGAGCATATATTAGTAGGCACTCGGCATCTAAGTAATTTCTAGACTATTGATTTTGCAAAGACTTTATCTACCTCCTTTGGACATGGATGTAAATGTTATGGAATGCTATTCCTATTCATAACTGGTCTTGTTTGAAACCGAAAAAAGAAAGAGAGAGAAAGTTGAAGGGTAACTTGGTTTGTAGATAAGCTGTTGTGTTGTCTTTTACACAATTTTTTTTTTTGTTGGGAGTTATGTGATCCACTTTTTCACTGCTTAACCTTTTTATTTTTCTTTGGTATTAGATGTGTTCTTCTTGGGGCGAGTTGTGGTGCAAATATTGCAGACTATGTGGCTCGGAAAGCTGTAGAAGCAGGTTCACTTCTGGACCCGGTCAAGGTGGTGGCACAGGTCCTGATGTATCCATTTTTTATTGGAAGTGTGCCCACTCATTCTGAAATAAAGTTGGCAAACTCTTACTTTTATGACAAGGCCATGTGTATGCTAGCATGGAAACTATTTCTACCAGAGGGGGAGTTTAACCTAGACCATCCAGCTGCCAATCCCCTTGTCCCAGGCCAGGGACCTCCTTTAAAGCAGAGACCTCCAACATTGACAGTGGTGGCAGAACACGACTGGATGAGGGACCGTGCCATTGCATATTCAGAGGAGCTTAGGAAGGTGAATGTTGATGCACCTGTTTATGAGTATAAAGATGCAGTCCATGAATTTGCAACACTTGACATCCTTATCAAAAGCCCTCAGGCCCAGGTTTGTGCTGAGGACATTGCCATCTGGGTCAAGAAATACATTTCCCTTCGAGGTCACGAATTCTCATATTGAGTAGGATATACCAGAAATTAAGATTTTTTCCTCATTGAAATTATCTAAAGTACGCAGTTCTGCTACCACCGGTATATACTTGCCTAGGGGCATGCGATTATATCATACGATTTTTTTCGATGGTTGACCGGTTCCGTGTTCCCTCCACCTGTCAGTTCTTGTTGTAAGATAGAGTTGTTTGAGAGCGGATTAGTTGAACTAGTGAGAGAGAGAGCCTTTCACCTCATTCACTCTGCATTTGGAAGCCCCTGTTCCACTATTCCTTGTGTATTATGATGTACTGTTTCTCGATGTAAAATTTAGTTATCAATTCTTTTAGGGTCACCTTAAGTAGGAGTTCATTGTTAATTAATTTTGTACAAGATACCAGCTTATTGTTCTTCGATATCATTAAGATTTCAGATTAAAAAACAGTTTCCCTTAAGATACGTTTTAGTGATAGTCGCTAGGATCAAGATATGGAGTTTCTTTAATAATATTAGCTAAAAGCAAGAGCCAATTTTGCTTAGTTTACTTTGTTGAGCACAATGTTAGCAATCGAGGACAATTATTCCATCGTTATCTTCTTGTTGATTGTTAACTTTTAGACGTTAAGCTCCTTATAAATATGCTATGATCTTCACTGGATTGACTCGGTTATTATCACAAATCTTGAGGTAATTGCCCGCCTACCCTTGAACTCCTGGGGTAGGGGAATCATATGGAGGTTGAATCTATGTATTGAACCTCTCATGAAGCAGAGAGATGGTGTAGGCTGTTTATCATGGTTAAAACTTAAGACCATCTTCATACCCAAGCCTAACAAACCAGTTTGGCTTGCAGGTCTCAGTATTGGAAGCACTTTGAGGGCATGGGAGCCACCACTCTGATCCAGTGGGGTCTGGACAGGTTCACAATCTGTCGCTCATTCTAGGCTTATTTGATTTGGTGGAATCTCTGTTGACTGTTCTGTAACCATGACTATACCAAACATAGTTATGGCTACGGGAAGGGTTTTTCTTTCTGCACCCTTTAAAAATCTTTGCTCACCCCTTTCTGTTTCAGAATAACTATTTTGAAATGTGGGAATATCAATTCTAGAATAAAAAAGAGTGAGCCAAAATATTTTATAGTGTGCAGGAAGTTGGGGCCATGTGGGAACGGTCTCGTGTTTCTTTCAACACTAAAGGAATGTTATGAAAAACAGAGGAGAATCAGTTGTACTTGTACATTGTGTATCATATAACGTATTTTACACCTGGTTTGAGTAAGGTGAAAATATAGTTTGATGAATGTGTTTGTGATATTTTGTTGCCCAAAAAATATCTTGAACATTTCTGGGAAAATGTTGATAGGTTTATTATTAACCTATTATTTTTATCTTACAATTGTGATGATCATTTCTTACTTCAGTAACTTACTATTTTTCACGTTGAATTTGGTTCAATTTCTTTAAAAATGCACTAATATGATCTTTTCGAAAAAAATTGACGGTAATAACGTTACTTTAGAAATGACATTTTATAATCATGTTATGAATAATGAATTACATGTCAGTAATAATTTCGATATCATTAATTTGGGAGAAGAGATTGTCACTAGATTGAAAATCATGAAACAACAGAAAAAACATATTAATTTATTATAATGCTATCTATACCTTAAATGAAATATATAGTAAATTAAGATTCTGAAATAAAAGAATAATGTTTATTTATAAATATTTAATATTAAAATTCTTCATCACTATTCTGTATTAAGGAAAACGATAATGTGGCAAAGTAGTAAAACTTCGTTAAATAATCATGTAAAAGTATTTGGACTGACCTTGTGTTTTCGTAAGTGCTCTTTCTTTTGTGTACATTCTCGTTTACTGTTTTATCTTTATAAACATAATTAATTTCATCAGTTACTCTAATGAATAATTAAAATAAATTAATAAAATATAACTATTTTATGCCTATGCTTTTTTATAATTTTACTATAGATTTAATGATACTTTATTTTTAATTATTATTATTATAATAATAATTAGTATTTTATATACATATTATCTATAAGTATTTATAATTATATATATCTTTCGGTTTGTAGGGTTGAAGTTAATAATCATCTGGTCATATTGGAAGTTTAACTATCGAAGGTATTGGAAGTATGGTTATCAAATTCTCGAGTTAACTCTTTAATTTGGACGAGTTTATGTTCTAAGATATGATTTCCGAGTTAACTCAGAAGTAAATTCATTTTTTTATGTAAACTCGGTAGAATAAACTGTGGAATCGGTAGGATTGTGTAAAATCACAAGTTTGGAGCAATTATGCGAGCTTGAAAGGGGAAAAATTAAGAAAAATGAGGTCGTTTGGAGTTTAGGGTTTCATGACCTAATTGTCACTATCTCTCGCTTTCCTTTGTCTCTCTTCATGGCCATGGCCATCGCCTCGCCTCCTTCAAGTCGCCGTCTGTTTCGCGCTCCTTGTCACACCCACCATCATGCTCGCTGTTGTGCATAAGCCTCCTTCCCAATGCGTCACTCATTGTTGAGTGAAGTTATTTTCTTTTAGCAAAGTCGTGAGTTGAACACTGTTTTGGTTTGTAATAGGTAAAAGAAATTGTTTTTCTAAACAATAAAACCTAAGTCATCTACCACTGTTATTGTTCTTTGTTTTATTATATATTTAATGACAATAATCCAAGTATTTATGTTTTTACAATATTTATTTTTATGAACAATATATCTATAAATTTTATTTATTTAAAGTTATATAATTTTGTAGACTTATTTGAATTAAGATATTATTTATATAATTTTTTTCATATGAAGTAAACTCTTACGAGTTTAAGAATCGAATTTACTCCACTCTCACGAGTTTATGTAAACTCTCGAGTTTGATAACCTTGATTGGAAGTTCACATGCAGAGGACTTATTGCTTGCAACCTCTTTTGATATGATGTTAATGTGACTGCATAGTGGGCGGTCATGGCTCCTACTTTTGCTTCAACTTCTGCTTCATCGTCGGTTATCTCTTCAATGGTCATCACGGTAGGACATCATTCAGGACTTTGCCTTCGAAGAGGACTCCTTTCAGGACAATCAGTCTTAAAGTACCATTGGAGGTGACCGACATGGATCAACTTCTCAATCTTGTCATGAATAAGGAACACTCCTCCATGGTATGTCCTAAGTTTTTATGACATCGACAGTGGTTCTTACTGTTGACATTCAAGGGTGTATACTGATGGAACTTTGACGCCTGAGGAAGATCTTTCGGTCGGGAGTTGTTCCCCTTATCGTCATCACCCACGACTGCTTTCCCTCCTCATGCCCGAGCGGTTGATGCCTCCTGTGTTCGAGAAGTATGATGAGTCGACTGACCCTGATGAGCATCTGCGATCATTTTCCCACACCATGGAATTCTACTCGGAAAGCGATCCTGTTTAGTGTAGGGCCTTATCCTTATCTCTTAAGGGGGAGGCGTTGGCGTGGTTCAATACTTTGCCATCCAACACAGTGGATTCTCCACTATCTGTACCCTATTCGTTTGGAAGTATGCAGCCAGCAATGTCCAAAGCTTAACACATCTTGCATTGGTCAGTACCAAGCAAAAGAAGGACAAGTCCCTGAGAGTCTTTATTGAACGTTACAACAAAACCACTCGGCAGGTGATGTAAGTCGGGAATTCATCCTCAAAAACCTTTCAACAACCTTGAGAGTAAGACCGTTCGCAGGATGAGCTACAAGAGCAGACAATTGAGTTCTTGCATATAGAAGACATGTGTGTCTTCCGGAAGAAACAAACATACCCTCTGTCTGCAGAGTTTGCATTCTGAGAGCTCCCCTACTCACTCCTGTGTTTTCCTCCTAGACCGTCTTTGTTGGTCCCTTAGCGTGCTTGTTCACAATTGACGGACTTGCCCCACCTGGTACAAAGTGTTAGGGGGTCTGTTCTTGACGCATGGTTGCATTCTCATCCCTCAACTCACCCATCTCAGCTTCATGTCTTCTTTACATCTTTTGCATTTGTCTTTGCATCTCCTTAATTAGCTTTAAGAGGTCTTGCTCGCTTATCTCTCCTATCAGGCTCATATTCCTTTGTGGTCACCATTGGATTTTCTTCAACTTTCTCAAGTCTCACAGTCGGCGCCAAATGTTTTGGTTTATAGGGTTGAGGTCAACAGTCTTCCAAACTATGTTCGTCCAACTCCTAGCATAGGTCATCGTTCGTCCTTCATTCCGTTTGGTCATACTGGGAGTTTACCTGTAAAAGGTACTTTGATGCCAAAGTTAACAAAGATTCGACAGTCTAGCAATAAATGTATATTAAATGTAACCAACCCACTGCAATACCTCAAACTTGTATTTATAGATTTTGGAATAGACTTTGGATTAGTGTCGGTCTAATTACGATCTAACTAGTAAAGACCGTGCTTTAACATAAGTTAATCATCTCCAATCTTAATTCTTGTTTAAAGTTAACCGTTCAATTTTCGTTATTTGACTAATGAGTTTGCTAGGTATTCACGACTGATGAAACCGTTCAATTCTAAGTTGACCAAATAATCATACAATATAATATAAATAAGATATACCTCTATGGTGTCTCCTTTACTTTTTGAATTTTATCTTCTTAATTAATACTTTTTAAATTTAAATAATTTTTCATAATAAAAAAATTATTTTTCAATTTTATTATTTTAGTTACTACTCTTTTGAGTTCAAGTAATTATAAATAATTATTTACTTTTTTGTCATTATAATTACTTTTTCAAATTTAAATGATTATTTATAAAAAAAATTATTTACACATAATAGCTTTAATTTCAATAGCCAAGATTTATTTTATCTATAATTATATTCATAATCATATATGCTTTTTATTTTTTCAATTTTTCCCTTTTAATTTCGTTTTTTAAAATTTAAATAATTTATATATATATATATATATATATATGTATGTATATATTTAAAAAATACATATGCAGTACTTACGCGATTTTTATTATAATGAGAATTTCTTTATATAATTTTTGTTGTGTACACAATTTCTCTCACTTTTATCTTTTTCATTCTAAGATTTGTTAACCAACTTTTTCGCTTTTATGAAATATTCAAAATATTTTTATTACATAATCATATCAAATAATAAAAAAGTAAATTATTTGTGCTTCTATGTTTTTTTCATATATTTTATAACAATTTTAACTTTTTATGTTTAGTACTTAATTTTCATTATAATGATGATTATATTAAACCTTTTGATTATACTTTTATTATTTTCTATTATTATAAAAGATATATATAGATGCACTACAAGAAAATTATTATATATAGCAACCAAATTTATAGTACAAAACACTTAGTCATTATATGGACTAAAATGCATTATTTTATAAACTAAAATTAAATATTTAAAATAATCAATTATGAATAAAAAATTATAATTGATATTGAATTAGAGTGTAAATTGGTTTCTAACTTTAACTATATATATGTTTTAGCTACCTATTATTATTAATTTTAAATTAGTCTCTATTTTAAAATTAGAAACTTATTCATTGAGACTAATTTAGAAAAAAAAATGATAAATAGATTATACAAAAAATCTCAATTCGATTATCTCGTTTTAAGTTGTCTCAATTGGATCATTAATTTAAAAAATGTGATGCAATTTGGTTCTTTCCTAGGAGTGACAACATTAACTCAATGACACCTGTTAGTACGTAGTTTATTTAATTTTTTAATTTTTTTCAATTCTTTTTAATAATTTTTTAATTTTTTTTTTCAAAAAAATACTTTGTCTCATGTCAAATGAGGATTCTACCACATAACAAAGATAATGTGTAGTGACAATAACAGTGTCACATGTCAATTTTGAAAAAACATAACTAAATTGAGATTTTTCACATGACACTTTCTCCAATAGTACCATGTCACTATTTCTACCATGTGATAGGATCTTCATTTAACATGTGACAATTTAAAAAAAAATTAAAAAAGTTAAAAAAATAAAGAAAACCACATACTGACACATCATATTGAGTTAACATCGTTAATTCTATAATAACTCATATTGAGTTAACATCGTTAATTCTATAATAACAGAAAGAGTCAAATTATATCAGATTTTCAAAATTGAACACCCAATTGATATAACTTAAAACGAGAGAACTAAATTGAAATATCTGTACAAATATACCATTCGATAATTTTAACCGTAATAAATATTTCCTCGACTTTAGTTCCAAGAATAATTCTATAATACACAAATATTATAAAAAAAACTCTAGAATTCAAGCAACATTTGGCAAGTTATCCCTCGAGAACAATATATAAACTTGCTTGAAAAAACAATCACATTTGTAGGCTAGCACCAACTTGAGTACATAATTTGTCCAAGGTAAAATCTGCATTTTTTTGATCTTGTCCCTCAAATCAATATTCTAACTCCTAGAAATTAGATTTTTGAGTTTGAAATCATATATGTTGTGCCTTCAAAATTATTTGATACCTTCATGAAATTAAATTAAACTTGTTTATGTAACTCAACCTAATGGATATAAAACATTGGCCAAACTTTTTGGTACAATAATTTTTTCTCGTACCCTTATTATTACAAATGTATTGTTTCTCCTAAAATTTATTTTTAACCTTGTTTGTGTCAAAATTCTATCTGTCTTCCAATATTTTTTGAAACCATGAATCAATGATTGGTTGGACTAAACAAGTGGTAGGTTTATACTTGTTGATGATTGAGACTCAAGAAAAAGTGGTTGACTAAAAAAATATGCATTGAAGTTGAATTTAACTAGTTGTTTATTGAGCTTTAGGATTTGTAATATGGAGCTAATTAAACGCATCATTAACTTTTAGCTATTTGACATGTTAAGAATTGTTACTTTCTTGAATGTGCAAACTGTTTTGGTATCTAGCATTGAGAGTATACATCAATTTGTTCATTAAATTTTCTAGATTTATTCAATTTTAAATTCGAATTTTCTGTTGGGTTTGTTTTTTATATTAATATAATATGTTTTTTAAATATATTCGTTTCGATATATTCATATTTTCTTAAAATATTTTAATTATATTTTGAAAATACAATAATAAAAGAACAACACCAACAACCCTGTTCTTGAATCAGGTGATCTTATGTCTCTCAAAAGGATGAAATTTTATAGAAAATAACCAGTGTTTCACCCGGTCCGATCCATTCGGCCCGACTCACCAAAGGTTGGTCACTTAGTGAGTTAATCCAATCTAACTAATTTATTAACGAGACAGAAAAATTTGAATTCGGCCCGACTCACCACGGGTTGGTGGGTTAAACGGATTGGTTCACTGACTCACTTAATTACAATTCTTTTAAAATAAAAAAATTACAAACTTTTTTGTAATTCAAATATAAATAAATTTTACTTCCAAAATGATGTTAAACTCAAGACAATTCAAAATAATAAAATAAAGTACAATACAATCCACGTATAATGAATTAGATGGTATTTTTTTAGGATTTTATAAAATAATAAATTAATAAAAATAAAATTAGGTACGTTGGTGGGCCAACCCGACTCACCATGAATTCAATCCAGATGAACCGAGTTTAAATGAGCCAAGTTGAAAATTGGTCCGCATAAAAATAACATTATTAAAACACATAGAGTGTTGCTCCCTCCACCACCACCCCTTGCTCCCTCCACCTCTTCATTCTTGTTTTACCCCTCCCTCTACTTTCTTATTCCTGTTTTACCCTTAATTTTATTTTTAGGGTTAATATTTTTTAACTTCTACCCACTCCAATATCCTACATGAATGCGATCGTCTGATTTATACTTAACCAACAAGCATTTGTTATTGACAGTTATGTTGTTTCTTTCTCTCTTCGATCTCATCACCCAAACAACACAACCATTTTAATGGTGAACCAATGTTTCTATGTTTCATTTTCTTATGTCTCTCTCTCTGTTTTTTATGCGTCTTTCAATTGTTGTATCTTTTGAACTTTCTGTTTGTTTATCTTACCCACACCAACATACGAAGAGTTAAACAATCTCACATATAAAAAGATTGATACATGAGGAAGAAATATATGTTGTAATGTGTTAGAAAAAATATTGTGGAGGATAATTAATTTTATAAAAAGGTTGAAACATTTTATATAATCATTTAAATAAAAAAATTAAAATATTGAAATTTTAAAACTTTAAGACAAGAATTTGATCATTTAAATTTAGAAAATTTTAAATTATAATTAAATAGTAAGAATTTTGAACTTTTGAACTTTTTTTAATTAATTCATGTATATATTTTTCATTTTTTATCAATGTCAATGAAATTATTTTTTTATGATGTTAGTCTTAAAATATTCATTATTGTTAGTCATAAAATATTCATTATCGTTTGGAACCGTTGCACCGTCGAATAACTACCATAAACACCCTGCACCGTCGCATTATGAAAAGTCACACCACCGCACCACGAAACCAAACGGATATAAAGACAAGAATATGGAGAAGAACCAAACAGATATGGAGAAGAGAAGTAAGAGTTGGGAGATAAGAAAAAACGGATCTGATGAGAGTTGGAGGGGGTGGAAATTTGGAAAGAGAAAATAGGTACAAGGATTAAAATGTACAAATGGTTAAAGTATATAACAATGAGTAATTAAATGTGTATATTATTCTTTGAATAGTTAGTCATTGAACAAATTTATGGAACTTTGGAACAACTAAGTTGTTATTTCCAACAATTGCTTCAATAATTCATGTGCGTCTTAATAATTGGAATTAGAACACTGCCAAAACGAGTATTATAAAACAAAAAAAAAATAGATGAAGATATTCTCATGAATTAGAATAAAAAAAATTGTAGAAAGTTGGAGAGGTGGAGGTAACAAACGTGGTAGTGAAAGGAGCAACACCCCTCGTGATGATACAGAAGCAAATCATGGCCCAAATCCAGAGGTGTGAAGGGGCGTTGCTCCCTCCACCTCTCCATTTTCGTCCTCCACCTCCCCAATATTTTTTAACTTTACTTTAATTACAACAATAACCTTTTCTTACTTTTTTCTTTTAATTT
This sequence comes from Vigna reflexopilosa, assembly GCA_027742785.1. Lineage (NCBI taxonomy): Eukaryota > Viridiplantae > Streptophyta > Magnoliopsida > Fabales > Fabaceae > Vigna > Vigna reflexopilosa. The sequence continues at coordinate 6,382,262 of CM050928.1, read as the reverse complement.
TTTAATCGTGTAAGTAATCCTAACTTTTTACTTTCTACTTCAGTCAGACTTTCACAGACTTCCATAGCAGCCCCACCTCCCCTTCTCGGATTCTCACCCCCATGCTCCAAGTTTCATTTTCTAAAACTTTCCAACTCTCCCAGTCCTCTATTCCTTTGCGCGTGGTGCTTTTAGCTTTTGGTGTGTGCGGCGGTGCGGCGGGTGGCGGTGCGGCGTGGTGGTTGTTGCTTCGTTTCGTTTCTGTCAGCGGGTGTGTGAGGCGTTGCGGCGGGTGTGTGCAGCGGTGCGGCACGGTGGTTGTTTCTTCGTTTCGTTTCTGCCTCTTGGTCTACGAGAGGTTAGTTTCTTTTGTTTCTTGCGCATGATATAAGGTTGTGCTGATTTCTGCTTCGTTTTTTTGTAAATGTATGAATATAGTGTTTAAGATTGTGTTGATTTCTGCTCTGTGTCTGTTGCTCTGTTTTTGTTTTTTCTTGTTGAGGTTTCTATGTGTGTTGGAGGAAGAAGACGTCCAGGCTTAAACGGATGTCGCACATCCGTTTGCCCCTGAAACGGATGTCGACATCCGTTGACGGATGCTCATATCCGTTTAAGGGAGGTTTCGACATTATTAGGGTTAGGGTTATTCACGCATCTTTTTTTTTCAGAGTGAACCACTGTGCGCAGAGATGATTAGAGATGATTAAACTTCTACAAGTGCAGAGATTATTAACTATGATTAAACTTATACCTCCAAGTGCAGAGATGATTGATCTTTTCTCACTGACCACACTCTCACGTTTTAGAGAAGAAAAATAGTTCTACCACGAAGCACGAATGAAAACATAAACGTAAAAGAGTTAAAGAGAATGTATAATAGGTTATGTGATAAAGTAGGTAAAAATTAATTTTAACTTAAAATGAACTTTTATTAAAAGGATAAAATAGGAATAGAAAAATATAGTAAAGAGTAAAAGAGAAAATGGGGAGGTGGAGGGAACATATGGGGGAGGTGGAGGGAGCAACGCCCGGTGTGAAGCCATCAAGGGCCCACCAAAGACTCTTGAACCCAACGTTATGCTCATTGAAACTACCAAAATACTATCAGCACCACCAGATTACTACCTAGTGGTCCTAAGGGTGTCTCACTACCCATGGGGCTCTCTACAATGGTTGCCCGATGCTCTCTAGCCAGTTGGCACTCGATGCTAGAGTACCTAGAGCTCTATGTGGTCCATTTTTTGAATAGCATCCAACGATATTCAGTTGATATCTAGTGCTCCAACCCTTGAAACTCTCTGAAATTCATATTTAAGGTAGCGCTCGACACTATAACAAATAAATAAGAGTTTTAGTGTGTTGAAAACTAATTAATTGAGTATATCTAAGTTATTTCAAAACTTCCCTATGCCATATATAGGTTCATTACTTTTCAAAAATGTCTCAATACATCAATGCACCAATTTGAAACACACCAAACATAAATCATATATTTTATCCAATCTTATTTCTTTACAAAAACAACACCATAAATACTCAATTCAACACAAGGAAAAACAACTCAATAGAACAACTCAACAATCATGCCATCAAAGTTCAATCTCTTTTACTACTCTCATCATCATCAAAAATAAAAGAAATCAAATCATCCATTCTAACATGAACAATCAAATAACAACATCTAAACAAAAATCAAAGAAATAAATTAAACCCCAAAAGTTCTCATCACAAGCATTTCAATTTCACTGTAATTTTTAAAATAATTGTATTTTAGAATTCTTACTAGTTCTCCTTACCTAAAGCATAGTGTGTTTCCAAACTTATCTCTAAACTCAATAAATTAAGTTATCCCCAATTTGAGACCTATATCCAAATGTTCAAACAAAGACAAATTTCAGTATAACAAAGGGGTTATTACCCTACTGCTCACGAGGTTAATCCATTTCACGTCTAGGACCAAACCAGTTTCCATAGATTAGGATCTCTTGTGACTTTCACCATATAACTCATTATACTTTATTTGAATGTGAATATTTATTAAAATTTAGGATACCTCACTTTTAAAACTCTCATATATCAAAACATGCACCAACTTTACCACATCACTAAATTTCTCCTTAAAATTCTCTTAACAACATCTCAAATCATATTCTTCATCCATAAAAACAAAATCACACATACATACATAAGCACCCATCAATCTCAAATCTATAATAATTATGGGCTATCTTTGTAACAGTTTTTATTAATAAAATCTATTTTCTTTTAATAACACCCGCGCCTCAATTACTAGAACAATGAATTAATGTATATATATATATATATATATATATATATATATATATATATATATATAATAAAACCTTTTTAAGCAAGTGTAAATCATTAGGAAGAATTGTTGGTTTTTAGCTATAATACAAATATAAAAATGTATAACATTACAGAAATTTGGAAACAAAATTGCAATAAATTGAGAAAATAAAGATAAAAAGTATAATAACCTTTAAGATATGTTGTTTGTGCGAGATGTGACAGTTTAGTTGATTTAACAATAATTGACTAGTGCTTTATTACCAAAAATCTATAATTTATATGGTAATTCCCGTTTATTTATGGAGTAATTCGTAAGTAAAGAAAACGTCAAAGTGATTGTAAATACAATTGAATTGTACTGTATTACTATAAAATTTGTACTGAACTAAAAAATTAATTTGTCTAAACTAAACTGAACTATAAAATAGTTCAGACAAACTGAAGTGAACTGGTTTTTGTTTTATCAAATGGACTGAACTAAACTATACTAAATTATACTAAACTACACTATAAACTAAACTGAACTACTAACTATACTAATTTTAAACTAAATTGTACAAATTTTAAATTGAATTGTGTTTATAATCATTTAAACTAAATTGTGTTTATTATTTCTCTAATTTGCACAATGTAACTATAAGACGTAATTATGTTTTATTATTTCTCTAATTTGCACAATATAATAAGAAATAATAAAACTATAAGACGTAAATATTATTTTATATATTATAGTTTGTTTAAGTAGGGAGAAAAATATATTTTAGTAGCTGTAATTATATTTTAAGGGATTGTAATTAATTTTTTGTATTGATGATATTATTTCATAAAAGTTTATTTATTTTAAACTGACTTATCTTACCGAGGCCAGCTACATGGTATTGTAACTGCAACACGTTACAAGATGTTATTTAAATGATTATAAACACAATGAAATGTATTAAGTTTTTTTTAACATATTTTTATATATTTAATAATATATTAAAAAATATAATATATTTAAAGTATTATTTTTTTTATATGATTTTTTTTTTCTTTTATGATTTCTATTACTTAATCATTTAATAAAATTAAATTTTAAAAAAATATATTTTTACTTTTATTACTTAAAATAATATTATTTAAAAATTAATATATGTTTATTGATAAAAAAAATATATAAAAATTTATGATAAAAAATTTTTGTCTTAAAAAATTAATTATTAATTTTTGTGTGAATGATTTTTTTTTATTAATATTTTATTATTAAACAACGTTTTCTTGACAAGAAGTAGTTGGAAAAAATGTCAATTCAAATAGAATGGATTTAAAAGGATGTTATTAGATAGATCAGATTTATAAATTATCTCGTTTTCGTCTATTAAATAATATTTTAATACTTGAAAAGTTTTTTTTAATTTGTCAAGTTGCCAATTTTTATTTATCGAGATCTGATTATGAGTAATTAAAAAGTAAAAATAAAAATTGACAACTTGAAGGGCTATTCCTAAAGAACCTAACGAATTTTGAATTGGAATCAGAGGATCTCTTAGTTCTCACAATTAACTGAACCGAAATTGTTATAAATTCAAAAACTGAACCATAAAATAGTATACTGAACTTTTAGTAAGAGTGGATCAATATTTTAGTATAATATAGTACAGTTAACTATAGTACAATATAAATTAGTTATTTTTGTCCAGCCCTAATTGTGATTTGTGAAGGATAATATATAAAAAGAAAATAATATTAAAAATTTATTATTGAAGGATTTGAATTTTTATGAAACATGTTATGGCTTTGGACTCTTCTCATCAAGAATTATTGGTAAATTATTGTCTTAACCCTACAAGACAAATTTATACGTTACAAAATAATTAAACATGTTTTTATCTTTTAAATTTTAATGAAAGTTGAAATTAGTTTTTTTTTTCTCTAAATTTTAATTAAATTTAGTTTTTTAAATTTAAAAATGTTTATATTTAATTTTTTTAATTAAATTTTGTTAAATTTATTTCACATCTTAAATATATTTTATTTCATGATAGTATTTAAGTTATTTACATGGTTTAACATATGTTTTTTTAATGTTAATTAAAAAAATATTTGAAATATTAAATAAATTTAATAAATTTTTATTAAAAATATTAAATTCAGATAATTCTAAAGATTAAAAACTACATTAATATAAAATTTGGAAAAGTAAACCGATTTGTAAGGTGAGGTTTGCACCTACTTATATATTATAAATTGGCCTTATCTCTAGTCGATGTGAGACTTCCAACATTTTATACAAGAATGATGTTTTGTTTGAAAATTATTTTCATATTTGAAAATATTTGAAGATGAATGTTATTTGAGTTGTTACTAAAAGATTATTATTTTAGAATGTTTTAAGTTGAATAATAAAAAGTTGATTTAGTAATTGGAGTATGCATGCTAAAGTATATGGTTTATTAATCTAAGTTGGGAATATATATTTTTATTAGTATGATTAGTTTCTTATAGTTCTCCCTTATTCTAAGTTTGAATGATTAAGATTGGATTGAAGTAAGAAAGTGAGGGTAATTGCTGAAAATTTATATTGTATTGATTATTTTGAATGTGTTTATGAGTTGTATTCGTAATTTGGTTTTGGAAAAAAACATTGAATGTAGTTTTATTTTGTTACATGTGATTATTTTTTTATATTTGCACTGAAATGGAGAATTTTTATTCAAGTAAAAATAGAACATAAATTCAAACCTTACTCTTAGTTCTATTTTCGTTCAATAAAAAAATAACACTAGAACTTAATCCTTGAATCGATTATATTTTCATTTAAGTGAAAAGATTTTCGCTCAAGCTAAAAAGAAGTTGAAAACAAAATCTTTCTTTCTTTCTCTTCTCTTGTCTATATAATATAATGAATGATATTGGAATGTTTATTATAAATTTAAAATGAATATTTGTTTGTATATTTAATTGGTTTGTAATTATTTTTAATGAGTTGTGTTGTATGAAAATAATGATTGAGAATGATAATACTTGTATATGAATTTGAGGACACATGTTTGGAATATGTGAATTATTGTTTGATTTATGTATTATGTATTAAGTATTAAAACCTATGTTATAAAAGATATCCTTTTACTACATTGATATATCTAAGTCACATATACTAATATAACAAGTGATGAAAAGTAGATAGAAGAGCTCATGTGTAGATGTGTGACTTGAGTTATAATGGGTTTTCTTTGATTAATTCTCATAATTTTGCCTATTTGATTAGACGTTAATCTTTTGTAGAAAATACTTAATACAAGTCTTTTAAAAGGTGTTAATCGATATTGATAGAATATTATCTCTTAATTCAATAAAAGAAAAACTTGATGAGGAGTTTTTAAAATTTAAAAGACATGAAGACATGAAAATCATGATTTGAAACATTGTTATAGAATAATTTTAGGTAATTAAAAGTAATTGTAATTTTCTTTTAATTTCTAGTTTTGAATTTTTAAGTTATTTTTAGGCTGATGTATTTGGATTTTGTTTTAAGTTTTCTTAAGTGGCTTGAACATTTGTGTCTATATATAGAGGCACCAAATATATATGTAAGCAACTTGATTGATTAATGTCTTAGTTTTGAATTCAATAAGAGAGATTCTCTCACAGAACTCTGATTTTTGTCAAATATAAACTTCTTTGTGACGATTTTTGATTGACTTATCAATCTATTAAATTGTGGTATCCCTTACTCTAGTTCTTATCAAAGATGAAAATCTTTGTCACAAATCTTCATTGATTCATCAATATGCTAGATTGCGATGTCTCCATCTTTGTTTTATATTATTTTCTAATTGTTTTTGTTTGTCTCTTAAATATTCAAATCTAGAATTATACTATTTCCTCGTATCATCTAGAACCAAAGTATATTATCTTATATCCAGATTATATCATCTTTGATGTATATATTAATGTATAGTCTTTATATAATTTTTTTTATATTGGTGTTTTGATGGAATTGAGTTGTTTCTTGTTTGTTAATCATAATAATTTTTTTTTATTTAAATTTTCTTAAGTTTAAAATTTATTTCAAAAACTTATCTTTTTGATGTGTTGTTTGTTTCATGAATTGTGATGATTGTAATTTATCCCGAGCAAATATATGTATAAATGCAAGAAAAACATCTAGAAGAAAAGAGAATATATATATATATATATATTAAAGGATTAGAAATTGTTGAATGGATCCGGTCTAATTAATTAGATAATTAATATAAACAAACAGTCAAATTTGAATTGAAAAAGTCGTAAGTCAATAGAGTTTAATATTTTCATAAAGCTTTTCACACTCTTAATTAGTTAAGAATGTTTTTATATAATTTAAAGTTGACTATTGGATTAAATTGTTTTGATATCGTTTTATTTCTGTTTGTGATTTTATTGTTTAAATTTTAGGAAATCAACATTTTTGTTCAAATTACTAGTTTTGCATTATTTCACTTTTGTTTTTCAATTAAACCGTAGAACTAATAATGTTTATTTAAATTATCATAAAAATCCTTTTTTCATTTTTAGTATAGTAAAAACCCTAATGGCCTTTGTATAATTACAATATAAAGGAGTATGATCCACAATTTAATCCAAAATTTGAAAGTTATTCCTTCATTTTTTTACAACATATTTAACTTCCATGGTATAAGGTGAAATATATGTGATACCAAAAACATTTTCTAATAAATTATGTCACATCTTAAAAAAATTAATAACATTATTTAATATTTAATTCTTCAATCTATAATAACATTTTACTAGACTATTACTATTATACTAATTTAAATTTAAAGAATTTCATTCAAATTTATCAAAACGAAATTACTTTCATTTCATCAATAATTTATAAAAAAAGACAATATATAGATTTTTTTTTCAAATCACAAATATATCTATATAACAAAGAACATCTATCAAGAAATATTTATTAACATCCTTAAAAATAATTATATTAAGTATTTTCTATGAAAGATTAACCCTTAACTTATCGTATCGTAGTGTTTGATATATAAATTAACATAGATCGAAGTAAGTTTATTAATCTCTAAACATTAAGATGTGTTTTAATTCACTTTTTAAATTTCAAAATGTGTTTCGACAATATGATAAACCTATCTCCAATTTCTCATTACATTAATTATATCTTAGATTTTGTGACTTATACTATCAATGAAGTTAAAAATATGTGTTCTAATATAATTCTTTATTTAATACATACTTTTAGCTTGGTCCACAAATCATCTCAAATTTATGACTTTACATTTCATACATATATATCACCTAAATCATACTTAGTAAAACATCAGTCAATTCTCATAAAATATTATTACAAAGAAACATAGTATTGAGTTGTCAAAATTTTTGAAAGTCTAAGGCCAACCCTGGCCCTTTTTACACTTAGCCCCATTTTATTTGACCCACATCTAAGGGGGCTTTCCAAAAGCCCTTGACCCCCACGGCCCCAAAAAAATGGGGTGGGATTAAATTAGGGTCGGATTAGCCCCCAAAACCCTAGTTTTCTCTGTTCACCCTCGACATCTCATTTTCTTCTGTGCAAAGGTTTGTTAAGAAGAGCTCCACAACAATGGAAACACACAGTGGAGTCTACGGTGGCCGTGCATGGCAGTAAAGGAGGCAACAACACACAGTGGTGACAACTCTTATGCCTCACTAGTGCAGCACAGGAAAACGACCGCGGTTGTTTTTTCCTATACGTCGCGATTTACGAACCGCAGCATATTCAGGCGCGGTAAAAAGTCTTTGACTATAGGCCGCGATTGCAACCGCGGTCAAAAGTTCTGCAAATAGACCGCGGTTGCACAAGGAACTGTAGCCAAAACCCCATTTTATTAAAAAAAAAAATTCCACTATAGGCCGCGGTTTGAACCGCGGTAAAAGACCAGGAATAGACCGCGGTTCATGCCTTAACCGCAGCCAAAAGTCTTTTTTAAAAGAAAAATTAAAAAACGACACCTTTATACTGCGGTTGTGGTAACAACCGTGGCATATTCTCCTGCAGTTTTTTAAAATAGCAGGTCTATTTTTGTGATATCTACTACCACAAAAACAGACCTGCATATGAAATACATGTTGAAATTCAATTTCAACTCATCAAACAGATGTTCAAATGTATTTTAACATCACATAAAGTACAAAGTCTATTAAAATACAATCTAATAAAATAGAATGTTTAAATCTAATAACTATGACTTATTATATAATTTAATGAAATATTTTGCAGCAGCTTTCCTTATGAATGAAATTTGCTTCACAGGAAGTGGTGTAGTAGTCTTGAATCTCTGCACAAAACAATTGATATTAATAAGTGTATATGAATTCCAAATTTTGGAGAAAATCAAAATTTATTAGATTTAAATATTACCGTTTCTCAACCTCTTGTGATATGAGAACGAATAATCTGGGTCATCCAATACATTACATAGTATCCGCACTCATATGACCCACTCTGTCTGTTACACTACAATATATCATCACAGTTGTAAATAGTTAGTGAAAAATATTAAAACAAAACAACTATAAGAAAGTATGGCTTTAACATATGTCAAACCTTGAGAGAAATCCAAGCAATCTTTCTAGCGTTTGTAATTGATCTCCCAACCATCATCATACTTGCTGGAATAGAACTATATATATATAAAAAAAAAGAGTTTTAGCATTCATTTATATAAAAAAGAAAGTCCAAACATTGAGGTTCTTACCAATCAACTAGTTGTTTGAGATTTGTGGGAGGAGGCTTGTGCAATGAGCAGAACCATAAAGCATAGCTCTCGTGCATAGAAATAACAAGAAGTTGTCAATGACGCCTGAAATTCATAATAACTTAACTATTATATTTTAAAATCACATATGGAACTTTATTGTGTTAACAAAGTTCACTTACCCGGATATATAAGGCAAAAAATATATTTTCTTACCGCTTGCAAAATTTCTTATGAGATTTGTGTTGATGTGATCAAAATCATTTGATTCGTGAATGGATTGGGGATCAATAAATCCATAATCATTAGAGTGCCCCAACTTGTTATTGGTCCCACACAAATACCTGAAATCAAAAGTTAACTTTGATATAAGGATACTTGATATACAAATCAATTTTATATATAAATAATTGCTCATAAACTTACATCATCTATAGCTGAATAATTGTAATATTCAACTCTTATGTTTCCGAAGCAAGCTCTTTGACATCTTGGCTATGGAGGTATAATGGGACCTCAGAGACTCTCCCAAATACATTAGAATCATATTCAATGATTCTAATGAACCAAGTAGCTGCAATGAACCAAGAGGATCATCCTCAGATAGAGGAATCTTCTCTTGTGCTTGCGTCTGTTGTTACATGGAAAAATAAGATAAGTTTTGACATCAATAACATGTAAACTTTAAAATTGAGAAGTGTAAAGAAGAATTTCATACCGGGGGGTCAGAAACTGAACCAATCAAATGTTTAGGCCAAGCGATAAACAACTTGAATGCTTGTTTCACAGTGAAAATCTCACCTGTGGGCAGAGAAACTTCGGCATCTGGTACTATCATTTCGTCCACTGAGACCTTCACCTCATCCTCTGATAGCTTCATACCATGAACAACAGTCACTGCCTTAAACATTGTTCCACGAGCTACCAGGACTGTCTCGGTATCGTCTAAAATGTATAGTAGACATGGACTGGCATCGTCCATGTCATCCCCTGGGACGGCTGGTGCTAAACAACTTCCTTTCCCGCTTCTCCCTGTCAGAGTAAATGTTAGATTATACAAAAGATAGAAATAATTGCACATAAATGTTTATTAAGTTTACCTGTGGGAGGCACAACATGTTCTTGTTCCTGTACAGGAGATGGCACCGGGCGCATGCCATAGGTCTCAAACTACTGCTGGAACATGGAGCTGAACTCACTAAATAATTCAGCCCTGAGCTCTGATCTAACCTTGTTTGTGATCTCGTTTGTAAGGTCGGCTCGAACCTTTTTTGTGATCTCTTGTGTCAGCCTTTCTCTTTGTTCTTCGTTGTATGCATATGAAGGCTAACGAGAAGAGCTCCAAAAATAATCTCGAATTCCTACTCCAAGACCAGCAGCACGTACATGTCCAGGGTGCTCAGGTCGTCCAATCGCAGCGGTAATAATATCCTGGCGACCCTCTGGAGTGAATTAACCTTGGCGACATGCAAAAGTGTTTTCGCATCAGTCGATATCGTCTCATATACATGAGCTTTGGCAAAATTTTCTGTGCCAACATCGCGAATCATGTCCTCTAATTTGTCTTCATCCGGTCGATTTTCTTCCATGGTGGAATCAATAACATTTTCAGTTTGGGAGTCAGTGGGAAAATGCATTTCTTCGCCGTGCCATATCCATGTTGTATAGCATCTTAGGAAACCATCACAGATTAGATGTTCTCTAATTTGGGTTGCGTTCAACTTTATCCCATTCAAACAGTTCACACACAGACATCTAAAATTCACTTCATCATCACTTCTCCTCTCATTACGTTGCGCAAATTGTATAAATTCCTTTACACCTCTCCCGTACTCAACACTAATGCGTGGTAAATTAATCCAATTTCGATCCATTCCTAAATATTACATAAAAAGATAAGGTACATTGCAAATCAAACTTGCAATTTCATACATATCATTCAAACAATAATTTCCCATGTAGTGATTACTCAATTCAAACTTGTTATTCTAATAATTCTAATAACTCTAAAATTTCTGTCTAAATTTTGTATGTCTATATATTTTCTAAGTCTAGATTACCAAAACAATAGTAATTGGTATCATGCAAAAACGAACGAAAATCATGTTGAAGAAAACAATTACAACAAAAGGCACATCAAAGGCAAAATACCTGGAATGGGTGCGGCGAGGACGAATGAGCGCGGCAGAGACGATTGGGACGGTTGAGAGAAATGGCAGGCCGAAACTTAACGATTATCTAGTGCAAGTTTGACGATTCTGATCGGTCAAAACTCTTCACCAACGTTGAAAATGGCAAATGAACGGAAAAAATTTGAGTTTAAACAGACGGTGGAAAATGGAAGCAAAGGTGTGCGTCGACGAAGAAGGCACGGGTTCTGCAATTCGCGATGTAGGAGACGATACTGTTCATCGTTTTTTATTTTTTAACCTACAAAGGGGAATATGCCGCGATTCACAACTTAACCGTGGTAATATATGGGCATATGCCGCGGTTCACAGAGCAACCGCGACCTATTCTCCTGAAAAAATTAAATCAAAATGGCATTTTTGAAATTTTTTTCAAACTATATGCCGCGGTTCAGCAGGCAACCGCGGTCTATACCCTTGAATATTTCAAATTTATTCAGATCAGGAAATAGGCCGCGGTGGCCCTTAGAACTGCTGTCGATTCCATAACGTTCTGAATACCTTAACTGTCTCCCCAACTGCCTTTTGGGGAATGTCAGAAGGAGTAGGGGGAATAGGCCGCGGTTCTGCGAGCAACCGCAACCTATTCCCCTCTCCCCAACTGCCTTTTGAGGAATGTCAGAAGGAGCAGGGGAATAGGTAGCGGTTCTGCGAGCAACCGCGGCTTATGCCCCTGCCAATTTATTGTTTTTCTGACGTGGTGTCAAAGGCAGAAAGTTGACGGGGGTATAGGTCGCGGTTCCCCTCAGAACCACGGAACCGCGGCCTATAAGTTCGACTTATTTTCAAAAATATCACCGCACACTATTATGTTACGGTTTCTGATGAACCGTGACATAACGTGCGCTCTAATAAGCCAAATTTTTACTACTGACTATACGATCTTTTATTCACATATATTCGATCTCCCGCATCCTTCATTATTGCAGCGGCCCATGGCGGAGGGACCGGAGGAGGGCATGGAGGAGGTGGAGGTGGAGGAGGAGGAGACGGGGAATCGAAAGACAGGAAACAGAGAGGAGGTGCTCCTGGTTCTCGCAGAGGCAGGGCGACTGTTGGACAAACTGCCGGCAGATTTAGCGGTGGCGGTTGAGGCAGGGCGAGTTCCGGGGTCGATTTTGAAGAGGTTCTACGAGCTGAAAAAATCTTTTTACCGGGCTCAGGAGAGACACCATCTTTGTAGCAGTTTCTCATTGGCGAATAAATGTTTCATTCTATTCCGGCCTTGAAGAACTGAAACCCCAACTGTGTGAGAGAGATGTGTGGAAGAACACGTTGTACTCTTAGGTCTGATGATGTTCCAAGGGCTTGTCACCGCAGTGATGCTCTACTCGTGCTCTCCATATGGACCGGTAAAAGCTATAACTTTAACATCTCAACAATCACAACCGCACAAAGCTAGCTTGATCTTTATGTTGGTCATCAATTTTTTTATGTTTCTTTGGTGGTTACGAGCTATGGGTTGTGTGATTTGGGAGTTTATGAAAGTGGGGTTTGTGTAATATGAGGCACTCCCAGTTGCATGAGACGGAACATGTAGCTGATGATAGGTTTTTGGGCTTTGTAATGGTTTATTGCTTCGTTTTGTTTGCCTGATTGCTTTCCATAAGGCTGTGATGCCACCAACAATTTCATAACCTGGTTATTGTATTTTTAGTTCCTTTAGGAACTTAACTTTTAGTCTGTTTGGATAAACTTCTTCATAAACATGCCTATAGGAGAAGGAATTAAAGAATATGAAATACGTTTCTTTCATGCATAGGCTAAAATCAGATTTACGGCCAAGCTCCTTCTTAATCATTTGTTGGGTTTACTCAATCGATATGGCATTTCTACAATAATGTTTCATTGGCTGATTATGACTTCTTCACTGACCTTAAAAACCCAGCATCTTTACTTCCATTCTGGCTTGTTCATTATGGAGTGCTAGATTTTCTGATGGGTGTTTTTTGCTGTGGTTTTTGTTGATGAATTGTTGCTGCTTCCGTAAAAATTTTGCTCTCAACATTTATAGCTTGGGTTCTGGCTTGCTCTCAACATTTTTTCCGATTCTCTCTTCTGGTTAATAATCTAGTATGACTCAACTGTCTGCTTGATTTTTTACAAGTGCTCGTGGATCCACCATACATGCCTTCATAGTCCCAGATGAGGCTCTTTGTATTTATCTGATTCATGGGAGGCAAATATTGACTGTGGGAAATTTCGCTTACTTTTTGTAGAATGATGAAATGATTCTAGTCTAGGTCTTACTTTGATTCTAGTTTGCTTATACTAGTTTAAGAAATAATTAGTATTTTATAGTTGTTAATTGTTAGTGCAGGTTTACTTTTATATTTTAGTTGTTGTGAAATAGATTAGTTAATCACTTTTTCTGTTTTTAGTTTAGAAAGTTATCTAGCTTTACTTAATGAAATGTTAATCCTAGTCTAGTAATAGTTTGCTATTAGCTAAGTCCTTCTTTTCTTTCATTCTTTCATGTTTCTAGGAACAAATTAGAACCTCCAGAACTCAATTCAAACAAATTAGAAATATGAATTTCTGAATTTCATATTTTTGATTTACATGTTCTTTTGTTAAATTTTCAGTTCCATTTCATAAATATGATTGTTCTATTGTGTTCTCATCATTCCCTCTACATAATTGACCATTCATACACAGAATCCGCATCTCATACACGCATATAGCCATACTTAAGTTCATTTTCTGAATTTTTCTGCACTGAAGTTCCCATTCTGTAATTTTCATGCTTTCCAGTAGTTTCAAACATATTTGCATTTGGTGTTATTGATTGTTTTGCAGCTCAGCATTACAAAATTCCACTTAAATTCAAATAATCATTTTATCAAACATCTTCATTGAATTAGGTTTTCACCTAGGACTTTATCAATCAGTCTATAAATTTCTTTTCTGTAACATTTAGGCTGTTTCAAAGGTTAGATTAGTTTGAATAAAGTTAGTACATGCATTCCATACAATCATTTCATCATTCTTTTTTTCTGAATTAAGATAACATTCTTTCCTATGTAAACAGTCAACTTTGACATCCTGTAAAAATTGCCATTTACTTATATTGATATGTGCAGGTTGTGCAAGAAAGGTGGAGTTCTCCGAGTGGGTTGACTGCATCTTTTGCATCTAATGCAGCTGTTGACTTTGGGTTTATAGAGTCAAGGAAAATGCTGTGGCTCTACAAATACTATATCTTCTCTACATGGATTCAAGATTCATACACTTTCAAGCCTGATTCACAGTCATTTGCTTGTGTGTAATTGACTTTGTTATTTCTCTGAAATTAGTTCTACATTGAATTTACTTTTCTATGTAATTGCTTTCATTTTCATTTATTAAAATGTTCAATACTCCACTTTGCTTTGCACTTACGTTATGCACCTTTATATTTAGTTTATCTATGTTTATTCTCATTGCTTACTGTTTTGGGAGATTGACAGATAAATGGAAGCATTCAATAGCTATAGTTTTTTTGTGAACATGTAGTAATTGAAAGGCTTGGACTTTTAGAATACTTATTTGTTGATAAACTTCAATAGTTTTCTGAAATTTTTTATACACATTGTTTGACTGCCAATTTTTCTGGATTCAGTTTTCAACTATTCAAGTTTTCTTTTAGAATCTGTAATTTGTCTCAATGTAACTCAACTTGCTTCACACTATTGTTTTCCATAGCTTTTGATATCAGGTTCACTTGACAGCTTGGATGTTAATGATTTGCGGCAGCATACGAACTATGCAGGAGGCTATCGTAGTGTAAGCTTTCTAGTATTTATGTGAAGATTTAGTCAGTAATGCAAAAGCAAGAAACATTTAAGTGCTTTTGAATTTATTCTTGGATATTTAGTTTTTTTTTTAAAAAAGAAAACCTATGGGCTGGTTCTGACCCACAGGACTTTGGGATTTTTTAGCCCTTGAACTTTTTTAATAAAGGGCTTTTTTGGTCCTGTGAGTTTTTTTGGCCACAACCCACATAGGCTAGGGCCAGGATCTATTTGATAGGTCTAGTGTTGACTTTTTTAATGGAATGTCCTAAACGAAATTTCCATCCATTGAGTAAAATATGCATAGTTTTCCATAATTTTCAAAACCATTTCCAAACTTCAACCATTTTTTTTAACCAAACACCTTTAACTACCAACAACACTATTTCTATTTTCACATCAACACAACCAATTTTGATCTTACACTACTAATTCTAGTATTGTTAAATTGTCTAGGTCTAACACACATATACTTCAAACTAAATGTTGTCTTTGAATAATGTAATTGATAAACCTCTCTATGGTTGTAATAAAGATTAAATCAAATCTAAAACAATTTAAACATAGATTTCCAAACCATATAAAATATAAACAACATGGAACTCTTCCACAAGAGACTCAACAATAATTCACAAAATAATCACAACAAGCTACAAAGATATACGATAAAAACTTGACGAACTCACTCTCCAAGGTCCTAAAAGTTTTCAAATACTTGACTTTGATATTATCAATGTAGCATCCTAATTTAAGATGTTACGTATAAGTAAATGAATGTTCATTACTTAGAAAACAACAACTTCGATTTTGTCACAATATAGTGAAAATTTAAAATTTTATTACCTTATTGTGAATAAAATAAAAACATGTGAAATGAATAGTAAAAATTCTCAACATAATTTATTTAAATGACTCCTTAAAACCTCAATAATAATTCCCCACTCAGTTTCTCGTTCTACATAATATCGAAATCATCAATAATATCCTCTGTAATATCATATGATCCCGTATAAACATGATCATTGCAGGTGAAAACCACAACAAAAAATGCAAGGGTGAGATAACAAAATCAACATCAAAATCAACACAGAATAATGTTATTATCAATTAAAGTCTAAGATCATAACATCTCTACTCAAATCGAATACACAACACAATAAAGCATTACCTATCCATACTTCATTCCAAACAAACCATGCCTCCACCACCAATCATTATCACCACATGTCTTCTTCCGTATTCTAGTGCACACAACCTATTCACCAAAACAGGGCCTACTCACCAAAGCAGGTATTTCCTGTTCACCAAAACTTGGCCTACTCATCAAAGCAAGACTTATATGTCCACCAAAACAAGGCCTACTCACCAAAGTAGGACTTTCTTGCATCAACCACTAGTGAGTATGGAATAAGACATGGTGATAGTGATTGGTGGTGGTTGCATGGTTTGTCTGCAATGAAGTATAGATTGGTAATGCTTTATTGTGTTGTGTATTCAATTTGAGTAGAGATGTTATGAGCTTAGACTTTAATTGATAATTGCATTATAATGTGTTGATTTTGTTAGTTTATCCTTGTGTTTGTGGTTATGATTTTTATCTGTGATGATTGTATTTATATGGGAGGAGATGATCTCAGAAATGATATTGTTGATGATGATGATGTTGTATAGTTTAAGAGATGAGTGAAGAATTATTAATAGGATTTTCAAAATGTTAATAGTCAATTAAATAAATTATGTTAAAGAGTTTTAATACCTTATTTCAAGTTGTAATTAAATTATTTATTATTTTCGCATGCTTTTACATTTTATGATAATGAAATAAAATTTTATAATTTTCACGGTATTGTGACGATATCAGAATTGTATTTTTTTCTAAATAATGAATATTTTTTTATTTACACGTGACATTCTAAATTAGTGTATTAGGCAAACACCAATTGCTAAATTTTTTGTTTTATGAATTGTTTCTGTCTCATTTTCTATTTTTCTCTAAAATATCAATTTTAAATTTTCATCTTTCTTTTCTTCTTTGATTTATTTTTATGTTTTTCATATATGGAAAACTAAAACTTGAGATCAATTAACGAAATTAAAATCAAACAAACTAAATTGAGTTTTGAATCAATCTTTTAATGCTTTAAGTATGTTCTTTTCTTTTCTGATTTTGGTTTTGCTAGTTTTTTATTTTTGAAATCAATTTAATCTTGATAAGTAAACCGTAAGTTATATTGAATGATAGGCTTAATTAATTTATTGAATTGGTTAACTTTTCAAATTTAGATATAAATATTTAGATAACTATGTTAAAATGAATTGTTTGATTATTGGATTTATGAATTTTTCTTTTCAATTGTATTATGTTTTTTGAATTCCTAAATCATAAATTAATTTATACAAAAAGACTACTAACAATTGAAGACAAATCAATATTAGTATTCTAATGAATTTAAGTTATATTGCAAAATTTAAAATCATTAAACAATTTGCAAGAGGTATTATGTTTTAGTAGGTTGACTCCTTTTTTAAGTTAGTTCATTTTTATGACTCCTTGTTAAGAATGACGTAAGTATAAAATTATAAACATGTGTTCAGGTGAGAAAATTTTAAGTGATAAGAATTTATGGATTTAGTTATATAACATTAAATTAAATTTACTAGTATTCACTTGAAAAAGTAAAATCTTTTGAAATTTGTTGTGATGTTTTTTTCCCCCATCATCTTAAGTGTATTTTGATCCAGGAAACAAAGGTATAACATAGACTCCTTGTTGGCTGAAAATGTGTGATAATTAAGAATAATTCAAAGTAGGATTTATAATTTGTGGTAATTGTTTTTTATTGGATTAAATATGTTTTGGTCTTTGACTTTTTAGAGAAAATTAAAATTAGTCTCTTTTCAAAACTTTGGTCTAATTTAATCTTTTAATTTTAGAAATATATGAATTTAGTTCTTTTAACGAAATTTTGTCAGGTTTATTTGATGTTTCAAGCACGTTTCATGATAATATTTGAGTTGTTTACACTATTTAATACATTTTTGCTTCATTATTAAATAAAGTTAACAAAATTTGATTAAAATGACTAAATTCATACATTTCTAAAGTTAAAAAACTAAATTAAGCCAAAATTTTAAAGAATGACTAATTCTAATTTTTACTTAAAATCAAGAGATCAAAATCATATTTAAATCTTTTTTATTTTATTTGAATGGATTGTGTATACGGTACTGGATTTGATATGTTCAGTTCTCATACAAGAATTTAATATCTATTTAACTAGAAGAATTTGAATATATATATATATATATATATATATATATATATATAAGACCAAAAAGCTCCAATTACTTAGAAAATTCCCAAAATACTAAAATAAAAAACTGAAAAATATATTAATTAGTTCAACAAGAATAGAAATAGGAAGGAGACGATAGATTATTATATTATTCTGTTTAAACTTATTATATATACGTTTATATCATTTTGTGCTAATAAATAGAGTTTGGTTATGTAATAATCAACTAAGAGAGAACGGGATTCACTAGCTATATCTTATATTGGTTCTGGTGTTACAACTATTGTATGTTATATAATGAATGAATGAGTATAATAAGAGATTTTAATAGTTGATTGCGATAGAAAAATATTATTTTTCAAGATTTATTTTAGAAAAATATCATTTTTCAATATTTATTTTAGAAAAATTATTCAGAAAAGTAATCTTTAACATTTATGTTAGTTTCGTTTTCTGTTTTCTTTTAAAAAAATAGAATGTTATATGTAAAAGTTGCTAGCTTTTAGCTACTATCAATTCCCATCAATAAAAGATTTATAAAAAAAAAAGCCAGCATCTGCATCTATAAATCATCAAACTTTTATTTTATTTTAATTTTTCATTTATTGCTTTAAAAATATCATCAATAAATTTTAAGTAAAATGGTGTAAAGAAATTAAGAAGAATTGCGAATAATTAAAGTAAAAATCATTAAAAAAATCATAATGGAAGTAAACATGTTTCAAATATCAATTTTATGTGGTCTTCCATGTGTAAAAGAAAATTTAAATAAGATATACGTTACAATGGAAAAATGATGTATTATTGTCCTTTGGGAACATTATAATAGAAATAAAATGCATCTATATATTGGGTTCATTGAATCTTCTTCTCATGCCCACTTTCTTTTCTGTGATTACAAATAAAAAATTTTATAATTAATTGTACCTATCAAAAGATAGATGGAATGGCAAGGCACATTTTTTTTTTTCATATAAACAAGAAAAAAAAATTAATAATGAAACATTAAAAGGGATTGTAAAATGATGCATGATGAAAAAGAAACCTACCATGAATTCTTTTTCAAATAGGAATAACAAATCTATATAATTTTGTGGGTAGTTAAAACTTTGAATTTTTCAAGACCAGGATTAGATAATCATTATAACCCTTAAAACTTAATTACTTTTTGTTTTCTTGACTTGGATAAAGTTAGATCGTTGAACTGAATCATTCCAAAATCCTGGATTGGTATGGATAAATTTATTTAAAAATAAATAAATTATTATCATATAATATATGAAACTGCACATTTTTTTTATTAATATATGCGTATAACTTGATGGTAAAGTCAATATATGAATTTTAAAAAGTCAACATTTAATATATTTAATAATAAATATTTAAAAAAATTAAAGGGACACAAATGTTTAGTTTGGTTTTTTGATGAAGATCTGCCAATATTAAATTGATTTTGAGTGAATACGTAGAATTTAATTGGATAAGAGGTTCATCAACCAAACTTAAATACAAAAAAAAATATATATAATAAAATTATTACGTGTCTAATAAATTTACTATAAAACAAGTTTATAATTTCAAGGAAGAAACCATTAAGGAATAATATATTCACTTTGATTTATACTTGTTAGTTACACTCACTTTAATTAGATATTGTTTTATTCAAGTAGAATCTCTTTAATGAGGTTTTATAGTTTCTCTAACTCTCCACTCGTAAGTTGAATGGGACAGAGAGAACATACACCTGAGAAAGATCATGAAAGATGGTAATTTTGTTTTAAATATTCGTAAAAGCTAACAAAATTCAGTATGTTATTCATGTTTTGTTCGGTAGTACTAGAGATGTTTCCTGTTTTACAAATAATTTAAAATGAAAAAAAAGAAAAAAACAGAAAATTACAGAAGTTCATGTAATTAGCTAAATTAGTTATATATAAATGAGAGCTGTCAAGACGAGTTTGAACTGGGTTGGGGTGAAAAAAATATTTTTTTTTATGCAGATCAATTTTTAACTCGTCTCATTTAAATTTGGTTTATCCAGGTTAAATCAGTGGTGAACCGAGTTGACTCACCAACCCACCTAATTTTATTTTATTAATTTATTATTTTATGAAATTCTAAAAAATACTTTTTTCACTCACCGTATACCAAAAAAGATTATTTTGTAATTTTTTTTATTTTAAATTGTATTGAGTTTAACATCATTTTGAGAGTGAAATTTATTTATATTTGAATTACAAAAAGTTTGTAATTCTTTTTATTTAAAAAAAATTGTAAGCGAGTGATCAACCACTCATCATAGGTCAGACCAAGTTCAAATTTTTTTAACTCACTAATAAATAAATCAAATTAAATTAGTTCACTAAGTAACCAACTCGTATAAATCAAACCGAGTCGAACCGAATAACCTGTTTTGACAACACTAATTTAAACTACAGTTATTATTACGTGTGATTGTTTCACTAGACTATTTGATGACAAGATGATTGGATTGCCAACAAGATTATTTCATAATCAATGAACATTATTACTTAATAAGAAACTACAATTACTAACAGAGAAAAATGCAAAGACAAAAAACTTTAAAGAATTGTGTAGATTGATGACAGAAATATTCAAGAAAAATCAGAGACAAAAAAAGTAAACCTTAAAATAAATTGACAGATGAACAAAAAGTACATTTTCATCCCAATCTGGAATTTCAAAGACAGATAAAGAAAAGAAAGATTCGTTGAATACTTTGATCAGTAATAACACTAGGGATGACAAAAAAAAATGCGTCTGCAGATAAAATTTGTGACGGATAATTGATACCTGCGGATATTTACTATCCGAAACTCGTGGATAGCGGGTAGTTTAATACCCGCTTATAAACGGGTCGGGTGCGGGTATTATACTATCCGTACCCGCAGATATCCGCTACCCGCAAAAAATAAAAATAAAAATTTAATTTTTATTTTATTAAGTTAAATTTAATTAAAATTAACATTAATTTATATTTTACAAGGTCAAATTTAATTAAAGTTATAATATATGAAATATACATATCAGAATTAATTATCATTTATGGACAATTAACATATATTAATAGGTCAGATTGCATTATTGATTATTGGATTTGATCGCTTAAAAATATATTGCTATAAATATACAATTGAGGTCTAAGTACAATCTTCCTCTTCTATCCTAATAAAATCCTCTTCTATCCTAATAAAATTTATTTAGACTTTTTTATATCTTGAGCATCGAAGTGTCTTCTGCACATCAACAACCCATCGGAGTGGATGACATTCTCAGGAAGGATTGAAAATAAAAAAAAAAAACAAAACAAAGAAGAACACCCTCAAACCAATTCAATCGAAACAAAAATATCATTTTAATTTATATTTAATTTAATTTATATTATATTTTATATATATTTTTTTGTAATTTTATTTTAATAATTTATAAGAATATATTTTTTTAAATATTTGCAGATATTCACGGATATCTGCGGGTTTTAAAATATCCGCAGATATCATTTTTTAAACAGGTATCCGTGCGGATAACAAGTCCAATAACGAATGGATTTTTTTTGTCGGGTCGGGTTACAGGTAGGCACTATCCGTGCCCGACCCGTTGCCATCCCTAAATAACACATTCACTAAATAATTTGCTTTCATCATTTCATAAAATTGAGCGTCCAAAGCAATTCACATAAGATAATCTCTAATGGCCCAATTTCCATAAACAACCAACTCACCTACACAAAAAGAACCATGATTAACACTAAACATTGGCAACAAAAAATGCAGGATGCTTCCATCAAAGTTTAAGTATGAAAGCAGATTAAAAGTTGAATTCAAGCCATTGGAAACATCAAATAGCGAAGGCCAGCTTTAGAGAACAAATTCTCAAATAAACTGTGGCTTGAAGCAACCATTCTTGTCCATGCAATCCAATATATACATTCATTCCATGCTCTTAAGTTGGAGCTGTTTTGTACCCCACGTTTTTTGGCCATGAAATTTTATCAATGAGGTCAATGGAACCAACAAAAACCAACACATCATCACCCCTTGTATTCTTATGCAACATAGTGCAATGCAGCATAAGCTATGCTTTTGGACTCTGCAATGCCAATACCAAAACACAAGGATCACTCCAACTGAGTTCTACTTGCTTTGCTAGAAGGGGCATGAGAGGCAGTTCTGGGAGAAACCAGAACAGCTTCATTGGTTGTTGCTTTCATGCCTCCCATTTCTTCTAAACGCTTCCATCGGGCCTCACGCTTGGACTTCATATCCTTCTCTTGCGCTTCACTTTCCCGAACTTTCATCATGCACTCTTCATAGAATTCAGGGTCGGTGTCGGCGAATATCTTGCGCACATTTATCGTCAAGCTTTGGACAGCCTGGTTCCAGTGGTTTCGAGCATTTTGTTCCAGAGCAGGTAAGACAATGGGAAGTATAATTTTGTGGTTCTGCTTGATTAAAGTCCCGATGTGATCATTATTCCATAAGAACAAAGCCCTCTCTGCTACCTGCAAATAAAGAAGCAATCAAAACATATGAAAGAGCATGGGAATAAAGTGATGGTTATGGTAAAAATATCCACTCTTCAGAATTATGCTTCACAATGTTAGCTATACATGTCATTATTAGTAAATCCCACCAAGAATGATGAGCCAAATCGAAGTAAAATGGCAACATTTTTGCCTAAATTTTGGGAAAGGCATTCAAAGAAGTGCTTAATAGTAAGATCACTTCTGTGTTTGTTTCATGGATTGTTAAATTACTCTAAGGAGAGTAAAGTAGGGAATATGACAGTCTCATGTTTGGAACAAGCCTTAAAATTCCTAGTGAGTTGATTTTGATTCCCAGGAAAATAACATTCCTGTTTAGCTTGATTGGTATTTGTTCCCAAAGTGAGGGTTGGATAGGTTACTTTTCCAAAGGAATGCTGGAAGCATTTTTATAACCTAATTATCAACTTCTATTCTTTACTCTTCTCCTATCATTTAAATTTTGAAAGTATTTAATTTTTATGCACTGTTAATGGAGAAAGGGTTACTTTGTCATTGCATACACTATCTTACTCTTTGATAAATGCATCAAGTTCTGAACAAATATGTTTTTTAATTTATCTACCAATAACATTACTAGTCATAGTATTCTTGAGAATATCATTCTTGACAATGCAATCTATCTTGAACCAAATGTCTCCTATTACCACTTTTTTATCAGTACTAAAAAGAAAAGAATAATGCAAGCTTGCTAAAAAGAAAAGAATAATATAAGAGGAGCACAAGACCCAAAGATAGGGTCTGAAGTAGTACCTACTTTCCTAATTTCAATAATGAAATAAGTTAAAAAATTACTAGACATAATTTTCAGTCATACTCATACACACTCAGTGCATGCTGTATATTGCTTTACAGATGTAATAAGTATCTTCCCTTGCTATTCAGGTATCTCAAGCAACTGATCCTTCACTGCTAGTTATATAATGAGAAGTTAAGAATAGATGCAAGAAGTTCAATCTTTGAAAGTGAAAGCAGAAGAAATGAAACTTCAAGTGGAATTTATTACACTTTGACAGCTGAATCCACCAGCAGCAATGATAGGAAAGGGTTCCTCCAATATGTTAGACCGTGAGTTTGAACCTAACTCAACTCTAGAAAACTAATAATAAGTTGAGATGTGCACCCTACTTATATATTCTACATTTTCCATTTCACTAATCTATTTGGGATTAAACCATAACCTTGAGGTTGCATTTAAGGCAATCGAACTCTCAAAGAGGTCACAACTTAGGGGAGTTAGGGGTAACCACTGCGGTGACTTTCCCATAGATGCAGTCCAATAAATCTATTGAAGAGTGAAAATTTTTGATGCTGCAATTACAGTTTCTATTGTACATTTTGACACTATAAAACTACAATTATACAGGACAGTAGTTGTGAGTTCATCAACAGAGTGAGGTTTTCATAGTAATCAAACTCCGAATAGATTCTGTTGTATGCTTTAACCAAACTTCTCATATTTTTTGCATGGCTGTTACACCTACGAATTTTCTTATCAACTAGAGGCTCATAAACAAAACAAAATCAATGATGAACACCAAGTAAAATAATCCTGGCTATCGTATTTATAATAATATATAAAGGTGATAGCAACTTTCAGTTCGCACATTTGTTGGTCCATTTTACCCATTAACTATTGGTGATGCACTGCAACAGCACACTCTCTCAGGGGAAATTGGCTATTATTAGAAGCCTAAATACCACAACTAGTATGGGGTGTTTGGTGAAATACATAAGTGATTTGATTCTCCCCTTGAAAGCTACCACACTCAGAGACTTGGGAATTATAAGGTGATTGAACTACAATGGATGTTCAGTGTGTATATAAGTGGCTCGGTTTTGCACCCCTTAATAGCTAGCTTTTGAGGGAGGGTTTCCAGGAGTTTGGGTACTTTCAATTGATAGCAGTATCTCCAAACAGAACATAACTACAGAAGGGCTGATCAAAAAGGCTGAGTGAAACACTGTAAACTAAAACAGTTGGAATGACGGCTAAGATACAGCAGTATGATAGGGACTTTGTACATTACAAGTCCAACAGTGAGTAGTATGGATACTTAGTAGAATACCTGAGTGGTTTGGTTCTCTCTCTTTGATAGCTAGCTTTTAGGGGAGGGTTCCCCAAGTGCAGGGTGTTCATCACTTCCCAATTTTCTTATTCTTTTTGAAGAAGTGGTATGCTGTAGATTAATTGTTCTCATTCTTCTCATTTTACCAGAAAAAATGTAGAAAACAGGCAAAACAATGTTTGTGCTTCCACTGGTCTGTTATGAATGAATTCAAAGTAGACTGCACAACATAAAGAAAATATGTACAACATCTTTTCAGCAGCCCGTACCAATACATTTTCACTGAGTTGAATTCACGTTGTAGTCTACAGGGATCCCCAACAATAACCGTCACACAAAAGAATTAACACAATTACACTCAATTCAGTAACAGATTACCCAAATAACCTAACAATGGCATCCTCGAAGAAAATCTTTCACCAAAACATTATTCAAGCATTCTGAAAGTCAATCAGAAAAACAAAAACAAACTTGTCTTAGTGAAAGCCATAAAACATTGGAGATGGCAAAAGAAAGCTACACTAACCAATATCCTCCATCAACTTTCATAAGTAAAGTTCACAGAAGTGAAAATCAAAAGTCATATTATGAGTTAAAAATGAACACACATTTGAAAAAAACTGTATATAACTGCTCTTTGTATTAGTGGTAGTAATCCAACATTAAAATATTTTCAAATGGCATTACAATTTGTATTGTGAGGCCCATGTTTCATGGCTAACATACAAAAAAAAGTTAAGTGCACATTTGACTTATGCTTGTCAACTTATTCGTGTCTTTTGAGACCCATGTTTGGCTTATATTTTAAAAGAAGTAAATAATTATTTTTCTCAACTTTCTGAGAGAGCTTCAAAAAAGAAAGGAACAAACTTCTCCAGAAATAATCCCAACCAAAACTGAACTAGGATGTTATTTGAATATGAAAAGTGGTTTTCTTCACCAAATTTCTCCCACCCTATGTCACAAATCAGGCAACAACCAACAAGCAAATTTAGGCTCCTTTTCATCAATTTTGAGGGTTGAAAAATCATCATAAAAACAAAAGAAAAAGTGGAAACATACTGAAAGTACTATAATTAACTAACCTGAAAATGTGAACTGCTTAAGCAATGACTTATTTGCCGGAACAAGGGTACCATGCATCGTTGAAATTCTGCAGGTTGAGTTGCTTCTAAGACCTCCTCTAGCTCCCCTATGAACATAACCTCCTTAGAACTATTAGTAATGGGCCAGTATTTTAATAATCCCCGTATAACAGTATCAGCAAGCTTGCAATCTTTTTCCACAAACTGTGTAATGCAGTAAGATAATTGCTGGTGGTACATTGGTATGCATTTTGGTTTATGAAGAGGAATAAGTGCTCGCACAAGAAACAGCTTGTGCTCTTCTTTCAGTGGCAAAGCAAATCCGTTGATTATACTTCCCAAGATTTCTAAGAGTTCTGCAATCCCATTGTGTTTCTCAGTTTCAAAAATGAAGCGGTAGAATATATTGTTGATTGCTTTTCTGATGAATGGTCTGTGCACCATAAATTTCCCATAAATACGATGAAGAACCGTCTTCAAGTATTCCCGTTCCCTGGAATCCTCTGAATCAAAAAGGTCTAACAGTCTCAGGACAAATGAGTGATCAATATACCTTTTTGCCAACTTTGCATCAGTCTCAGGTGATGTGACAAACCTTAGAAGCAGTTCATACACAATTTGCAAGAAAGGCCATGCAGGGTCCATGGAAGGTTCTTCTTCATCTACATCAAATGCTTCAAGAGCTTTGTTCTCACGAGGAGGAGAAATAAATGTCCGGAACAAATTTATAGACACCATTTTCACAATTTCTTGCATTGTAACATCTGTAAACTTCCCATTAGCAGATGACACATAATCCACAAGTTCTACCAATGTTTGTCGCTTAATTTCCTTCTCTTTGAGGTTCTTCGTAGGGTCAGTCATGTCAAATAAAATACAGCACATTTGCAGCTTTCTTATAAACAAATTCTGCTTCTCTGAATTTGGAACATCACGAAAACTTGGCAAGGCTTCATAGGCAGAAACTGGAAAACTCCCATTCAGATTTAGTTTTGAGTTCAAAGCTTGGGCAATCTTGTCACCATGATTTACTCCAGGAACCAAATTAGAATCAACAACGCCTGAAAGAGTTGAAGCAGTTGAATTTCCATAACGGTTGCCAGCTACATCGGTGGTCCTTGCACTGGTCGAAGGAGTCGAAGAAGGCGTTGATAACACCCCTCCTTCTCGGCTTTCCCCCGACTTGGAGGGCTTCCGAGGAAGCCTATTTAGTATCTGCTTGATCATAACTTAAAATTGGCTCAACAAAAGATTTTTGTCAGAACGCACACTCCTTATTGAAACTCTTCAAAACATACAAAGCAGCAACCTCAATCAGCAAGTTAGCCAAGCATGTGCTAACTGAATCTCAGACAGGGACAACATCCAATGAAACAATGACCTCTCTTCAGCATCAACTCTCTTAGCCATCATAAGATAGTATCATCTTTGCTAAATTTATCAACAAAAAACACTAATTGATAGCAGCCAGAGGATTCAGCAAAAAATTCTTTATCAACATCCATGGTGCTTCTTATTATGACAAATCTGGAACACAAACAAACTCCAAACTCAAAATTACCCCAAATCCCAAATATATTAAAAAAATAGCAGGAACCCAAAAAAATAACCCCCTCCGTTTGCTACCAAAATAAATAAATGGAACAACAACCCTCACAGTTATACCAACCCTCGCGGTCATACCAAGACACAAACAAATAATTCAATTTTAAAAACATAGATAAAAAAATAAAAATTGCAAATTCCCCTGTCCATAGATACCAACCAACTAATAACGTAACATAACACCATAAGGACCAAGAGAAAAACTTTGACTTGTTCATTCAACTACAGTAAGAAGAAAGGTATACCTTAAGAATATAGCTGGATCAGAGAGAAACAGGATCTGGTCCGATCCACGAAAAAACCCCAGATGAAATTTCCGCCGAAAGGCGTTGAGGGACAATGAAACGCGATGTGCAACAACCTTAACAATCGAAATTCCGGGAAAAAATAAATGGGTTCAGAAGAAGAGAGAAAAAAGCAAAGGTTTTTTTGGGAGCAACTATGTAGTAAAAGAATTGTGAAGAATTAAGGATGCTGGTCTTTGCCAAAAGGAAAGATTGAAGTGCATCTTTGAAGGGCCAAAGAGAGAGAAAGAGAGAGAAAGAATAAAGTGAGAAGAAGCAAAAGCAATCACTGGCTGAAGTAGTAGTTGTTATTATGATCTTCCTAGAAAAATAAATAAATGAATAAAAGTGTTCTTCTTTAAATTTTATTTTCCTGATATTTCCTTCTTCTTTTTTTCATCTTCTTTATCACTTTTCACTTTTTTTTTTTAATTTATCATCATAACAAATTATTTTGCAGTATATAAATCATAATATAGCCATGTTGGGGAGGAGCAAGTTGGAAGTTGAATTTGTTTTTTCCGGAAAAAAGAAAAGGTTCAGAGTGTCTAGAATTTAAACATTTGTTAAATTTCCTCCTTATGACAATTTATTGTATACGAAGGGTCAGTTTAGTTTAGTATCAATAATTATTAAATCTAGATTAATGTTTTTAACAATTTTCTTATTTAAAACTGTATAAAACAATAATAAAGCTCCACCAAAAAATATAATTTCATTTAAAACTGATTTTAATATATATATATATATATATTAGTTATATTTTATAATAAAAAAATGGAAACTAACTATATATTAATAAAGAGATTTCTCAATTTGTTATACACATTTTATATTTATATTTTATTAAAAATAGAAAAACAATATTATAAATATTAAAAGTATCATGCATTTTAAAAGCAATATATAATAGCAAAGACTCTCATGTTTCAATAATAAGTTTAATAAAAGGAAATATTCCTAACTTCTTTAACTCTTCAGTAATAACTTTTCAAAACATGTGGTCATGGTCAAAACATGTGAACATCAATTTAATATAAACGTTTATAAATAAAATAGAGATTAGATTGAGATAAAAAAAATTAAGAAATTACTAAATAAGTTTCTCAAGGATCAATAAATTTATTAAACCTTCAATAATCTAATATACCAACAAATTATTTCCTACTATTTCTTTTTTTTATATTACAGATGTTATTAATCTTATTTTTCTTAGGCAATACAAAGACATGGAATAGAGTTTAGTTTGTCTCATGAGTTTTATTGAAGGTTCTCTGTTAATATGTTTTAAAACATAATAAAGAGTTAAAATTCCATAATACCTCTTTCTTATTAGTACAAATAAGGTAATTAAATATCACGCAATTATATTTTAAATATACAAAAAATGGTTTTTAGTATAAAATTATAATTGTTGAAAAATTTTTTCAAGAATTTAGGAAAATAAGATGAACAATAATGTAGACCTGATATATTATTTTAAACGTGAATACACACTTTCCTAAAAGTAATATTTCGTCATTTATAAGAGTGAAGGAGATCACGAAATCTGTTTTTGAAATACAAAAAAAAAATACAACGATAATACTCACTCTTAGTATTAACGTCAAACAAAAATAAAATTCTCACAAATTGATTTGTGTCAAGTGAATGACAGAATGTAGATAAAAAGTCTCATATTTCAATAGAGTACAGGATCCTTTATATAGATGTTGATCGGACATCTTTCAAATCCAAGAGATACTAGATTCTGATTAGTTACTTTCTTGATTGTAACTTTTCATGAATGGTTGTAACTCTTCATGAATAATTGTAACTCTTCATGAATCTGAAAATTGTCCTTAATACTCTTAAATTCCAACAATCATCCACCATTTGAGAGTATTGTATAATTACTTAACACAAACATCAATTTAATAATTGCAATCTTACACATAAATGAAAGTGTACATAGACTTGAACTTTCACTTGGTAGAATACATATTTCAGGAATTCGTATTCTATCGGTGCCGAAACGATTGAACCAACATAATACATAATGAAGTCTTGAAGATACTCTACATATAAGATAAATTACATATTCTTGTTATACTTGACACAATAGGGTCATGCGTCCATATCTATTCATAAGTGCAACAAAGTCACACCCCTTTGACTTCTTAAAGCGACCAAACTTCGCACTTACATAGGTTGATTTCTTAAACAAACATGTTTCTGTGACAAAACATAAATTCAAGAAATCAATTAAGAATTAGTCAACCTCCTAAGCATCACAAATCTAAAGCACTCTTGAAATAATTATTTGTGCTTTCAATCATCAAATAAGAGATTTAATCTTATTGAACTTAAGACTCAATGTCATATTAAGCGTTAAGTTAAGATTCCCTTACTTATGATTAATCGTGGGCTCCATTCCTATTCCAATTGTCATTCTGGAAATGGAATCTTTAGCCAATGCCTTAGTAAATCCATCAGCCAAATTAAACTCTGTTCATACAAAATGTACTGTAATAATTCCACTTTGATGAGTCCTTGGACATAACTATGTCTCACACCAATATGTCTTGATTTGTCATTATATACTTGACTATAAGCCTTTTCCAATGTTGCAGCATTGTCACAATGTATTGCTATTGGTGATATTGGTTTTGGTAACAATGGTATTTCAAACATGAGATTCCTCAACCATTCGACTTCCTTTCTTGTTGAGGCTAGAGCTATAAACTCTAAAGCCATAGTTGAATCTGTAATGCAAGTTTGTTTCTTGGACGACCTAGAAATTGCACCTCCCCCAAGGAGGAAAATCCAACCACTAGTTGAAGAGTGATCTTCTGCATTTGTAATCCAACTTGCATCAGAATATACTTCCAAAACTGAAGGATAACCACTATATGTTAATCCATAATTAATAGTTTTTCTTAAATACTTAAGTACTCGACGTACTGCTTGCCAATGTGATAGACTAGGGTTACTAGTATATCTACTCAATTTGCTTATCGCAAAAGCAATATTTGGCCTTGTACTTGTCATTGCATACATTAAACATCCTATTACCCTCGCATATTCCAGTTGTGAAACTGATTTACCACCATTAGGTAATATCTTTAAACTAAGGTCCATAGGGGTTGAAACAAGAGAGCATTCATAATTGTTGAATTTCTAACATCTTTCCAATTTGGTGGTAGGTTGTCAATTATAGAAGAAACAAAGAATATCTCATCCATTGCAATATTATGTTGCTTGACTTCCTAGGACTCTTTGGATTTCATGAAATTGTTCCATTATTGGTCTAACATCAATCATTTTGTAATTATTAAAATTACTAACCACAAATTTTTTGCTTGATGTATCTTCATAAATGTATTTGCTTTCAAGTTGATCCCAAAGTTCTTTTGCAAAATCCACATATAGATATGTCAAATAAAGGATCAGACATATCGTTCAGAATGTGACCACGACAAACATAATCATCATTCTCCCATTTGTTCCTTTTTCGTTGTTCCTCCAATGTCTCAGTTTCGCTTTCTTTGGGTTTGGGAGAACTTAGAACATATGCCACATTTAGAGCCGAGAGAAGGAAATGAATCTTCTTTTGCCATCGTCGGAAACCAACACCTTCAAACTTGTCTAATTTGTGAAAGTTTGTAGACATCTCACGAATTGTTGTCATCTTAGAGAAGATATTGCTTTTAGACTATTCAAACAATTTTCCAATAACTTAGGGAAACAAGATGAACAACAATGTAGACTTGATATAATCTTCTAGGCGTGAATACACACTTTCCTAAAAGCAATATTTCGTTCCTTATAAGAGTGAAAGGGATCACAAAATCCGCTTTTGAGATACAAAGAAGAAATACAATGATAATACTCACTCTTATTAACGTCAAACAAGAATAAAATTCTTACGAATTTATTTGTGTGTTAAGTGAATGACAGAATGTAGAGAAAAAGTTTCATATTTCAATAGAGAACATGATCCCTTTATACAGATGTTGATCAGGCATCTTTCAAATCAAAGAGATACCAGATTTTGATTAGTTACATTTCTTGATTGTAACTTTTCATGAATGGTTATAACTCTTCATGAATCTGAAAATTGTCCCTAATACTCTTAAATTCCAACAATAATTTGATGAGAAAAACTTAATTTATGTTTTATTGTGTATTTTTTATCATTAATGATTTTTTTAATGAGTTTTTCTATCATCTGTTTCCGTACATCCAATAATTTCACATTTTTTAGGAGTCGAGGTTAAAGTCAATTTAAATAAATTTTCTCCTTTAACTCTTCAAAAAAACAAAACAATGACAAAGTTTCGGACTTCAAAATAGACAATACCTTAGATACGGTGATTGACCTTAACAATATCAATCGACAAATTTGGGATCAGTTGATTGGTGTCCATCGTGAGGATGAAAACGATTTCCTTTTTTAGATCTCGACTAGGGGCTTCTGTTCGGTTACACATAATAGTCACACATCTCTTAGGAGTTGAGGCTAAGATCAGTTTAAATTCACCTTCCTTCTTTAACTCTCTGAGACACCTTTTAAGAACAAAATCACAATGGAGTTTCAAGCTCTAAAGCGGACAATACCAATGCAATTATTGACATAACGATGTTGACGGAATTGAGATTGAAAATTTTTTGTACCTACCTTGCCTAACAAATATACTAAAAAACATGGTCCAACAAGACTCATTCAACATTATTAGCCTAAAAAGGCTAAATAATATTACCAAAAATATTTGTTGGCGTAGTTACTATATATTAACAAAATATATAGTCAATTTCGATAATTTTATTACATCATAAATATCATTTTTATTGCCAATGTCAATCCAAAATTTTAATATAAAACTCGTTTTTAATGCCACGTGAGATTAATGAACTGACTGACCATGTCACGTAACCCAAACTTAAATGGTCGTTTGTCTAATTTGACGGTAGGCCTCTAATTGCTTCAATTTTACAAAAAAAAAATGACCCAATTGAAATGCCAAAGAAAAGAAGGACGTATTTGAGATTCTGGACTAGGGACCTACCGAGACATTAAACCTTACCAAAAATATTTGTTGGTGCAGTTACTATATATTGACAAAATATATAGTCAATTTTGATAATTTGATTACATGATAAATATCATTTTATATCATATATCAGCAAAATATATGGTAAATCTGGTTAAATAATATATTATTATTATTATCATGCTCATGTATCATATATGTGATAAGTTTTTATTATCTTTTATTTCATAGAGTCTAGAAATCCTATAAATACACGTAGTATTTCCATAAGGAGTACAATCTAATTTCCATACTCACTACTATACTCATATAAACCTTAAAGCTCACTTATTGACTTGAGTATCGAAGAGTCTTTTTACAGGTGGATCTTCTCCCTTTTTACAATCTAATCTGTTTGGTTTATCAACATATCATATCTAGAAGCATACATTTTTTGTTAATGCACATAGGGGGAGAAGTATTGTGAAATGCTATCTATTGATATATTGTTGATTGATTGTGTTACATTCAGAGTAATTGAACTGAAATTTGATTGTTATATCATGTGTTTACTCTGTTATGTATTGTTCTTGTACAAACATGGTTGTTTATTAATCATGGTTGTGCATCATCAAAAAAAAGGGGAGATTGTTGAGATTGTTGACAACACAATATCTATATCACTCTGGTTTTTTATGATGACAACACATTTTTAATAACACATGTATTGTTATGTGTTACATGTTCCAATCTTCAGTGTTGATTGTTATCTTGATGAACATGTTTGTGTGAAATTTGATATATGAATGCATATTCATTGTTCTGATATATGTGACATATGTTGTGATTGCATTACATATACTTTGGTAAAGGAAAACCACATGCACTTTTATGAAAGTTGTAAGTCGACTTCATTATGAGGGAAGTCGAATTAAGCTCATGACTATGCACAGATTTTCAAATGTAATGCTATGTGAGATTTTACACTGAAAAGAATTTCAATGTGTGCAGATATGTGTAAGTCGACTATGTGCGCCACGCATTCGACTTCATTAGTTGTTTGATTTGAAATTCTGTTATGCTTCTGAATAATAACGACTATATTTTCAAATGTTAGTTAAGCATTGAATGAGGGTCAACTGCATTGAATGAGAATTTATTTTGTTTTACTTGGCAGCTACTAATTTGACTTATTTGTTATAACTGTTAGGAACAATTGACTTAATTAGTAGCTAAATCGACTTCAGGAGCGTCTGGTTTATAGGAATCTATAAATAGATGAGACCTGAATTGATCACAAGAACTTTTGGAAATCTAACAATTTCATATTTTGTTTCATATTGGTTCTGTGTGATTTAGAGCTCCAATAACTCATCAAGAAAGATGGTGGAGATCATTATTTGAGGAGGTTCTAAAGGAGAATTCTGTTGTGCTCGTTGCTTGATCATTACCTGCACAATTGAGGTGTTTTTTGACTGATCAAGGATCGTTTTACAATCTGTTGGAGATTGTTGTACCTGTTGTGATTACAGGGGTTGGACTTGTGGAGTCTGGTACACTTTGAGGATTGTTCAAAGTGGGTTGAAGATTACAAAAGAGGGGATATCTTGCTGCATATCTTTGTTATGTGTATTGCCTATATTTTTGTTAGAAGGTTAGAGTGATGTTTTATATTTTTGACGTGGAGGTCTCTATAAAAGCCTTGTTGTAAAAACCTTGACCATTATAGTGCATTTGCTTCCTGGGATTGGAAGGACACTAGATGTAGGCATTGAGGCCGAACCAGTAGAAAAACCCACGTTTGAATTTTTTATCCCTACTCTTTTACATTCAGTCGACTCTATAATTTACGTAGTCTACTTCGATTTTCCGCTGCACTCAAAATTTCAATTACTTGCGATTCAAGAAAGTTTGTAAAGTTTCATACTTTGTGAAAAAGATTGCGAAAATATTTTGATTTTGAAAACTCACCAATTCACCCCCCCCTCCCATCTTGGTGTTAAAATGAAGCCTACCTATTTTCCAACAGCGATTACATGGAGATCAACCAGACAAACTATTATTGTAAGATCAATAATGGAATATGAGTTTGTTGCTCTTGAGATGGCTGAAAATGAGGTTGAGTCGTTAATAAACTTCTTAGCAAACATTCCAATAAGAATGAAACCAACCCCATCGATGTCAATACACTGTGATTGCCAATTGGCAATAGCTATAGCTAAAAAGAAGAATTACATTGTTAAGAATAGACATATACAATTGAGACATAATTTAGTGAAGCAGCTGCTAAAGAGTGGAACTATTTCCATTGATTATGTGAAGTCAGAATGGAATCTAGCGGATCCTCTGACAAAACCCCTAGGAAGACAAATAATATTTGAAACATCGATGGGAATGAGACTTAAGCCACTTGCAAACAAACAAGTAATAGTAACCCAACCTTTGTGATTGGAGATCCCATGAATAAGGTTCATATGGGTAAAAACAAGTCACTTGTTAGTTCTGATAGCACTAAATTGATTTTAATCAATTATGTCCCTTCCTATGGTGTGTGTGTGTGAAAGTGCTAGAGACTTCATTATGAGAGGTTAAACTTTGTCATTAAAATTCTATATAGTGAAAGAATTTTAGTTTAAACAAAGTTTTCAATGATTTTCATATCCCTTATGGGTGGTGTATGATTTGTAGCATACACTTGATGAAATCACCTATATGAGTGTCGAGTGGGGCCGCTTGTATGAGATCTTGGCATGATCTCTAGAGCACTGATGAATATCGGGCACACGCATGACCTAGTAAGCGCAACACAACGATAACAGCAAGGATTGTGGGGGTGTATTGTGATTGATAAACCTCTAACACACGTCAAGTGTCTTTAGTTCATATAGCTTGTTATACCAACTACATTGTGTATTATGTATCTCAATCTAAGACTGGTTCATATAGCTTGCTATACCAACTCTGATGCATTACATCCTATGAGACCCAAGATAAAATTTTCTATATTTCTTTTACGCCTTGTTCACTTGAGTGGATTTGGGGGAGAATAATTGAGAGGATGATATTTTTTGTTGTTGTTTATTTGAATAGATTTGGAGGTAAGTGAGAGTGAATTTGGAAGTAAATTTTTTTAATTTGTCATAAATTAAATCCTACACTAATTCTCACAAATTTTACTTCTAATTCTACTCTCACTTACCTCCAAATCTATTCAAATAAAAAAAAATATCATCCTCTCAATTACTCTCTCTCAAATTTGTCATAAATTAAATCCTACACTAATTCTCACAAATTTTACTTCTAATTCTACTTTCACTTACCTCCAAATCTATTCAAATAAACAACAACAAAAATTACCTTCAAATCTTCTCAAATCCTCTCAATTACTCTCTCTCAAATCCACTCAAGTGAACAAGACCTTAATGTTTGAACTATTTGAGTCAAAGACTTTTTCTTTCAACTCTCTTTTGCAATAAGTGGGGGATTGTTATAATATTTTATTATTATTGCAAAAGTGAAAACGTTTTACAACGTTTATATTTTTATTAATTGGCAAACGGTAATGTTTTAAGTAGCAACGTTAAATTATTTTAATTTTTGCAACATTATAAATCTTTATGATTTTTAATTTCTTTTATTTAATTGATTCCTCCCTAGTTTTATAAATAGAGAGTTCTTCTTCCATTCCAAAACACACCAAGTTTAGTCTTTCTCATTCTCCTCTTTTCTTAATTTCATTTTATCAGAGTTTCTTGCTAGTTCAGTGATTCTCGAATATTTTCGAGAAGTTCCTGTTATATTCTGAGGGACTTGCGCAATACACCACGAATAAGTCCTTAAAAACAATGATGTACATATTTCAAGAATTTGCAGTTTGAGTTTTAGTAAGATTTTTTACTACATCATAGCCTCTAAATCTAAGTTTTGTTGGTTCTTTTTCTCAAATAGAAATATTGTGTCACAAACCTCAACTCTATTTGATCTCAAAATCCTAAATAACATTATATACAAAATCCAATTAGAAAATCGTTATAATCTTGAAACCTTTCCATAGAAACTCTTTAGAAAAAAATAAACTCAGATGTACCCGTTGACAAATCTAATCAGATAGTGTCTCCTTTTATTATCAGCTTCCTGTTACTTCTTTCGAATTTAAAAGTTGATAACATTTTATTATATTCACCTTAAAGAATGTAAAGAAAATGAAAATAGAGAGATATAAAGTTTTTTTTTTTTTTAACATGAACTACCTATTATTCTATGTATATATTTCAGAAAGCAGCTAAATAAGAATATAATATTTTATATTAATATCATTTTCCCAAAATTTGATAAAACTTTTTTATTGAGTGTAAAAAATCTTCAAACTCTTGCTAAACCAAAATTAAACTTTATCACCCAACCCATCAGCATCCATTACTGAGCTGATAAATGGCGGGTCCCATTCCATTGGCTATGAAGATCATAAGATAATTTGGATTATCTTACTTTAAACTTTGAAGTGCGATTAACACACTTTAGAATGTGATTGGGATAATCCATATTTTGATAATAATTTCTTATCATGATAATGACATTTTTTTATTAAAAAATTACTTGTTTGGGTTGAATTGGTATGAGATCGGTTGTCCTTCATTGTTCTATTCTTTTTTATAGTTCAATCTTTTTCGAGAACGTAATCGGCTTTAATAGATTGTTGACCTGAAAAAAACACTAGGACGCTCAATTCAGATATGTGTCATTTTATTAAGATAGAAAATAATGATTATATTTAGACATTATATATTTATAAAACTTGTGACAGTTAAGTTCATTAATTAATCATTAATCAAATTCAATAATCAATCATTAATATCGTATATTTATAACTCATTAATACTTGCTAAATATTTCCTATAACACACTAGTCAAAATTATATGGCTGAACCAAGATAACATTTTCTGCATCCTTTCCAACCAGTTAATGAAAAACTGTTAAATGTTACTTTCCAATAATTTTTCATACACATATCACACCATCATGGAATGGAAATGAGTGGTTGAATAATTTCAATCATTACTTAAACATTATTACCAAAAAAAATAAATAAAAAGAGTGAAAACCCTACCAGTTTCACAGTGAACAAATCGTACCGTACATAATATCATTAAAAACTTGAATTCCAATCATCAATTATTACAGTGTTTCGTAAACTTCGAAGCAAAAATTATTACTATTCAGATTATGGAGCACAAGATATTTAACAAGGAAACTCTCATTTTGAAACAAAAAGAAAAAGAAAACTTTCTAGAATTACTACCTCTAATATTTTCTTGCTGTGTTTCACATATATGTGTATCAAGATTTATTTATGCTCAGAAGATTATATCCATGGTTATTAGAGTTTGTTAATAGGCTTAATGTGTTGCTTAATTTAGTAAATTGAGTCCAAATTCTCCAAGAGTGATCCAAAATTATAGTTTTAATTAAGCTTGTATTAATTTATAGAATGAATATTCCGTAGGTAAACTTGATGGAATTATTTATAAGTTACTTAGAAGGAAAAACAAGAAAAATTGACATTAATTTGTTCATAAGTTAATACATATGCCTTAATTTATTAAAGTTTTCGTATATAATTTTTTAAAATTTTTTATTTTCAATTGGTGTATGAACTAATCTTAATTTATATAAGAAGTTGTTTTTTTTTCATCTTCTACAAGTGAAAACACATGTATTATTTGATGTGTGTCTATTTTTCTTTAATATTAAAAAATTAAACTATGAAATAATTTTTGTTGTTAAAATGAAAAATATGAATAAATTACAAAATAAATTTTATAAAAAAATAATTACAAAAAAAAAACAATTATTATGAGTAATTATGGATATTATAGATAACTATAATTTTTATTTTGAATAATTATTTCAATTCGAAAAATTAGTTACTAATAAAATTTAAAAAATAGTATTTTAATTATAATTAATTATTTGAATTAAAAATATTATTATTAAAAGGATAAAATTAGAAAAAAATACGTATACTAAAAAAATATATATATATATATTCTTAATCCTCTAAATCTTAAAGCACGATAATTAATTCGTCCTAAAATATTCATATTAGTACTTGTACAAAACAATAACAGTTTTTAATATAAACTTAAAAAATATAAAACCATATCTACTAACAAACAGTAACTCGTGATTTTTAAAGGGAACATAACATACTTCGTTAATAAGTAGGTGCATGAGATTTTTTAGAAATATATGAAAAGGTTGTTGTTATTATTCAGATTTGGGTTAATCTTTTGGTAAGATTTGAGTGGATTGATAACTATAGTGATAAATGTTCTAAAGAGTGCAATACAGGAGAAGATACTACAAACAAATTTTTCTCACTCAAATTAATAAGAGTATACGAGTGAATATGAAATGGTATGTGTTGAATATAGAGGAAATTGTATATAGAATTAATCTCTTTATTGAATATATACATAGATCTTTTATTTATAATAGAAGAAATATGGGTTAAGTTTAAAATATAAATAAAAAATAATAACAAACTAATTAAAGATAAAAGATAAATATAAAGATAATATATCTAACACTCCTCTTCAAGTTGGTGTATACAAATCGTATGTACTAAGTTTGTTACAAATATATTCAATTATTGGTCCCCGTAAAGGTTTTGTGAAAATATTTGCTAACTGATCACTTAAATTGACAAACTTGGTATTGATATCTCCGGATACAATTTTTCTCGAATGAAATGATAGTCAATCTCAATGTGTTTGGTCCTTTCATGAAAGACATGATTAGAACTAATATGAAGAGCAGCTTGATTGTCACATAAGCGTCATTTGAGTGACATCTCCAAACTGTAACTCTCTAAGCAATTGTTTAAGCCAAACAAGCTTACAAGTGGCTGAGGCCATAACTTTATATTCTGCTTCTACACTAGACCTTGCCACAACACTCTATTTCTTGCTTTTCCAAGAGATCAAGTTACCACCAACTGAGACATAATATCCAGATGTAGATCTTCTATCAGAAGGAGATCCTTCCCAACCAGCATCAGAATAACAAACCACTCTTGTATGGTTACTAGAACCATATAACAACCATTTTCCAAGAGATCATTTAATGTACTTTAATATTCAAATAATTCCATTCCAATGATCTTCACGTGGGGAATTAAGAAATTGGCTTATCACACTAACTGTAATGGAAATGTCAGGACGAGTAACAAGATAATTTAATTTTTCAACTAGTCTTCTATATTTCTTGGGATCTGACATAGGTTCCCCCTATTTTGGTAGAAGCTTAGTATTAGGATCCATGGGTGTGTCCACAGGTTTTGAATTCATCATCCCAATTTCCTCCAAAATATCAAATGCATATTTCCTTTGAGATTTAACAATACCATTGTTGGATTGTGCCACCTCAATACCCAAGAAATATCTAAGTTTGCCAAGATCTTTAGTCCAAAAATGGTTGCAAAGATGTTATTTTAAGCATGCATAATTTATTCAAAATATAATAGTTCCAAAATACTTGTCGAATGGAAATAGTGAAGGAAATAAAATAAATCCAATTACATTGTCTTAAAGTTCAAATGCAATAATATCACTCATAACACACAAACATAAAGATGTATGAGGTAAGATATTGATAAAACAATCATAATAACAATAGGATATGAACACACTGAATATATATATCAATCATAATCAACCACCCCATACCTAACAGTAATAACAATGAGATTCTTAAACCTCTAATATCACAACTTGATCATAATGAATTACTCAATTCTCGACCATTCATCCTTGCTCTTCGATTCTTGATCCTTAATGTCATTACTAACATTTCACACATAGACCCTTGGTCTATCCACTCATTAGTACCTATGCTAACTACTTACTATAACCACTATATTAACACCACTATCAACATAGCATCACCTGAAGCATCTCCAATACCATGATCATTACCACAGTTACACCACCATCATGATTATCCCAGTCATGAACAACACCATGAGCATCATCGTACCATGAGCATCATCGTACCGTGAACACTATAATGGAAAGAGTGAGTCTCACTCTTGTACCTTACCTCACCCGCTTGTAGCTGCTCCTACAGACCAATCTGTAGCTTCCCCTACAAATATGCTCAAGTAGTCCTGCAATCTAGCTAAAGAACATGTAATAGTGTCACACAAGGACAAGGAAACACCATTACCCCCACACAAGGAAGGTTCAATACCCGGACAACCCTTCCCTTGCATACAAGGCAAAAGGAAGTACATATCCGTAGATAACACCAGGATTTACTAAGTAAAGCTAGTACATTTATCTTCCACGAATATGTTCATCAACCAAATACTCAAGTACACCCCAACACTTACTCTTGCTTCATCTCAACCACAAGTCAAAATTGACCATAAACATAACCACTACTCTGAATATCATTCCATCCTGCAACTCCTCAAGCTTGATCTACATCTATTCTTCATTAAAATGCACTTTTCCAGCAAAATTACTCTAGGACAATCGATTATCATAAGTGGTAATCGATTATTCCCGAGAGGTTTCAAAACATAAAATTCACAGTGATAATCGATTATCACTTAAGATAATCCATTATCTCTAATCAATTATCACTAATGATAATCGATCATTCTAGTGGGTTTCACATACAAAATTTCCAGAATCATAATGTGTCACGCAATAATCCATTATCACTCCAGATAGTTGATTATTCCCAAGAATAATCATGTTCCTGGACCAAAACCGAAGGTCCAAACCCATGTGTATCAATCCTTAATCATGTGGAAACATGCTTAAAACATCATACATGCAATCAAACATCATAAACCATTATAAACACACTCAAAAACATACTTTACATCCTTTGATTCATCAAATCTCATCACTATATATATCATATCTTCATCAAAACCCAAAATACTGCACAAGTTTATCATGTTATTTTTACACCATGGGTTTGTAAGGTAAAACCCCCAAATACCATTACTTTGCTCCTTGTTAGCATTAAATCTAAATATGGGATAACCCAACAAAACCATACATACATTCATATGGAAAACCCATCACAATATGACATAAACCTTATCCTGTCCATACACAAACCTTTCCCAACAACAACCATAGATAATCATATTCATAATTATGAACACATGCATCAAAACTAAAATTAACCAAATAAGATCTTCACAAATGCGTTACATACAACAAACAAATAAACATAGATAAGCTTCCTCATACTTTGGCCAATACTAAGGCTTTATCTATAACTCTAAACACCACAAATCTTCCTTTGCACTAAGAGTTTATCTTCCTCTCTCTCTTTTTCTCCCTAAAACACCATTTTTCTCTCTTTCTCTGTTTTTAATCTTTGATTTAGAGTTTCTAAGGTTTCTAAAACACACAATACCACCCATCTCTCAATATCTTAATATTTATAAATCAACCAACTATATCTCTAATATTTTCTCACTTATATTAATAGATTTAAAAATCAAATCTATCTAAATCTATATCTCCCCTTTATCTCATATTTATTATCCACCTTTTTGTTTTATTTTATTTAATTTACACCCCTTTATGTAATTTCTACATCAATTAAATAAAGATAAAAGATAATTTTGCCCTTAAGCAAAAATACAAATAAAACAAAGGTTTCTCTTAACTCCCTTTGTAAGGCCCCGACAACTTACAGGGTTTGTTGACTGCCCTCACACATCAACACAAGGCTTTCTAGTGTGCTTTGTCCTCACTCGCACACTTTTTGAGAAAACTTCCCAGAAGGTCACCCATCCCAAATTACTCCAAGGCTACCGAAAAGCAAATGCATTTGTTGATATGAGTAGCCAAATTAATTCCTTTAAGCTATCCTTCAACCGTATAGTTCCATACCTATACAGTCTCTAGATCCCTCTCATTCCGGTGTATGTTCGATTCGTCCATGTGCCCCTTCCACTAGAAGCCTGCTAGGAGTCGCTCCTTATTCGTGCCTCTTGCACTGGCGATCACTCCCCGCTCTCGTCAGTGTCCGGGTGTCACATGCCCACCAGCTTTTGCTTGGTTCGTCCTCGAACCACACCGTACTGGGAGAGGCTAGGCTCTGATAACATTTGTAATGCCCCGACAACTTACAGGGTTTGTTGACTGCCCCCACACATCAACACAAGGCTTTCCAGTGTGCTTTCTTCTCACTCACACTTTCTGAGAAAACTTCCCAGAAGGTCACCCATCCCAAATTACTCCAGGCTAAGCACGCTTAACCATGGAGTTCTTATGGGTTAGGCTACCGAAAAACAAATGCATTTGCTAGTGAGTTCCACATTCGTCCAAAACTGTCTCACTAGTTCAGGTAAGACTAGTGTGTTCCACTCAAAGTATCTCACCATTCCACAACGGTGGACATCAATGATGACATCAAAGCCATATGAGCGAAGCTCTTCAAGGTCCATCCAATGCTCAAGAAACAACTTGATAGGCTTACCAAAGGTAGAGTTGATGACATTGA
The DNA here is from genome assembly GCA_027742785.1 of Vigna reflexopilosa. NCBI lineage: Eukaryota > Viridiplantae > Streptophyta > Magnoliopsida > Fabales > Fabaceae > Vigna > Vigna reflexopilosa. The sequence goes on along the minus strand of CM050928.1, from coordinate 6,338,825 downwards.
TCCTTTTTGCAACAACATATACTTCTTTTAGAAGGTAACTTGTTCGATGTTCGCCATTGATGCTAAAGTTAAGCTTTTTCTAGGTTAGGGTAAGGGGTTTGGAAGAGAAAAAGTTTTTTGAGAGATACTTGGAGGTTAAGTTTTTGTGCTTTGGAGGTTATGATTTTGATTGTGGGTATAACACGTAGAGTTGAAGGTTATATGTAAGCTCAACTTTATTAGGAAGCACAACCGATGAGGTTTTCGAATGTCAACTCTTATTTAATGCTTCATTGTACGTTATACTGAGCTAGCGAGAATTTGATTCATTTTTTTACCTAAATGATCCTTATTAGGCCAACTTGATGGGCTCAATACTAAACATATGCCATGCATGTATGATGATGTGTCCTAAGACGATATGTCTTAGGCAATACAATTGAATATGACGTCTTTAGACGATATGTCTTTGATGCTTGGACCTAAACGCTTCATGACACACATGATAAACTAGTTGACTTAAACTTATTCATTCAACGGGCTCATATCCAAAAGGGTTCTAAGACGAATAAGTCTATATTCAACTAAGGGTTTTGTAAAGATATTAGCAAGTTGATCTTCTATGTTTACATACTATAAATCCATTGTACCTTTTTGAACATTATCTTGCATAAATTATGTTTAATCTCAATGTGTTTAGCATGAGACTGCAATTAGGGTTTTTAGATAAACTGATTGCAACATTATTATCACAAAAGATAGGGATCTTATTCTCATAGACATCATAGTCTTCAAGTTAGTTTTTGATCCACAAAAGTTGAGAACAACAACTCACAGTTGATATATACTTTGCTTCAAATGTTGATAGGGCTATTGTCTCTTGTTTCTTGCTCGTCCAAGAAACAAGGTTGCTTCCAATGAAGTGACATCCTCTACTGGTGTTTTTTCTCTCAATCTTGTCTCCTGCATAATCAACATCACAGTATCCCTATAACTTGAAATTTTCTCTTCCTTTAAAACAAAGACCAAGATTAGTTATCCTAATAAGATAGCAAAAAATATGTTTAACAATAGTCATATGGGTTTCCCTAGGGTTTGATTAAAATCTAGCACATAAGCAAATGCTAAACATTATATCAGATCTAGACACAGTTAAATAAAAAAGTGAACCTATCATGTATCGATAGACATTGTTGTGCACTTTTGTAAAGCTCTCGTCTAGCCCTAAGCTAGTTGTTGGATGCGTTGGATTCTTAATCTCCTTTTCCTCATCCAACTTAAGCTTTTTAAGCAACTATTTGACATACTTTATTTGATGTATGAAGATAGAATCTTGCTCTTACTTGGTCTGTAGCCCTAGGAAGAACTTTAGTTCTCCTATCATGCTCATTTCAAACTCATTCTGCATTATCTTAGAGAATTCATGACAAAGAGTTTCATTAGTAGCACCCAAAAAATATCATTAACATAAATTTGAACAATGATGAAATCATTATCGAGATTTTTAGGGAACAATATGGTGTCTACTTTCTCTTTAGAAAGTGTTTTAAGTAAAAAACAAACTCAAGTGTTCATACCAAGCTCTGGAAGCTTATTTTAAACCATACAACACTTTTTTTAGTTTGAAAACATTTTTGGGATTAGTAAAGCATTCAAAACCTGGAGGTTGTTCCATATAAACCTTTTCTTTGATATCACCATTTAGAAAAACACTTTTAACATCCATCTGGTATAACTTAATTTTACTATAAGCAGCAAAAGAAAGAAAAATTTGATTGGCTTCAAACTTGACAACATGTGCATATGTTTCTATGTAATCAAGACCTTTTTGTTGAGAGTAGCCATTAGCAACGAGCCTGCCTTTATTTTTGACTACCTTTCCATCTTCATCGAGCTTATTCCTGAACACCTACTTGCTCCGACGACGTGTTTACCTTGAGGTAGCTCAATGAGCTTCCAAATGCCATTCTTTTGGACCTAATCTAGCTCCTCTTGCATAGCTTTGACCCACGAGTCATCTTCCAATGCTTCATTGACATTAGACAACACAATATGAGAGATGAAAGTTGTTGGTTGTTGCTTATAAAAGGCCCTAGTCTTGATATCTTCCTTGAGATCACCTATGATATTCTCAAGAGGATGGTTCTTGATGACTAAACGATGCTACCCATAAGGCTCTCTTCTCATCAAGACACTCGCTACTTGTCTTGACACATCTGTTTTAGTTGACTGTTTGGCACAGTCGATGCTTTGTCGCTAATCTTTATATCTACGTAGGCTTCATCTAGCTCTGACATTTTATTGTCAGGCTCATAATTGTTAAATTTGAAATGTATGATTTTTTCAAACATTACATTATATCTCTTGTCACACAACTAACTTTTGCTTAGCAGATTATGTTTGTGTCCTTCAATTAATAAACAACTTCAATAAATGGAAAGCATTTATACTTAACTTTCCAGTACCTACTATCCTTCCTCTTTGGTTTCCTTTGTGGGTCATTGTTTTTCCCTTTCTCTTCTTTAGGTCTTGGGACATAGACCTTTCACCTTTTATGCATCGTGAGAATCCATTGTGTAGGTATCATGACAAGAGTCTCATTTCGATCATCTAGTAAACCTACAAGATAAATAATTTCTTCTTTTGGTACCCATTTGGCATTTGGTCCTAATTTGTTAGTTTTGTGAGATAGAAGTTGTATTGGAGACTTTCTCTCCAACTTTAACAAATTTTGATGAAGGCATATGATGAGTTGGTTTGCTATTTAATCCTAGATCTGTCTTATCAAAAGGATGTTGACAACTTTCTATCAAGAGACTTAAACACTCATTTACTTCGAGCGTTCTGTTTAACACCTTAAGTAAGGTGTCATTTTTGTGTCGAAGGAGTTCAAGGCGTTTAACATCTTAAAAAATGTTTGAGTTCTTCTCAAGCTTTTCATTTTTGGAAAATAAGTTTTCAACTTGTCATTTAGACTCGTCCAACTTCCTTTTTAGATCAATGTTTTGTTTTTTCAACAAGGTTATATTGTCATTCGACACAGTTAAGTCTTATTTTAAAACCTCATTTTATTTTGAACACTTTCTAAATTGTTTTCTTAAGGTTTGAAAATCTTTTGACAGTTTGGAGGAATTTAACATTAACTCATTATATGCTTGAATGACAAAAAGAAGGTCAAAGAAACCTACCTCCTTGTCAGAGTCATCTGACGTACTTTCAAATGAAATTAGCCATAAGACATAAATTGGCTTCTTCCTCTTCTTCATCTTACTCATATGAGTACATATTTTCCCATGTACTTAAAAGTATATCCTTTTTAACTTCAGTGGATTCTTCAATAGTGATTACCAACATATCCCACATCTCTTTAACACTTTTGTATGCTTGTACCTTTTTGTACTCTTTTTCACATAAAGCACACATTAATATATTTCTAGCTTTAGAATTTAAAAGATACCTTAGTTTGTGGTCATCTAACCTGAGCTTCTAGCCAATGGCTCTCCATCTTTATTCAAAGGTATAAAGTTTCCATTCTCAATGATATCCCACATATCCATGTGGCATGATTTAAAGAATGCAATCATTCTTTGTTTCCAGTAATTGAACTTTTCCCTTTTGAATAGAGGAAGGCAGTTGATGATACATCCTTTGTTTTCCATAGCTTTCTGGATCTTTTCCTCAAGTCCTATTAAGAACTAACCCAACAGGTTAACTTTGATACCAATTAAAACATAGGTAAACTCTAGAAAAGGAGGGTGTAGAGGGGGAAAGAGGTTGGGGGGGGGATGTTGAATAGAGTTTAAAACTTTTTCACAAATAAGTGTTAGATGCTATTGCAAGAATTAGACAATTTTCATTAGTATTTAATACTTAAAGATTTTTGTAAGTGTTTAGAAAACTTTTTAAATGAAAGCAAGGAGAAGAAAAAATTTTACATTGGTTCACTCCAAACTAAGCTACATCTAATTATCCCTTAAACACTCTTAAGGGGTTCTATTAATCTTTGAAAGATTACAAACAAGTTTGACCAGTCCTAGTTTTACAAACTAACCCAACTAGTTAAACTAGTTTCACCACTCTTGGTATAACATTAATCCAACTGACTAGATCATTTAACTCCACTGAGTTAAACTAACAAGTGTTTTGATTTACTTTTGAATCTACAAAACAATAAAGTGTTTTGAAATACAAGTACAAATGTTTTCTCTCTTCTAGAGGACATAAAATCAATACAAAAAAGATATGAAAACCTGTAATAAAACTTTTCTTTTTCAAAGATGAAGTCTAAACGACGTAATAACTTAAGAGAATGTTGATGGTGTAAGAGCAATACTAAATCTTGATTCTTATTTTTTTCTCTTCATGTAGTCCTCTTTATATAGACTTGTTCAAAAAAGATCCGTTACTCAGAGCACTGACTTTCACGTAGAGATGTAACCTTTTAGTACGAGGTCAGATGTTATATTGCATCTTGAAGAGACAACTATGCTGCTTGTACAAAAGAGACAAACAAAAGGCATAGAGGAAACATTCTCAAAATATCTTCCTATCTCTTAACGTTCTTTTGATCTGATGCAGAACTTTGGAATAATGTTTTCTACTGATTTGATATATACAAAAAAAGAGAGCACACACAAAAGACAATGGAGTACTATTTTGTGCGTGCATTAAAAGTGTTAGACATTCCTTATACATTTAGGCATTGTACGTATATAAGCCTTTAGACATAGTTTGTTTGAGTAACATTCAATATTTAAGATATCGTTTATACATACGACGTTTAGCAAACTTATCCTAAACAATTTATTTGATAAACACTATTTTGTTAGATAGTTTTGTTAAACTTCAAAACAAGATTTACTTAAATAATCCTTCTTAACATTTATTAAAAATGCATAAAATTTAATTCTTCTTAAATACCAAATAAAAGGGTATAAAATAAAATGATACATTATTTAAAACAATTAATAAATTAATAAGTCAATACAATTTTTAAAATCCTAGACTTGAAGTTATATATATATATATATATATATATATATATATAATCCATTTATATCACGTCGAAACATGGCTTCTGTATATCATAATTTGTTCCATTAAATATTATAAAGAAAAAAACAATGGTAACTTTGAAGTAACATACACATCGGGAATCTCTTTCTCTATTACTGTGTTTTGAAGTTATGACTTATCTTTACTACTTGAATTGAACTTGCAATTTAGATAAAGCAACTTACCATTGGCAACTTGTATACTCAGACAAGAATTGATTTAATATCAGTTCAAAATGCGAGGAATTAAATAGGAAAAAAAAATCTATGAACTAAAATATTAAATTTATTTATTTTTTACTTTTCACTATGATAATTCTGTTTACATACCCAACTTTCTTTACAAATATTAAAATTATATTTTAAAATACGACTTAAAATCTTGTTTTGAAGCGAAACTTCACATTTTAAAAATGAATAATATTTTAAATGCAATTAACATTATTTTAAAAAATAAAATCGTGTTTTAAAACATAATTTAGTCATATATCATAGATTTTTGAAATTTATCCAGTTATTAATTTCTTAAAATTCTCCTCAAAAGATTTAAAATTCAGGATAAAAGAACTTCATTCTCGAGCTAAATTAAAGCCTATTTCTTACGTGAACCATTTGCGTGAAATAATTTTTTTTTACAATAAAGTTTATAAAGTCACCCAACAAAATCTTCATCCTTACATGTCTTATACAACAACTAACTAAAAATCCAATTATATAATGATTTATTTCACGCAAAACATAATTAACCAATAAAAAATGCGATTATATAACATTAATTTATAATGATTTATTTTACGTAAAACATAATTAACCAATAAATATCTAAATATACAAGTGGTACAATTTTCTTTTCCCAGTCAAAACTGCTATAATATTTTTAAGATAATGTACTTTGGCAACATTTTATTAATAATATTCAAAATTACTCCACAATAGTAATAATAATAATAATTATAAAAATCAAGATAGATGATCTTAAAACGTTGTAAAAAAAAGTTTGTCGAAATTATCATTATATTTTTTTAACAAGCATTTATTTTGCTGTATTCAAATTCGAAGAACTAGCGTTCCAAGCACGACGAAACACTCCCACCTCACGTAACCCGAAACGACAAGACGTGCAACGATAGAATTGGGCCGGCAGCGACGACGTCGTATCTTATTTACAAAATGGTGTAATAGCAACTAATTTACAGAACCCAAACTTCTTGAAATTCCAAACCCACCCCTGCTTTTCAAATTATGGTACTGCTCCGCAATTTTGCACTTTCCCAGGGACCTCAAACCTGAAAATATAAAACAACAAAAATCAAAACTCGAAAATACAATTACACATCACGATAGACCAGGATCGGAGGAAGAAAACGAAGCAACCGAAACACATACAGATAACACCGAAGAGGAAGAAGAAGAAGAATATAAAGAGAGAGAGAGAGATAAAGAGAGGGAGAGAGTGTGAGAGAGAAGGTGATGACGATGGACAGAGAGAAGGAGAGAGAGATAGAGCTGGAGAGTGCAATGTACACGAATTGCTTGTTGTTGGGACTGGATCCGGCGATTATCGGAGTCGGAGCATCCAACGCGACTCCTCGGGTCGGGCATTTCCGTCACTCGAACCCTAAATTGGGAGAACAGCTTCTCTACTTCATCCTTTCATCTCTCAGAGGTCCAATTCAATCCGCCAAAGTATGTCTCAATCCACTTTCGTTACTAGTCTCGTTTCCTATATGATCTCTCGCTCTAACTCTAACCCGCGTTTTCTCGATCTCCCAGGATTTCGACAAGGTCTGGCCGATTTTCGATTCCGCGCAGTCGCGTGATTTTCGCAAGGTATATCTATTTTGTTTTTTTTCTTCTTTTGTTTCTATTTTTTTTTATGTAATTTGAGTGAATGTGTTTGGATGGCGCTGGAAAAGGTTGTGCAAGGTATTATTAGCGAGCTTGAGTCGCAGGGAGCGTTACCGAGGAGTAATTCGAGGGTTTCTTCACTTGCTACGTGCTGTGGACCTAGGTTAGTGTGTTTGCGTGTGATTGATTGCGTGATGATATGCTGATTTGTGTTTGAGTGTAGCTGGCTGTCTTGATCCCTGTGAGTTGGGGTGAAATGACTTTGATTTAAGGGTCTTGTCTTTTTAGCAATTTGGTGCATTGTTGATGGATCTATATCGATGTAATCAGTGAAATCATGGACAATTTGTAATCTGCTAACAGTTTAAGAGTTATTTGAAGAATTGCTGAACTGAACAAAGTAGCTAGATGTATAGAGTGTATGAGACCTTTCCCATAAATATAACTCATTACTGTACTATTAACGGTAAAATCATTGGTTTATGATACTGAATGCTGGTTGGTAATGACCTAAAACGAGCATAAGCTAAGTGTTGTAGATGAGTGAACATGCAAGCAGGATTGGGAGTTAATACATTTGAGAGATGGTGCAACTAGAATATAACCTAAACTTGTTTGTCATATGAGGAGAAGACTAATATAAAGCCATGATACGAATAACTGATATGGTGGAAGACGGGTAAAGAGAGATCAAGAAAAATTAACTTAATTAAAAAGGACCGATCTTAAAGACTTGGTTTATCTGTTGGACCGAACCATGTGAGTTAAAGCTTTTGCTATGTTGTAATAGTAGTCGGATATGGTAAGATGGTAATTGAAGCTCATTGTTTGGATTTTGTTAATGACAGTTCTAAAGTTATTTAAGTCTACATTCTGATGTAGGTTTGTTGAGCTTCTATGGCAACTTTCTTTGCATGCTTTACGAGAGGTTCATCGAAGGACATTTACTGCTGACATATCTTCTAACCCGTTGCCCGCACCATTGACTGATGTAGCCTTCTCACATGCAGCTACACTACTTCCAGTTACAAAGGTAATGGTGTTATTTCTTAAAAAGGTTAAGAATGAAGTGACTATTGTTATGGGGAATATCTGCATGAGTTGTTGTAATTGATGCCATTATATGTCTAGTTTGGCATGTTTTCTATATAATGCCAAAGGGTCCTTCTGACTGTTCCAAAGATTTTTTTCTCCTTCTTGTCTAATTGTTTTTCTAAATTGAAGTCATACAAAGTATCAATAATACTTTGTCTTTGTGTGTTTCCTATGACTGTTTCTCATATGCAAATATTGATGAAAATGGGAAAGAAGAGTTTTAAGTTTTATGTTGATTCACTTGGTCTTTAAGTTACTCAATTGAGTCTTTGGTCTTAAACAGGCAAGAATAGCCCTTGAAAGAAGAAAGTTTCTTAAGAATGCAGAGATGGCTGTACAACGTCAGGCTATGTGGTCAAATTTGGCTCATGAAATGACAGCTGAATTTCGAGGCTTATGTGCTGAAGAGGTATACCGATTACAAAATGCTCTGTACCAAATCCGTCTTGCATATGTTATGTATTGTGTATATAGTTCATATCCTCTTTCCCGTCAGGAATATTCCTTGTGTATTTGTTACTTATGCAATTACAATATAAAATGTGAATTCAGGCTTATTTGCAACAAGAATTGGAAAAACTCCATGACTTGAGGAATAAAGTGAAGTTGGAAGGAGAGCTCTGGGACGATCTTGTCTCCAGTTCAAGTCAGAATTCCCATTTAGTTTCAAAGGCCACTCGACTATGGGAGTCTTTATTAGCCCGTAAAAGTAAGTGCAATTATTAATACTGCTATTGCATTTTCCATGTCTAATGAATCATGTTATTCTAGTGAGTTTGATTTCTGGCATTATATGTTTACAATTGTATTTCCATATTTATGAATAGAGTAATAGTAAGTTTTTTCTCTTCACTGTATTCTAACATGATTCTGCCATTTTTGTGGTTTAGCTATACAAAATTGTAAATATTTGCAGTTTTTATTTTTACTTTATCATTTCTGATATGCCCATTACATTTTCCATGATCAATGTTGATGATAAACCATTGGTATTGGTATCCTTTCAATTATGATATTAAGATTCCTTGCTTTGTCTCTCCATGACCTAGAATCCTTTTTTTTTTATGTATATATTTTTTTGACTGTTTTATAAAAAAGAGTAAGCTTATGATGATATTGAGCTTTTGATACAGGTCAACATGAAGTCCTTGCATCTGGTCCTATCGAGGACCTGATTGCTCATCGAGAACACAGGTAATCTTGTGATGTAGCCTGGCCTTGCCTTTCTAATACATGTATTCCAAATTACCAGCTTACTTTTTGATGCAAAAATTTCAGGTATCGAATTTCTGGATCATCTTTGCTTGCAGCAATGGATCAGAGTTCTCAAGCTCCATATTCAGATGTATTATCTGGTCAGCCTGGGGATTTTTCTGTGATTGATAACAAAGAAGAAAATGATGGATCACATTTTAGCAATGAGACATTAACGAGAGTGGATGACAGAACTGGAAGAGTCCACCAAACTGTTGATGTAGCAGAGGTTATACGACGATGGACTCATGCCTTGCAGCGTATCCACAAACAATCACTTCATCTGGTATGCTTTTATAATTCCTTTCTTTCAAGCTTGATAGGATAGCTTCAACTTTGAGTTTGACATTCTCTTGTTGAAGCCAAATCTGAACTCTGCAACTTAGACGATTTTGGATTTTAGATAATCTGTATTAATCTGAATGAAGAAAAGAATCAATAGAGCCTCCTTGTTTATCCCCAAAAGATGCTGCAATGAGCTATGCTATCAAAGTTCACTCTCTAATGTATTATTTTCACTCAGATGACACCTAGATGATCCTTAAAATCTGAAGCTGTCGAATGAATGTGAGAAAATAAGGGAGTAAAATAAAATGAGCAAATGCTCTTTACTAAAATTGCTGGCTGCTAGAGTCATCTACTGGTTAGCCTGAAGAATGCATCTGTTGCATGCTTTGAGGCAAGGAGTCCGGGTTCCTCTTTATTGCTTTGGGTGTCATTCTAACTTGGTGGATGACAATGTTTTTTTTATCTCTTTTGTCCTCTTGTTTTATTTCTTCATTTTTTGATCCATTTGGAGAAAAGGAGGTGGGGTTTAAATGTCAAGTTTAAAATACCTTGTCAAATTTTGGCTATTATAGCTGTATGTGTAATAAGAGACACTTATATGCTTACTAGTGATATGGGTTAAAAGTGGTTTAATGAACTGCTTTTATAAATAGGGAATCAATGGTAAATTTAAACCTTTTTGAGCACAAAACCCTGTAAAAAAGAACTTCTAGGACTGATATCATATTGTAATGAAGCACCTCATATTGTTGCATTTTTTTTAAAATTTTTATTATCATTTAAAACTCTGAATATGGTGATACTGTGATATGTTTTGGGTTCATATCTGAGATGCCAACATTGTAAGATAGGAAATTTATTGATGTTGTAAATATTAATTTATTTTTGTTTCCTTATTTATTCCCTATTATTGGTAATTAGTATATTAGTATAATCATGAAAGATTGAATCCATGATTATGGAGATTGAATCCCCTAATTCAGGGAATGAATTTGTTGTCATAGCGAAATAAATAGGAACCTTGTCATTGAGATTATTATCACAAAATATTAAGATTATTCCTCTCCTTTTCAAGTTGGCATTAGAGTTCCCAATCTTGGGGACCATGATTTCCCACTTTTCTAGTCTTCATTGCGACCCCTTCTTTTCATTCCGTCACTATTCATTGCTGGATTTTTTTCCCAGCATCCATACATGGTGTATCCTTGAAAGACTCGAACCCTGAATCGTGGTCACACACGCCATTGAGTGTCACCATTTTGAGCACTTGTAAGCCACACGTTGCCCTACCAAAGTTGGAACTAGACGAGACTACCACCCCTGGACTTGTTGACTTCTCCTCTCTGTTTCCAGGTAGTCATTATTGTTGATGTTGAACCCTAGGCAAACCCAACCTTCCATGTGCTCTTTCGTGAGTGTGTAATTGATGATGGCTGGAGAAAAAACTTCCATGAGTAGGTAGTAGCCCAGGTCCCACCCCTTTAGTACCCCTGACGTATAATGATCTTCTTGTGCAACCAATAGCTAATTGGCTCAATGGTCGAAATTATCCTGCGATGGCACAATTTGTTCGTATGACATTAAAGGGTCAAAAGAGGTTGAGTCATATTGAAGGGAATGTTCCCAATGAGTTGGATCTTCAATATGAGACATGGAAAGATGAGGACTCTCTCATTATGACATGGTAGGGGGTACCATAATATCGAAGATTAACTGGAACTATGTGCTCTTTTCCACCACTAGGCAAATATGGAACAATCTTCATCATACATGCTCTGTGAAGCAAGATATTTGTACCTAGTATGAGTTGGAAAGTAGAGTCTTTGGTCCCAATTATGATTCTTTTTCAATGACTGATTACTATGAAATTCTAAATAAATTAACTTCATTAACTAGAATTTGGAATTGGAAAATAATATTAATGTTCCTCCTTTTGCATGAGCTACTTAAAGGTCAAGAATTTTGAATGTAATCCTGAATATTAACCTATTTGGGCTCAAATTCTTGGGAAGGAGACACTTCCATCTCTTTGAGAGGCTTTCTTCATTGTTTGGGGTGAAGAGAACGTGAGGATGATTATGATGAATGAGAAACCTAGTGAAAGCATTGCCTTGACATCTGGCAAGATTCCAAAAGTTGGAAATTGAGATTTGGAAAAGATGCACACCGAGAGAGAGGAGGGTCTGTATTCTCCTAATAAGAATGGACCAATGGTTCTTTGAGCTTTATCTCCATACGGGCCTCATCATCAACCTGGTGAGGTTTTGTACAAGTATGTGGTACCCTAGAAAAGAGACGTCAACAAAAACAATACTGATTAAAATCGGGAGAAAAAACATTGATACCCTTTATGAGATCCTTGATACCCAGGAAGACATTTGAACAACTAAGGAGAAAGTTATAACTACAGGTTGAGAAGAGATATCTATTTTTATGTTCAGCTGCTCAATTTTGTTGAGGAGTATGAAGGCAATGTTTAATGAAGAATACCATTGGATACCATGAACTACAAGAATTGGTTAGTTAAATATTCACTGGTTTTGTCATTATGAAAAACATGATTGAATGTACCAAATTGTGTTTTAACTTCATTAGCTAAATTTAAAAAATATAAAACACTTATGATAGTCTTTTCATTAACCAAATCTAGGTATATCTAGAATAGTCATTTGTGGAGGTAACAAAATATTTAAAAAACCAAAAGGAGTAACTATAGGAGAAATATCATAAATATCAAAGTGAACTAAAGAAAAGACAAAACTTGTTTATTAAAAATATTAGAAAAAGACTAACAAATATGTTTATCACAAATCAAACTTGACAAATATTTTAAACTTGGCATGGTCTTCTGCATTTTTGTCTAGCGACAATGTCCTAATTTTGCATGATTATGAAATATATCTCCCTTTATTCTATAATTAAAACACTGAATAGATACCTTTGTAAAAACATTTAACTATTTAATCATGATAAAGGTTCTTTTCTGAACATTGCCGTTTTGTTAATGAGTAAGTTTTCCCGAGCCATTTTAGTGTGTGTAATAATATAGTTTTTGTTTTATAGTCCATACATTGAAAATTAAGATAATCAAACTTTTTTGCTCTAAATACTTGGTGATTATTATTTATTGTGCATTGATTAATTTTAATTATAGACCATGATTATTTTCTTTATTATTAAGTTGATAAAAATAATGAATAGTAGTAGGTTGATTCATGTCATATTTGGTTATCTTATTTATTGCTTAGAGAAACATCTAAACCATACGATTATCTGTAGTCAAAAGCAAATGATGGAGAGGGTCCAGATATATTGCGCAGTGGACAGGAAGAGGGTTCGAGTGGCCATGCCGAGTCTTTAGCAGCAACCCTTGCAGAGCATCAACAACATTTAGCTAGTTTCCAGGTAATGCATTAAACCATGTTTTAATATAAGCTAGATTCTACCAAGGTTGGATTTCTTTGTAATGCAGTTTATACCAACTTGATGTTTATATGCAGAAGGAGAAATGGTGTACATGTCCTTGATGTTTTTTACCAAGTTAATTGCCCTTTTTGGGACTTTTATTGTGCATTAAATTATATTTATTTACTGGAGAATTTACTTTACTTGGGAATGTATTGCTCACAAAAGTGGACAAAAAGTTTTGTTGAGATCTTTTTAGCATGCCCTTTGTGTACGAGGGGTTAGATTTATATATAAATTCTTACATTTTTTAGTTGGTGGACGGAAAATTTACTTTGCTTGTGAATGTATTGTTTATAAAAGTGGACAAAAAGTTTTTTATAGATCTTTTTAGCATGCCCTTTATGTATTGAGGGATTAGATTTATATTAAATTCTTACATTTTTTAGTTGGTGGACTGTATCTTTAAGATGAAAACAGACCCTTTATTTTCCTTGTTTGCTGACAGCTTCTTGTACATAATTATTGCTGTGTCTGTGGCCAATGTATTGATGCAAGTAGATGAATAAAATACAAGTTAGCTTATTATTCAGCATATAGCTCTGGTCATGGAGGCGTTGCATTCTCTTTCGGTTAGCTGCTGGTTTTACACTTAAAGATTGATGTATATTTTAAGCCTACTTTGCTCTATCTCGTCATCTTTTTTGCACTAGGAGTTGAGTATCTTGTATAGAGTTGATCCTTAAATGTTGTTCCTATACAAGAAAGGTTTTTCTCGTAGGAATTTCACACAGTTGCATGTTTAATGTGCAGGTTCTTATTAACCAACTCAAGGACGTTGCTCCAACCATACAGAAGTCCATATCAGAGTGTACAGAAAAGGTTAACTGTATAGCTGCAAATCTACCACCAATGAGCCGACACAATGGTCGGTCAACGTCACCTATCCAGTCACAGAGTAGTGGGAGGATGGTATTCTTCTATTTTAGTATAATGTGATTGTTGGTTTAATCGCTTCACAATATCATGTCTGATTTTGCCCCTATTGTTTCTGTATCACTTGACATTGTTTAGGACAATAGCACTGATGATGTTAGTGAGGTGACTTCAAGATTATCTAATATTCAGCTTGACAAGGTTTCTATTAGTCCTCCCACTTTAAAGCTTCCTCAATTGTTTAGCTTGACCCCATCTTCTGGAAAAGCTGGAAATGTCCAAAGGCGCCAGAGTAATGCCCCTCAAACCAGCCAAACTGAGAACCTCTCTGACGGCAAATCTCTGGATCCTCCAACAAATAATGAAGTAGCGAGTTCAGCTGAAGGTATGCTTTGTCGTCCTAAGAGTTTTGTCTATGTTTTGTCATAAAACATCCTTGAGTCTCCACCCAATTTATGCTTTTAGGAGAGTTGGTGCTTGACATCGTATCAAAAGCCTTTATGACCAAGTGGTTCAGAATTCAACCCTTGGCTCCATGATTCCCATGCTTTGTAATTCAATTAAGCTTCAGTACAAAGGAAAGTGAGTTTGTGCACCGTCCATGCTTATCCTTAAAGAACTCTTGCTTGAGCTATGTTAAGAGCTTAAGTTTTTATTGAAGCTTACGATATTCTTTTCAAGGGCATTTCATCGTTATGGTAGTTAAAGTGGCTGATAATGACTTTGTTTTGTAGATAGTGACAGTTTGTATGTCCAGAATTTGAAGAGGTCAGTAAGAGAAGCAGCGCTGTCATTGCGGTCATGTAATTCAGATTCATCACGGGATAGTCAATCTGATGGAAGTTCTGAGCACTTCTTTGTCCCCCTTTCAGAAACCAGCTTTTCTCAATTAGATACCGAAAAAAGGGGAGCTTCATTGAGAAGCAAAAGATTATTTGTATCACAAATGGATGATTCCTTGCTTGAGAGTCATGCATCCGGTGGGCATGGGATGAGCAAGTTTGATGAACTTCCAGATATGTTGAATGATTTGGAAAGGCTCTCTGATTATGACAATGTAAATGGGTTTCTCTCGTATACTGGTTCAAATGCAACATCTGATGCTCAGCGGTCAATTTTTGACTTTGAGGATGCACAGGATCAAGTCTTCTCACCACCTCTGTTAATGGATTCATCACTTTTGACAGATTCATTTGAAGACTTGCTCGGTATGTTGAATTTTTCACGCACTGTTTTGGTTCTTAGCACCTGATTTTTTTTAAATGCTTTGCTACTCTGAAATACAACAGAACAGGAAGTAAACTCTGGGGGGTGAGGGAGGAGTGATTTTTGAAGACATTTTTTTGTTTCTTTATTCTTCCTCCATCAAAAAGGTTGTCGATGTTCCATGTTTTACAGAAGACATTGCATTTGCATACTTTTAATCAAGTATGATGAATTGATCATACACTTTTTTAATAAGGATATACTTTGATTTTTAATAAGGATACTTGTGCCTCCTTCATGCAACATGGGCTTGTGCTCTCGTATGTTGGTTATTGAGTTAGGAATTTGTTGTTGCATTGCAGCCCCCCTGTCGGAGACCGAAACGGCCTTGATAGATCACTGAAAACTTTGTAGACAAGCTGCAAAACTAAATTGAAGAAAGAGCATAATTGAGCGGTGGATTGGTATTCTTTTGTTGGGATGTACACCTCCAATCACCTTGTAGTATAACACACTACTTGTATGACTTTATTCTTTGTTTGGCATATTTTAACCATCTGTTTACTGTTGATACCCTACTACTGGGAGGGAACCATGAGTGACCCGTGTTCTTCATTTGTGAATGATGATTTGCTTTGGTATGAAATTCCAAAATGCTAGTTCGGTTGAAGGGTTAAGTTCTCTTCAACCAACACTTGAATTTACGTTAACATTTTCATCCACTGTTTTGTTATTCGTCTCTGCTTGAGCAGCCTGACATCAATGGCCTGTTTTCTTATTCATATACATGAAGACTTGTATCTAGCTATGGAATCATGGTGACTTAGGGTTCGATTCATTAGATTCATGGTGATCTAGTGACGAAGCTACTTACGGGCTTGACCCCGCCTTTATTTCTTTATAGTTTTCAAAAATTATATGTGGATAAATAATTAAAAAAACATTAAAATAATGGGGAAATAGATAGACTCTTTTTTAGTTTTGAAATGGATATTTACTTTACTTTTTCTAGTGTTTATAAGTGAGTATTTGGTATCTTTATGTTTTAATGGTGTAATATTTTTTCTATATTACTTAAAAATTAACATTTAAATATATAAAAAAATTGAAGAATTTGTAATAACAAAATGCGATTGATTTAAATATTATGAATTAGCAATAAAAAATTAATATTATTTATATCGTCTAATAAATCTATAAAACGTCATTTTTGAGAAAACATTTTTTTAATGTAAAATTAGTTATCAAATATATGGTTAAAATTGTTAATTTATTAGCGCCGTAGTACGCGACTTTAATAGAAGTATACATTAATTGTTATTGTTATTATTGTTATTAGTATTATTATTAGTATTGGTATTATTATTATTAGCATTATTGTTATTATTAGTATTATTATTAGTATTAGAATTATTATTATTAGTATTATTGTTATTATTAGTATTATTATTAGTATTATTATTATTATTAGTATTAGTATTATTATTATTAGTATGGTACAGATAAAATAATCAAAGGATAATCAAGAATATCTATTTAAAGATATTTAGCAATTAACAAGACTTTCAGTTAAGTCTGTTTATATTATATTCTGTTTATATTTTATTATGTTTATATTTTACTAGGCTTATATCAATTTAAGGTCCATGAGACAAATTATAAATAGAGAGCCAGGGCCACAAGTCAGGTATCTTCCAATCACACTTCACTCACATTCAACTCATATTCTCAAATACTCAAATAGTGAAAACCCTTCACTAAATATTCAATCAAGAGCCGAGGCTCTTCAATACACACCTGACTTGGGCGTCAGAGTGCCTTTTGCAGGTACCTCCCCCTCCCCACCAGGAAGGCAACCGAACGGTCAAAGTTAAAAGATCACCGAACGACCAAGATTTCAGACGATCGAGCGGCCTAGGAGGAAAGAAGACAAGCGAAGAACCCAGTTCAAGCATTGAAAAAACGGTAAAGCCACGCCATCCAGGTTAGTGTCTCGGTCCCACAAAATATCCAGCGAAACATTTTGGCGCTCACCGTGGGGCCCGAAGGCTTGAAGACTCCCAATGGTGACCACAAGGAATATGACCAACGACAACTCCAGGGATATGATAAGAGAGCTTCAGGCCCAGTTGGAAGCACAAACCGCACAAATAGCGGCACAGGCAGCGCGGATGGAGGAACAGGCCCAAACCATACGCCAACAACAGGAGTTACAGCAGAAACAGGCTGAAGAGATCGCCATGCTGAGAAGACAACGTCCTCCACCTGAAATGTCCGACAACCAGGGCAGTCAAAATGGCGAACCGAGCGTTCATACACAACCAACGCCTGTGCAAACCGGTCGACCTCCCAACCTATTGCCTTTCACAGAAGCTGTTATGCAAGCTCCAATGCCCGACCGGCCCCCGCCACCAATAGAAAGGTTCGACGGCACCTCGGACCCGGAACATCACATCAGAAACTTCATCGAATCTATGGCTTTTTACTCCAGGAGTGATTTGGTCCATTGTACGGCTTTTTCCTTATCCTTGAAGGGTGAAGCACTAGAATGGTACTATACCCTTCCACCTAATTCAGTAGATTGCTTTCACACCGTCACCACCTTGTTTAGAAAGCAATATGCGATCAACCGAAAAGAGGATGTGACCCCGACGGAACTTGTCAACCTCAAACAAGAAAAAGACGAGACCCTTAGAGCATTCATACAAAGGTATAATGAGGCAGCGAGATGAGTAAAGGGCGTCGGTCATACATTCATCATCAGCAATCTTCCCAACTGCTTGAAACCAGGATACTTTGCCGAAAAATTGTATGCGCGACCACCAAAAACTATGGAAGAGCTCCAAGAAAGAGTGGCTGAATTCATCCGCATGGAGGATATGCGAATCTCATAAAGAAAGCGGTAACAAGAAGTTGATGTGGGTGGAGGTAGAAAGGACGACAAACGACCATTCGGTAATAATGATAAAAGTGGGGAGCTTCCCCAGACATTTAAATTTGACCATTTTACAACCCTCAATGCACCTAGGGCAAAAGTTCTCAAAGAAGCCCTAAACGCTGAACTTCTCAGACTCCAAAGGAAACCATCTCCAAAAAATGCAGAAGAAAGGAAGAGTTGCCACTTCCATCAGAACCATGGGCATACTACAGAAGAATGCATTACATTGAAGAATGAAATAAAAAGTCTAGTCCAGGCAGGACATCTACGAAAGTATATAAAAGAAGGAAGAGGAAGCCTCCCAGGGAGGGATATCTGCAAAGAAGTCCCGAACGAACATATCGGAAGGACAAACGAAGGCAGAGCTATAGTCGTAGTCCCAGTCGCCATCGTGAACGATCGGTTCGAGGAGTTATCAACTAAGGAGAGACATAATAAATTTTATGTTTAAATTCAATTTTCTTTGATTTAGACTTTTGTTGTTTTCTTGTGCTTTCGTTATGAAATAAATAAAGCAATTCGTGCTTACTCATTACTGGTAAAAAGTCAACCAGGAGGTTCCTAGGGAACTCTAATGAAAAAGACCGAGCGGTAAATCCCTCTCGGCCGAGAGGTAAATCCCTCTCGTTGAAGAAAAAACCGAGAGGTAAATCCCTCTTGTCAACTAGAAAGTTGAAGACAAAGACCGAGCGGTAAATCCCTCTCGGCCGAGAGGTAAATCCCTCTCGTTGAAGAAAAAACCGAGAGGTAAATCCCTCTTGTCAACTAGAAAGTTGAAGACAAAGACCGAGCGGTAAAACCCTCTCGGCCAAGATGTAAATCCCTCTCGTTGAAGAAAAAACCGAAAGGTAAATCCCTCTCGTTGAAGAAAAAAAAAACCGAGAGGTAAAATCCTCTCATCAACTAGAAAGTTGAAGACAAAGACCAAGCGGTAAATCCCTGTCGACGGAGCGATAAATCCCTCTCGTTGAAGAAAAAACCGAGAGGTAAATCCCTCTCGTCAACTAGAAAGTTGAACACAAAGACCGAGCGGTAAATCCCTCTCGGCCGAGAGGTAAATCCCTCTCGTTGAAGAAAAAACCGAGAGCTAAATCCCTCTCGTCAACTAAAAAGTTGAAGACAAAGACCGAGCGGTAAATCCCTCTCGGCCGAGAGGTAAATCTCACTCGTTGAAGAAAAAACCGAGAGGTAAATCCCTCTCGTCAACTAGAAAGTTGAAGACAAAGACTGGTAAATCCCTCTCGGCCGAGCGGTTACGATATATCTTATTAAAGATATTGATAAACAGAAGATAAAATAATCAAAGGATAATTAAGAATATCTATTTAAAGATATTTAGCAATTAACAAGATTTTCAAGTAAGTCTGTTTATATTTTATTCTGTTTATATTTTACTGGGCTTATATCAGTTTAAGGTCCATGAGACAAATTATAAATAGAGAGCCAGGGCCACAAGCTAGGTATCTTCCAATCACACTCCACTCACATTCAACTCATATTCTCAAATACTCAAATAGTGAAAACCCTTCACTAAATATCCAATCAAGAGTCGAGGCTCTTCAATACATGCCTGACTTAGGCGTTGGAGTGCCTTTTGCAGGTACCTTCCCCTTCCCACCGGGAAGGCAACCGAATGGTCAAAGTTAAAAGATCACCGAACGGCCAGGATTTCAGACGATCGAGCGGCCTAGGAGGAAAGAAGACAAGCGGAGAACCCAGTTCAAGCATCAAAAAGCGGTAAAGCCACGTCATCCAGGTTAGTGTCTCGGTCCCACAAAATATCCACCGAAACAAGTATTATTATTAGTATTATTATTATTATTAGTATTATTATTATTATTATTATTAGTATTATTATTATTATTAGTATTATTAATATTATTATTATTATTATTATTATTATTATTATTATTATTATTATTAGTATTATTATTATTAGTATTATTATTATTATTATTATTATTATTAGTATTAGTATTATTATTATTATTATTATTATTATTATTAGTATTATTATTAGTATTATTATTAGTATTATTATTATTATTATTATTATTATTATTATTATTATTATTATTATTATTATTAGGTTTACACCCTCGGTTTGAAACGGTTTCAATTGGATCATATTTTTTGTAAAAATGAGCACATTTTACTCTGTCCGTTAAGATGTGACTAACAGAGTTAAACTTTGATGACGTGTTTATACTGATGTGTATAGTTTAATTAGATGGAATTTTTATTTAAATTAAAAAATTATGACATGAAAAAATTGAATTGGTTTAACCATCAAGCGTTCTTCATTTAGTTAGGCCATGGGCCTCGCCGCCGGCCGCGGTTGGAGATTCACTGGCGACAGTCACTTCTAGACTCTTCGTATTCTTCATCGTCATCACTAGGTTTATTGTAACTGGGTTTAAACTTGTAGTTGAAGGAATAAATGCAATTTATAGTGAGATTGAGAATATATTAAAGAATCTTGAATTTAAACATCGAAGGAATCTCAGAGCACAATGCAAGTAAAGGTCTGTTTGAGGCCAAAAAAGAACAAGCTTCAACATTCTACGAGGCAGGAAAGAGTTTGGGAATCTGATTCCTTTTCATCCCAAGCTTCAATTTTGAGCCCACCCTTTTGCTCCCAAACAATGGCCCAAATGCAGAAATAGAGTTGAGATTTGCGAAAAGTTAAAGAAAAAAATGTATGTGAGGCCACAGTTGATTTCTTCAAAGCGGCTGAACAGGATTATCCCAGGATCTTCTCCTCCCTTCGCTCCTTCGCTTTTCTATGTAATTGTAATCCTTACTTCAAACTCCCTCGTCTTCATTTCTAGGGTTTCTTCTTCTTCATCATCGAAAACCCTTCTCCATCTCACACTACTGTGCAACTAACAATGGAAAACTTCACCTCTTCTTCTTCTTTATCACCCATTCCATCCATATAAGCTCCATCTTCTTCTGCACCTTTCAACGACTCTCTCGAAGACTCCTGCAGTATAGTATATGCCTAGAGTCCTTCACCATTCACGAACCATCCATTGTATGTTGTGGGCCATCATTTTTCTCTATTTTCTGCATTTGGGGTTGTGAAAAGGAATCAGCTGCAACAACGATGCCGACAACATTAACCAGCCTACAATAAATCAAAACACAGACACACAAACTTGCAGAAAATCAAAACAGAGAAACCCCCAAGAACCAACCAAATCGCAACGTTCCTTCGCACTTCACCATCATCGTAAGAGACCACCGTGAACAGATAGCCGCCCCGATGCGAGTTCAGTTTCGCCGCCAGCATCCGTGCAATCAGTGCCATTGCAAGAACAATTCCACCTTAAAATCAATCTCTTTCGTGACTGCGCTAGGTGTGATGGCGCAACCTTTTCCTCCCCTCTGCAGAATGAAAAACCCTAATTTACCATCTCATAATTTTTTAATTTAAATAAAAATTCCACCTAATTAAACCATGCACATCAGTATAAATACGTCATCAAAATTTAACTCCGTTAGTCACAACTTAACGGACATGGTAAAATATGCCCATTTTTACAAAAAATATGACTCAATTGAGACCATTTCAAATATGAGGACCCACTTGAATTCCCCAATAAACTTGAGGACCAACCGAAGGTTTAAACCTTATTATTATTGTTCAGTATTTTTTATAAAAATATATTATGCTTTTATAATTTTAGCTTATAGATAATAGGATTTTTACATGTTTAGATACATAGTTTATTACTTTTATAATTTTTATTATAGAAGTACTTATTTCTGGCTTCGACAAGACTTTCTATATAATATATTTTTTCAGTATTTTACTATAGTTTTTATTATTACTATTTTGAATTTTGTAATAGTTATATTTATAAAGATCTATTATCCATCCTTTCATATATGATTATGAATTATTTGATAACTAAATGTTAGGCATTAACCTTTATGAGGTAGTAACCTAAAAGGGATTAACTGTTAGTAATTTGAGCTACACTAATAACTACTGTCTTTTGATCTTTAGTTTTTAGTTCCTAACCTTTTTGTTTGATTGGCATATTGTTTGCAAGGCTGAAACATGTTTCTGGTCTTAAATACATGGATGCAAACAAGTTCAAGTGAAAAATGGTATTTTTTTTTCATCTCCATGTTTTCCTACTGCACTCTCATGGGTATTTCTTTCTATACCCCATGTTTTCTACATGCACCCCATAGAATTATGGAAATGACTCAATTACCTTTTATTAAGAAATTTGTATTGCATGTTAGTTTTTCAAATTTGTATTATGAATTGTATAATAAAAATGTAAATTTATGTTATACATTTTATAATCCAAAATATAGTTTGCATTTTGGATTATTTTTCAAATTTGTATTATGAATTGTGTAATTTGGAATGTATATTTTTTTATTATAGATTGTAAAATTCGAAATGTAAAAAGTTGTCTTCTAAATTTGCATTACTGATTGTACAATTCGAAATATAAAGTTGTATTATGCATTATACAATCCATTTGTATTGTGGATTATCTTTCAAAATTGTATTACGAATTGCATAATTCAGAATGTAAATTTTCATTATCAGTTGTATAATTAGGAAAGTATTTTTCATTTTGGATTATCTTCGAAATTTACATTACAAACAGTAAAATCCATAATGTAACCTATATTGCAGATTATCTTCCGAACGTGTATTATGGATTGTACAATCGGGAATATAATCTACATTCCATATAGTCTTCCAAATTTTTATTATTCATTGTACAATTTGGAATGTAAATTTACATTACGGATTGTACTTTTTGGAATCTAATTTGCGTTTTAGATTGTCTTCCAAATTTGTATTACCGATTGTACAATCCAAAATATAAATTTGCATTAGAGATTGTACAATTTGAAATGTAAATTTGCATTATAGATTGTACAATCTAGAATATAATATGCATTCTAAATCATCTTCTAAATTTACATTACGAATTGTGCAATCCAAAATGTAAATTTGTATTACGGATTGTACAATTTGAAACATCTACGAATTGCACAATTTGAAACTATAATTAAAAAAAAAAATTAGGATGCAAGAAGAAATTCCCCACTCCTTTAAGTGTGTAAAAGACATAATTAATCATAGACATCTACCCATCTTGCCTCGAGTGTTCTTTCTTTAGGATTATGTGCTTTGAGAATTATTCATATTGTAGAATTTGAAAATATGTTTTTAAGAGTATTTCTTTTGGGTTTGCAATTTGGTATTGACTTTCAAATCCAAAAGACTATTCTAAATTACATAATCTGAAAGTTAATGTTTTTTTCAAAGAAAACAATTTTCAAATGTGTATTTTAGAATAAATTTTCAGAATAATTTTGGAGTGTAATATAAAGAATTCATGATGTAGAAGTCAGACACTTTGAATATCAATTTTTCCAAAAATAAAATTAAGTCCCAAGATACATAATTCAAAATGAACTTTAAAATTCAAAGATCACTTCCATATTCAAAATTAACTTCTATATTGTATACTCAAAAGTAAAATTATAAATTTTCCCTACGACTAATGGACTACCATGTCCCACCCTTTCACCAAATGAGAGGGCCAAAAAAAGTCTCAACCCCGAAAGCCCCCTATTAAAGTAGGTTAGGGTCAAAGTTAAAATGTGTTTGACCTTCTTCAATATAGTGAAAAACTATATGTGAAATTAATCTCTCTTGTGTTGAATATACACATAGGGTTCTCTATTTATAATAGAAGAAATATGAGTTAAGCCCAAAATACAAATAAGAAAGAATAACAAACTAACTAAAGATAAAATTAAGATAAAGATAATATATCTAATACTCCCCCTCAAGCTAGTGTACACAAATTGTATGTACCAAGCTTGTTACAAATATAATAAATTCTCAGCCCAGTAAAGACTTAATGAAAATATCTGTTAACTGATTACTGAGATAATTGCACATGTATTTTTATACTGGTTCACTTCAACTGAGCTACGTCTAGTCTCCTCTACAGAGGGTTCCACTATAATCTTCACACGATTACAACTTAGTATTCTCACCACTCATAGTCAAAGTATTAACACCACTCCTGGTACTTAGCAAACCTTGCCAAAATTTCCTCTAAGTATTCGCACCAGTCCTAGTACTAGATTAACGCGCCTAGACTTCCTTTGAGTATTCAAACCACTCTTGGTACTAGACTACCACGCCTAGATTCCTCAACTCAAACTGAGTTCAATTGTAAGTGTTTAAATTCTCTTCAAAATTGCAATCAACGATTACTTATAAGTTTTTCAAACTATTACTCTCATAGATAGGATGTAAATACAATACAAAACAGTCTAGACACTCGTAGGTGTTTCGATCTTTCCTCTTACAAAGTAAGCAATACAACAATGAAGCTCGAGAGTATTTCTTTTTCTTTTTGTTGTTCTCTTCTCTTCTTTTTTTCTCTTTTGCAACTCAAATATATTCTTTTTCTTGAGCTCTTTCTTCTCTTCTTTTTTGAATGCTTGTAGGATAGATATTTTGTTGTAAGTTTTTTACTTGACTATCCTCTTAAGCTATCCTTTTTATTTTTCTTCTGAAGGCTCTTCTATTTAAAGGCTCCATGGATATATGTCCTTTAGACTTGAGCTTTTAGCCTTGATACTCGTGCTTTCTCTTTCTTTGTACGTCAGAGCATACATGCTTTTTTAGTACTTTGCTTGAACTAGGTTGTACTTTCTTTTTAGGCATGACTTCAAGTGAAGACTATTATGTAAATATCTCCTTTGTTTCTAACGTCCACTTTTGATATTTGATCTATAGCTCTGTGGATGTATGTAGAATAACTTATCTGCAAAGAGTAGAGTAAATTGTGCATGTAGGAGATAGGTCTTTTCTTATCACCTTTGTTGTTTTTGAACGTTGATCATTTAATGTCCTTTAATGCTTGCTCAGAACAACAAAGTGTTTTTTGATTTCTCATTGTTAGGAATCTTTTAACAATTAAGTTGTGTTCTGAATATACCAAGTGTTGTATAAAGACTTTGTCGTTTGGATAAAGTATTGTTTAAACTTATGGTACCGTTTAGCCAAGTAAACGCTTCTTTTGTATTTGTCTCTTCTTAGATAGATAGCGTTTAGCTCGTTTCAAGCTTTCTTTTATATTTTAGTCTTTTAGTTTGTTTTGTCAAAGACATCGTCTTGACTATTTTGGTTTTTAGAGTTATGCTGAATACCTCTTTCAGGTATGATAAACATCAAGCATTTATCATCAACTCTCTTAGATGCTTTAGGCACACTAGATTTAGCCATGCGTTTGGGAGTTTTATCCTATATGTTTTTCTACTACTTAAGTGTTTTCCTAAGCTTTTTTACGTTGGTATTCTAGTTCTAAGTTTTTGTGTAGATTTTCTTTGTCGTGGTATTCATGTTCTAGGTCTTGTGTTTTCACCCTAAGTTGTTTTCAAATTATTATCTTGTTTTAATGTTATTTGATTAAACTTCAAAACATGAGAACGTTTAGGTGTATAGAAGATTTTGTCTTAACATTTCTTTTTCTTTTAGCTATTCTCTTCTCTTTTTGTCTTTTGCAGCTCATATATATTCTTTTTCTTGAGCTCTTTCTTCTCTTTTCTTTTGAATGCTTGTAGGATGGATATTTTGTTCTAAGCTTTCCACTTGGCTATCCTCTTAAGTTATCCTCTTGATTTTTCTTCTAAAAGCTCTTCTATTTAAAGGCTTCATGGATATATGTCCATTAAACTTGAGCTTTTAACCTTGATACTCGTGCTTTCTCTTTCTTCGTACGTTAGAGCAGACATGCTTTTTCAATACTTTTCTTGAAGTAGGTTGTACATTCTTTTTAGGCATGGCTTCAACTGAAGAACATTATGTGAATATCTCCTTTGTATCTAATGTCACCTTTGTTGTTTTTGAACGTTGAGCATTTAATGTCATTTAATGTTTGCTTAGAACAACAAAGTACTTTTTCATTTCCTACCATTAGGTTGCTTTTAACAATTAAGCTCTTTTCTGAAGATACCAAGTGTTATATAAAGACTTTATCGTTTGGACAAATTATTTTTTAAGCTCATCGTATCGTTTAGCCAAGTAAACACTTTCTTTTGTATTTGTCTCTTCTTAGATAGATAGCGTTTAACGTTTAGCCTTGCATTTGGGTGTTTTGACCTATATGTTTTTCTATTTCCTAAGAACCTACGTGTTTTCCTAAGTTTTTCTATGTTGAGGATTCAGGTTCTAAGTTTTTTGTAGGTTTCCTATGTTGGGGATTCAGATTCTAAGTCTTATATTTTCATCCTAAGTTGTTTTCATATTATTTTCCCATTTTAATGTTATTTAATTAAATTCAAAACATGAGAGCTTTTTAGGCGCATTGACGATTTTGTCTTTAAAAAATGTAACTTTATGAATTTTCTCTCTTTTATCCATCAATCTCTTTATTTTCACATCTAATTTCTCAAGTGATGTGAGTTCATCTTTCAAGTTTAAATGAGTGCAAGGTGTTTCTGTTAATGTTTCTTAAGAAAGCTCTAAGAAGATTCCCACTTGACATTAATATAACTAAAAGGTTATCTAGATGTGAAGGTGCACTTCAAAAGAGCTCAAAAGAGATGAAGTGAAGGTTCAATTGAAACAAAGAAACAATAATGAACATGAAAACGGGAAAGCATTAAATGGAATAAGAACATGAAATAAAATAGTAAAAGATGAAGAGAATAGAAGGGTAATGATGAAGATTGAAAGATATGCCACTTAGGGTACTAAGCCACTCAAGATAAGTGGTGATAGCCGCCACTTGAACCAAGGTTCAAGGTAAGACCAAGAGTAGAACATTCTTAATAACAAAGCTCACAAATGCATACAAAGGTGATGACGTAGCCCTTGTTAGAGGACCTCTCACTAGAAGTATGATAAGGGAGATACAAGAAGGTTGGGAAGCTACTGAGCATAGTGGGCCCAAGATGATGCTGACATGGGCCAAAGAAGATATCAAGATTTAAAGTAAGCTTTCAATTAGGCTTTGTATTTGGGCCATGTAGTTTAGGATTTCAATTTAGGCCATGTATTTGGGCCTTTCTTTGAACAATTGAGCATGTATTTTAATTTAGGCCATGTAGCTTGGACCATGAAGGATCATATAGGGCTTTAATCGGGCTTCAATCGACCCAATCAAAACCCTAGGTTGATCACCTAAGCTAGGAGAGCTCGCATTGATCATATTTTTCACATGTTGCAAAGAATGGAAAGTGTGAAATGCCACTTCGAATTTGATCCACCAAAGGTGCCGCATATTTAGGAGCACATGGAAGAATTCAATTCTCCATCCCTTTTGCTCTTGAAGTTGGAGACCTCCAATCTTATAAATAAAGGTGTCCACCCCTTTGTATTTCACTCTTGATCATAGTAATGAACCTTTGTTGAGATTATTCCAGACTTCTTTCCGTTGAGAGTTAGGATTTTTTCATGTATCTTAAACTTCTTGTTTGCTTCTATTAAATTCAATGTGTTATAATTGATTTTATGAGAGTTTGATTTAGGAAACAAATAGCAAACGAAAAACAAGATAAAAACAGAGATAAACAAAAAGAAACATAAATAGAAAATGAGTGGAAGAAGTTGAAATTGGTAGTTATAGCTCTTAGTTTTTGGTTATTACTATGATCTTTGATATTGCTTCTTCTCACTTCTAAGTTTCGGCTTCCTCAAATTGTGAGTCATATCACTTGTGTTGGTTCAACAATTGTGAGTATAACAATCATTTTCATTATAGATTGTATTTTTGGTGTTTTAAATCCATTCTAGAGCTTTTCCATAGGATACAAATTTGATTTCTTGCCTTGTTCAAATAAGCGTTGTTTCTTGCTTGTCTTTAATTGAATTTCATTAGTCTTGTCTCAATCAATTCAATATTTGAAGGCTAGTAATTGTGTTTTGCAACCTTTTCTTGTTTTACTTCTTGGCTCTCTCTGTTTGGTGTTACTTTGGGTGTAGGTTCTCTCTTTGAAGGTGTGACACTTTCTAGAGGTAGCACCCTAGGAGGTGGAAGATCAAGTGAAACTCCAAGCTTGGGGATATCTCATAAGAAGGAGCAAACACATTCGTGGAGAGAAGCTTTTTGAGTGCATACATGAGAGGGATAAAGACTTTGTTCTGACTTTTGTTAATTTCCTTCATAATTGATTTTGTTCAATAATTTTGTGTAAAGGCCATTATGTTGAGTGTCTTAGAAGAGCCTTAGGTGTTTCTCCATCTCTTAGTTTGAGACTTTCTTGTAATAATTTTTGTGTAGTCGATGAGTGTGTTTTGGAAGCTTTAAAGCTAACAAGCCTCACCATAGGAACTCGACTAGCTAGTTTTTAGGTTATTCTTAGGTGTGACTTGGAAAAGATATCTTTTTGCTTAGAGTCTGTGTAGAATATAGTTTGTTTGCTTGCTTGAGTCAATCATTTCACTTTAAGATCCTTTCCTTTTTGTGAAAGGTTTGGAGTAAGTAACAAGGTAAACTCTAGCTATGCAAGATTAGGTACTTAAGTAGTCTTAGTGACTCATATGTCTTACCTAGTAGTGAACTTATGAAAACCTTCTAATACTTGCACCACAGGAGAACTTTTAAAACTAAAAGATAGTTATGTCTAGATGTCCTTCTATACATAGTGGGAGTTACTTTGAGAAATCTATTTACAATTTAAAACATCTTTCTCAAGAACTCAAGTCACTCAAACTACAGAGACAACAAGAAG
This sequence comes from Vigna reflexopilosa, assembly GCA_027742785.1. NCBI lineage: Eukaryota > Viridiplantae > Streptophyta > Magnoliopsida > Fabales > Fabaceae > Vigna > Vigna reflexopilosa. The sequence goes on along the minus strand of CM050928.1, from coordinate 6,310,085 downwards.
CCAAAGAAAATGAAAAAGATAAAATTGAAAGAGAGGATCAACTTGCTATCTTAGAGGAGGATATTAGGATTTTAAGATTAAGAAAAGATTAAAAGTAGAAGTCATTCTAGTAAAGGTACATCCTTTGAGGAAGAAGAAAGATTAAGGATAGGAAACTATTATCAAGATTCTTTCATTAGGAGGCAAAATCTAACACGTGCGTAGAATTATAATGTTTGTATCTTCAGGGAGGCTAAGTAGTGCATAATAGAGCCAAAACAATAAAGGTGCTTGAGCGGATGGCTTAGGAGAATAAACATGATGATTCAAGGGGATATACACATATGTGGAGTCTATAGCTAGGAAAGGTCTTGTAGAGGGTAGACGAGTGGTCTTAAATCTATTGCATGTATCCATGGTTGTTGCATTTTGTGGCTGCAAGAGGTAGTCTCTTGAGTAGGGATGACTATAATTGTAGTGGTGTAAATAATATAAGATAAGGGTGTATAATAGGGTTATCCGAACTCTAATAGTTGCTTAGTACCATGTCGAGAAAGGTAACTATGCGGTGAGCGTTGATGAAGGTTCCTATAACTTGTCATGTGGAATTTACCTTGCCAGAAGGGGAATAAGCAGGTGGCTCATCCAATTCTGGCCAAACAGAACCATAGGTAAGGTTGTTAAGTCTTATGCATGTTTGTGCATGGTTGTGCTTCTGACTATGCTCTAAATCTTCCAAAAGTGAGTCTCACATGCATGTTTATGAGCATGGTATGAGTAGATGTTGTAGTGTGTGATGAATAAATGAATGTGATGTTTAAAGAGATGAGTATTCTTCATAATAGATGAATCATAATTATTGATGTACATTATTTATACTTGTTTTGATGTTTGTTGTTTCCAAGATTAACTTATCCTTGCGTTTGTGGTGTATGGTTTTTATCTGTAGTGACCATGTTGATACACGTAAACAGAAGAACAATAAGTATAGAGGATGTCTCACAATATAAGTAGCAGTTGAAGACTATGTTAACATAGTAAAATTTTGTACAAGTTTATTTTGAAAAACTATTTACGTAATGTACAAGTTTATTTTATAGAACTCTTTTAAGTGATTAAAAATGAATATAAAGATGTGTATGTGTAATTTTATTATATGTCGCCATACTCTAATTTATACTATTAAACCAGACACCTTTTCTTAATAGAACTAGACTCGTCTAGTTGGATGTAACTTATAACTTAGTTAAAGGACTTTATGTACTTGTATTAGATAATGGGATAAAAGCTAGGTTGAGGATAATTGTGTCATTTGGTTTTGAATGTTACACAATTAAAACAAAGAAACAAGACAACAATAATGAACATAAAAAAAAAGGTAAAAACATTAAATAGAAAACAATAATCAACATCTTCGTTCTTAAAACAGGAATGTTCTGATTAAATCTTGAAGACAATCTTTAGATTATTTCTTTCTCAAAATTCTTTCATCATGAAAAAGAATATTTATATATACAAATTAGTCTTTTATCAGTGTAAAAAAAATATATCTATACCCATAGATAAAAATGACAGTTGACAATTCAAAGAATTTTGATTTAAAGATATATAATTTACTTATTAAATATTTTGATTTTTATTTGATTATCTAGAGGAATTTTTAACATTGCAACTTGTTCGTTTCTTTTAATACATAAAATAAAGAAGTTATAAATATTTAAAACTGTAAAAATAATTAAAATGTTAACATAAAAAATGCGCCAGTCGTCTCATCATTTTATACTCGAATCATCTCATCAATACTAATGCTACTTGATAGGAATAAAATAACAACAATAAGTAAATACTAAATATGTATAATTAATTTTATTAATTATTTTAAGTTTAAATGCATATATTTTTATTACATTAATTACATTTATCATTTCAAATTTAATTGCATTAATATTAACTTTTGAATGATATTTATAATCATGGAATATTTGCATTACATTAATTGCATCTAATAAGAGTGTGGAGAGTTGCAGTAACAATAAAAGTAATAAAACATATAATTAATATTATTTATTATTTTAATTTTAATTGCACTTATTTTTTATTACACTGATTGTATTTATAATTTTCAACTATATTAAATTTTCAATTAATATATATAATTGTGGACTATTAATGTTTATATTTTGATGTCCATCAAAACTTCTTTAAATATGAACAACATAAAACATATGAAACTATCTTATTTCAAGGATTTGTTTTTGTTTTATCTGCAAGTCACTCAACCAGAATGCCGACAACTTTCAAGTGCCTCATTTCCATTCTCTTTCTTCTTAGTCTTGTTACCAAAGGTATATTTTATTTCATTTAATATATTTCATAAATTTTCTTTGTCTTTTTATCATCATTATAACTAGAGGGTGTTTGGGTATGTCATTGTCATCCCAAAACTCCAACTTTCTTTGAAATTCATACATAATGCACATTGAATAAAAGACAAAATCAAGAGATTGTATGTTTTTTATATCACCATTATTCTCTCTTTATGCATGTGTTTGTTGCATTAATTTTGCAGGGTCCAGTTTTTGTAACTTGAACAACATCAACATTGCATCAACAAGAACTGGGAAAACAATATTAGGAAAGCCAGAGTGGAATGTAGTTGTGACAAACAACTGTAATTGCACACAAAGCCAAATAAGATTGCAATGCCAAGGATTTCAAACTACAGAAGTTGTTAGTCCATCAATTCTTGTTCTTCAAGGGAACTCTTGTCTCCTTATCAATGGCAATCCTTTGAAGGGTTTTGCTACTGTTAGCTTCTCCTATGCTTGGGATCCTCCTTATTTTTTCAGGCCTCTCACTTCTCATACTACTTGCTCATAAAGGTTTCTCAAGAGAGTCAAAGGATTAAAACTAATATATAGTAGTACTTGGTATTTTGCTTTTCCTCCCTTCAACTATAGTTCTTTTGAGAGTGATGCTTGTACTTCTTTTATAAATTCAGAAAATTATTTATATTAATAATGAAATATTTTTAAAATTAAGTAATAACTATTTTTTTCTGAATTTTTTAAGAAATTAATCATATGACAAAATGTATCATCCTATTTTAATAGCATAAAACTACTAAAATATTACGTTACATATATGATAATCGAATCACTTGGATGAAAACAAACCTATAAAAAGATAATAGATCTACCTCTGTAGATCCCTCTGCCAACTTATCTGCTTCGCCCTCATCTTTTACTTAAACAACTGAAAAGATTGTCTTCCTAAGCTCACACTATTTAGGTGATCATCACAAAAGAGAAAACAACATACAACGGACAACACAAAAGCAAGAGTAAGCTAGTGATAAAGCAGTTCATCATAAAACAATAAAACTTCCATTATACATTATATTACACACATAACAAACATACAACATAATCATGTCACAACATTAGACTTGACTCATCCGAATATAGTATGAATGTCAAACTATGGTGGTTCATGCACTTGTGGTGGCCTCTATTGTTGTACAAAACCATTGTCAATGTGTTTCACCCTACCACACACAAGGTTAGTCCACAAACGCCCTTTTACCAAATGAAGATAGGCCCCTCAAGCTAAGACCTCATGCTACTCTCCACGACATAACCATTCATCTCTACTTGAGTTGGGGTTATTGAGAGTGTCAGGATAAACCGCCAATAGAAAGCTCCGACCATTTATACAAACAACACCACAGGGCACCACCATGTAACCTCTCCACGAGGATCATGGAATTACGTCCATCAATACCACTCACCAAATCAATCACTTATTCATCATCATAATATCTTTCTCCTAATCACACACACACACACACACACACACACACACACACACACACACATATATATATATATATATATATATATATATATATATAATCTTGTTTCCAATTCATATTACAAATCAATTCATACTCCACAACAAGTAGTATAAACTAATCATTCAAACACTCACATACATTGCACACACTTTAAGAAAATATATTAAAATTTAGTTAAAAATATGATATTCTCGCTCAGCCACCAAGTTTATTTCTTCAGCTAAAAAGTGTTTGTCAGCCCACTCACTCAGTGCACCAAGACTCGTTGAGCGAAAATAGAAACACTGAGCTTTGCTCAATCACCTCTCACTCAGCGACTACTCTCGCTCAGCTAGAAGTGTTATGCTCGCTCAACTAGAATACTCTCACTCAGGGAGACTGCATAATTTTGCAACACCAAAACTACAAAATTTGCATATCTCAACCACTCCTGACCAATTCTATGCATCTTACCCAACTTATAACGCTCGTAAATTGTATTCTAAATTAGAATTGACTTCACTAAACATATCTAAACCAACCTAAACTCATTTTAAAGTGATTGATCACAAGATTCAAACCAAAATTAACCAAAACTTCACTTTAGAGACCAACATTAAACTCCACCAGTTCTAACTCATAATTAAGCAACTTAGGGATCTGAACAAGTCACAAATGACTCAATTATAGACCCCAACTACTCTAAATTGCCTCAGAACATTCACATCAAAATTTCACTACTCAAGACCCATAATTTGAACTTAAAAACCATCCAAAACACCAATTGTATACCAAACGTTTCTAAACCACTTTTCTGTTAATTCACCACTCAAATAAGTTTCAAATGACCATACCACAGAGCCTAAAATATTATTTTTCCACTTAAACCAGTTTATCTAAAACTCACTCATTATAACCTTCATTTTTAGACCAAAAGTGACCTACAACCAAGATTGTCCATTCCTTTCCAATAATTTCAATTCAATTAACATAATTAACTTCACTAACACAAAATCCACAATCAAGAACACGTCTAAACAAATTCATCATATTCTAAAACATACATCATTGCACCAAGCATCAATTAACTATTTTAAAGCATTCAAATCTCAATTCATACAAAGGCAGATAAACTTCTATTTTTAACCACATTAACACCTAATTAAAATTATCTTTTAAAATAACATCAAAAAATTTCACTATTTCCCTTACCTCTTAAAGAAATGTCACTAGTTCCTTATTTTCTCATGCCTCTGACTTCTCATAGTACTTGCTGATAAAGGTTTCTCAAAGAGAGGCAAAGGATTACAACTAATAGTAGTTCTTAATAATAGTGGTGGGATATTTTGCTTTTCATCCCTTCAACTACAGTTCTTTTTGAGAGTCATACTTTTTTTTTTTTAAATTTAAGTGTACAGAATTTTAAAATGATTCTTCACTTCTTTATATTATGAATAATTTTAATAATTTTATAAATTCAGAAAATTATTTATATTGTTAATGAAATATTTTTAAAATTAAATCATAACTATTTTTTGTGATTCTTTTAAGGAATTAATCCGATGACAAAAAACCAAAATACCCTCATAGACTGTAAAATATAGTTATTGTATGTTGATGAATTCATAAAACCTTTATAAATTTTATCTAAATAGTCTTTTCAATACTTTTAATGACATATGATTAAATTGTATTGTTTTAACTTTTTTTTTTCAAACTTTCACGATTGATTCTATTTGCTTTATCATTATAGTTATGTAAAACAATGAAATACTAAATATAATTAATTATATATATGTAAATATCTGTAAAAGCTAAAGAGGACCAGATTTTTAAGTATAAATATCATAACTTTATTTGATAAATAATAATAACATAAGGAACATGTTTGAATATTTTCTTCATAAATATTTTTATACTAAATAAAAATAACTTTTTTTTTGTAAATTGAAATTAGTTTATACATTAATTTATTATAAAGAGTATTCTCGTATAAATTTTCTATGCTTTTATTTTTAATTTATACATACTTTATTTTATACTACAAAAAAGTTAGTTAATTATATTTGCTTACTTTTTAAAAGTGAATTCGGATTATAAGTCATTCATATATATCTAATTAATACTGTGAAATTCAGCACCGAGTGAAATGATTGAGTTCTTAAAATACCATATATGAGCAAAAATATAAAGATTGTTGCTCTCAAAATATTTATACGTCATTTATATTTAATATGATTTACTTTTGTTCAAAATGATTCTATAGAACTGTAATCGTTAAAATCAATTATCTCATTTAAAATACAGTCTAAAATATATTAGTAGAGTCTACCTTTAAAACAGAAGAATAAAATTTCATATATTTTATAAAAGTAATAGAATGAAAATTCAAACTCCATATATTGGATATAATACAACACATATATTATCGCTATGTATTTTATTTCTTCAACAATAACAATTATATATGTATTTTAATAAAAAACTTAATTAAAAATAACGTATATCATGCTTTATCTTTATCTTAATTATTATTTAATTATGTTTTTAGGGTTTAAATTATTTTTAATAAATATTTTATTAAAATGAAGGTGGATAATTTGTAATTCCTTTCTAAATAACATTTTTAATCTTTATTGTTCAATTATCTAAAGAAATATTTTTAGGTTAAGAGAGATTTAAGAAAACGTATTTATCATTTTATTAATAAGAAAGCTATTCTAAAATATAAAATGTACAAACCATATTGTAGTACAGATCGACTAGTTTATGCTTTTCGGTTAACTACATAGAAAGTCAATTTCGAAAATCTTGTAACTAGGTAAAATGAACGGTTGTGAACTAATTATGTTACCATTCGGTCTAAGGATTTTACCTTTTGATTAATAAGGTAAAAGTATACTTAGATGACATTGGACTGCAATTCGGTCAGCCTTAATCAAAAGCTCACTTTGAAACCTATAAATACAGATGTAAGGTAAAGAGGTAGGTGATTACATTTATTGGACATTTAAGACTTAACTGTGATAACCGATCGATAACTAAACATTAACTTGAGCGAAGGAGTACCTTTAGTAGGTACCCACCGCTCGGATATGGATTTTGCAGAAGGAAGAGTAAACAAGACTGAGAACGAAGTGACATGAAGGTAGCATAAGTGACTAGTTTAAAGTGTGAAGGTAGAGTTCTCGACCCCATATCTAGAAACATTTTGGCGCCCACCGTGGGGCCCGAGAACGAATGAAGAAACTCAATGGTGACCATGAGAAATATGGGAGACCAACAAAACCTGATGGAGTTGATCTCGGGGATGTGGGCGTAGATGCAAGCACAGATGTAAGAGATGCAGCGAAAACATAAGGCTAAGATAGCCGCACTCCAGGCGGAGCACGATGCTGCCCTATTAGAGTAGTCTGCTCAACACTTGATACCTTTAATTTCGACTCCCTCGAAGAAGGACAATGATCATTGGGACGGATAGAGCACTGTCGGGTAAGGGGTGAGTAGGACCGGCCATGGGGCCAGCCGAATTTCATGCAAACAAAGTATGTCGAAATACTTTACTTAGTGTATTGTTCATATAAGGTGGTGAAAGACATTTGGCATTCGTTGATTCTCAAATACACTGTTGAAGATGTCATCAGGCAATGAATCATTATTGCGAATTACTATCGCTAGGAAATGATTGGAGATAAGGACATAAAGTCTCAAATCAATAAGTACCACAAGCTACTCAAAGATATCAAAGCGAAGAACGTTCTTCTACCGAATGAATTTGTTTCATAACTTCTGATCGAGAAATTACTACCATCTTAGACTGATTACAAGCATCAACTGAAAGACACACACAAGTAGATGTCACTTTTGGAGCTTATCACACACATAATTATTGAAGATACCATCAAGAAAGAGTGTGTTGTTGCAAGGGTCAAATCATTGTCTGCAAAGGCAAACATGGTAGAAGGCAGACCTACTCCAAAAAGGTACAAACACAAACTTGATCATAATAGGAAAAATAACTTTAGAAAATTTCATCCTAAGGATCTAACCCCACCTTTAAGAAGAAATGAAATTGCTTGTATGTTGAAAGTCGGACCATCATGCACTACAATGTAGGCGTAGAGTAAGAAACGACAATCCTCCTAAGGTATATATACCCTAAGGAGATGACATTATTGTTGTTGTCATTTCTCAAGTAAATATGATGACCAATGTAAGCAAGTGGGTGGTAGACTCTGGTGTTACCAGGCATATCTGTGCAAACAAAAGTGTCTTTACCTTTTACACTAGTGTAGGGGATGGGGAAGAACACGTTTACCTTGTTAATTCCAGGATCACTCATGTTTTGGGAAAAAGGGAAAGTTATTCTCAACCTCACATCTGGAAAGAGTTTGGCCTTGAGTGATGTGCTACATATTCCATCAATCAGAGTTAATTTAATCTCTTTAGCACTATTGGGAAAAGTGAGGGTTAAAGTATCATTCAAGTCTGACAAGATTGTAATGACAAAAAATGGGGAGGGATATTGTGATCAAGGTCTCTTTCTACTTAACATTTTGAGAATATTAATGAATCTTCTTCTTCTACTTATATTGTTGATTCATGTGATACACAACATGCTAGATTAGGACATGTGAATTCTTCAAATGTTATGAAATTACAACGATTAAGATTAATTAATATGCATGATAAACAGAGTAGTAAATGTAATATATGTGTAGAATCTAAAATAACAAAGAAAACATGTTGTCCTGTAGAACGTTAATCATGAACGGTCAGCATTAATTCATATTGATCTAGTTGATTTAAAGCAAACCATGTATTATTTTGTGATCTTTATATGTAATTGTTCTAGATACACCAAAGTGTACTTAATCAAATATAAAGATGAAGCTTTTTATGTGTTTTTAACCAACAAAGAAGAAGTAGAAAATCAATTAAATAACAAAATTAAGAGTATTAGATCAGATACAAGTGATGAATATGCATTATTAAATGAATTTTGTGTTAAAGAAGATATTATCATGAACTAACCCCACCATATTCACCCGAGTCTAATGTAATAGCTAAGAGAAAAAAAATAGAACTTTTAAGAAAATAATGAATGTCATGCTTATTAGTTCTCGTGCACCTGATAAACTTTGGAGAGAAGCCTACTTACTACGTGGGTTTTACAAAATAGAATACCTCATAAGAAAAATTGGCAAAACTTCCTATGAACTCTGGAGAGGTTATCAATCTAACCTTAAATATCTAAAAGTGTGGGGTGCCTAGCTAAGGTGATGTTACCCGATCCTAGGAAAAGGAAAATATGCTCTAAAACCTCTGATTGCATGTTCTTAGGCTATGCTGAATATAGTGTTGTCTATAGGTTTCTGGTTCTTAAAAGTGATATATTTGAGAGAAATTCTATAATGTAGACAAAAAATGTTAAGTTTTTTTAACATATATGTTTTCTTTAAATATTAGCGAAACGTCTCAACCTGTTGATGAAAATAATAATGATGCATTTATGTGAAGGTTTAAGAAGAAATAGAACGAAGATGAAGGAAACCTCATTTGTTAATGATTTTTATATTTATCTTGTTAATAATGATTCTAGTTGCTTTATAGAAGTTATTAATGTTGTATAAATATGAACAACATAAAATATATGAAATATGGATAATTAATATTTATATTTATATTTTGATACCAATCAAAACTCTATAAATATGAGTAACATAAAAGACATAAAACAATCTTCTTAAGGACAGTAAAAAAATCATAGTTTGTGATTTTTATTATTTTTTATCAGTTTTTGTATAACTTTCTATATTTTCATTTTTTTAGTTTGAGATTTTCAGAGCATATGATCGTTAAAATGCTTAAAACAAAGGCATTTGATTTCCTTAATATCTTCTTCATAAAGGAACGCTGTGGTTAAATCTTCATAACAATTATTCTTCAAATTCTTTGATCATGAAAACAAAATATTTCTATATGCAAATTCAGTGCAAACAAAATATTTCTATATAGAGTTAAAATTGACCATTGATAATTCAAAGAAATTTCAATTTCAAAATACATAATTTACTTATTAAATCTTTTGATTTTGATTTGATTATCTTGAAACAATTTTAACATTGCAACTTGTTCCTCTCTTTTAATTCATAAAATAACCACGTTATACATAAGCGTGTGGCGGTTGTGGTAACAATAAAAATAAAATATACATATATTTATTTTATTTATTATTTTAAGTTTAATTGCACTTATTTTTGTTATATGAATTATATTTACTATTTTAAAATTAGTTGCATTTATATTATATTTTCAATTAATATTTATAATTAGGGATAATTAATATTTATATTTTGATGCCAATCAAAGCTCTATAAATATGAGCAACATAAAACACACGAAACAATCTTCTTCTAAGGATTTGTTATTGTTTCATTAGAGAACAAGAACAAGAGTACTACAAATCACTCACCAAGAATGACGACAACCTTTACGTACCTCGTTTCCATTCTCATTCTTAGTTTTGTAATGAAAGGTACATTTTTTGTGTCATTTAATATATTTCATGAATTTTCCTTGTCTTTTTATCATCATTATAACTAGAGGGTTAGAGCTGTCAAAATGGGTTACAATCCGCGAGTCAATCTGACCTACTACGGGTTCGAGCCGGGTTGAGTTTGAAAAAATTATATTTTTTTATGCGGATAAGATTTAAACCCGACTCATTTAAACCCGACTCATGTGAGTTGAACGCGTGGTGGACCGGGTTGACCCACCAACCCACCTATCTAATTTTATTTTATTAAAATTTAATTTTAATTTTATAAAAAATATTTATGATTTGTTTTTGCTTGAAAAAATTATTTAAGTTTCCTATTTTCAAAATTAATTAAACATCCATATTGTGAGTGAATTTTGGGAGTGGAATTTATTTAGATTTGAATTATAGAATTTTGTAATTTTTTTTATTTAGAAAAAGTTGTAATTAAGTGAGCCAGTGAGCCAACCCGTTTACCCACCAACCCATGGTGGGTCGGGTCGGATTTGAGTTTTTCTGACTCGTTAATAAATGAGTCGGGTTGGATTGCCTCACTAAGTGACAAACTCATGGTGGGCCGAGCCGGAACGAGCCGGATGACCCGTTTTGACAACTCTAACTTTCTTTGAAATTCATACATAATGCACATTGAATAAAAGAGAAAATCAAGAGATTTTTTATATAACCATTATTCTCTCTTTATGCATGTGCTTGTTGCATAAATTTTGCAGGGTCCAGTTATTGTAACTTGAACAACATCAACATTGAATCAACAAGAACTGGGAAAACAATACTAGGAAAGCCTGAGTGGAATGTAGTTGTGACAAACAACTGTAATTGCACACAAAGCCAAATAACATTGCAATGCCAAGGATTTCAAACTACAGAAGTTGTTAGTCCATCAATTCTTGCTCTTCAAGGAGACTCTTGTCTCCTTATCAATGGTCATCCTTTGAAGGGTTTTGCTACTGTTAGCTTCTCCTATGCTTGGGATCCTCCTTATTTTCTCAGGCCTCTCACTTCTCATACTACTTGCTCATAAAGGTTTCTCAAGAAAGTCAAAGGATTAAAACTAATAGTAATAGTTGGTAATAATTGTGGGATATTTTGCTTTTCATCCCTTCAACTATAGTTCTTTTCAGAGTGATGCTTGTATTTTTTTTCTTTTTAAATTTAATTCTACAGAATTTTAAAATGATTCTGCACTTCTTTATATTATGAATGTGTTTAATAATTTTATAAATTCAGAAAATTATTTATATTGTTAATGAAATATTTTTAAAATTGGATTGTCTTAACTTTTTTTTTCAAACTTTCACGATCGATTCTATTTGCTCTATCATTATAGTTATGTAAAACAATTAAATACTAAAAAAAATTAATTATATATATGTAAATATCTGTGAAAAATAAAGAGGACCAGATTTTAAGTATAAATATCATAACTTTATTTGATAAATAATATAAGGAACATGTTTGAATATTTTCTTCATAAATATTTTTATATTAAGTAAAAATAAAAATCTTTTTATAAATTGAAATTAGGTTATACATTAATTAATTATAAAGAGTACTCTCGTGTAAATTTCTTTGCTTTTATTTTTAATTTATACATACTTTATTTTTAACTACAAAAAAGTTAATTAATTATATTTGCTTTCTTTTTAAAAGTGAATTCGGATATGTCATTCAAATATATCTAATTAATACTGTGAAATCCAGCACCGAGTGAAATGATTGAATTCTTAAAATACCATATTTTCTCAAAAATATAAAGATTGTTGCTCTCAAAATATTATACGTCATTTATATTTAATATGATTTACTTTTATTCAAAATCATTCTATAGAACTGTAATTATCTCATTTAAAATATAATCTAAAATATATTAGTATGGTCTACCTTTAAAATAGAAGAATAAAATTCGATATATTTAATAATAGTAGTAGAATGAAAATTCAAACTCTATGTATTTTATTTGTCCACGATTCACAATTATCTATGCATTTTAATAAAAAAAAACTTAATAAAAAATATCGTTTTATAACATTAAATAATATAGTATTATTTATCTCAATCAGCATTTAGTTATGTTTTTATCCTTTAAATTATTTTTAATAATATTTTATTAAAATGAAGGTGGATAATAGGTAATTCCTCTAAATTACATTTTATAATCTTTTATGTTCAATTATTTAAACAAATATTTTTAGGTTAAAAGAGATTTAACAAAACGTATTTATCATTTATTAATGAGAAAGTTGTTCTAAAATATAAAATGTTAAAATATTTATTAGTATGTTTGAATTTATTTTAAAAAAATATTTGAAACAATCAATCATAAACTATCAACGTTGTAAAAAAAAAAATTATTAAAATGACTTTCTCACTATTCTCTCTCATAGACCACTAAAACATGAACTTCCAAACATGTTTACTAAGTATCTACATCCCACACCTTTCCAAGAAAATGTGTCGAAGCTGGGCCTTATTAAGATACACGTTATCTTGAGAGGGGTATTAGGAAGATTTTTTTTAATTTTTTTTTATACAATTGATTTTGTTATAATCAATTCCTTTAGTTGTTTTCAGTTGTATATATACTTTATTATCTTGTTCTCTCAAGTTGAGTTGACTAATAAAGTGTTTAGTTTTTTTTTAGTATTCTAATTTTCTCTCTTCATAAACACTATTAATATTATAAAGTCAATAGAGTATCCATTATACCATAAACTTAACATTTTTCTATACATATCTCAAAATACAATTTAAACATGTAGTAAACATACATACATGCAAAAATTAATTAAATAAGTTCAAAATAAAATCTTTATAGTCCTCTAAAAGTTTATTCTATACCTATCTTTATGTTTGCTCGTACATTCATAATATGTCATCACACACAAAAAAAACACAAATATGAGGATAAATTATTGAAAATCAATTCCAATCAAACACAACATACACATTCACATAAACCATACATAAATCTATACATTAAAGGATATTTTAATAGGATAAATCAATTAAAATGGTTCAAGAGTCTATATAGACTTGATACTTTTCGATGTAATATCTTCTTGAGTGGGTTAGGAATTAATTTGTATTTGTTGTTTGTAATTGTTATCTTGCATTGTAGATACGTTTTGTTGGTAATGAATTCCATTTTTCAATGGAGAAAAACCATAAAGTAGATGTAAATTTGATTGAATCCAAATCCATATAAATTCTTAGGTGTTCTTTATCTTTCTTTATATCTCCCATTTCATTACTTTCTTTTTATAAAAAAGAGTCTCAAAATTATGTTCTTTTGAATTGAAAAAAAATTTAAATGAATGAATTCCTTTAATAAATGTATTTTTTAAACCAATTCACTTCTTAGTTTAACAAAGCCGTAAATTCTTTTCTAATAAAAATGTCATGTTAATTGATTAACACATAAGAACAAAATTTAATTTTGGTTTGTCCTATTATAATATATTACAAACTCATTTTAATAAATTAAAACAGCCTAATATATAATTTTAAGTGATGTTAATAGATTAAATATTATAATATTATATTAAAATGTTATTTTTCATGTTTGTTAGCTTAATCTCTACTTATAGTTGTAGAAGAGAGATGACCTTTGAAGGCTTCGCCAAAACTGATTAAATTGATTCTTCTTCACCAAAACACATCAACCATTTTTATCTTAGATGTGTCTTGATAGGATGTAGAGAGCTTTTGTTTCTTCACTCTTGTTTCTTTCTTCTTTTCTATATACATCTTAGATTTATTCCCTTTCTTTAAAATTCTTTACTACTTTTGAGATATTCATAATATTTGAAGTTCTTATTGTATATAGGAGACTTGCATAATACATTACATATAAATCCTTAAAAACAATAAAGAAATCATAGTTTGTAATTTTTATTATTTTTTATCAGTTTTTCTATAACACTTTCTATATTTGCATTTTTTTTAGTTTGAGATTTTCAGAAAGCATATATGACCATTAAAATGACTAAAACAAAGATATTTTATTTCGCTTAATATATTCCTTCTTCAAAATGGAATGTTGTGGTTAAATCTTAATAGCAATATTCAAATTATTCTTCAAATTCTTTTATCATGAAAACAAAATATTTCTATATATGCAAATTAGTCTTTTATAAGTGCAAACAAAATATTTCTATTTACAGTTAAAATTGACGGTTGAAAAAAATTTCAATTTCAAAATACATAATTTAGTTATTAAATCTTTTGATTTTGATTATCTTGAAACACTTTTAACATTGCAACTTGTTCCTCTCTTTTAATTCATAAAATAAACACGTTATACATATTTAGAGCAGTAAAAATAATTAAAATTTTAACATCAAAATGCATCAAATGATGTCTCATGGTCTTATGATGAATTGTCTGAATAATCAGTTCAAACTTGAATTGTCTAATTATGTTGAATATCTAATGAATACAAATGCAAATTTGATAGGAATAAAATAACAATAAAATATTACATGCATATTATTATTTTTATTTATTGGGTTAAATATATTTTTAGTCTCTCAAATATAAAGCGATTTTATTTTTCGTCCCTCTTTTAGGGTGTGTTCACTTGGAGGTGATTGAGAGAGATGGTTTGGGGGGAGTGATTGAGTGAATTTGAGGGTGGTTTTTTTTTGTGTTTACTTGAGTGGATTTGAAGGTAATTGAGAGTGGATTTGGGGGTGAAGTTTGTGAGAATTAGTGTACGATTTGATTAATGTGACAGTTTTAAAAAATTTGTTTAATTGGTAAAAATTGAAGATTACTAAAATGCTCCTAGATATTAAAGTAATATAAAATTATATTTGTTAATGTTATATTTAATTGTAAAAATGTTTATTAAGAGTAAAAAATTAAAAATAATTATTAAATACTTGAAAATCATTTTTTAAACTTTTAATTTTACCATTTTTATATTTTTATAAATTTTTTTTGTCTTTTTTATGTAATTTTCATCATATAGAAATACTTGTTTAAAATGAAATAAGGGTTCATTTAGTTATTAAATAAAATAATAAAAAAAATTAAACAATAAAAACTATGAAATCTATTTTTGTAGTTTTTAATTTTGTCCTTTTATATTTTATGCCAAAATAATAGTTACATAATATAAAACATACTAATATAATAGTAAACTAAGCTATGTAAGAAAAGTCTACGTTTGACGAACGATAAAAGAAAAAAAAAAACAATCACAAAATACATATACGTTGCATAAAGTAAAATAAAAACATGAAAACAAAACTAATAAAACGAAAGGTATATAGATTATAACCAAACTAGAACTTCTGCATCCCTTGCATCCATTTCTGGTATTTGAACTCTGACGACCTCCACTTGAAGATTTCACACCATATTTGGTTTTAGCATCAGCCGGAAGACTTCTGCATTCAACCTCTAAAGTGCCATTTATAATAATCTGCTGCATATCTCCACTAAGAAGTTTGCAGGGAAGACCAATTGAAATTGTTGTCTCTTGCTTATCACCAGTAAGAACCCAAACCTTGATTCCAGCTTGTCGTAGAGCCTCAATGGCTTTTGGTAGATTAATACAAGCAGCAAGGCACTGGAAAGAATCCTTGGCACCTAACCACCACTGATATAAGACACATAATTCTTCTCGTACATTTCATCAAACACCTTATATGGATAGCATGAAGATCACCGGTTTTGGCGTACACAGCCAACAAAGTGGTCAGTAACAATATACCAGCTTCGAACCCAAAATGCAGTAGCTGAGAAGCTAAAGCCAGGGGTGGTGGCCATGCGCCTGAACTTATTCTGCTCCGCTTCAACGTCTTTCAACCTCGAAGGCGTGCCTTACGGATGACACACCGTTATGAGCATCGGAGGCTGCCATTGACATCCAAATTGAACTCTGGCGTCGTTTGCAGAGAGAGAATATAAGCGAAGAAGAAAAGAGAGAGAGAACTCCTTCACGGTGGCGGAGTCCTGGAGAACCTTGAGCTCCGCCTCGATCACCCAATCCTTGGTCTTGGTGTCCTTCTTCTTCTCGCCGTAACAGGTCCAGCTCCGTCTTCTCACTGTAACCGAATACAGCTCTGCTTCTTCTTCTTCTAGACGCTGTAACCGATTACGCCTACTCTTGTAACCGAATACAACTTGCATCTTCTTCCTCTTGGTGCTGTAACTGATTACGTCTACTGCTGTAATCGAATGCGCAGGCTTCTTCATCCTCTTCTCCAACTTCAAACACTGCTTCTCTTCATCAATCAGCTCCTTTCTTCATCTACCAGCAACGTCAGCTTCTTCTTCATGTACCACTAACCCTGCAAAGTTTTCCATTATTTCAGCTGGAAATAATCAGCTGGAAATTAATTCTAACAGGGGCATTTCAGACAAATGCAGGTTAATCCCTCTAAATCTCTTCTTCATATATGTGGGTGAGTGAACAGTGCAACAATCCCGTTTTTCTCTTTAAATCGTCGCTTGCAAATCAATTGAAGTGAACACGGTTTTCAGTGGAATTCATCGCTCGCTAATAATGGTGAACAAGACATTCACTTCAAGTGAACACAACCTTAAATTTTGGTACATTTTGATCCCTCTCCATAAGAAAATCATAATTTTCCATCTCCAAAAGGCGTTAAAAATCAGGTGAGGTGGTTAACGTCCGGCCACGTATCCTTTGTAACGTTTGACACGTGTTATTTTTGAATGCAAAGTCAACCACGTTTGGCAACACGCTGCAAGGGGCTCCTTCACCAAGAGGTCGAGCCTAAACGCGTCGAAATCACGATCAACGTCGTCGACGCCGTCGTCAGACGTGCACAACAGACCCTGATACATGAGACCCTTGTCGCTGTCGATGAATTCGCCATACGTCTGAAACACCTCGTCAAGGATTACGTTGATTTGTTTGTCGCTGAACTTCACCCTAGGGTTCACTGCACCCACCGACGCCATTTCCTTACAATTGAGACCTCATCACAGTTCGCGTCGAATTAGTTGAAAATTCACCGAACCTTCTCCGATCTGGTGCCCCTCGTCGCCATTTTCAAAGTCAGAATGGAAGCTTAGTGGCGGCAGGTGCGATGGGTCGGTGCCAGAAAAGGGTACATGAGTTTCCCCTCTTTCTCTTTCTAAGCAACAAGAAGTTGCAACCTCTGCTCAAGCTCCTTCACAAAATTTTAGATTTTGAATAATAGTTTTTATTTTCTAAGAAATATATAAAATAAATATAAAATTAGAGTTTTTATTTGAATTGAATTCCTTCAGCATGGTTTCTTTTTCCTTTGAGTTCTTAAGAGACTTTAAGGCTATCTTCATAAGGGAAATGTGGTAATACTGTGCTGCTTCATGATAAGGAAAATATGGATGATATTCAAATGAAAGTTTATCTTGATACTGAAAAGTTGCGCGCACCATGTTATGCAATAGACTAATATGATTGTTGGAGTGAATTCAATTCTTACTTTACTGATTAAAATATGTATCTACGAAATCGTGTTCTTCAGCCGCAATCTTTTTGAAATTTGTTTACATTATCATCCAACCATTCATTGGAAACTTCTACAAACAAGAGATTTATTCAGGAAACCTTTTAGGAATGCATCACTTTTTTTTCTTTTTTTCTAAAACTAAATCATTTGAAGCTTACTAAATTGTATAAACACTGGTTCTGTATCTACTTTTGTGATATTTTTCTATCATGGGTTTGTACAGATTTTAGGCTAGAACCAAGGAATGTTTGTCAATTATCATCTGATATTTCTCTTGAGAGAATTTTACAGTGTCGATTTTCATGCTTCCAGAACCAAAGCAGTCCAACGTGGACGGGTGGGTGGGGGTGTCCCCGGGAGGCTGCAAGCATAAACTCGCCTGCAGCATGGGCCGCATAAACCGAACAGGGTCGTGCTCGCAAACCCCGTTGTCCACGATCTCGCACAACTTCTCGTACGAGGGGTCCGAGGTGGCGTTCTCACACTCACAGCATATGCTTCGAGTATATCTAGTAGCGTCATCGAACCAAACACGGTGGCGCACCTTCTCCCGGCCCAAGCCGTCGCCGGAGACACCACATGCCGCCATGGTCGTCGCCGGGGTCATTTATAATGTAAAAGATACATGTCATCTCACATGGTCACTTTAGCGAGTTTACCTGACTTTGAACATAGTTAGTTTTGGAGAATCAAAAATTATGATTTCTTTAGGAAATGGATTAAAGTGTATCGAATTTGAAAGAGTGACAAAAAACAAAAATTGAGGACTAAAAACATATTTAATCCTTATTTATTATTAGATTAATTATATATATATATATATATATATATATATATATATATATATATATAGGGTTTGTTAACTTGAGTACACCTGTTTTTCAGTTAGTATATTTTAGTGATCTGTATCAGGTTTTAGTAGACAAAAATACCCTAATATATCATGGATTCTAAGTTTTAAGGTTAAGGGTATTTTAATAATTTTCATTTTCAAAATTAAAAAAACTCAAAACCTTGTTCACCTCCCTCATTCTTCTCAACCCTTTCTCTTTCATCTTTCTCACTCCAACATTTTCTCTATCATCCCTACACTATCAATTTGTTTTTGTAAAGAGTTGAGTTATTGGTATATTCGCCTTTAGGAAAAGGTTCATTCAAAATCTCATCAATTTCATCATCTTCACTAACCTCTCTAATTTCATCATCTACGGATGTTGAATCATCATCTCTAAAAAAAAAAAAATTTATAGGCCAATTACCAATTTTTTCAAATGTCATTATGCTTGTGAAAATTAGATAAGACAAAAATGATAAAATTAAAACTCATTATAAAATCATTTTTTGTAGGAAATTGTTTAACGAGTGTTTTTGATTTTTTCCAGGTCAATTACCAATTCCTTCCGATATCATTATGCTGTGAAAATTATATAAGACAAAAATTATGAAATGAAAACTCATTATATAATCATTTTTTTTGTAAGAAATTGTTTAACAGCGAGTGTTTCTGATTTTTTCTCAGTTGGAGCTATAATAGCGATGACAGAAAAAATGTTGGAATCAGAGAGATGAAAGAGAAAGGGTTGAGAGGAACGAGGGATGTGAGTTTGAAGGTTTCCTTTTTTTTCCTGTAGTTTTGAAAATGAAAATTATTAAAATACCCTTAACCTTAAAACTTAGAATCCATGATATATTAGAATATTTTTTATCTACTAAAATCTAGTACACATTGCTAAAATATACCAATTGAAAAACAGACCTACACAAGTTAACAAACCCATATATATATATATATATATATATATATATATATATATATATATATATATATATATATATTACATTAACAACATCACATAAAAGTGTAGACGGTTGTAGTAACAATAAAAATAAAAGATAAATATATTTATTTTATTTATTATTTTAAGTTTAATTGCACTTTTTTTTTTACATAAATTGTATTTATTATTTTAAAATTAGTTGCTTTTATATTAATTTTTCAATTAATATTTATAATTATGGATTTTTTCTTAAACAACGAGATTTTTTCTGTATTAATGGAGACTATGGTTTCCTTTTAACTTTGTAAATAGAGTATCTCATTCACTTCATGATGCACACCAAAAATAACTCTCTTTTTTTCTTTCCTTCTTAGAAAATCTTGAGTTTATTCTTTCCCATTCTTTAACTTTGCTAATGTTGAGATTCTCGAAAAATTTTAAAAACATTTTATTATATTTTGAAGATAGTTACGCAATACTTCGTACATAAATCCTTTAAGAATATCGAGAAAATCTTAATTTGTAGTTTTTATTATATTTTTTATCAGTTTTTCTATAGCACTTTCTATATTTGCATTTTTTTAGTTTGAGATTTTCGGAGATTTTTTTATCATGAAAAATAAATATTTATGTATACAAATTAGTCTTATATCAGTGTAAACAAAATATATCTATACTCAGAAATAAAAATGATGGTTGACAATTTAAAGAATTTTGATTTCAAGATATATAATTTATTTATTGAATATTTTTGTTTTGATTTGATTATCTAGAAGTATTTTTAACATTGCAACTTGTTCATTTCTTTTAATACATAAAATAAAGAAGTTATAAATATTTAAAACTAAAAAAAAATGACTAAAATGTTTTAACATAAAAAATGCGCTAGTCTCATAGTCGTCTAATCATTACAAACTTAAATCGTCTAATCATTACAAACTTCAATTGTCTAATCATATTGAATCATCTCATCAATACTAATGCTACTTGATAGGAATAAAAAAACAAAACAAGTAAACACTATATATATAATTAATTTTATTAATTATTTTAAGTTTAAATGCACATATTTTTATTACATTAATTACATTTATCATTTCAAAATTAATTGCATTAATATTAATTTTTCAAATGATGTTTATAATCATGGAATATTTGCATTACATTAATTGCATCTAATAAGAGTAATAAAACATAATTAATATTTTATATATTATTTTAATTTTAATTGCACTTTTTTTAGCATTTATAATTTTCAACTATATTAAATTTTCAATTAATATATATAATTATGGAGGATTAATGTTTATATTTTGATGTCCATCAAAACTTCTTTAAATATGGACAACATAAAACACATGAAACTATCTTATTTCAAGGATTTATTTTTGTTATGTGTGCAAGTCACTCACCAAGAATGAGGACAACCTTTACGTACCTCATTTCCATTTTCATTCTTAGTTTTGTAATGAAAGGTATATTTTTTATGTCATTCAATATATTTCATGAATTTTTCTTGTCTTTTGGGTATGTCATTGTGACCCTAAAACTCCAACTTTCTTTGAAATTCATACATAATGCACATTGAATAAAAGAGAAAATCAAGAGATTGTATGTTTTTTATATCAACATTATTCTCTCTTTATGCATGTGCTTGTTGCATAAATTTTGCAGGGTCCAGTTATTGTAACTTGAACAACATAAACATTGCATCAACAAGAAGTGGGAGAACAATACTAGGAATGCCTGAGTGGAATGTAGTTGTGAAAAACAACTGTAATTGCACACAAAGCCAAATAAGGTTGTCATGTCGAGGGTTTCAGACAACAGAAATTGTTAGTCGATCAATTCTTGCTGTTCAAGGGGACTCTTGCCTCCTTATCAATGGCAATCCTTTGAAGGGTTTTGCTACTGTTAGCTTCTCCTATGCTTGGGATCCTCCTTTTATACTCCTGCCTCTCACTTCTCATACTACTTGCTCATAAAGGTTTTCCAAAATAAGTTAAATGATCAATAATAGTAGTAGTAGGTAATGATTGTAGGGTATTTTGCCCTTCAACTTGTTCTTTTGGAAGTTATAATTTTATTTTTGAAAGTCTATATAATGATATGATGACCTCTCACTTCTTCGTATTAAGAATCATGCTAATAATTTCATAAATTCAGAAAATTATTTACATTGCTAATGGATATTTTTAAAGTTAAAATAATAGTTAATATTTTATGAAATTTTTAAGAAATTATGACAAATAACCAAATACATTAATACATTGTAAAATACAACCATTTTATTTTTAATTCATAAACAAAATTTGAGTTAAAGAAGATTTCGATCATTCTTTTGTTTTTTTAAAGACTATGACTCTTTATTGAATAATTATCATAAGTAATAATCGATTATTTTGATGCAGTTTTGAAATGAGTGTTTTTTTTTAATAGATTAAAGCGTGAGTTTTTTTATAAAATTAAACAAAGCCTTATATTTTCAGATATATGGAAGTAAGATAGAAGTAAGAGTGTGAATATAAATAAAAATGTAACTGAAAATTACAAAGAACTTCAAAATACATTTGAAGACTTTCTAAAAGTTCCTATAAATACACTATCCTACCGTTGAGAATACTCACTAAGTTCTCCTTGCTCATTCCTATAAGAAGGGTCATTCACAAAGAAGGACAACAATCTTTAGGCATCTTATTTCAATTCTCTTTCTTAGCTTTGTTATCAAAGGCATATTTTATTTCATTTAACATTTCATCACATGTTTTTGTCTCTTTTATTATCAGTGAAATTGAGGGTGATTGGAAAGGGTAGCGATACGTTGACAACGTATTTTTAACAACAATTTGACAACGGCTATGTGTCAGCATACTATTGGAGGAGCTTAAAATGATTTTTTTATTTGAAAAAGGTAACGTGGGAAAGTGTAATCAGATTACATTTATGAATCCCAAAATACCATTGTCTTTTTCATTGAGAAAACAAGGGTTCATTCTCTCTCTACAATTCAAATTTTTCGGTTTTCTCTCCACTCTTTCTCCAGTTCTCCATTCTCTCCGCACTCTCAGTTCAAGGTGTGTCCTTTTTCTTCTTTGTTGAAGGTTTGACCTTTCTTTGTTGAAGGTGTCTCATTTTTCTGTTGAAGGTGTGTCCTTTCTTTCTTTAAGGTCTCGTTTTTGCTTTTGTAAATGAAAGTTCTCTTTTGTTTGTTCAAGGTCTCACCTTTTTGGTTTGATTATGTAGATTGTATTGCGCGAAATGGAATTGTCCGATGAGAGCAAGGTATATGCCATATGACCTTTGGTTTTCCCCTATCTCGTTTCGGTTTTTGCCCTTTCCTTTATTGTTAAAATTTCCTTTATGGTTTTATACCATTATCTATTTAGTAGTTTCTGCAAACAAAACTTACCTTGGAATAGAGGAAAATGTGCAACTAATGTCTATGTTGATGGTTGCGTATACGTGTTTCAGGTAATTTTTTGACATGTATTGTTTGTTGGCAGTGAATTGAAATGAGTATTTATGACTTTTATGATGTATTTCAGGTGTGGTTTTGTGATTGTTTCATTCCTTGAAATGCTTGTGTAGATAAATACCCAAGAATTTTGCATTGGATGACTGTAACTGTAGGTGACAAGTTTATTAAAGTTGCAATGGAGATAGGTGTGGTATATACTTGATTGTTTTATTAAATTTGTTTGACTGAATGGTTTGATTCGGTGGTAATGATGATTAATTTGTAGATGCTTGATGAGTACGGTGCATCAAGGAAAGAAATGGTGAAGAAGATATGAAGAAAGGAATAAAGTCAAATAAACAGGAAAAAGAAAGTGGCTTAGCTGTTTTAGATGAAGCTTTAGAGGAACAAGGTGCTGTAATTGAAGAACTTCAAGAAGAGTTATCTGCATTGAAGGCTGAGTTGCTTGAAGAGAAGAATAAAGATGAAGGTGGTTATAGTACGCCTTGTAAAGAAGATGATTTTTACAATGATTTTGCATTTGAGGGAGGAATTTACAGTCATGAAAGTGTTAAGAAGGAAGGACAACGTCGAAAGCGTTACAAAAGTAAAGCTTGTAGAACTCCTTACACTGGATATAGTCCCAAATTTTTAGATAATTAATTATGTAATTTATTACTAGTGTAGAATTTTGTAGTTCTTTAAGTATGGATAGTTGTATTTTGAACAATTAATATGATTGTGAATAAAGAAAGTGGTTATTGGAAATTTGAGTTGAATGTTCATTACCTGTGTTTTTTGGTTGTATTATTTAATTTTGATCCATTAAGTTATAACAATTTCCAACATTAGTGAGGCCTCTGTTAAGGTTGTTAAGGGAAGAGCAAGTAGAGTTGTGGTTGTGGTGGGATGTGACTTCCTGCAGCAATTGCACAGGCCAGGTGCTGTTGTAATCGCTTACAATGACATTGTAAGCGATTACCAGTACTAGAACAGATTTTCTACCAAAATCTCATGCGTGCTCCCCACAAATGATATAGTGGTTCCCTAACATGCCTTACTACAATGTTTTTCAAAGTTTTTTTGTCTTGGTTAAAGCCTAATTGCCATGGGCTGAAGGTCTATGTTAAGGGAAGAACAAGTGGAGTTGTGGGTGGGGTGGGATGTGACTTCCTGCAGCAATTGCACAGCCCAGGTGCTGTTGTAATCGCTTACAATGACACTGTAAGCGATTAGCAATACCAGAACAGATTTTGTACCAAAACCTCATGCATGCTCCTAAAAAATGACATAGTGGCTGCCTAACATGCATTACTGCAGTGTTTTTCAAAGTTTTTTTGTCTTGGTTAAAGCCTGATTGCCATGGGCTGAAGGTCTATGTTAAAGGAAGAGCAAGTGCAGTTGTGGGTGGGGTGGGATGTGACTTCCTGCAGCAATTGCACAGCCTAGGTGCTGTTGTAATCGCTTGCAATGACACTGTAAGCGATTATCAGTACCAGAACAGATTTTGTACCAAAACCTCATGCGTTCTCCCCACAAATGACATAATGGCTCCCTAACATGCCTTACTACAGTGTTTTTCAAAGTTTTTTTGTCTTGGTTAAGGCTGATTGCCATGGGCTGAAGGTTTATGTTAAGGGAAGAGCAAGTGGAGTTGTGGGTGGGGTGGGATGTGACTTCCTGCAGCAATTGCCTAACCCAGGTGCTGTTGTAATCGCTTAGAATGACACTGTAAGCGATTACCAGTACCAGAACAAATTTTGTACCAAAACCTCATGCGTGCTCTCCACAAATGACATATTGACTCCCTAACATGCCTTACTGCAGTGTTTTTCAATGTTTTTTTGTCTTGGTTAAAGCCTGATTGCCATGGGCTGAAGGTCTATGTTAAGGGAAGAGTAAGTGGAGTTGTGGGTGGGGTGGGATGTGACTTCCTGCAGCAATTGCACAGCCCAGGTGCTGTTGTAATCGCTTACAATGACACTGTAAGCGATTACCAGTACTAGAACATATTTTGTACCAAAACCTCATGCGTGCTCCCCACAAATGACATAGTGGCTCCCTAACATGCCTTACTGCAGTGTTTTTCAATGTTTTTTGTCTTGGTTAAGCCGTGTTTTGTATTCGTTATGACAGTCTTTTGAAAACTCTATGTTGGTTCTTCAATATAAAACACACGTAAAAGTCGTAATGAAGTGTATTGAGTAATGTGAGAAGTGATAACAATAATAAAAGCCACATACATTAATAGCAAGACTTAACAAAAGTTGACGAAACAACAAGTTCTGGAAAGAAAAGTTACATAGCACCCAACAATGAAATTTAATCTATGAAGCCGATTGTCGATCAAATTCGTTGCGGAAGTTAATAAGTTGTTCCTCCACACCTCCAACATGATTTTCAATTGTGTCTAATAAGTTAATAAGTTGTTCCTCCACACCTCCAACACAATGAAATTTAATCTAAGAAGCCGATTGTCGATCAAAAACCGTCTCCTTTCGGTCAACCCTATCGACACTTCTGCGAAACGCTTCGATGCGGATAGACCTCCACAGAATACCTGCAAACAACGACCGACCACAAAACGATGAACAAAGATGACTTCGGTGGCAGAGAGAGATTGACAGAGAAAGGTTAGATAACTTTGAAGGGCTTTCCTTTCATTAGGGTTGTGAGAGACAGAGCGTATGCGGACAACCACCAACGATAAACGGTGAAGAAACACCACTTCGGTGGCGGACATAGATTGAGAGAGAAAGCTTCTTCCAAAAACGCCCTTCTAAAGCCATTTTAAAACATTTAAAAATTCATTATTAACAACAAATGACAGAACGACACCTATCATTTTCAAATTGTTGTCAAAATCCCATTGTTGAAGAAACATTTTTCGATTGGAAATTGTCATTGTCACCCCAAAATTCTTAACTTTATTTGTGTTTTGACCTTAAATCCATTAAAATAATATTATATTAAATCATGACATTTAAGATATTGTTTATTTGAAACTTTTAAACTTTTGTTACAATTTTATTTATAAAAGGTGTTTTTGGAGAATATATATATATATATATATATATATATATATATATATATATATATATATATCAACTTAGTGATTTAAGATTTTTATATATATTAGAACACTTTGATATTCATACCACTTTAAATAAAAGAGAAAAATAAATAGAGATTTAGTTTAAAATATTACAAAAATATTATATATGAGGGTTATTGTTAAAACTAATAACATAAAGAGAATATCAAATAATATTAATAAATATAACTATTTACAGTTTAATAATAATGTAATATTTTACCTTATTATATATTTTTTATATAATAATATTAAAAGATAGTATAACATAATTAAATGATCGAGTTTTAATATATGATAATCACACTGATAAATATATCTTAGAATATTAATTAATCACTTTAAGTCAATAATGTTAAATGAGCTTTGTTAGAATATACTATTTACTATATTGTTTTTTAGTTAAATCTTACATAGTATATTACATAACCGTTTTCGTAGTTAGAGTTAAATTAATACATATTGTCAGGAAAGGTTTGTAAAATTCTAAATAACTTGTGTAACACTTAAAAAGAGAATATATCCATTATATTACAAATTTAATATAATATCCATAATATTATAAACATAAATAGGTCTATGTAACGTATAATATATTTAAAAATCAACATTATTAATATATATATTTATAAAAAAAAATTAAAAAAAAAATCTTTATAGTCCTAAATGCTATTCCTACCTACAAATCTTCATATCATACTAAGTCATTACCAATAGAGCACATACAAACCAAACATTTTTAACTTTCTTCAGTAAGGTAAGAGATATTTACGTAAAACATATTATTCATTGATTAATTTGTACTATTGAATAGAAAGTGTTTCGAAAATATAATATGTTATGAGTCATGTTTTTATCATTAAACTAATACATGTTATCATGAAATCGTTTTGTAAAATCGTGAGGAATGGGTGTAACATTCCAAAAAGAGATTATTCACTTATTAAACCTAATACAAAAATTTACAAATGAAAGTTCATAATAAAATCTTTATGGTACTTCATATACAAGTCCTATACTTGTTTTTATATATGCTTGTATAGTGATAACAGGTCATCACACAACAAATACATACAATGGTGAGGTATTGAAAATCAATTTCAATCAAATACAAATATACAATAACGATATAAACTAGACACGAATTTATATATCAAAAGATATTCAATAAATGAAATATGAACCGACTTCTTTTGAAAGATTCATATTAACAAATTCCTACTAAAACTAATATTTGTCCAAATTCAAAGCAATATACTTAAATTTACATAGGAATCTAAAAATAATGGATCATTATAAGAACTATCCCAAAACTTCTCACCACCTACTATATAGTCTATGTTACTTAGACCATTACTAAAGCAAGGAATGGTCAATTAGAACACATATGTATCAATACTTAATACACAAATTAAACAACAATTCATATATCATACCAAATATGTACTCACAAATTCATATAAGTTTCAACATTTCCAATAATTATTATCATACAACATAATTCATTTAACCAAAATTAAAAATCAATTGAATATACAAACAAATATAATTTTTCATTTATAATAATCATTCAAAAGCAATCCATCAAAAAAACCGAACAAAGAAAAGGAAAAAAAATCAATTTTTTTAGCTTGAGAAAAATAGGCTCACTTGAGTGAAAATTTTATTGTTTGAACAAATTTTGAGCAAATCCAAGTATTTCTTCTATTTCTCTTTGCTTTTTTGTATCAGGAGAGCTCCAGAGATACAAAATGTAATCATTTTAAAATATAATTAAAAGTGATACAAGAATATGAAATTTGTATATTGGTTATAATTTATACGTATAAAGAACATAAAATGAGGAATAGGTATATGTGCTTTGTTGTTTTTCTTGACCCGAAACTGCTATTTTACCACAAACAACAACCTTCGTGATAAAAGTTTTTTTAGTAGTTGCTGAAATAAAATTTCTAACTTTTTTTTTATTGTTTTTATAAAGAGGATGCCAGTGCAAAAAATATATTTTTGTTTATAATTATTCATAACATCAAGGGTATGAAAGTAAATAAAAGAAGATGAAGGGGAATGTGAAATCGCAGTTGCAACGTGAGGACACAGTTCGTTGTCAATGGTTATTCTAGTTCATGATTGATTCACCCAGGGAAATTCGTTGAACGATAAAGTGGCTACTATTGCACTTTCAATCCTTAAAAAATCAATCAATACTGCTACTTCTGTGTGAGTAATTTTCATTACCTTATGTATATTTCTTGACTGCTAAGCATTATTTATGAGTAGCGTGATTTAAATTTTACAAGCTTCATGTTTCTATTCGGTATTTGATTTCTTTTCCTTTTTGTTTGTTGTTGTGATTGAATCTTAATTATCTTTTTTACCAATATCAGTGTTTGGAATGGTATTTTTTGTTCTGGTTTGGGACATTACCTACTCGATCAGATACTGCTCGCGGTACTGTGTTTTGAATTGTTTGATTGTGAGAATAAATTTCGTTTCTAAAAGGATAAAGTAAGCAATATTTGACATCGGATGAAAAAATTAACTATGATATTCCATCATGGTCATGATTTGTTGTTACACATATCACGTTGTATGAATGGATGATCTTTTTCATGAGTGACTAGTATGTGTTTGGTTTGGTATTTGGAATTTTGGATCCACTTTTGACTGTATCAGGACACCAAACCAAACTTAGTTTACCTTTGAAAGTTAGGTGTTTAAGTTAAAGGATCTGGTCTTGTAGGAATTGAAGCTTTAAATTTATGAACTGTTTTCCTATATGCTTTCTGTGATTAACATCATTGAAGGATATTTGGTTAATTGCAACTTGTTTGTTTTGATGCCAGACAGAAGGTTATATTTGTTTGGTGCTGCTGATAGAGGATGAAGTCAAGTGAATGGCATGTTGAAAGTAGGCATAGTTCAAAAATTGAATCCCCTTCATCAAGGGATTCAGAAAATGCGCATGAGACAGGGTCACTCTCCATTGTTATACTTGGTGCTTCTGGTGATCTTGCAAAGAAAAAGACGTTTCCAGCACTTTTCCACCTTTATGAGCAGGTTTGATAACCTAGATTTGTGTGTTAAATAAGTAATAAAGAATAACCTTTCTGGACCAGTTACTTAATGCCTAGTTTTCTGAAAGACTAAAATAATTGTACATGAAATGACATACTAAACAAATAGAAAAATTGATGGATTCTCATTAAACCTCAGCTGCTCCTAAAGCTGCCATGTACAAGACCTGATCCAGCACTAAGGCATCCAATCCCCTGCACATATTAAATACATCCAGTTGCTATAAAATCAGCACCTACACTGATAACACTACACAACACACATCTTGTCATGTCACACATTACATTATCCCACCTTTACCAATGAACATAAATAACCACTCATGTTGCAGGGCTTGGGAAAGAGTAGATCAGTATAACATCTATCTCTGGGCATCTTTAATATTTGGACCATCATCGAAAAAGTCTTTAATACAGAAAGGCTTCCCCCATGGTGTTTAGTGCTTGTTATTAAAACAAATGGATTTGATATAGATCATCATTGAAGCATTAGTGAACCACTGAAAGACCCTTAATGGAATGTGTATTAGAATATTATAGTTCTAATCTAGCAATTGTTCAAAGCTTTTCTTCTTATTCATATATTCTACCTGAAATTAAGATTTAATAAAATTTTAATTGGATGTGAACGGCCTAACACCTCTTTTGTATGGACTTGGAAGTTGAGACTGGGTATGTAAACTCTAGTTAAAACCATTTAATAGGATTTTGATATAGAATCTAAGTAGCCTGTATATAAAATTGGTTTATGTCAAAATACAATGGCATTGTTTGATCTGTGTAGCAAGCCCTCTATGATCAACGGGCTTGGATCTAATAGAAGGGACTAGTTCTCACAAGATGGGGAACCAAGGTTTGAATCTCTACTGGCAGAGGTGTCCCAGATTTAATACCCCATTGAGGGAAACAGATTACGTCTAAAGGAAAATACTTGTGGGATACCGAAAAAACTATATTCTACATGATAACCTAAGCAGATATCTATTACTAACTCATCTTGTACAAGGAGGATTTTCTAACTGATGTATGCTTAACAATTTTTCTAAATTTTGGTGGCATTTTGCAGGGATTCCTACCACAAAATGAGGTTTGTATTTTTGGCTATGCTAGGACAAAAATCACTGATGACGAATTGAAAAACCGCTTACGTGGGTGAGTTTTTTTTTTTTTTTTTTTTTTTAAGTTGCACAATCTATATTTTTCCTAATATATATAAAATAAATTAAAAAAATCGTGGAAATCAATTTCTTTCTACTATTTCGCAACCATGATTTCTTTCATGTAAGTATATCATTATTTCAAATGCATCAGTATCCTGTGAAATAACAGAGCATATTTCATGGATCCGTGTTTACATAACATTACAATTTTATAGCATGTTTAATAAAACTTAATTTTGGTAAAAAAAATTACTTATTTCTCAAAAGATCTCTGATATAGCAAAAGTAAGTGACTATTTCTCAAAAATAAACCGAACTAAATATGAATTTGAAGTTTGTTCCATGATTATTATCTTACATGTTTGCTTTCTGCTTCTTTCATTCTTGTTATACTTATGATATTTGTCATTTTCATCCCTTATTTAAGCAGATTCTCGGTGCAATAAATGATTTGAAATTGGTTGTTTGATGTGCAGCTATCTTGTTCCTGGCAAAGATTCTTCCTCTGAGCAGTTGGAAAAAGTATCAAACTTCTTGCATCTGGTTGGTGTTGGCTGCCTTGAATCATTTTATAATTTTCTGCTATTCACTCACTGAAATTACTCATCTGACTGATCAAACGTTCATTCTTTTTCCCCTTTCTCTTCCCATTAGATCAAATATGTAAGCGGCTCTTATGATTCTAAGGATGGTTTCTGTAATTTGGATAAAGAGATTTCAGAGCATGAATCTTTGAAAAGTAGCGCTCAGGGTTCTTCCCGAAGGCTCTTCTATCTTGCCCTTCCTCCTACAGTATACCAATCAGTTTGCAAGATGATCAAGACTTATTGCATGAACAAATGTAAGATTTAGCATCCATTGTTTTGATATGAGTCTAGTAACATTTGGTTGCAAACTTTAATAAGAACTTGACTGGGGAAGAGTAACAAACCTTGTATGCCATAGCTCAAGACCTGCTAGAAGTAATTCTCAGTCGGACAACTACTCCAGTCTGTACTTCAGAGGTCACTTTCAGCTCTTTAATTTTTTTTAAAAATAAAATCTAAAATGCAGATTTCTTTTGTTCTTTCTTTGTGATTTTTTTCTTGATGACACTGGATCTGTATTGAAGTCACTGCTATTGGCCTATACTGTAAAATATAACTGCTTCCAGAGGCTGAAACATTGCTTTGATTTCCGATTTACTGCATAACTACTGGTGGCTTTGTCATATTTTTTTGTGTTTATGCTAGGAAATAATTCTGAAATAAACTTGGAAGCATGTTTGATAGATAGAATCAACTAAACAGATCTCAGGGCTTTAAGTGTCTAGTCAGTTGCAACTGAGTGTTCTATTTTTGGTTGTAATCTACATGATTGGTCAGTTACAACTACTTGTCTATCTAATAATAATTCTCTTATCTATATGTAGGATTTTGTAGCGCAGAATTTACTAACTCATCATATTGTACATATTAAATTCACTATGAATATAACATTCTTTCAATATGGTATCAAGAGCATAGTGATCTGTTCCTTCATAAAATATTCCACCATGTTCCCCTCCACACATGCAGCAACTCAGTCACTGCCTTTGCAAAGAAGGTCTGAGCTGCATAATATCAGTTGCTGAATATGTTCTTCGAATTAAATAGGAGTATAATGCTTTAACTCATAATGACATCGGGGATCCGGTTTCTTTACCCTCTGGCAGGAAAGCAGTTAGTCATAAATGGGTTTTTAGGTAAAAGAAAATGTTGATGGACCTGTTAACAAATATAAAGCCAAATTAGTTGCCAAGTGATTCCACCAATGGGTTTGATTTTCAAGAAACTTTGTCTCCTGTTATCAAACCTATTACCGTCACGATTATTCTTACTATTGCTTTAATTAAATGGATAGAATTTGTTTAATTTGGATCTTAATGATGCCTTTCTCAATGACACTCTAGAAGAAATAGCATATTGTTAGGAATCTGAGATTAGAAGCCTAACTGTCTCCCTCACTCACAGATGTATACTCACACAAACAAGAACGAACCAAAGAATTCGTATATTCTTCACAGTAACAATAAACGAATACAATGAGTAACGCGGGAACCTAATTTCCCTCACAAGGTTCAAGACATGTCTATACAAAGTATGTAACTAACCCCCTTTCTGAAATACAATGGGTCCCCCTTTTATATTTATTCTTCCCGCCTTTTTCTAACTGCTAAGGCAGTTAGAAATGCTCTCCTACTTCCCTACTCTCTTTCTTCTCTCATAAACTTTCCAGCTCCTAACACATATATACAGTCCAACCTCCTGGATTTGAGGCCTCAGATAAATCTTTGGGCAGCAAGCTTAATAAAGCCATTTATGGCTTAAAACAAGCACCTAGACAATGGTTTAACAAACTCACCACAACTCTTTTGCAGCTTGGTTTCCGTTCTAGTAAATGTGATCCTTCACTATATACCTATCAATATGACTCTCATATTGTTCACCTATTGGTATATCTTCATGATATCATTTTCACTTGCATCTCTGTATCTCTTATTCAGCAACTCACTCAGAAGTTGAACTCTAATTTTTCTCTCAGGCAGCTGGGTAAACTTGCCTACTTTCTAGGTATTGAAATCAACTACCTTTTTGACAAGAATATTGTGATGACTGAAAGAAAATATATTAAAGACCTTTTGCATTAAGCAAAGATGACTGAATCTCAACCTATACCATCTCCTATGGCCTCATCTTGCAAACTATTTAAAACAAGATCAGATTTATTTTTTGATCCTACTCTTTACAGATCAGTCGTTGGAGCTTAGCAACATGCTACTCTTGCAAGACCTGGAAATAGTTATAATGTCAACAAAGTCTGTCAATTCATGTCAAATACTTTGGGTAATCGTTGGACAACTGTTAAAGGAATCCTTAGATACCTTAAGGGCACTCTTTCTTACGGTCTTTGCATGCAACCAGCCTTTGCAACTCATCCTTTTTCTATCATAGCCTTGTGTGATGCTAACTGGACTTCTGATGTTGATGATAGAAAGTTCACTTATGATCTGCAATATTTGGGGTACCCAATCTCTTTTCTTGGTGATTCCACAAGCAATGTGTCATTGCTAGATCAAGGACTGAAGCTGAATATCGCAGCTTAGCTCAATCTTCAAAAGAAATCATCTGAATTCAAGCTCTTGTGAAAGAATTTTATATTTCTTCCTCCACTCTTGTCATGCTCTGTGACAATAAAAATGTTGTTGCTATAGCACAAACCGTGTATTTCACTCTAGAATGAAGCAAATTTGTGTTTGTGATCAAGTGTTATCCAAACAACTTGAATTTTATCATTTTCCTAACTTGGATTAGTGGGCGATATTCTTACCAAGCCTCTTTCTTTTAACCATTATGAACTTCTTAGAAGCAAACTCAATTTACAGGATTTTGTATGTAAAAATCCTTCCCCTAGAGTTTGAGGGGCTTATTATTAGAGATTTAAACGTGAACATTGAGTTATTGAACTGGATGTTAATTAGTTATCTGTTTTTCTGTTATAATTAGTTTGATACTGTTGTAACCGCTTCTTGAGTCTATATATGATCAACTTGTGTCTTCTTTCTCATTCAGTGCAATATAATTTCATTCACTTCCTGTTAATCTTCTCTGGTTTCTCTCATACCTAGAATTCTAATAAGATATTTAGAATATTAATGCGTTAGTTACTTGAAGTGTCAGTTAGATATAATAGAGGAAGGAGAGAAAGGAAAAGGATGTTAATTTTGTAGATTGGGTATTAGCTCTTTGTGAAGTGAAAACCCTTGGAGGAGAGTGTGTTCTTCTATTTCTTGTTCTTCTATTCTATTAAAAAAAATCTTTTTTTCCTTTCTCTTTTTAATTCTTGGATCCTAACACCTTTCCACTGGATTATTTTCTCTCAATTCTCAAAACTGTCCCACTTTTCCTTCTAAATTTCCTATTAAAGGACTTCTTTCTCCTAACGAACTCTTAGCTGTAAAAGTTACCTTACAATTGTATTCTTACTTTTTCTTTTTAAGACGACTCCTATAATAAACCTGCAATTTTGTCTGGTTATTAACTTCTTGTGCTAGCTCCTGCCTAACACCATCATCCCAAGTAAATGCGTCTAATTTCCCTACCTGGTCTAAGTTGCATCTTCATTTCCAACGTTGTTTTTATTGATGATGTCATCTATTTTCATGTTGTAGCTGATCTTGGTGGGTGGACGCGTATTATTGTTGAGAAGCCTTTTGGTAAGGATCTAGAATCTGCAGAGCAACTCAGTACCCAGATTGGAGAGTTGTTTGAAGAACCCCAGATTTATCGTATTGATCACTACTTAGGGAAGGAACTAGTGCAGAATATGGTAGCAAATGACTACTTAATGGCTCTCTTTTTATTTTCTTCATAAACTCGGCCTAAACCCTCTTCATTTGACTTCTATTTTCTAGTTAGTACTTCGTTTTGCAAACCGGTTATTCATGCCGCAATGGAACCGTGACAACATTGCTAATGTGCAGGTGAGGGAGTTACCATTGAAATCAAACAAGGCCTCATTAGTTGCCTTGACAATTCGTATTTCTTAATTTGCCTCATCGTAACTGTCAAATCTTTTTTTGTGGCCCTGTTAAATTCTGTCTGTTATTACTGTTAAATTCTGTCTGTTATTACCTAGTTCATCTACTTCATGATCAAACATTTACATGCCACATTCAAATTGAGTTTTACGCTGTTTTTCTGTGGCAGATCGTTTTCAGAGAAGATTTTGGAACTGAAGGCCGAGGTGGATATTTTGACCAATATGGGTATGTGTAGTAAGTAAGTCATTTATTTTTTAAACTAAGCTACCTAGTGACAAGTCAAAACCATTATAGATTGTTAAATGAAGTAATATTGAGAATTGTGTATACTGATTTTACTTTTGTTAACGATGTTGATGGTGAAACTTTTCTGGCTTTTTAAGTACCATCCGTCAATGCTTAAGATTTATTTTCTATTGTTATTGAGATTAGAAAAAACCAAAATCACTAACGTAATTTTATTTGGCAGAATTATTCGAGATATAATTCAAAATCATCTGCTGCAGGTAAGGCCTTTATTTTAGGCTGAGAAAGATATATTTTTTTACATTATTATTACCATGGTTGATTAAACAATATTATCAAATGCCACAATGTTGTTTAAATTCACTTCCCCCTAAATTTCTAATCTTACTAGAGTTATGTTCTATAAAACAAAATAACGTTGTTGTGGAAAGTACTGATATTTTGTGCTGAATATTTATGCATTGCATTTTGTAATATTTAGGTGAAAAATCATTTTGAGAGATGAAGGTGTATTAGGGATAATATTTATCAATGATTTGTTTTTAGTAAGCATTAAACAAACAACATTAAATCATTTAAGTTCTGATTTTTTTTTTCATTTTTTAAGCATTAAATTGAATTTCAAACAGACCTTCGCAATTCTTATGAAAGTGAATCTTCCTGTAATCAGTGATTGCAAGACCAACTACGTTCTTAATAGGCTTGAACAAACTTACACAATTTTTTCAGTGTCTACATTTTTTTCAACATTAGTTATTTTTCTATAAACTCAGGTTTTTTGCTTGGTTGCTATGGAAAAACCAGTTTCTCTCAAGGCCGAACACATTCGGGATGAGAAAGTGAAGGTTTGTCTCTTTCCATTTAATTTTTTATGGAAATTTTTTTCTTCTATGTTATATATATCAGAAACAAGAAATAGGAAAATAATAAGACAAGGGAAATCATATCAATATTATTAATCAAAAAATGGAAAAAGAAATACAGTAGGCTAAAGATCCTACTACCACAGAGCAAGCTCCTTCAAGGAAAAGAACATTCCCTGCCTATAACAGAATTCAATAAAATCCCGACTTCCCCTCTCTTTTCCTTTTTTCTCCCCTATATTCTCCCTAACCCCTCTAAAATGATGAGGAATCGATTTAAGTTTTGGGTTTTCTTTATAATTTTTATTATGTCCTTTTAATTAAGTGGTTTGTTTGTCTCATTGGAAGATCCAAAACTACAAGAGAAGGTGATGGACCATTCATATTCTTAGTGAGAAAAAATGATGGATATAGTGGGCATTAGAGACAAACTAGTCAGAGTTAATTGCTAATGGACATGTAGTGGGAATTGATATGGAATTAAGTGGGCCTTCTTATAGTTGTCTACTGTGCCACATCATATCTTACCAAACTAACCTTCTCATCTTTCTTTAGTATAACGTCAACTTCCTTTCCCAGATTGAATACCTCGCTTCCTTTTTCTCATCACCCTCTCACTCATGAACTGATTCTGTTACAGCTTGTGCCACCTCAACATTTCTCTTCACACCTTTGTTTCCCTCCTTTCATACACCCTCCAAACCTTGGGCTTATTGTCAATGTCTTAGCCAACCTTCCTAGTTTAATTAATTCCTGTTTCTTCAATGGTAGCCTTGCCCTCAAGGCTCAACTGAGGAAACTGACTTTTGATGTGAAATTCCTCTTCCCACGTAGCAGCTTCCAGACCTGGGCCCTTTCATTGTATAAGCACGTGACTAATAAAGTTTTCTCCATCTTTAATCACCCTCTTGTCTAGCATAGCTTCCGGTTATAGACTGATTCCATCAACACTAGCCAACTCTAGAGGAAGTTCATTTTGCACAATATAATCCCCCACCGCCTTCTTTAGTATAGATTCATGAAAAATTGGACGTATCTTGGTTGTCTCTGGCAAGTGCAACCTGCCGGCTACTGCTCCAATTCTTTCCAGCACCTTGAATGGTTGATAGTAGCATGCAACAAACGTAGGAATGATACAAGCCCCTAGAGTTAACTGTCCTAAGCTTGAGGAATGTGAATTCTACTATTTCAAATTCGCCCTATGTGCTCTTATCATTCTATTTTGGGCCTGTTGCAATTGCACCACCTCATGGGTAAAAGTCTTAGCTAAGACACGGGTTGAATATGGATGTTTTAAGTGACTGAAATGGCTATACTTGGATATCCTTTCATCTGCCACCAAATTGGGTATATACCCTGGGGCATGGTAAACATTTTATGAAATCTATAAAGATTTCCACACCTTGTGATAGGTCTTGGAGGGTTTATGTCAGAAAAAATAGAAAGAACAGTTAGTAAGTGGTGGTTGGAGGAGTTAAGAGGAGTTTTATAGCAGTTAGCAGTAGTTTCTTTGTCAGTTATGTTTTGTTTATGTCCTGTTTATGTCTTTTAAGGAGTTGGGGGTGTATTGGGTTGGTTGTCGAGTGTTTTATTTCCCTTGACTGTTGTTGATTGCTTTCACTGTTTTTCCATTCAATAAAACTGTTTCTCCCTTGTGAGCATTCATAAATTTGTTGTGATTATTGACTCTAATATAGTATCTAGATCACTTGATACCAAGAAACCTAACAATTTGGTCTGACCTGCCGGATCAAAAACAGCGAGAGAAAGAGTCATGGAGGGTAGATTAAGCATGTTGGAGAGGACAATGGAAGAGACGAGAGAGGAATCTAGAGCCAATTTTCAAAGGCTCAATGAAATGATGGAGGAATTAATGCGCAGCAGGAAAAATTTAGAAAGAGACTTTGAAGGAAGTAGAGGATCTGTGAATGGAGATAGAGTGGGAAAAAGGAATGAGACTGACAAAGATTCCGAGGATGAAAGAAGAGGGAATCAGCGGGGATGGACGAGGAGAGTAGAACTGCCCACATTTGAAGGAGGAGATCCTGTGGGGTGGATAACAAGGGCAGAAAAATTCTTCGAAGTTCAGGAGGTTACATCTAGAGGGAAAATCAGATTGGCCTTTATTAGTATGGAGGGTGTAGCCAATCATTGGTTTCGGTTTTGGAAGACAAAAACCAATAACCCCACTTGGAGGGAGTTGAAGCAAGCACTTATTAGGAGATTTGGGAGAAAAGAAAGATCTTCAATATTCGAAAAGTTGGCATCAATTAGGCAGAAAGGCGAAATAGAAGAATATATTCAAGAATTTGAAATGTTGGTGGGACAAGCAACTGAGTTGACGAAGGAACAATTAATGGGATACTTCTTTGCGGGAATACATGCAAATATAAGAAATCAGATTAGACCGCATAATCCTAAGGACCTCATGAGGGCCATGGAGATAGCGAGAGATGTGGAGGAAGTTTCGAAAGAGAATAGAATGGGGGAGAGAACTATGAATAGAAGTGGAGGTTATCAAAATCGTTATCATGGCAGTGGAGGGGTGATTTCCAGGGTGGAAACTTTGAAAGGGACAAGGAACAAAATAGGAAGTTCCAATAATGCTAACATGTTTAGGAAGGAAGGAGGAACTATGATGGAATCCCGAGTAGGGAGTAATGACATAGGGAGTAGCCGAAACAGGGGAATGAGGAATCTACCCTATCCTGAATACATTAGAAGAAGAGAGGAGGGGCGTTGCTTTCATTGTGGAGGACCTTTTAGTCCGGGACACAAGTGCCCTGAAAAAAATATCAGAGTTATCATTATGGGAGATGATGAGGAAGTCATGGAAGAAGAAGAAGAGGAGAAAAAACAGAATCATATGGATTTGTCAGTCTTCTCTGCATGTGGACTGACATCTTCTAATACTATGAAGTTACAAGGGGTGCTCAAAGGGAAGAAGGTGTTAGTTTTAATTGATAGTGGTGCTAGCCACAATTTTATTTCAACCAAGTTAGTGGAGGAATTGAATCTGGAAGTAGAAAATACTCCTTCCTACACTGTTTGTTTGGGAGATGGGCATAAGAAGCATACTGTTGGATGCTGTCCAAATTTGCTTTTGCAATTGAAGGGATTGATGATTAAGGAAAAATTTTATCTTTTTGAATTAGGTGGAGTAGATCTAATTCTGGGAGTTTTGTGGTTGGCTACTTTAGGAGAAGTTAAGACTAATTGGAAGACTTTAACTATGAGATTTAACCAAGATGCAAGGGAAGTGAGAATTCAAGGAGATCCAACTCTAACAAAAAGAGTTATTACACCAGAGGCATTATTGAAAGAAACTGAGATTGAAGTGGTTTCTTTGGTATGGAATATGGGCTGTACACAATTAGAGAAGAGGGTGGATGAAGGTGAAAAATTGCACCCAGAACAGCAAGCAGAGTTGGAGGAAATTCTGGAAGATTTTGAGGATATTTTCCAAGAACCAAAGGGATTACCTCCTAACCGGTCAATGAACCATCAAATCCCTATCAAAGTTGCTGTGGATCCTGTGAATGTGAGGCCCTATCGTTATCCCCATTTGCTTAAAACAGAGATTGAGAAACAAGTATCTGAAATGCTAACTTCTGGAATCATAAGGCCTAGTAACAGTCCATATTCAAGCCCTGTTATCTTAGTGAAGAAAAAAGATGGAAGTTGGAGGTTTTGTATAGATTATAGGGCATTGAATAAGGCCACCATTCCGGATAAATTCCCCATTCCAGTTATTGAGGAGTTATTGAGGAGTTACTAGATGAATTAAATGGGGCTACTTATTTCTCTAAAGTAGATTTGAAGGCTGGATACCACCAAATCAGGATGGAGGAGAAAGATATTCCAAAGACTGCTTTTCGTACTCATCAAGGGCATTATGAATTCTTGGTGTTGCCATTTGGATTATCTAACACTCCTGCCACTTTTCAATGTTTAATGAACACGGTCTTGAGGCAGTTTTTGAGATGTGTACTAGTTTTCTTTGATGATATTTTAATTTACAGCAATTCATGGGAGGAACATAGGGACCATCTAAAGCAAGTTCTTCAAACATTGAGACAGCAACAACTGTATGCCAATAAGAAGAAATGTGACTTTGGCAGGTTACAAATCAAATATTTAGGACATGTTATTTCCAGAAAAGGAGTGATGATGGACCCAGAGAAGATTAAAGCTGTGAAAGAATGGCCTGAACCACATAATATCAAAGATCTTAGGGGATTCTTAGAGCTATCGGGGTATTATAGACGCTTTATTCAGGATTATGGGAAGATTGCTAAGCCATTGACAGATCTCTTAAGAAAGGGCCAATTTGAATGGACTTCCAAGGGCAAAGCAGCCATGCAAACCCTTAAAATTGCTCTCACAACAGCACCATTGTTGGCACTACCTGATTTTTCACAGATTTTCCATGTGGAGTGTCATGCATCTGGAAAAGGTATTGGGGCAGTTTTATCACAGAATAGAAGGCCTGTTGCTTATTTTAGTAAAGCCTTAAATGATTCTTCCCTGTCCAAATCTATATATGAGAAGGAATTGATGGCTTTGGTTCTTTCTATTCAACAATGGAGACCATATTTGTTGGGGCAATAATTTGTGGTGCATACAGATCAAAGAAGTTTGAGGTATTTGTTGGAACAACGTATAACCACTCAAAATCAACAAAATTGGTTGGCCAAGCTTTTGGGTTACGAGTTTGAGATTGCATACAGATCTGGTGTCACTAACAAGGCGGCTGATGCATTGTCACGCAAATTGGAGGAGCCAGAAACTGCAGAGTTAGAATTGAAGGGCATTTCTAAGCCTTTTTGGCAGGATTTTGAGGAAATAATGGGGGAAGTACAGCAGGATCTTGTACTTCAAAAGATCATTAGTGATTTGGAAGAAAACCCTGATTCACATCCTAATTTCACCATGGAGCATGACAGGTTGCACTATAAAGGAAGAATGGTTCTTTCCGCCAAATCAGTTTGGGTTCAGAAGTTAATTGCAGAATTTCATGTTACACAAACTGGGGGACATTCTGGAGTTTTCAGAACGTATAGAAAATTGGCTCAAACTCTATATTGGATAGGCATGAAGAAGGATGTCACAGAATTTGTTGCTTCTTGTTTGGTATGTCAACAACACAAATATTTGGCTTCTTCACCACAAGGTTTGCTACAACCTGTGCCCATTCCACAGGTCATTTGGGATGACATCAGTATGGATTTCATTGTGGGATTACCCAAATCAAATGGGTATGATGCAGTTTTGGTGGTGGTTGACAGATTAAGTAAGTATGGTCATTTTATTTCCTTAAAACATCCATATTCAGCAAGATCATTGGCTGCAGTGTTTGTTAAAGAGGTGGTGCGACTCCATGGTATTCCTTCTTCCATTGTAATCGAGACCCTACTTTTATGAGTTTATTTTGGAAGGAATTGTTTCATCTTTAGGGTACTCGACTATTGATGAGTACATCTTACCATCCTGAAACGGATGGCCAAACTGAAGTTTTAAATAGAACTTTGGAAACATATTTAAGATGCTTCAGTTCTGAACAACCAAAGAATTGGAATTTCTTTCTTCCATGGGCAGAATATTGGTACAATACCAGTTTTCAGGCATCGGCCAAGTGTACACCTTTTGAAATTGTTTATGGCCGACCACCTCCTACCATATCCCGTTTTGTTCCAGGAGAAACATCAATTGAAGCAATAGCACAGGACCTTAAAGATAGGGATGAGGCACTTAAGCAACTGAAATTTCACCTTGGAAGAGCCCAAGATCAGATGGTGAAATTTGCGAATAAGAAAAGGCGGCCAACCACAATTCAGGTGGGAGATTGGGTGTTTTTGAAGATTCGTCCTCACAGACAGCTGTCTATGCCGACCAAATTACATCCTAAACTTGCACCCAGGTATTACAGGCCTTTTCTAGTCCTAAACCAGGTTGGCAGGTCGCTTTCGGTTTGCAATTGCCAGCATCTGCACGGATACATCCAGTTTTTCATGCTTCCCAGCTTAAGCCCGCAGTGGGAAATCACTGTTTCATAGCAGAGCAGGAATTACCACGTGAGTTGCAATACAAGGAGCCTAGTTGTGTACCACTCAAGGTTTTAGATCGCAGATTACACCCTTTGCAAGGCATTAATGTTTCCCAGGTACTTATTGAATGGAAGGAAGGGGGTCCTGAAAGTGCCACTTGGGAGGAAGAAGCACTGATTAGAGATCAATTTCCTAATTTCAACCTTGAGGACAAGGTTGTTCAGGCCCCTAGCAGTATTGATAGGTCTTGGAAGGTTTGTCAGAAAAAATAGAAAGAACAGTTAGTAAGTGGTGGTTGGAGGAGTTAAGAGGAGTTTTATAGCAGTTAGCAGTAGTTTCTTTGTCAGTTATGTTTTGTTTATGTCCTGTTTATGTCTTTTAAGGAGTTGGGGGTGTATTGGGTTGGTTGTCGAGTGTTTTATTTCTGAAACAGGGTCTGTCCTGTGTAAGGGAAAGTTTTTCCCTTGACTGTTGTTGATTGCTTTCACTGTTTTTCCATTCAATAAAACTGTTTCTCCCTTGTGAGAATTCATAAATTTGTTGTGATTATTGACTCTAATATAGCTTCTAGATCACTTGATATCAAGAAACCTAACAATTGTCGGGAATATTCAAAGGGTTAGTAGTTGCTTGATATTTCTGTCTTTGGCATTGTGATACTTCAACACACATTGTTGGACTATCTTCTTCGCACCAAATCAAAGCATATTAGTCGTTATTGTTAAATATACTGCTCTTTATGTTAATTACGAAAACATAGACTTTCACTATTGTTTGATATTGGTAGATATTATTGATATTGTTTTTAACAATATCTTCTATTTATCATATTTATGTTTGGTTGCCATATATATTTATATCTTTTTTATTATAAATATATTATCCTATGTCTATTTTAAACACAAGGAAAATTAATCTTATATCTAGTTTTACTATATTCAACAGTTATCCCCTTATAAGTTTGGTAATACTTGAGTGGCCTCCTTTAGGAGTCTCATGGAATCTGTGCAACATCTTGAGAATCCACGAGGAGTCAGAGGATAAGACTAATCTTTCCTCATACAGCAACACTCCCCTTGTATATTCAAAGCCTGCTTTGGCCTCATTACCCTGCTTTAAAGTTGTTATTTTTTACATTAACTTTGCATCTCTATGAATTTTTCTACTATTGTCTAAACTACATCCCTCTTAGGGTTTGAACTATCTGTTGCAAGCCACTTTCACCACCTTTACATGAAAGAGAATTTCTGCCCTTAATTTCCAAACTCGACTTGTACTGAATATCAAATTG
The DNA here is from genome assembly GCA_027742785.1 of Vigna reflexopilosa. Classification (NCBI taxonomy): domain Eukaryota; kingdom Viridiplantae; phylum Streptophyta; class Magnoliopsida; order Fabales; family Fabaceae; genus Vigna; species Vigna reflexopilosa. Next base: position 6,266,663 of record CM050928.1, on the reverse strand, counting down.
TTAACCCAATAACTAAGCAGTAGAATTTTGTTGATGCACAATAGTCAAACTTTCTAAGAGCAATTGGCTCCAAATTTTCTAATTTGTCTTTATTGTGAGCTTCTATCCTAACAAATACAGTTTTCAAAGTTCAATAGCTAAGGCCACTGCCCTTGACTCTTTCTCATAGGCCAACTTGGACAATTTTCTTGCTCCCAAAGCTTTTCTGAAATACACAATTGGCTTACCATCTTGAATAATAATGACCCCAATGCTCCCAAATCTCATTGTCAGTTTCCTTTCTGGTTACACTAGCATCCTGTCCTTAATGGATTGACCTTCTTGGCCAAAGGTTAGGTCCCGCTCCGCGTTCTCTCCAATGAATGTTACTAGACTGGATATAGTTTAGTTAAACATTTGGGCCCAAGCTAGTGTAGCTCAACCCATTTTTTCCTCTGTCACCATGTGAACGAAACCCATGTCACCTTGTTCTCTTCTTCTGTAACTCTAAATCGACCGCCCTAGCCAAGTTAATGAAGTATGAACGTGACAATGGTCTAAGACATGCCCTCTTATACCCTCTGGTAAGCCATGGACAAAATACCCAAAGTACTGGTCGTCAGGCAAATGCGGAATATACACTGTCAAATGCTCAAACTCGCAGATATGCTCCTCCACGCTCCCCTCCTGTTAAATTGACCTCAAATTCTCTAAGACGTCACCCTCACCACAGCTGCTCCCATGTTAGACTGGTGCGTTCGTTGATGAGCGATTTGAAAAAATGGATGGTGGAGCCCTCCATGCCAGAATCACTTTAATATAAAGGTGAGTCCTCTGTACCTGAAAATAGACCTCTGGGCGCACGATCCACCTTGCTAGGTTCTCACCGTTAAACATCAGCAACTCCACCTTCTTGACAGATTGTCAGAACTCATCAAACGGGTCGTTGTTTGGGTCAAATGTAACCTCTCATGGCCAAGCCATTGGCATTTTTAATTCCACTATTTCTTGACAATAACTCCATGAGCTTCGCATGGTTGGAATCAGCCTTGAGTTTCTATCCTGAAACGTTTTCTCTCGTGGCCTAAACCTGCAAAGCGTTTTTGAAGTCAGCAACTTATGTCTCGAGTGCGATGACCTTTGCAACCATTTTAACAACCTCTTTCGACCACTGGACTATCCGCTCATATCTAGCATATCGGACCAAATGTTAGAGATCAGATACAAGAAATAGGAGAATAACAGGACAGGGAGATAATATTAGTATAATTACTCAAAAAGAAATAAGAAATATAGTAGGGTGAAAATCTTGCTGCCACAGATCAAGCTCCTTCAAAGAAAACGACATTCCCTATCCATAACAAAATTCTCAAAATTCCGACTTCTTTCTCTCCTATTTTTCTCCCCTTTATTCTAATTACCTCCCTCACTCATTAACTGATTCTGTTACATATTTTGTCACTTCAGCATTTCTCTCACACCTATTTGTTTTTTCCTTTTATAAACCCTCCAAACCTTGGGCTTACTGCCAACGTCTAAGCCCACATTCCCAGTCCCATCATTATTTTCTTGCTCTCTTGGTTTGTTCTCTTGTTTTGTCCATAATATTTTGTTCCCATTGTTACACTAATGAATTGAAACTAGACACAATCCTTCTTTATGATTACCCAGAATTTTGACTGTGTTCCAACCTGAGTCTATACCACTTTCTGATTGATATAAAAAATTGCAGGTTCTTGAATCAGTACTGCCTATTAAAGATGATGAGGTTGTTCTAGGACAATATGAAGGCTATAGAGATGATGCCACCGTACCTGACCATTCGAATACTCCTACTTTTGCAACTGTTATTCTGAGAGTAAACAATGAGAGATGGGATGGTATGTGAAAAACCCATCTATCTTGTTCCTGAAAGACAAATTTGACCTTTAGGTTCAGGGATGCTATAGGGAGATATTTCTGACATTTCTTTGCTTTATTCATGCTGAATTTTTGGAATATAATTATTCAGTCCATCTTTTTATGTGTATGTTTGAGTGCATTATTTTTGTATTTTTTATGCTATATATTTCTGTGACTTTGATCAACTGAACTGCAATTGAGACATTTTCACACCAAGCTCCTTTCTGATGTTAGGTGTTCCATTCGTACTAAAGGCTGGGAAGGCCCTAAGTTCAAGAAAGGCAGATATAAGAGTTCAATTCAAGGATGTTCCTGGTGACATTTTCAAGTGTATGGCACCAAATTTTCAATGTTTGCGTGAACTCTCTTTAAGTCATGCATCTTTAATTATATATAGTAAATACATCAATCATGACCATGACATTGAATATATCTATTTGTCATCCATCATGTGCACTCAGATATGGTATACAACCCATTACTTTAAAAGACATGGAATTTTTGTGATAGGATTATCTAGTTAGACTTTATTTTGCACTTCGGTTTCAAATAGAAATATTAGTGTATGTGCATAAAATTATCTTATCGCTGCCGAAAGTGATGTTTTTATTAGGGGTTCATATGTATGATCCATAATTCCAACAAAGGCAACATGCAGGAGGAACTTGTTCTTTATTGGCAAAGTATAAATGCATTGAAAAATAAAATATCTATTAGCTAGAGTGTGTTTTTCCATACCTTGGTGAGTACAGAAGTACCTATTGATCTAAATTTCAAACTATGTTTAGACCTTATTGTAAATTTATTCTTGTTTTAGGTCAAAAGCAGGAGAGAAATGAGTTTGTCATACGCCTGCAACCCTCAGAAGCTATGTACATGAAGCTAATAGTATGTCTATCATGCTGATAACACTTAACAAGAATTATTCTGCCATTTGTTTGACTTAATTACCTCTGGAAGTTTCATATGTGTCATTGAGGAAAGTATTTTTAAGTGTTCAAATTTAGATATTTAGTGTTTATGTATTGAAAAATGTAAAGATATCATGACATAGTTTGGAACCAATTATCCTGAAATGCAAATGGCAACTTTTCTGGTTAATTTGTTGTCAGCTTCGGCAACATCTTATCTCTTTTACTTGTTATCTTGAGTTCATAAAAGAAATCGATATGTTAAATTCTGTTGGTAATAATGCACTTAGGAAATGGTATGTTCGTATCGCATATCACATGATAAAATGCATTCAGTACTTACGAGTATTAGTTTCTAGGAATTTGTTTTTAATTAGTAGTAGCCTGAGACAGTCTCAACTAAGTCTATTAAGAGTTTATATATGTGGATATATGTAGAACATATTTCTCACATTTTGAGTGAATAACAGAATATTTCCAGTTTCTAAATTCTCTCTATACAATTTTCTGCTATATCTTCCTCTAAATCTCCTATCATAAATTCTACATGTTATCTAAGTGTATCCAGTCCTACAAGGATCACATGCTACATGTCTAGTCTAGACATGAAGGATGTGCGCTAAGATACTGCAAGTTGTTTAGGAATATGGCAGAACTATCCACAAGAGTGAGGCATTTCTCTTCTCTTGAGCTAGCTTTATTGAGTGAGTTATCTTCAATTCATCTCTGGTATGCTATCAGAATATACCATCCACTTTGATCTGTGTAGTCACAGTTCAGTTGTCTTGCTTTTTGTTATCACTGTTCCTGCTCAACCAGTTCAAATGCACCTAAACTGCTATAATAATTCAATGATATGTCTAAGAATGGACTATTATCTGATTTTGTGCAGGTCAAGAAACCTGGACTGGATATTGAAACAGTTCAAAGTGAACTAGATTTGTCATATGGGCAACGTTATCAAGGAGTAACCATTCCAGAGGCTTATGAACGTCTAATTCTTGACACGTATGTTGCTCTTACAACTTCATGTTCAATTGTTTAATGGCTTGTCTCCTGAGAACAGTCATCTCAAGGTGTTAAAAAAGTATACTTGAATTTGGATTACATTTTTTTTTATCAGCAAATATTAGTTGTTAGCTTTTGTTAATGGGAGAGTTAAACCTACAACCTCTCTCACTCTCTCTTCCAAACCCTTCAAACCAACTTATATCTTGCAAATGTTAGTGGGAGATGTAAAATCCACAACCTCTCCTACCCTCCTTTTCAACTTTTCCTACTAGGTCAACTTTATAGTTAACCGTTTATTTGAAGGAAATAGTTTTTGAGAATATCAATGACAAAACGATTTTTTTTTTTACAGAATTAGAGGTGATGAGCAACATTTTGTTCGCAGAGATGAGTTGAAGGTAATAAATACAGTACATGCTTCATAGACCCACCCATTTCAACATTAGTTTTATTCAGTGACTGTATTTTGTTTCTTATCAGGCATCATGGGAGATCTTCACCCCTCTTTTGCACCGGATAGATAAAGGGGAGTTCAAGTCAATCCCTTACAAACCTGGAACAAGAGGTCCTGCAGAAGCAGATAAACTATTGCTGGAAAAAGCTGGTTATGTTCAAACACCCAGTTATATATGGACCCCTCCTACATTGTAGAAAGTACAGTCATTGCCTTAAATTGTTTATGCTTACACTTCATAAGCATGCGAAGATCTCCTTGGAACAAGATTCTTCTTTAATGGCTGTTTTTATCAAGCATTTGAATATATATGTGGTTGGCATGCACAAGTAGGACAAATAGACCCGTCTATGTAAGTATTTTCCGAACTTATCTTAGTTTTGAGAGGAAATCTCATATTAATTGGTACGGATATGTGTATGGATATAATGCCCAATTCTTTTAATTAGATATGAGGACAGAGATGGTTACATATGTATTTATCTTGTCCGTGTCCTTATACTCATTTCAATATCCATCCTTGTCTTCATTGTGTTTTCGATATTCGTTTAAATTACTAAAATACATAAAGTTTATTAGATAACCTAAAATACACACACACAGACATATATATATATATATATATATATATATATATATATATATATTTGTAATTCTTTTTGGTTTTTTGTTAGAATTTTTTCTCTTTTTTAATTATTTGGCTTGTTATATTTTCAAAATCTACTCATGTTTTTAAGGTATTTTTTTTATTACAACTTTCATTACAGATTTTTTATATAGTTATGTTCAAATATTATATTATCAATTTCAATAAATAAAATGGTTTTTAGATCAAATATTTGATTATTTCTATTCTTAATTAGTATTTTTATTTATTGTGTTTTTTTTTTCATGAGAGTGTATATCTGTCTCAATTTCAACGGTTCAATTGCGTAAATATTTCATTTATTAAGTAATATAAAAATAAAAAATCATCTTTATTTTCTTTGATATTTGATTTTTATTTTATTTGTAGAACTTTTTGATTCACTCAAATAATTTTCATTAGTTGAATTAATTCGATATCTAGAAAGTTTTATGATATCTCCAAGCTACTTTCTGTTTTATCAAATCGTTTGATATTTTTCCTAACATTTTTATTTGTTATCTTTTTTATTATGTAAAATATTGTTTTGATGATTTCATTATTATTTTTATTTTTTTAACTCATCTCATAACTATAATTTTATTACGGTAATTATATAAAGACTTTTCATTTATTATAATATAATAATTTAATGTCATTGACATAAATTACAAAAGATGAAAGATTTATGTCTAAATTCAAATTATTATTAGTTTATTTTTTTTACGTGTGATTTCATTTAAGTTTGTATTACAATCTTTATTAATATATAGAAAAAGAGACTTCATAATAATTTAGAGAAAAATAATAAAAAGATATTTTAAATATTTCTAAATTTTAATATTTGCTCTTTTTATAATTTTTAAAAAATACTTTTTAACTTTATCAACTTTATTTTGTTAACATTTTAAAAATTAATATATGTTTTGATTGTTATGAAATTTTATTTATGTGTAATTGTATATTATTTTATATAATTCTTTCACTTTTACTTAATTTTTTTGATTTTTTGATTTAAAAATTATATATTTATCATTTATTTCTATATATTTAAGATTGAATATGTATTTTTTATGTTAATAAAATAAAATTTTTGAGAATGAGTATAATTTTTTTTTTTGAAAATGAAAATAAGATAATAAAATTTCTCATCTACTTGTCTCATTGTTGTCCTTTTACATAATATGTAAACTGATACGTTGTCGTTGAAGTTATCAAATTAATACTACTCTTCAAAGCAACTTTAGTATTGTCAAGTAGTATTCAAGAAAGTAGATACCTAAGTCGTCTCCCAATAAATACAGAATTGTTTTTCAATATTTGACTCTTATGAATTCAATACAATGCTTTAAAATAAAAGTAAGAAACTATTCTAATGATGTTAATGTTGGAAGAACAAATAGGAAACTTACAAACAATTATGATGAAATAGGCTAATTCCACTACTTTTCTAAGACAGATTCATCATTGATTATCCATAGATAATTGTTCAATTGATTATTGTTCAAGTTTCAAATTAATTAAAGTACATTCTTAATAAATTTGAGGGAGATCATGCAGTTAAATGCAAGACCTTTCTAGATTATTCAAAATGAATTCAACCAAAGTACATTCTATATCAAATTCTATTGTGTTTAATCATGTTTATTCTTAAATCTCCTAACCAAATTAAAAGTTAATTAATCAAAGTAAATTCTCAATTAATTATAGTTGACAATCAAAGTACATTCTCAATTGATAGAAAAAACTCATTTAATCATATGAAAGTTCCTAAATTCAACCAAATTAGATTCTCAATCAAACCTAGAAATCCTTAAACTCATATGGTTAATGTGCATGTAGATTCAAACACCTTATGATGCAAAAATCATTGTTTTTAATATGATTTGGTTATGAAAAACATATCAGAAGAATAACTCAAATCAATAATCAAAAGAAACAAATTCATTAATTCAACTTAACCTCAGAATCCATAATGAAATTACAGTGGAATAGCCTTATAAGCTTAACCCTCTATGAATGAAGTGAAACACATGATGCAATAAAAGTGAGAGGAGTGGTGGATGCTTGCTTCTAGTGGAGGAGTCTTAGAATGAATGAGTTATGATTTCTGCCTCCCCTAGGTTTCTTTATATAGGCTTGATTAGGTTTGGACTTTGAATCTCTTGTTGATAAAATCTTTTATCTTAAATATTTCAACCCTTTTTATTTTATTCAAAATTGCACAGAAATCCAGAATTTTCCTTTAATTGCACTTTAGTCATCTCTTTCTTTTCAAAACTGCATAGGAGTCCTGAGTTGACCAGATTGGACCAGCTTTAACCATTCAATTGTATGCTTTAAATGAATAAAATTTTAATTTTAGCTGCACAAATAAACATTAGAACATCCAAAATAATTTATGCAACTAAGAATCACATTTTAAGCATCTTTAATTCCCAAACCTAATAAATTCAATCGTCACAAATTCACTTTAAATCAATCATTTAAGCACAAGAATCTCATAAAAAATTTTGAATTTTAAAACATAAATGTGGACTTTATTTCTATACATTTAAGATTGAATATGTATTTTTTATGTTGAATATTTGATAATATTATGTTTTCCACGTAAAAAACAAACAAATGTTTTTAGAATGAGTATATTTTTTTTCTTTGAAAATGAAAATGAGATAATAAAATATGTCATAATATGTATATTTTTAGAATGAGTATATTTTTTTTCTCATTGTCTTCCTTTTACATAATATGTAAACTCATCGAAATTTATAATTTGGTATAATCAGTTTAATTTATATTTTGCTGTAATCGTTTATGAAAAATTTGAATCGATGTAAATAAATTTGTGGGAGGGCAATAATCCGATAACATCTCAATTTACGAAAGGCACCCAATAACAAAATTTGTAAAGCCCTAGCTTATCAATTTGACTGCAATGAATGAGGCCAATTTGTCACCCAAGTGAGCTTGTACACCACTAAAGATGTTATCTTTTTCCAAGTATTCCTTACATCCCTCAAGGGTGCAAATCTCAATGCTCCCTTTCTATATTAATAATTATGATACCCCAGTTCTAGTCAACATAAAAGAGAGAATATTCTCGAACCTCCATGGGAAGGTTGAAAACGATGACTTTTAATATCTAAAATTTAAGAGAAATGATATCATGACACACTTTTACATTCATTTGACATATGATATAAGGGTAAAATGGTCATAAAAATGTAAAATTTTGTATTTTTTCAAGAAAGAAGAAAGTAAAAAAGTAAGGGTAGTTTCAAATAATTGTAAAAAATTTAGGTGTGTCAAAGAATCATTATTCAAAATTTAAAAAGTCATAGTAGTATGACACACATTTACATTCATTTGACACACCTAACAAGGGTAAAATAGTCATAAAAGAATAAACTTATGTAGTTTTTCGAAAAAGAAGAAAGTAAAAAGTAAAGAAGGATAGTATCAAATGGATGTAAAAATTATGTGTGTCAAAATATCATTTTTCAAATTTAAATTTGGAAGTTGCACTTCATGACTTGGTAAGATGCTAAGCAAAGGTTTGTGAAATTCATGCAACTAGAGAAAGGTTTGTAGCCATCGAGATGACCCAACTTACCCATTACACAACATTAAACACTAGCAAGGCACAAACTCTGGCGTAGGTAATGAGAAACTTGGACCAATGCATCAATGATGACATGAGGGTAAAACCTTACTGTAAACACCCTTTCTCGCCTAGGTCACCAAGGTAGAATATTCATTCAAATCAAACTTGACGACTTCAAGAAAACTCAAATAATTTTTACGTGGAGGATAGTTGACATGTTAGGCAGTGACTCCTTTGTCATTTGTCAATTAGATGTCCATGTGTAAATAGGTGAGTAGTTGGACAAGGAACCATGCTTGGCGATCTAAAGAGTGCTATGAAATTTGTTGGAGTCTGGTTTTATAATTCTTACATTTTTTTTTTAATTTTTTTACAAGAAATTTATGCATACTTTTCTTAGAGAATGTTTTGGCAAGAAATTCATTTGACTTTTCAAATGAAATATAATTTGAAGGAAATACTTGTAGATTTTATAAAGAATTTTTTTTCCGCATGAAATACATGTAAATTTTCTTGTGTAAAATTACTTACAATAAAATATTATAATTACTTGCCACTTTACTTACAATAAAATTTATGATCAAGATCCCGTAAGATCATTTGGCACCCTTCGTGGCCCTAGTAAAACGCTTTCCTGACCTCACTTTCTCATGGTCACCACCCGAAGTTAAGCACAAGTCTCCTATGAGATGAAATCCAACCTAGTGACGACCATACATTATCAAATGTAGATGCTAATCCAATGAACAATTAGCAGCACATATATTACGAAGTTGAGCTCGAAGCCTTTCACACCCAATGAGAGGTCGACATCTACAATCTCCAGCATTAGATGTTGAGCTCAAACCCCTTCGTGCCCAATGACTAGCCCTCCTCAACGAGCTCTAGGAACTTCAGTAAAAGTTGACTAGCCTTGAGAATGAAAAATCATCTTCCAAGAAGATTCATAGGACCCTCAATAGGTGAATAGGCTAGGAAGAGCGTCGAACTCCCCAAAAACACGACCAAGACATCCAAGTTAGGTTTGGCCACCTTTGGAGTTTTCATACCTTTACAACAAAAGTAGCTTTGACTCATATCCCGAAAGGAGTTGTTATCAACATTGTTGGACAAGGAATGATGCTTGGCGATCTAAAACGTGTTAAGAAATTTGTTGGAGTCTGGTTTTATAATTCTTACATTTTTTTAAATTTTTTTACAAGAAATTTATGCATACTTTTCTTAGAAAATTTTATGGCAAGAAATTCATTTGACTTTTCAAATGTAATATAATTCGAAGGAAATACTTATAGATTTTATGATAGATTTTTTTTCCGCATGAAATACATGTAAATTTTCTTATGTAAAATTATTTATAGTAAAATATTATAATTACTTGCCACTTTACTTACGAATACATTAATGATATAATTTTTTCTTATAAATCAAATTTTGTAGCAATATTATTAATGTTTTTACTAGACATAGACATATTAAATAACATAATCCAATAAGGTCTTTTAGGTCTCTTCATTATGAGGAGCCCAAATCTATGTCTATTTAGGTAAAATTTATATATTATAACTAAATCTCAACAGTTTGGTATGATGGTTAATATTTATCATTTTGTTATTACTTAGTACATTGTTATTATATGTTTCAGGTAAGCATTACTCTAATAGGACCATAGGCCCACCACACATGTTCATCCTATAAATATAACTAGTATTCCCTAAAACACTCATACTTACCCTATTCATAAACATCCTAAGTCTCTTATTGACTTGAGCGTCAAAGAGTCAGTTGTAGGTAGATATCCCCCTTCTCAATAATAGGGGTTTCAATTTAGATCATTAATAACTTTCTAGTTGTCTGTAAAATCTGCGCTCAAGATCCCGATAAGATCATTTGGCACCCACTGTGGGCCTTGGTAAAACGCTTTATCGGCCTCACTTTCATATAGTCACCACCCGAAGTTAAGCACAAGTCTCCTATGAGATGAAATCTAAACTAGTGACGACCATACATCATCAAATGCATATGCTAATCCAATGAACAACAAGCAACACAGATATTACAAAGTCGAGCTCGAAGCCTTTCACACCCAACGACAGGTCGACCTCTGCAAGCTCCGGCATTAGATGTTAAGCTCGAACCCCTTCGTGCCCAACGACTAGCCAACCTCCACGAGGTCCAGGAAATTCAGCAAAAGTTAACTAGCCTTGAGAATGGAAAATCATTTCCTAAGAAGATCCAAGGACCCTTAATAGGCGAATAGGCCAGGAAGAGTGTCGGGCTCCCCAAAAACACGACTAAGACATCTAAGTCAGGTTCGGCCACCTTTAAAGCTTTCATACTTTTACAACAAAAGTAGCTCAGACTCGCATCTCGAAAGGAGTCATCATCAATATTTTGAAGTGCAAAGGGACGATTGACTCAGCCTCACACCTAAAAGCTAATCTGATCAAAGTAAGCATCCATACACAAGACGAAAGAGATTTTTGTAGGTTGTTTCCAACTACATTGAATGAACCAACCCTAGACTGGTGCTACATGTTGCCTCCATACTGGAGTGAACTCCTTTAAGGCGTTGAGCTCTATGCTCAAAGCTTAGTTACAGATGATAGGGTTGTACCCACCTCGTCAACAACTCTAAAATACATAAAGTAAGAAGAAAACGAGTCCCTTAAACATGTTATGGAGAGGTTCACCTCAACAATGGCAACAATCCTAAACCTTACTCCATTAATGATCATGCACTAACTCATTTACATAAGCACATTAAAGTGACTATAACAAACCTTACCTAAACCAGAGATCTTGCAGTAAGACCCTTACCATTCCATGCCTCAATCTAGTCACTAATTAACACTATGACACCTTCAACTCACCTCTTTCACACAAAGTAACATCCAAAACTCACCTTGATTCCCTTTGTTCCAACCCCTAATACACTCAATTGTCTCTTACCCAATTAGGAAAAAGCAAAACCGAAATACCTAGACCAACTTTCGTTCAATACAAGAAAGTAAAAAAAAACTTTAAGCATTATAACCTAAAAAATAACATACACAAACCACAACTATAACCTCGATATATTCAACCAGTTTAGATTTATAATTGCAGCAAACTAGTACTCTATTCAATAATAGTAAATTGGTCCTAGGTTGACAACGAGTAATACTACAATGCCCTAACTAACCTTCTTCCACATCTTGACAAATTACAAAACCACAACATACTCTACTTTCACTTTAAGCAGTCCAATAGACCACTCCCAGAAGCAGAATAGGCAGACACATATATTTCACTCATCAATACAAGAATTTTAAGCTACATTCTAATGCATAGAAAATAGATGGAGGTTTAACAGGGTACAGAAAAATGCACAGACCTAACTATTTCCTTTGTACACACAATTTTCAATCCAAGGAAAATAGTTTAAACACATAATCCTATTATCACAACCCGTGGAAGCCTAATTTCAAACCATGACAGCAACCAAAGCTTCACATCCATTAGTATCTATGACAAGAACTTTCCAAACGCATGGTCTCTTTTTTTTTAAACAACGTCTAACAAGAATTCACATCATGAAAGACAAAGACAAAAGAGATAGATGTCAAAATAAGTCGAGTTCACTCCCCAAGGCTCCTAAAATTTTAGAAAACTTGGCTCTGATACCATAAATTAACATCCCAATTTTTGGGAATCACTTAGAGTAACAAATATTAAAGAATTTCATTAGACCATATCGTAATTAAAATTTTCCTTTCAATATAGCTATTACAAATTTAAACATTAATTATCCAAATCCAACATGAAAATAAATAGTTTAATACAAATCTTTAATGCCTTGCATAAAGTAAATAAAATTTTAAATAAACTACTACAAACCCCTCTCTCAACAATCACATTGCTTTAATAGCATTTGCATACCTATTTTAGCTCTCGTATAACACACATGTCATCGTCGTAGACACAAACAAAACAAACAAATGCATGGGTAAGCTAATAGAATTAACCTTAAAACACCAATGCAACACTTATATCTCACATGTTAAGTCTTTATCACAATCCTATCACACCAAAAAGTATCAACACATAGTAAGAATATGACAATCAATACATTGACAACTCACACATCCCCTTATAAGGAACCATTACCAACCTATTAGATCCACACATCATTTCCATTAAAGGCAAGTCATACCAATATCAACCATCTCCATATATGTATGTCTTCTTCTAAACTTTCCCACACCCTATTTAGCAAAAAAAAAAAACAATTTGAGTGGTCATCCACCACAGCTTCAGACCTATCTCCCCTGTTCCTCAAGCTGCTCACATCAAATCTGTACTCAATTGAGTTGGAACCCTACGGGCGAGACATTCATCCTTTTCTACCCTCTCGTAAGAGAAAAGGGTAGCACTCGGATCTCAGTCCATTCTACCACCCATCATGGACGAAGACACTTATCTCTTCCACCGCCTCTTAAAGACGAAGAGATCCACATTTCTACCCCCTCGCACGAGGAAAGGTGACTACTTATCTACCTCCTCGAAAGAGGAAAGGTACAACCTCAGATTAACGAAATATAGCCAGAAGACATACTAAAATATAACCACCACCACACCACATGGTTGGTTCAACATCATAACTCTTTCACTAAGCTAAACACTGGTCACTGAAAGCCACTACCACACTTCTAATAACCCATCCTCTTCCCCTGCCTTACATGGCGCATAAAACAATTTTCCACTACATAACACATGTGAAATAGAGACCCTAGCTTTAAGGGTATCATCGCCCACCATACTAGCTCACTTCCTACTCTGGAACAAATCAAGAGTAGCTCTCAGAGTATCTCACTACTCACAGTTCGCTTACAGAAATATATTTATCTCCTATCTAGTCCTAAACCTCTCTACATGAGTATACCCAATGTTACTCAAGTAAAACATACGTCCAAAATAAACTTGGACAACGCATAACATCACAACACATATTCAATTAACACTCATAGTCCCATTTTATTAATAAAAAACATTAACTTATACATAATCTTTGTTAGGATATGTATCCTATTTATCATGATTATATTGTGTCTAGGGTTACTCTAATTATCATGATTATATTGTGTCTAGGGTTACTCTAATTATCATGATTATATTGTGTCTAGGGTTACTCTAATTATCATGATTATATTGTGTCTAGGGTTACTCTAATTATCATGTACTCTTGTATCAATTTATTCTTATAAATAGAAGATTATGAAAGGGATCAATCAAGCCCTCTAGAATTATTTTACAGCTTAATTCTCAAGTTGGTATCAGAGCGAATCGATCCCGCTCTGGTTTTTGTCTCGTAGCATCTGTCCGGCACCATAGTCCGCCCGCTGCCCGCCGTCGGCCACAACAGTCTGCCGCCAGCCACTGTCACAGTTTCGTATGTCTAAACCCTTAAGGTTTTCTTGTTTCTCGCTTGTACGATTCGTCTTCTTTAGAGATGGTGTCTGGTAGTACTATTTCCTTCTCCAGAAGTCCATCAATTACCTTCGAGAAGCTAAATGGAAAAATTATCTATCATAGTCTGTTGGCATTGAAATGTGGTTCCTTGGCCAAGGGCATTATGACCACCTTGAGCGAGATGGAAGCCATGTGCCTACTAAAAAAGCATATTAGTGGAAACAAGCAGATTTCTAGTTGTGTGCCCTGCTATGGCAATCAGTGGAACCCAAACTTCTTATATCTCTAAAGGCTTTCAAAACATGTCACTCCTTTTGGAAGAAAGCTCAAAGCATTTATGCCAACGATATTCAATGTCCTTATGACACTGCAAACAAGCTTGCATCTCTTAAAATGGCAAACCATGATATGGTTTCCTTCATGGCTGAAGCCCAATCTGCTGTCGAAGAACTCAAGATATTTTTGGAAGCGGACCCATTAGAGGATATAAAAAAGAAACTAGACAAATTTTACATGGTGTTGATCCTTCATGCCCTACATCCCGATTTTGATAATCTCAGAGATCAACTTCTGACCAGTCATGAGGTCCCCTCCATGGAAACATTGACTACTCGTCTTCTGCGTGTCCTGGTACCTCAAACTCAGGAAGTGCGTGAGCTAGTGGAACCACTCCGAAGACTGAAACTTCTACTTCTAAGTTCACCGAGGATGAATATCAAGAGTATTTAAGCTTAAAGTTTAACAGCTTGACACAACCATCTCAATCTCCCAGTACATCTACAACTTGCATTTCTCAATCCATGGAAGGTCAAAATTTATGGATAATTGACTCAGGTGCTTCTAATCACATTTCTGGTAATAACTCTTTATTCTCATCTATTTCTTTTCGAGAAAAACCTAATTTCATAACCCTTGCAAATGGATCTAAAACTTCCTCCAAAGGAGTCAATCATGTTTCCTTGTCTCTCTCCCTCAATCTCAACTCTGTCCTTTTTGTCCCTAATTGTCCTTTTTGTCTCCCTCCAGTTGACCAAAATGTTATATTGTTCAATAACCTTTGATCATAAATCTTTTGTTATACAGGAACGTGGTTTAGGGAGACGGATTGGAGAAGGATATGAAGCTGGCGGATTATACCATTTTGGATCTCGTCCAAGGGTGTCCTGTGTTGCTGCTCCTAATCCTCAAGTGCTACATGATCGACTTGGCCATCCTTATTTGTCCAAATTAAAAAAGATGTGTCCTGAACTTAGTGGTCTCCAAACCTTATAATGTAAGTCATGTCAATTAGGAAAACATGTTAGATCTTCCTTTCCTGAAAGGCCTCAATCAATATGTAATTCTAGTTTTTCCATCATCCATTCTGATATATGGGGACCTAGTCGTATCTCCTCCTTTTGTTTTAGATATTTTGTTACCTTTATTGATGAATATTCAAGATGTACATTGGTTTATCTTATGAAAATGGTGAATCTCCTACTTCAGATTCTTCTCCCTTGTCATCTCATCCTGGATGGCGACAAGCTATGATTGTAGAAATGCAGGCTCTTGACCACAATAATACTTGGGAGTTGTGCCCCTTCCCCTGGGTAAAAAGGCAGTTGGTTGCCGATGGGTGTATGCAGTTAAAGTCGGTCTTGATGGTGAAATTGATCGGCTCAAAGCTCGACTTGTTGCAAAAGGTTACACTTAGGTTTATGGTCTTGATTATTGTGACATTTTCTCTCTTGTTGCCAAGATGACTACTATTAACCTCTTCTTGCTATGACAACCATTCGTCACTAGCCACTTCATCAATTGGATATCAAGAATGCTTTCCTACATGGTGATCTTGAGGAAGAAGTTTATATAGAGCAACCTCCTGGGTATGTTGCTCAGGGGGAGTCTGGTATGGTATGCAAACTGCATCGATCTCTATATGGCCTCAAGCAATCACCACGTGCTTGGTTTGGAAAGTTTAGATCCATTGTTCAAAAATTTGGGCTAAAACGCAGTGAAGCAGACCATTCGGTTTTTTACTGTCATTCTTCTCTTGGGAAATGTGTTTACTTAATAGTATATGTTGATGATATTGTCATTACAGAAAATGATGTTGTTGGAATATCTCAACTGAAAGAGTACTTGTGTAGACATTTTCAAACCAAGGATCTTGGAAGTCTCAAATACTTCTTAGGCATTGAAGTAGCGCAATAAAAAAATGGAGTTATAATCTCCCAAAGGAAGTATGCTCTTAATATATTACAAGAAACATACATGATTGATTGTAGACCAGTAGATAGTCCCATGGACCCAAACCAGAATTTAAGGACAGAAGAAGGTGAATTATTCTCCGATCCAAAGAGGTATAGGAGGCTGGTTGGAAAACTGATTTATCTCACTACTACAAGGCTAGATCTATCCTTTGCAGTTGGAGTGGTTAGTCAGTTCATGCAGGTCCCATGTGTTGACCATTGGAATGCTCTCATTCGCATTCTAAGGTATGTCAAAAAGGCTCTCGGGCAAGGATTGTTATATGAAGATAAAGGAAGCATTCAAGTCTATGGGTATTGTGATGCAGATTGGGCAGGTTCGCCTATTGATAGACGGTCTACTACAAGATATTGTGTTTTTCTGGGAGGAAACATTATTTCATGGAAAAGTAAGAAACAGAATGTAGTAGCTCGATCAACAGCTGAAGTCGAGTATAGGGCAATGACATCATTAACATGTGAACTTATATGGGTGAAACAATTCCTTCAAGAGCTTAAATTATGTGACATCCATAGACGTATTGTGACAATCAAGCTGCTATCCACATTGCATCAAATCCAGTGTTTCACGAGAGGACTAAACATATAGAAATTGATTGTCATTTTGTTCGTGAAAAGTTGTTCACTAAAGAAATATGTACTGAGTTTATTGAGTTAAACGATCAACTCGCAGATGTATTGACCAAGTCATTAAGGAGTCCTCAGATTGAGATTATTTGTTCTAAGCTTGGTACATACAATTTGTATGCTCCAGCTTTAGGGGGAGTGTTGGGATATTTATCCTATTTATCATGATTATATTGTGTCTAGGATTACTCTAATTATCATGACTATATTGTGTCTAGAGTTACTGTAATTATATGATTATATTGTTTTTAAGGCTAATATAATTATCATTTACTCTTGTATCAATTTATTCTTATAAATACAAGATTATGAGAGGATCAATCAAGCCCTCTAGAATTATTTTACAATTTAACTCTCAAGTATCTTGTTTTAATTTCACGAGTCTTACAATCTATTCTTTTATTATGATAATAAAATATAAAAACTATTTTTTATTATAGTTATAAAATTAAAAATATCATTACATTTTAAAATATATATTTATAAAAGTTAGTTAAAATTGAAAATAAAATATATACAACATAATATATTAAAATCGGTTACAAATGGTTATCCAAATCAATATTCTTTATTAAAAATTAATAATTATTTATAGATATAGATTCGTTTTTGTTTGAATAATGTGTAGTTAATTAATTTGTATATTTAATTTTAGTTTGAAGAATTTGAAATATATATATTTTTAAAATTAAGTAATATAGAAAATCATTTCATATTTTAAATATAAAAGATATTGATTTATAACACAATACCTATAACTATATATATAACTATATAAAAAGATTTTGTTTGTGACTTAAATGTTTAAAATATAAAGTTTTACCTGTGACAACAGCTTATTTTGGACGTTGTCAGTTGTGTATATCCTTCCAACAGAATGAGTTTAATATATATATATATATATATATATATATATATATATATATATATAAAATTGTAAAACATAATTACTTTCTTAAAATATTATTCTCATAAATTAATTATTTTATAATTAATCATTTTTAAAAAAATCAAGTTATAATTTTTCTTAAAATACAACCAAAAAATATTTTTTTAACTATCTATTTTGTATAATCATTTTTAACCTTTTTTATATCAATGAAATATTTTATAAACTTTTAATTTTTTATAATATCGTTTTATTTTTTATTTTTACCATTAAAATAACTCCATCTTTTATTTTTTTTTATCAGAAACTAAAAGCGGAAAGCTCCTAAAATGATGAAAAGAATTTGAATCCATCCTAATTTATTTGTATGAAAATAAATATAAATATTTATTGATTAAGCATATTTATTATTTGAAATATACACCTCACAGTCAGGGGATTCTTATTTTTAAGTTGAAATATTCTAGGATTGTACTTCAGAAAACCAAATAAAAAGAAAAGCCGTTATAAAGATAATATGAAAGAATCTGTGAACTTAATCTCCTCCATTTGTTGAGAAGAGTAGGAATCTGATCCTTGCCTCCTTGTTGACTGTCTCAATCTCTATCCCCTTTCATGAATTGGCCAAAACAATATGGAGTAGCGTAATTTCTCCCTTCCTTTTTTTCATGGCTATTACAAACCCTAATTTTCCAAATCACATTGTATCTTCTTTTTCTACCCAACATTCTTCTGCCTAAAATTGTTATATTGGTGATCCATTTGTTTCATATTCCTCTTGTTTTTTCTCATTCTTCTATTTTCCCTTCGTTAAAAATCTTCTCTTTGCGTGTTTTTTATTTCCTTCAACCAACTCAATTGAGAAAAAAAAAGGGAGAGATTAGGCATTGTAGATTGATGGGGTGGGTGTTTTGAGTCCCGCTTATTCTTTGTTGCAGGGTTTCTGTTTCTTTTGTTTCTTTGTTACATCGACCCTTAAAAAGTGAAGGAATGGCTTTTGATTCTTCTAGGGAATCTAGCTTTTTGATTCCGCAAGAGAAGAATTTGTGCCCCTCAAATGGGTCGGTGTTCGACGACCAGTCGATCAAAAGCTGTGGTTGTTTTGGCAGTTCTTGCTATCTGTGTTGTTTCAACGGGAATTTAGGAGAGACACGTTTTGATCTGGAGAATGCAAAGGAAGTGGTTGCTGAGAAAGAGGATGACGATGATGAAGATGACAAGGATGGTGAAGAGGATAAAAACAACGGTGATGATGTTCTTAATCTGGAACTAGAGATAGAATCTACATTGGCAGCATTCTCAGATTGGATTGAGGATTTTGAATGGGATTTCCGACCTGAGGATATAGACTTTGTGCTGGGTGAAACACATGAAAAGATCGGTGATCATGACCATCTTCACCTTTTAGGTCTGGGTTGGGCTTGGAATGGCCCTGAGAATCTGCAACCTCAGGGGTTTAGTTCTAAGGAGAATGAGATGTCTGTATCAGGTGATATTGTCAAAGGGTATCAAAATTTTGATGGGGTATTTGGTGGGGGCATTGTGACTGAGGGAAGTGCAGGGGGATTTATGAGGGTTAAGCATGACGATTATTTGGTTCCAAGCACTGAAGCAATGCAAAACTGCCCCAAAATTGAATGTGACGCTGAAAGAGGTGATCCGCATGATGCTTTGTTTTTTGTCTTGGGTTACCTAGGTGTACGGGACCTTCTCTCTGTTGAACAGGTGTGCAGATCATTGCGTGATGCTGTTAGAGGTGATCCTTTGTTATGGAGGACTGTGCACATTAATCAGCCATTGAACGAAAGGATTACAGATGTTAAACTTGTAAAGTTAACCAACAGAGCTCAAGGTACCCTTCAATGCCTGATCCTGGTGAACTGTTTATGGATCACTAACAGTGGTCTGCAAAGTGTTTTACAAAGTAACACAGGATTGATGAAGGTTAGTATTTGTAACATTATCCAAAACATAACATATGTACATATCATTTATTAGCAATAAAGTGACTGACCTCCTTTTAAAACCTTGCTTGAAGCTAACCCTACATCACTAGCTTGCAGATTTGGTGTTGTTGTAACTTAAAAACTTTTGGTACCTGTTGAGTCTTGTTTAGTTATGTTAACCTTTCTTTTACATCAAAACTTTCCGAGAATATATCTTTTAAGAGCTATGGGTTTTTCAAGTTGGTGCTTTGTATATTTTAGATTTCATGCTGGCAGTATTTTATATATATTTGTTGTAAATATATAATGATGTCAATGTACAACATCTTATTGTGCCCTGGCTAATCAAAGCTAAAATTATTTTAATGTTTTCTTGCAACTTTATAAGAAACATAAGTTTTGATGGGGACAATTAATGCATCTAAAACAATTATCCCACTAGAAATCAAATTCTTCTTTTGTGTTTTGGCTTACCAATAGATCATAAGTTATTACTAATAGTTAAGGCACAACTTTCTTTGTGTAGTAGAGTCTAAGCATTACAATTCAAGTATGCCTTAACTCGCCTAACTTCTATTCTTGAAAAATTGTTGCACACACAACAGTAAAGATGAATGTGCACTACCATGCTAATGCTAATTCAATTACATTTCCTTTGCATGTTTATGAAAAACACATCATTGTGTATGTACTAGATTTTTTGATAGCTTAATTTATATTATCTTGAAATTATGTATGTATATGTCCTTTGAAACTAACAAATTTGAATGTACATCTTTCAGCTTAGTGTGCCTGATTGTATCAGAATCACAATTGAGGGCATCTTATTGAACCTCAGGGCTCTTAAGTCATCTGGAAAATCTGGTATCAAGCATTTACAAATTGGTGGGCTTGGTGGTATGTGTCATGTGACTGAACAGCAGTTTGAAGAGTTAAAGGAATTACTGGATGCTAGCAAGCATTTGCAACATGGAGATCGGAAGCCCCAATTCTACAGGAGAGAGTATTCACATATCTTATGTGAAGATGGCCGCCAAATTGACGTAGATGCATGTCCAAAATGCAAGAAAGTGAGACCTATTTATGATTGCCCTGCTGAGAGTTGTCAGCAGAAGCATGTGGCTGCTCAGCACTGTAGAGGTTGCACAATTTGCATAAGACGCTGCATTCACTGTGGAAGATGCATTAAGGACATTTATGAAGAGACATTTTGTTTGGAGACTCTTTGTTTGACTTGTTTTAATCAAATCCTGCATTGTCCAGTGGAAGGGGAAAAGGAAGCTGGAGAATGCACTATTATTGGTGAGAGGACCATGTATCAGTTTTGTCTCTATGGCTAGGAATGTCTGATCTTCATGATCTTTTGACAAACATTGGACCAGAATCTGCACATCTGGCTGTATGGTTTCATTTGTACAGCAAAGTTCAGATATCATTTGGTTGGAGAGGTACTGTAATTCCTCAATAGCTGAGCTTCAGTTCCATATCACGAAACTAATTTTTCTTAAACTGTGATAGGGAAAAAGAAAAAAGGATTTTGGAGGGGAAAATTAATTGAGATTGAATTTGGAAAACAACAAAGTTGAAAAAAGGAAAACAACAAAGTTGAAAAAAGGAAAAAAACAAAGTGTTGAGTGTAGGTGGATCAAGGGAAAAGGAGAGGGGAACTCTCATGTCCAAGAGAAGTTTCATGATGTGATGCCTTCTGTGGTGAAATTATTGTCCAAGTTTATTGAAGCAAAGCAGATGCAGATTTTTTATTCAACAATGTGGTGAAAAATTCTCAGTTATTCTTGATTCAACGATGTGGCATGCATACAGATTTTTCCTAACATCTTTGTGACACGGTATCTCCACCTCCTTTAAACTGTGAAATGGCATTCATTCAAACTAGAATGAACAATTTTGTTGATAAATGGTGATGCAGAAGAAGGGCGTGTGCCGGTACTTGCAGTGGATCTTTTATCTGGGTTTTGATCATGGAAGAAAAAGCCACTTTTTTTTAGTTTTTAACAAACCATCTTTTGTCAGAGAGAAGAAGCTACACTGTCAAGCTAACTGGGGTTCTGAGAGAAATAAATTCAGCCATTGCAGCTTTGAATGCAATGTAGTTCCAGCTTCTGGAAATTGAGAAATTATCCTTGCTGGTAGAAACAATTGATTTTTGCTGTTTATGATGAAGAAGAAAAGAGGAAGAGAAATTCTAAATTTTTGTTTTATTCCCTATTTGTTTTTATTTGGTTTTCTTTGCAACTCCTTGTCTTTTACCTTCAATAATAATGTATCTTTTGGTTCACTGGCATATGCTATATATACAATTCTCAAAAATGAAAGCATAAAATGTGGCATCTTTTATTTTCCATTTTTCATCAATGCATGGATTCAAGAGGCCCGCATGTTTGAATGTGTAACTATATAAATTTCATTGTATAAATAAAGTGTATATTTGTAGAAAAAAAAATATTATTATGTAATTATAATTTTAGTTTTTTAAAAAATAATCAAATTTGTAATTAGCATTTTAAGACTTACATTTTTGTTTTAAAAAAAATGACTACTTACTTATTTGGAAAATTATTTTATTCAAATTAGTTTTTGTTTATTTTTTTAAAAAAGTTAAGTTATTTTGAATTCAAATTACATAAAAGTTTAAAACATAACTCAAAAAATACTTAAAATAGTGTAACAATAGAACTAAATATTTATTATTTATCTTAAATGTTGAAATCATTTTTCAACATTCTATTAGAAATATGCTATATATTGTATTAAAGTATAGAAAGGATAATAAGAAAATGTATTAAAGTATAAGAGATACTATTGGAAGAAAAATAAATAAGTTACAAGTTAGAAAGAAATTATTAGAACTGCTTATCTAACACTTTTTCTTTTTGTTGGTGAGACTATCTTATAAGCCAATCAAATAAGTTAGTGATTATTTCATTAACTTTACCAAAGACACTCTTGATCTTAATCATTAAATCTAATTCATTTTCGTATTTTATTTTCTATTTTAATAAATTGTCTTATGTATATTATATCTTATACTCTCCAACTTGGATTTGAGCATTATTTGGTGACGTTATTTTTCATGTACCTCTACTTTTATTCTACACTTCTATATGTTTAAAAATTTTAAATTCAAATTTTGATTTTGAATTTTCAGTTGCGAGTAATTTAAAAATATTATACATTATATAATTCAAAACATTCAACATCAATATTTTTATATTTTGGATTAAAATTTAGAATATAAAATTTCTATTTTACAATATAAATTTTATAATTTTAATTTTATATTTTACAATACAAAAATATAAATATTTAACATTTTAAATTATATAATCTCTAACGTTTAGAATTAAACAATCTGAAATTTCTTAACGGTAAAATTTAAAACTTTCTAAAATATGGAGGTGCAGATTAAATTATAGGGTGCAGGAAGAATTTTTTGTTATTCCTATTCTATCAATCCAATCCAGGCCCACTGTAAAGAAGGTGTACCTTTTTCGGGTTGGGTCACTGAATGTTGGAGGGGAACCACACGCCGTTGTGAACCTAGAAGTTCAGAGTTTGGCGCCGTAGCATACAAGGAAAGGCAGCGGAAACCACCGTTCAGACACACCGATCTTATTCTTCAAATTGTAAGCTTCACTTCACCGTTTGATTTCTTCACATGGGATTGTTTCTTAACAGGAAACGGTTCTCTTTTTCCATTGTCAGGGGTAACATCTCTGATAATTTTATACCTATTTGTTTCTGTTGTTAATTTGTTTTTTCTTATGACAATGTTTCTTTCCTTCTTCTTTTTTTAATTTTTTTAAATTGAGTTTGGTACAAACTGTTTTCGAACCTTTTGGAAATTCTGATTGATTGTGATGTGTTTGCGTTTTCTCTATGTTGTTGGAATTTGCATTCTTTTATAGTTCACATCACAAACATGTATAAAGTGGGAAACTGAATGTGTTGATATTCGCTGGTAACTTGATTATAGAACCATATGTGTTCACTGCTTTTTTCTGCTTCTGACATGTAATTGGTATTATGAGTAGAATGTGTGTGAAGTCCTTGAATTTTTTTTTTTATTCAATTGGTCTTAGTTCCTATTCTTTGAAACGACAACTTTTATGCTCGCAGTTTTTATACTTAGTGAATTTAATTCTTTTTGTGGAACTACATTGGTTAAGACAAATTTCACATCAAATTGAGGGACCTGAACAAATTTTATCCTATTATTGTATGATTTAGGTCCTTCAATTTTTTTTGCCACAATTGGTCTTAGTTCCAGTAATTTGAAAAATATCTATGATATTTTTTATACTTGGTGAATTTCATTCCTTTTGGTCAAATTGTTCTTAGTTTTTATAATTGTTCTATAATTTCATTTCTATAATTTAACAGCTAGGAAAGATAGGCACTTATTCCTCTCTGAATCAAACATACAGTTAGATGATGTTATTAAACAGTCATGCTTTTGGATAGAATATAGATATTGCTGATGCATTCATTCACACTGATTTTTGGTTGATTTACTTCAAAATGCACAAAAACTTAATGTTCTGGAGGTGTGGGGTTGGAAAAGGAGAGGAATGATGCAATCCTTTTTTTTTTATAGCTGCAGCCTGTTAGTTACTAACACTCTTTAAGCCCCGATGATGATCTGTTTTTTTATTATACTCTTTAGGAGAAATTTTGTAAGGGAAGTAGTAGTTCAGATTATGTGTTGTGCACTTTCTGCATCTTAGTATATGTCTGAACTCTAAGCAATCAAGGTGTTGAATTCAAATTGTAAGAGAGCTACTATTCATTCTGGAATTTTCTATTTTTATATATAGTTATGTTCCATCCTGAAGTGTTATAAAATTGTCTTTCAGAGGAAAGTCATGGCTATGAACCGTGC
Source organism: Vigna reflexopilosa (assembly GCA_027742785.1). Classification (NCBI taxonomy): domain Eukaryota; kingdom Viridiplantae; phylum Streptophyta; class Magnoliopsida; order Fabales; family Fabaceae; genus Vigna; species Vigna reflexopilosa. The sequence goes on along the minus strand of CM050928.1, from coordinate 6,242,118 downwards.
CAGATCTATAAGATATATTCTTACAGTCAAAGAGGCAGTTAAGGTTGCACACCAACGAACTTATGCCACCGGAAAAGCAAAGAAAGGATCTAAAGGGGGTGGATCTGCGGATTCACCCAAGGCATCAACTCTTAGCAAAGAAGTCAAGGCAAGCACAGTTGTAGGTGCTAACATTCTGAAGGAAGGAACTGATCCAAAAATCCTGCCTGATTCAGAGTACCCTGACTGGCTGTGGCATCTGCTCGATAAACGTCCGGCACTTAGTGAACTACGTAGGAAGAATATTGAAACACTATCTTATGACAATCTAAAACGCTTTGTTAAGCTGGATAATCGTGCAAGGATCAAGGAGAATAACTCTCTGAAGGCAAAGAATTGATTTCAATGATCAAAAAGAGAACTAGGAGTATTGGGGTTGAAGCGACAGTGTGGAGTTTTTCCATTTTTTTTATTTCTTGTGATTCTGGGATTCCTGAGTAATCGGCTTACATGTATGCAGACATTAAATGGAACAAAGGCCAAAGAGTTGGATGATTTTGCACATTTGTTGTTTCTTTTCTTTCTACTACTTTTTAGTCTGTTTTTTTACCTGGTGTTTGGTAAATTAAATCTGACTGCTTTTCTTGATTGAACAGAACCTTGTCCATAATTTTGTTCTTTGCTTTATTTTGCTTTTCTAGACATTTATTATAACGTTCATTCAAGGGGATTCCTGTAGAAAAGGGCAAAGGAATGTCGCTCCCTTCAAAACTCAGACAGAATTGTGGCAACTGCGCAGTTACTCACATCAATTTTGCTTCGTTCAAGAATCACACGGTAAAACGTTGGATGAACTTTCCTGATAGAATCAAATACCACATACTTGGTAACACATTATTTAATAGAAGATCTAAATGGAACTTTTAATTTTGTACCCTTTTCTGATAGAAATATAATGAGATTTGTTGTGATTGGCATTGGCCCAATTATGCCATTCTTCTAACAAGAATGATATACTGTACTTTAAAAACGTAAACTAGTTCAACTTCATACAATATTTGTTAGTATTTCTTTCATTGCTTTACATGGGCCATGGTTTTGACATTGCAATCGAACTTCATGGGTGTAAGCCACCATCTCTTGTCCCCTGACCAGTGAACATAACTGGTGGGTGATCCAATGCTATCTCACTTTTGGAGGTTTGCTAAAAATGCATATGCTATTTCCCTTTTCGACATGGACTTGGTGGAGCCTTCTGTCCAGGATTAGTCATATACTGGAATAGGCTTGGTGAACTTTCTAATTGCTTTATCTAAAAAGGAATTTACCCTTGTAAAGTAGGGTTTGTTTTCTGTTTTCCTTTATTTTATTTTTTAATTACGAAAGTTCACTGTTGTAGTTTGCTATTCAAACCTTTGAAAATAAGATTAAATTTTTCTTCAACATAAATAGTCCCTAAGTTGCATTGAACTGATCTGAGTTAAATGTACTGAGTGCTTTAATTAAAATAAATAGTGAATTTATTTATCTTCTCACTTTATACATCATATCAAATTAGAACAGTTAAAACCTTTTGAGATCCGGGGATAATGTGTATTGGTCATGCTCTAAGTGGTCCCTGACTGCCTCCCTGTATCTGCTTTTTATTTTCTTTCTTCCTTGATTGTGGTCCCTGTACTGTGTTTACTTATCCCATAGGAAAATGTTTAATGTTTTCTGAATGCAAAGTTGGGACAGCAAAAAGTGGTTTTCTCTTTGATTTTAGAATGTATTTTTTTGAGAAGCGTGAATAGAAATAATATTATACCACATTGCATAGGTTATTAATTATATGATGTTCAAATAATTGACATGTAATGCCGAATCCCCATATGTTAGATGATATAATCTGGTAAGAAGATTACATATCCAGGATATTGAATCACTGTTTAGTGATGGTTGTTATGGCTCCCAGAGCCCATGTGATGCTGTGATTTTCTGACCCCTCACTAAAGCAAGATAGTGACTTGCTGAAGTTAAAAGAGGAGGCAAGAAAATGATACTGGAGGAGGGTGGAATTGGACATGACATGCATCATTGTTAAATTAAAAGCATGCAAACTCCTCTATACAGCTTTTGGATGTAGTACCTATATGTTAAAAGCTGCCTTTCACATGTTTGCTTTTGCTTTTCTTTTAGAGTTGTGATTCCAAGATCAGTGAACATGAGTGGTTGGACTCAAGTCACTGTTGTGCACCTAGCAAAGACAGCTCACCAAAATCTTTAATCCTAATCCCTGCCAGCATGTCCTAAGCAAGGTGAACTACCTCTCTAAAGGGATTACCAACCCTCATTCAACCCTCGTTAACATGCATTATGGCCATTGATTCTCATAATATGTTCAGCCCTCACCTTGTACATTTCAGTTGCGGTGTTAATTATTGTTCGTTTAGGAGATTTTGATGGCTTAGCTGCAAGCATGAAGCATGTATCTAGAAATACTAAACGACTATTTTTTCTTTTGTGTTGAGAGACATACATCACAAAAGTTGCATGCATCAACTTGATATTATTTACGTAGACTTAGTATTATATGTGTTAAAATTGATATATTGGGTCCGTTATTTTGACACTCATGTTTTGACATACTTTTGACAACGACAGTTGTCAACGTGCAATTGGTCCAGTTTTTTTTTTTCAAACTGGTTGAAAAAATGAATATGGTTCCAAAAATTTTGCGTTCCAATTATGCCCTTCTCCTCTTTCATTACATTTTTTCTTTCAGATTTCATCTCTCTCACATTTTGACATCTCCTGCGTTTTCCTTCTTTGGTTCGTTCTCGTTTTCCTTCTCTGGTTCGTTCTCGCATTTTGTTTTCGTTGTCCTTGTTCAAAATGGGAAGTTCCGGACAGCAACGTGGTTGGAGCAAGGTAAATGCGTTCTTCGACCATTTTATTGTCGGTTTGGGTATTGGGTTGTGTTTGTTGTCGGTTTTCGTTGATGTTGTGGTTTGGGTATAAGGTTTTTCGTTAGTGTGTTGGATTTCTTGTGGGTTCTTCGACCACTTTTGGTTTTTTGGTTATTTCCTTTGGTGTTTACCATTGTGTTGTTTTCTATATGCAGTCGACCGTTCGTCATTTTCTTTTGGTTATTTCCTTTGGATGGAACGTCGAACATCGCAGAAGGTGGAATTGCGAAGAACACACCGGGTGGAATGCCAAACAACCAATCACATTTGAAGACGTATGTCAGAATTGGATCAAGAAGGCGTTACAAAAGCCAAGCACTTAAGACTCCATACACCGGAAATGCAGGACCTAGAAAGAAAAATGAGTGATTATTGTATTGGTTTTAGAATAGAACAAGAACTTGATTGATGTTGTTATGAAACCTATTTGGTTGAATATATAGAAGATGCATGTTTGGTTCCATGTATTTATCTAATTCATAATTGAAATTTAAATGTCTACGTTATTGAAGCGCTTTATAAATTGATTTGGAAGTGATAATGTTTGTGAGACAAGAATGAATTAATGTTTGTGTTTTTGAGGGAGGATTAGGTTGAAGCTAATGTTTTGGGTCCCCCATGATGGAGGGAGAGAGCACCCATGTTTAGATTATTGAATCCAGTGAAGTTGTGCTATGTATGCTGCAAAAATATGCCTTGTAATCGATTACAAATAGGATGTAATCGATTACGCGTGTCTGATTTACATATTGGACATCCTGTTGAACTGAGGGAGCCACCAGTGATAACGTCGGGGACCACAGCTGAGTAGCATTGTGTTTTGACCCAAATCCAGTACTTTTAATTGTAATTTGATGTTGTTGAGTGAGGATATGCTTGAAACTAATGTTTTGGGTCCCCCATCATTGAGATAGAGAACACCCATGTTGAGATTATTCACAGAAGTGAAGTTGTGTTATGTATGCTGCAAAAATATGCCTTGTAATCGATTACAAATAGGATGCAATCGATTACGTGTGTCTGATTTACATATTGGACATCCTGTTGAACTGAGGGAGCCACCAGTGATAACGCAGGGGACCACAGCTGAGTAGCATTGTGTTTTGACCCAAATCCAGTACTTTTAATTCTAATTTGATGTTGTTGAGTGAGGATATGCTTGAAGCTAATGTTTTGGGCCCCCATCATTGAGAGAGAGAACACCCATGTTGAGATTATTCACAGAAGTGAAGTTGTGTTATGTATGCTGCAAAAATCTGCCTTGTAATCAATTACAAATAGGATGCAATCGATTACGCGTGTCTGATTTACATATTGGACATCCTCTTGAACTGAGGGAGCCACCAATGATAACGTAGGGGACCACAACTGAGTAACATTGTGTTTTGACCCAAATCCAGTACTTTTAGTTGTAATTTGATGTTGTTGAGTGAAGATATGCTTGAAGCTAATGTTTTGGGTCCCCCATCATTAAGGGAGAGAGCACCCATGTTGAGATTATTCACAAAAGTGAAGTTGTGCTATGTATGCTGCAAAAATATGCCTTGTAATCGATTACAAATAGGATGTAATCGATTATGCGTGTCTGATTTACATATTGCACATCTTGTTGAACTGAGGGAGCCACCAGTGATAACACAGGGGACAAGAGTTGAGTAGCATTGTGTTTTGACCCAAATCCAGTACTTTTAATTGCAATTTGATGTTGTTGAGTGAGGATATCCTTGAAGCTAATGTTTTGGGTCCCCTATCATTGAGGGAGAGAGCACCGATGTTGAGATTATTCACAGAAGTGAAGTTGTGCTATGTATGCTGCACAAAACTGTCTTGTAATCGATTACCAATAGGATGTAATCGATTACGCGTGTATGATTTACATATTGGGCATCCTGTTGAACTGAGAGAGCCACCAGTGATAACGCAGGGGACCACAATAGAATAACATTGTGTTTTTTCCCAAATCCAGTACTTTTAATTGTAATTTGATGTTGTTGAGTGAGGATATGCTTGAAGCTAATGTTTTAGGTCCCCCATCATTGAGGGAGAGAGCACCCATGTTGAGATTATTCACAAAAGTGAAGTTGTGCTATGTATGCTGCAAAAATCTGCCTTGTAATCGATTACAAATAGGATGTAATCTATTATGCGTGTCTGATTTACATATTGCACATCCTGTTGAACTGAGGGAGCCACCAGTGATAACGCATGGGACCAGAGCTGAGTAGCATTGTGTTTTGACCCAAATCCAGTACTTTTAATTGTAATTTGATGTTGTTGAGTGAGGATATCCTTGAAGCTAATGTTTTGGGTTCCCCATCATTGAGGGAGAGAGCACCCATGTTGAGATTATTCACAGAAGTGAAGTTGTGCTATGTATGCTGCACAAAATTGTCTTGTAATCGATTACCAATAGGATGTAATCGATTACGCGTGTATGATTTACATATTGGACATCCTGTTGAACTGAGGGAGCCACCAGTGATAACGCAGGGGACCACAGTAGAATAACATTGTGTTTTTACCCAAATCCAGTACTTTTAATTGTAATTTGATGTTGTTGAGTGAGGATATGCTTGAAGCTAATGTTTTGGGTCTCCCATCATTGAGGGAGAGAGCACCCATGTTGAGATTATTCACAAAAGTGAAGTTGTGCTATGTATGCTGAAAAAATCTGCCTTGTAATCGATTACAAATAGGATGTAATCGATTACGCGTGTCTGATTTACATATTGGACATCTTGTTGAACTGAAGGAGCCACTCGTGATAACGTAGGGGACCACAACAGAGTAGTATTTCACATAAACAAACCTTGACATCATTCATCAATCAACAAACATTTGTACATTGAACATAGACAACCTTGAAATCAATATTTGTACAATCTCTTCATATATATCAAAATTAAAGTTTCTTCATATACATTATTGTATCTTTCAATGTGTATATAAACCAATTGGTAGAAATCTATATTTCTATCAAAACAAACTACACTACACTACATTTTTACACTGGAGAACTATCCTACAACAATCCATACACCTCTAGCGCATCCAGTAGTCTTATGTTCTCATCGTCCAGGATCCAATCACGTACGTATTGCTTTCTAATTGCAAGCAATTCCTCTTGAAATTAAAATATTCCAATTGTAAGACTTTTGAAGGCATGTTAGCAACAATCTTAGACTTCCTAGGAAAGAAAAAAACAATCAAACACACAAATATATACAACCTACACACAACATCAACGTCTATGTTTTCGTCCAACACAATGACATTAAACATGTCAACCAAATCCTTCAAAGTTGTGCTTTTTTTATTAAACATTTCTCCAACCAAACCAACTATACATTCATCAAAGGAGATTTCTAAACCACCTATGTCTAAACCAGTGGTCATGAAAACATCCAAAATTGTAAATGGAACCAATTGATGACTGACCCTAAAGCTAACATCATGTCCGGCCCACCTACATACCATAACCTTCAATAACTCACAGTTAACCTCCAAAGCCTCACGTAGGTCCAAACACCACCTAAATTGTGTCATCGCAATTCGTTGTACATGGACATCTCTCAACAAACGATTCATTTCAACAATGGTTGATGAATCCATAGAGATTCGAACCCGCCACTACAAAAGATTACGAAAACATTGTTATTACTTACCAAAAAATGCGACTATATAAAAGACCAAAACTTTAACTCACCTTTGGATTTTGGGACGCCATTGCAAGTGCACTTATTTCATAAAAAAAAAACCATTGGCGGAGAAAACGGTTAGGGTTCACAAAAAACACAAACAAAAAAAACTCAAAAAAAAAGAGTAGGTTCGACATCTTTTACTTACCAAGACAAGCGAGACAATGAGACACCGGAAGAGACCCAATGGGAGAGACGAGGCGAATGAGATAGTTCAAGCGAATGGGAGAGACGGGAAAGTGAACCAGAGAAGTTTCGGTGAGATGAAGTGATTCCAGACGATGGCAATGGGAGAGACGAGGCGAATGTGAGAGTTCAAGCGAATGGGATACACGGGAAAGTGAAGGGGAAAGTGAACCAGAGAAGAAAAATGAAACCGCCAAAATGATATTTCATATAATGACATTTCCAATTATACCCTCCTCAGATTTTTTAAAAACGTTTGTGAAATGATGCAATAGTTTGACGCCACGTGACAGGTGTCAAATTTGTGTCAAAGAAATGGTGTCAACAAAACATTTTCCTTAGATTAAAGATGAATGTAACTAATAATTATATTATATTATACTCAAGGGTCGAGGAGATGACACCTCAACCAACATGTCAGCACAAGAGGGGATATTCTCAAGTACTCATGTAAGCATCATCGCTTTAAACATAAATCATGATAAATAATATTGAATTAAAGGTAACTAAACAAGTTATGTAATCTTAAAATAAGGTTTATCTTGACTAAATAATAGTGAATTAAATGTAATTGAACAAGTTATAAAATCTTAAAATAAGATAAACCTATAGATCTTAAGCTGAAGAAAGGTAGGACCAATGTAGGTACTATATATAGTCCCTGGTCATGAGGTATGTCAGTAGATTCATTTATTACTATATTTTCATTGATAGTTATGTTAACTTAAATGTCATAATATTTTTATAAGTTCTTCCATTAAGAATATTCTAACTACATTGGAAGAGGACAAATCGACCTAGAGATAAAGAGAACACACTAGTTTGAAGATTCAGAAAAAAAGTGTACACGTATAGTTGCAGAGACATCTCAATCCATCAAGAATATATATCAATCTAACCTAAACATTATACTAATTTAACCAAAGTATTGTGATCTTTAAAGAAACAGTTAGGATGTCATGTGTGTCCAAAAATTTTCACCTTTTTAATAGTTGTACCAAGCTTAGTAATTTTCACTTAACCAAAAATTTGAATTATTTAACCAACTATTTCAACTTGTTTAACCAATCAAATTTGATCGACATACATAAATATATGTTGATAGTTGATTTTTCATGTTATTAAAAGAATTTTAAACTAATATGAAATAGCAAACTAACTTTTATAATAATTTCACAGACAAATTTTGTTGATAAAAGGGGATAAGTCTCTCACACACTTGGATTTTTTTTTAAGAAGCTTGAGGTGATTGGAAGCATTTAGAACTCTAGAAGGAAATTCTTCTTGACAAAGGGTTTTATAAATTTGTTTTTTCTTCACTGGAGGATATGAGAATGATTTTGGTTGTTGCAACTTAAAATTTATTTCTTGATATTCTTTATGTTTTTGTTTGAACAAAAGATTTTGTCCCAGCTTCTATGAAACTCACAAAAACTTAATACTGTATTTGTATACATGACCTTCCTTTGGAGTATTGATAATCATAATCAATTTTCTCAATAACATGTGGAATTGACATGCCATTATCTTTAAACGATTATACTATGTCTCAAAGTTTCTTTGCTTGAGTCGTAGTTGATGTTGATTTGTTATCTGATTTGCTAATCAAATTTTAGTGAAAATGTCATGATTTGCATTTATTGTTGATATCAAGTATGAGAAAAAAATTATATTTTGTTCAAATTACAAAATGATTGGTCATATTGCAAAATATTATAGCATGATGCCAACATTAATGGTTGGGGAGAGAAAACATTTGGAGTAAAAAAACAACATTATCGTCCTAAGATGGTTTATACATTGGATGGGACTAAGGGTTCTCTAGATTCAATTCTAGTAATTCATTTGATTCTAATGGTTGGACCTATGAAACATATGAAGCAACTTGTGAGCATGTGGTTCAACCTCTGGTGCAATTTGTGGTGCAACTTGTTTATAGTCATTTGTGGTCTAGCAACATCTTAATATGGTTCAACCTCTTGTGGTTCCTCTTATATTGGTGCAACCTTTTGAGTTTCTTCATGTTGTTCAGTCACAAGTTGAACTTGTGGTGGTTAATCATGATAATATTTATGTGGAAAATGAAATAACCTAGATGTTTTTAATGGTGGTGTGCCAATGAAATCCGATTCTTTGGTTGATATGTCTTCTCTAGAGATTTCACTCCAATTGTCAATAGTTTGTAGGGTTTACAACAACTAGATTTGCCTTATAGTAATTCTGAGACAATTTACAATTTTTTTATATCTAAGGATATTACTTTTGTGGAGAAATTAAAATTAGCTTTTAAATTAATAAATATAGTTAATGAGAATGAAAAATATAAAACTAAAGATGATAATGAGTCAGTTTAAACTATTAGAAAACCTAGGGATAAACGACCAAAGAAAGTTAATGTTAAACCCTCAAAAGTAAAGATTAAAAAAATGAATTCTTTAATTTTTCTAAGCATATGAAGTTCAAAGTTTCTCGTTTGTTTTATAGAAAAAACTCAGTGGGAGTCATTTTACAGAAATTATAAAAACCCCCCTAAATTAAATTCAACCAGAAAACTCTTTTAGAAACAATGAGGTTATACAGTAATTGACGATGGTAACAAGAGAGAGGGGCACAATCTCCTCCCTCTAAATATTAGAAAAGAGAAGAAAATAAGAATAGAAATGTTACTAAGACTATTACTTACGCTTTTGAGTAAGATCTCTTATTTAATGGAATTTTTTAAACTAACAAAAAGTTGTGGAAAAGTTGTGGATTGCATTTATTTGATTGTACTCTCACGATATTTTAGGTTTTTGAATAAATTCCGACTAATAATATATTTCTATTAAGAGGAATAATAATACCTTTTGTCTCAAATATATTTTCAATTCTTATAAAATGCGAATGTTGTAACTTTATATTTTTAAATAATTTCTTTGTTTAGTTTCTTACGAGTTAAAAATTGTTATTTCAATCTTTAATATTATGCGACAGTAGTTAACTATTTACGTATTAAGCAAAATATGAACAAGCAACACTTTTAAAAAAATAAAATTTTAAAAATGTTATTTATCCATCCTAAAATATGTTAGGAATCAAAATTAGTGATTTTGACTTTTTAAGGAAAGAAGGAAAAATGTTTTCTGAAATTAAAAGTTATATAAGAGGAAAAAGGAATAGCTTTTTATTTTGTAAAAGTTAAAATTAAAATTCCCTCATTTTACAGATATTAAAAATATATTTATGTTTACTTTTAATTATCGAACCAGTTGTTTTAAAATATTGTGGTCAAATAGTAGAAACTTTTTGTATAATAATATTTTGACAACATTTTTTTTACAACATTTTAATACCATTTACATGTTATTCTGTTATTCGTCGTGTTTATGATTATTATTATTGATTATAGAATAATTTTGGATCAATCACAACATAACAAATAAATGATATTAAAATGTTTTCAAAAAAATATTTTCAAATATTATTATTTTTTTATAGATATTCTGACGAGAGGCTCATCAGCTATGTCACCACGTGTGCTCACTCTCGTGTCGTTCACGTATTCGTAATATCATAATCTCAAATTACCTCATGCCTACTACATCTTCATCATACATTAATGGTTTAATCTCACCAGAAGTCCCTATTTTTGTCCAAAATCTTAAATAGGTCCCTTTTCTTTTTGACGTATCAATTGAGTCTCTATTAATGTAAATTTGATTCAATGAGAGGTCTTCCGTCAAATTGACCTAACGGCAGTTAAATATCTGCTTGCTTGGCCTGCAGAGTTCAACGAGTACTGACACGTGGAAAATTTATTGAGTTTTTTTTAACTGATAGGAAATTCAGATAAGGGCAAAAATGGAAGTTAGTCTTTGTAAGTGTTGTGACCTTTAATTTGGGGGAAAAAATTGGGGGAAATCGCGTTAGGGTTGGTATTAGGATTTCTTTGAAGGTGAAGAACATCGTCTTTGAAGGTGAAGAACATCGTCACAATTAGCGTTCTTTGTTCGATTACAAGCGACATGGCTCCTTGGTCAACAACATCGTCTTCGAAGCGCGACGGTGCATGTGCGAGTTGGTTGATTCGAAGAGATGGATAATGAATTGCAGAAGATAATGAGTTTAGAAAAGATATCGTGCTGCAGGATGTTGTGAACGATAAAATCAAGCACTGCATAAAGCTTGTGGCTGGAGATGCAGATGAGTGTTCAGTCTCTGCAGGGACTAGAAAATGCAGGATCTATTAGTTTGTGAAACTAGATTCTTTTGAATATTGTTTCTAAGTTAGATGAGCCTGGGAAGCAAGGAATCTGTAAATTGAGTTGCAATTGTTCTGAAGTTGTGAATTCAGTGAGGTTATATGTGGATTCTAGTTGGTCAAACATTGCAGTTCCAAGAGCCAAATGCAGCAAATGGGAAGATTCAGTCTCCAAATTTACCAATGATTCATTAAATCGATTGTTCAGTGGTTGCTCAAGCACATTCTTCTCATTTGAAAGCAAAAATGTTCTTATCCACCATGCCATGCTTCCCAAATGTAGTCAAGTTGATTATATTTAATATAGTTAGATGAAATAATTTGCAATGGCAAATTATCAATTATGCAGATCAAGTTGCAATGTTATGTTATATATTTATTCTGATGTCATGTTTTATTTTTCTTACTCCAAGTTGCATTAGTATTTAACAGTAATGTAAAAGTTTCTCTATAAAAGTTCCAAAAATACGAATTATGTTTAGTTTAATTCTTTTAAAATCATTTATCTTTTCTCTTATAATATCTCTTTTTTATCATTGTAATACTTAAAAAAAATATTAGACTAAATTTACCTTAAATAAGCATATACATTTTTTTTTAACCTTAATCTTGAGAAATTTAAGTGTTAAACTTTAAGGTAGGAATATTTCGAATTCGATTATAATTAAAAAAAATGGATTTAAATATAAATAAATTCTAATAATTTTATTTTATTATAATAATATCATCCTAAAAGTGTCCTTTAATTAACTAATTGAGCTTTTATGTATTGAATATTTTTTATTAGATAATTAATAAAATTAAATAATATTAATTAAAAATAGTATTAAATTTGTCTGAAAGTGTTCTCCGTGCATGACTTTATGGACTACTGCTGATAGAAGAAAGAAAGAAAAAGAAGATGAAGAGCCAAACGCAGCTTCCAAAGTTGGTCACTCTATTCAGATTCTGTGTTCCCATTTCTTCTTCTTGTTCAATATATTGCATGAATCACATCGCTCTGACTACTACAATCAGTATCTTTCTTCTTCTTCTCTTTCGATTTCAACCATTGCTCTCTATTTTCTTGTTATAATTTTTCTTGTCTTTTCTCTGGTTATCTGACTCAATGCACCGTGGCACTTCGAAGACGATGTTGTTGACGAAGGAACCCTGTCTCTTGCAATCAAACAAAGAACACTAACAGTGACGATGTTCTTCACCTTCAAAGACGATGTTCTTCACCTTCAAAGAAATCCTAATACCAACCCTAATGCGATTTCCCCCAATTTTTTCCCCCAAATTAAAGGTCACAGCACTTACAAAGACTAACTTTCATTTTTGCCCTTATCTGAATTTCCTATCAGTTAAAAAAACTCAATAAATTTTCCACGTGTCACTACTCGTTGAACTCTGTAGGCCAAGCAAGCAGATATTTAACTGCGTTAGGTCAATTTGACGGAAGACCTCTGATTGAATCATATTTACATTAATAGGGACCCAATTGATACGCCAAAAAGTAAATGACCAATTTAAGATTTTGAACAAAAATAGGGACTTCTAGTGAGATTAAACCTACATTAATTTATATTTTCTTTGTTTCTCTATTTGTATGATGAAGAGAAGAAATAAAAGTTTTCTGGTCATAAAAAGTGAGTAAAATATAAAATATGTATTGTCAAATTTTGTAGAATATTAATGCAAAATATTTCTATATCTATTTAAATATTATGTATTTAATTAAGTTTCATGTTTATGGTAAATTTTGATATTTTTAATTATTTTTTATTATAATTTTTATTACTGAGTAATGAAATTTTTTATATGATACGATTAAGTTTCTGTCTTTTAATAATAGATATGTGTTTTGTTATTTTGTTTATTATATGAGATTCTCTAATTAATATTAAATTTTATTATATTTAAAGTAAACTTTGTATTATTTTCATTGAAAAGTGTGCTGAATAATAAGAATTATCTCATTAACTATTTAATTGTTGTGATTGGGATAATCCATAGTTAGACTATATAATGAGATGGAAGTATTTGAAAAACATAACAAACAACCTTATTATAACGGGTTTTCAATGAAAATAATAATGTCGTTATATATTAATTATAATTTGATTCTTATATACATAACTTCATATTTATTAATATATAAAGAGGAGGAACTAAGATGAAAAATTACAACCAAGTAAACTAGTTAATAAAAAACTAAATAATAAATATTCAATTGAAAGATAATTCTTTTTAAAATATTTAACAAGTAAACTAGTTAATAAAAAACTAAGTAATAAATATTCAATTGAAAAATATTTCTTTTTAAAATATTTAACAAGTAAAAAAATTGTAATACAAAGTTAATTTAAAATATACAAATTTATCAAAGACTTCAAACGAATTTAATTAATTCAACATTTAAAATATATTTTCATTAATATCTCAAAATCATTGAAGGAGATTTTCTCTTGGTTTTTTTTATTTAAAGAAGCTATCTTAAAAATAATTATTCCGGAATAACTATAACAGTGTCATGTTCTAGTCAGAATATCTAGTCAAGTATTTGGTTCAAAAATTAATATGTAAGATTAAAATCCAAACATAATTATATCGATTGAATTAAAAATAGTCAGTTTTTTACAATTATACTAAAAATGAAAATAGATAATATCTTAGGTATGAAAACATATAATAAATTAATATGATACAACTACTTCTTTTCGAGACAGTATATTATTAACACACCTGACTAAAACCTAAAGAGAATTTTAGTTTTTGATTTCTTTGTTATTGTACTAAAATGAAAAGGTATGAAAAAATAATTGTTTACCTTAAAAAACTTTTTGTAAAATGAAATTCAACTCAAGGAATAGAAACGTGTTAGAGAAGAAAAATCCAACGACAATAAATCTAAATTAAAAGTACTACAGTTCGTGGCTTAAATTCTCATAGCACAATCATGCACACTTTTATGTTTCTGAGATGTTTTGAAGTCTACTCTACATACATGAATTATATTAGGTTGAAAATCTTACATTAATATTTTATAATATATAAGTGAATATAAATCTTATTTTACAAATTAGTTTTGTAAGAATAAATTAGGTTTAAAATTTACTTCTCACTATAGTATCAGAGTAATGTGTTGAGTCTTATTTTAACAAAAGTAATGGTTTATTTGACATATTATATCATATATTATCGAAAAATTTACTATTTATTAAATTTATCATATCACTTGTTATCGGACCACATATTAATGTTTAATCTTATGTTCGATATATATATATATATATATATATATATATATATATTTTTTGTTAAATTGTCTTATATATAGTTGTTAGATCTTTAACTTCTTCTTTACATTATAGTTGTTGTTGTTGGAAAGAGTTAAAGATGAACAACAACTATATATAAGATGATTTCACAATATATAAGATGATTTCACAATATATATGTGAATATAAATCTTACATTCCAAATCAATTTTATAAAATTAAATTAGACTTAAAATTTATTTTTTAACATTTTTAATTTAAAATATTAAAACATTCGATTAATGAATTTTTTTTTAAATAATGTTTAACTTGTTATTTTTAACTAATGTAATATTTAGATTCGTAATTAAATTATTTCCTATACTTTTTGTTTTATGGTATAAATTATAAGTTTATAGGTATGAAAATTCTCTTAACTAAAGAGAAATTTTCTCAAATTCTATGATTTGGTCATTGCAAGTTGCCATGGCAATGGCATGAAATAATTGGTTAATTAGGCCGACAAATTTTGATTTATATGTTTTTAAGAGTTGAAAGTTTTAGGTCCATAACTAAAGTTAGGCTCATAAAAGAACAATTCAACTACTTTTAGAGGCCGGTGGGTTAGAGAGAATATTACTTAGAAATCCCCAAACAATACTTTATTGTTGAAAGGAAGTTAAATATTTCCACTTTCTTTTAATAGAAATGCTAGTAAGTAATATGATTTCATAACACTCTTTTAAAATTTATTAAAACTTAAAAAAAAAAAAAAAAAGAAATGCTAGATCTCACATCTTAATTAACAACTTCATTTCACTGAGTAGCACTTCTCAATTTCCTAACCCTTCTCTTTTAATCTAAAATAATAGTATTTTAATTTTAAATATAAAATTATTTCAATATTTTAATTACTATTTAGATTTTTTATCATTAAAATATTATAAAAATTGTGTTTTGTTTTATAATGTATTTTATGAAAGTTATTTTAAACACTTTTCCCAACAACATGTAGAAGTTATGTTGTGTTATAATTCACAGCGATTTTTTTTTTGTCAAATCCTTCATATTTTACATGACTTTTATGAAATACAAGAATTAAATATTTCATAATTTAATTTAGATTTAAAACACAATCTTTTATTATAATTTCGAAAAAGAAAACACATTTAACATTTTTGTCATACATTTAGTATTTTTTTAATTCATTCTTAGTTATGTTTAGGGGTATAAATATTATTATTTAAAAAATAAAAAAAAAATATTATTTTAGAGTAGACATAAATACTTATTACACATATACCCTACCAATAGGGTAAGATTTAAATTCAGTTCAGCTCAGTTAAAAAACCATTTTCCAAATTAAGATTTGAACCCCTCATCCCCTCTGATGCAAGACCTACCACATCATTTCTTTATCTTAAATTAATTTATGAGAAAGTTGTGTAGAAAAAAATTGTGTGAGATAGTAGAATTTCCTTTAAAAGATAGCGTGAACTCAACGCATCTTTTATTTTCATAGATGCTATATTCAATATTGCAAACATGTGTTGCTGTCTAATTTGTTGCCAAGTTATGATAAAGAAAAAAAGGTTCAATTCAATACACTTTACCTAAAACATTCCTGAAGAATGAGTAAGCAAATTATTATTGTGGTTGAACAATATTGCAGTGCAAAGATGTGAATTGTAGAACAAAACTATCACTTCAACCATATCCTCACAGAATATTATAATTCATTGTGCAGAAACTCTGATAATTTATTTTATTATTATTACAAGTTGCAGAAAAGATGCTGATGGTCCATTGGTTCTGTCTCTGAAAATGTGAAGCAAAAGCACCCTGCTTCAGTTTAGCCTCTATAATTACTTCAATACCTTTGTCAACAGTTAAATCTCATTTCCTTTGGTTGAAATTCCTGCTTCTACCATCATTGCATCCAACCCCTTTCATTATTATCCATGTCCTTTGCATCCAACAAGATGTTCATTGTTCTGAACCGTAATCATCAATGAGATTTTTATTGGCATCTTAGAGTTCCCTTTTGAGATTCCAAGAAGAAAAAGGTTTCCTTTTTTTTATTTTCTTGAATATTACATCCCTTTCTCATGTTATCTACTGCAAATGGTCTTGTGATAACTTTTATAAACAATATTCTTCTTTGAAGTGTCTGCTACCTTTTATGTATTAACTTTGTGAGAACAATTATGGCTGTTTCCATTCTCATACCATCTGTTTGATATTATTAATTGGATCACATCACCAACCCACGTAACCAGCCTGAGGGACCATTCTTTTTCCTTGTGGTGCGCTTCTGATACTTATCATACTCGATTACTGAGTGTTTTAATGGGATTTTGCAACTAGCACTGTTCAACCCTTTAATCAGTCTCATGTGTGTGCTTTAGTGCTTTTCTACATTTCTCACATGTGAACTTTGGTTCCCTTTATAACTTAATTTGTTCTTGTTCAATGTTATAATTCCCATGTAAGCTTTCTTGTGTTGTTGTATCAGTTTTCTATATTCCTCACACAGGTCCAGCTTCTATCTGTACTCTTGTTTTGTTCTGCATCATCAGTTCCATTCCACCCTCAATTACTCTCTTTCTTCTTCCCCTTTCCCTTTTGCAATCATTAGTTTGAGTTGGTTTTATTTTGTTGTTCTTGTTTTCAATTATTATCTGCTTTCATATTGGTAAAGTTGTTACTTGTAAGAGTTTCAAATCACTAGAGTTTTTAGCCTTTCCAATCTTGTCAATGGCTCCTACATACTTTCCTCTTCGTTGGGAGAGCACTGGGGACCAGTGGTGGTACGCATCACCAATAGATTGGGCTGCTGCAAATGGCCACTATGACTTGGTTCGTGAGCTTCTCAGAATGGACAGTAACCACCTTTTCAAACTCACTTCCCTGCGCAGAATCCGGCGGCTGGAAGTGGTGTGGGATGATGAAGAACAGTTCAATGATGTTGCAAAGTTTCGGAGTGAGGTAGCACAGAAGCTGCTTCTTGAATGTGAGTCAAAGAAAGGGAAGAACTCTCTCATCAGAGCTGGCTATGGTGGATGGCTAATGTACACTGCTGCCTCAGCTGGGGACTTGGGTTTTGTGCAAGTCCTTCTTGAGAGGAACTCTTTGCTGGTTTTTGGTGAGGGAGAGTATGGTATTACTGACATACTCTATGCTGCTGCCAGGAGCAAGAATTGTGAGGTTTTCAGGTTGCTATTTGATTTTGCTGTTTCACCAAGGTTTCTATCTGGCAAAGGAGGGGTGGTGGTGGAGGAGCATGTTGGGGACATTCCTTCTGTCTATAGGTGGGAGATGACCAATAGGGCTGTTCATGCTGCTGCCAGAGGAGGAAATCTGAAGATTTTGGAGGAGCTTCTAGCCAATTGCTCTGATGTTTTGGCTTACAGAGATGCCGATGGATCAACTGTTTTACATGCAGCTGCAGGAAGAGGCCAAGTTGAGGTGATACTCTTGTTTCTCATCATGAGTTCTGTTTCATTTTGTGCATCAAATGTTTGAAGCTACTGCTGCTCTTTGCCTTGTTTCTCATAACCTGTTTCATATAACTATTCTGGTGGTGTTAGCGACCTTTTAAAAGCTCTTTTAACATATAAAGTTTTGTTTTGTGTTGATTGAACATATAGCATTCAGTACGAAATATCATAAGCAACAGAGTTATTATAATCTCTGTAAGATCATTATTGTTCCGAGTAGTTCTTGCATGATCAAATAGACCACATGAAGAGGTAGTTACAAGAATCAAGGAATCCTCTTGTGTGACCTTGCTATCTCTTTTTATAACTATTTTCATTCATTCTGAGCTTTTGATTGGTTGTGCCTATGGGCATTCTGCAACAATTAGTTTTTGCTGTGGTGGTATGGCATTTCAACTCTGAACAATATTGCCTCTCGTGCAGGTTGTTAAATATCTTATATCATCCTTTGACATGATAAACTCCATAGACCATCAGGGTAACACTTCTTTGCATGTGGCTGCTTCCAGGGGCCAATTAGCTACAGCTGAAGCTCTTGTCTCAGCATTTCCCACACTGATCTCTCTGAGAAACAACTCTGGAGAAACTTTTCTCCATAAGGCTGTGTCTGGTTTTCAATCTCACGCATTCAGAAGATTGGACAAGCAGGTTGACCTTTTGAGAAACATGCTGAGTGGGAAGAACTTTCATGTAGGGGACATCATCAATGACAACAACAATGATGGAAGAACTGCTCTTCACATGGCCATCATAGGCAACATTCACACTGATCTTGTGCAGCTCCTCATGACTGCTCCCTCAATAAATGTGAATATCTCTGATGTTGATGGCATGACCCCACTAGATTACCTTAGACAACACCCCAAATCTGCATCATCAGATATACTAATAAAAAAGTTGATCTCAGCTGGTGGAATGTTTGGTTGTCAAGGTCATAGTTCAAGAAAAGCCATAGCTTCACACTTGAGAATGCAAAGCATTGGAAGCAGTCCTGGGACATCATTCAGAGTCTCAGACACTGAAATATTTTTGTACACTGGCATTGAGAATGTGTCAGATGCTATTGCTGATCATGGAAATGGAGGAGTGAGTTCATCTTCATCAGAACACATTCCATATGACCCGAACGCTGTTGAAAATCGCGTTTCAACAGCTAGCAAAAGGCCTAGTTCTGTGAACTATGCAGCAGCAAGGTTGAAGAGAGCTCTTCAGTGGTCTAGAGTGAAAGACAAGAAATATGAAGAGAAGTTCAAAAGGTCTACAGATGAGGGTTCAGTGGACTCAGTCAGGAAATGGAATAACAGTTTTGATGAAACTCCAACCCCACTTAGGCAAAGATTTTCTAGACCAGTTTCACTTCCTAACAACAAAAGAACTCTTTCTGTCAGGAGTCAGCAGTCAAGTCCAAATGCTAAGAAGAGGTTTGCTTCAGGATTAGTGCATGGAGTGATGCAATCCATGCCACAAGTAAAGGTTTCAGGAAGATCCAGGTCTAGTTCCTTTTCAAAGTCATCAATTTCTTCACCTAGATCAATAGACAAGCAAAAGGGCATTTACATTGACAGTGACATTGCTGGGCCATCTAGCTTAAATCAACCACCACCTGAGGATGATGAATCACCAAAGTTGGTAAAGAGAACTTCAGTTGGTAGGAAGTTGAGGGGCCATTACTTCTGCTTTGGTGCACCTGGCCTTAATGTCAAAAACACAGTTCACAGGCGGCAAGAAAGCCAGAGTTACAAGGCTCATGCTGTTGCTGTGGCTTAACTGGATGAGCTTATATAGATAATTCCTGACCAGGCTAATTCAACAAATAAGGGGAAAATCTGCTTTATCAACTTTAAACGTACCTGTTAAGGGTTGCTAGGGGGTTCTATAGTTGTAAGTTTTTATAGATATATTTTGTTACTTAAGGAATAGCTCATCATCCTCAAGTCCACTTTGTTAATGGAAAACTTATGTGTTAAAAGTATGTTTCTTATCATATTGGCATCAAATTGCCTCTATTTGGTGCCTAGTAATGTAAGAATTAGCTTTGCCAATGTGTTATTTAATCCTTTTGGCTATTGCAGTCATCTGCATTTTTGCTAGATGAGTGACTTAGTATTCATGTGCATGAATGAAACTCAGACATTAAGCCTGTGAGACCCTTCGAAAAGGGTGAATGGAGAATAAAAGCACATAATACTCTTAGAAGGATAGATTTAGCAAAAGATGAAATGTGAATGAATGAATGCTAAAACAATGAGATATCACTGATGCAAAATTATGATTTTAAGACAACTTACTATAAAAGTTGCTGTAATTCACTTGTCATAGTTAGTGAGAAAGTATGTCAAAGAACATCGTCTACTGATAACCTGGTAATCTAGCACTTCTTTTAACCGCTGTAGCACTCATATAAGCTACCAGTATGAAACAAGTACTAGACGAAAGTCATAAACCTTTGGAAAAGCTATAAATCATGATGCTCTAAAACATACAACCTACAGTAGTCCTTTCTCGACACGTGCAAAAGAAAGCGAAGGTTCCAAGATAAAACTAACGAGTCTCATGCTTGGGAAAAGTATTGAAAATCCCTCAAGTGATTAAGCTGTAATTTGTCTTTCAGAAAACTTAAATATAGAGGTAACTTATCATTGTAAATCCTTCATTGTTATCAAGTTATATCTAGAAGTAAGAAGTGTATAGTTTTATATTCATTTGTTTGAGTTTAAACCTTGTAACCAGCAACAACCTTAGTCTTGTATAGCTGGAAGAAAATTTGTGTCTTTTTTCTAAAAACATCTAATGTACTTATGTTTAAACTTATGAGGAGTTTTAGTAGATAACTTGAAAAGACTTTGTATACTTAGCTTGAAGAGGCATATGTACTCAGGTAGTCAAGAGGGGTTTTATGTACTTATTGTATGTCATAAGTGTTGTAATAATACTTAGAATGTCATGTGATTAGTGAAATCTTTTTTATTGACTTTTGAGAACAAGGAAAAAATCGAGTTGGAGTCAATCAATATAAAATTATGTTATTGTTTTTTTTTTTTTACTACATTTTACATTACTTGTTGGTTATCCTATTAAAAGATTTGTAAAAGTGCTTTATAAAACGTTACCTTGATTGGAGAACTTTGGTTTTTTAGGGTTGTTCTCGTTACATGGCTTCTTTCGTTGCTTCTTTGGATAGTGCAAGCCAATTTTCTCTTTTCAATGAATTTCTCAGATGGTACAAGAATCGTCAGAAGTCTAGTTCCACTGCTTTAGTTGCACGCACAGGTATATCTTTTGTTGGCCTAACTCAACCTTCTTCTCTTGGACCTTGGGTTCTTGACTCAGGTGCCATAGATCACAATACTAGTAACAAATCTTTGTTTTCTTTTTTATCTTCTTTGGATAATTTACCTATGGTTACCATGACTGATGAGTCTAGGATCTTATCTCATAGTGTGTTGGTACGGTTAATCGTTATCCATATTTAACTACTGATAATGTTCTTTATGTCCCTAGGTCCCCCTTTAACCATTGATAATGTTCTTTGTGGCCCTACGTCTCCCTTTAACTTATCATCCATTAGTTGTCTAACCTGTTCTCTTGGTTGTGTTATTTCTTTTACCAAAAATTCTCTTTGTTTACCGGAGTTCGGGACAAATAATTAACATTGAATGTTAGTCTTATGGCCTATATCTGTTCTTCTACACATATTGGATTCTTAATTGATTTTTGTACTTTAAAAGAATATTTTAATTAAGATTTGTTATAATTGGGTTTATTGAGTGTGAGAAACAAAAACATGTTAAAAATAGCTTTTTAGTTGCATAAATGTTCTTTTGATATTTTGAGATGTGTTAGTGTAGCTGCATCTAAATTGAGCTCATGGAGGTGTGAGGATAAATTCGTTAAAGTTTCATGACACCTTAAAGATAAAAAAAAAATCCAAAAAGAATAACTAATAATTAAAACCACAAGATGTGAAGCCAAGAATTGCATAAAAAGGATAAGAAAAACATGAAAAAAATTTGGCTAAGCTCTGAAGAAGGAATGAGTAACAAAAATGAGACCTTGCGGTTTTCTCTATTTTCTCTACAAAAAAATGGCTTTGATAATTGATAAAAATTTATAATAAAAGATAATTTGAGTAAAATATATCTTTAGATATTTTATTTGATATTTTTAAATAATGACCTTATTTCACTATATTGATAAATATTATTTATCAAATCTTTTTGAATAGTTGCTCCTTGTAATCTTCTTTCTGATGATGCAATCTCCTCCAATTATCTTATAAATAATCCAATATCTTCAAGATTTATTTGATTGTTGTGGAAATATAAAAATATTTGAGAAGATCTTTGTTAGATTCAAAAATATCTTAAAGATATTGGACTATTTAGAAGATAATTAGAAGAGATTACATTATCAGAAATAAGATTACAAGGAACAAAGATTCAAAAAGATTTGGCAAATATTATCTTTTGATATTTATTGATATAGTTAAATAAGGTAATTATTTAAAAATCAAATAAAATATCTAAAGATATATTTTCCTAAAATTATCTTTTATTATAAACATTTATCAATTATCAATGCCTTTTGTTTTTTTTTTTTGTAGAAAAAATAGAGAAAACGACAATGTCCAATTTATGGTGTTTGTTCCATCTTCTTAACATAGCCAAATTTCTTCACTTTTTTATGCTTTTCTTGCCTCTTTTTTTCATGAAATAGTTGTCTTGACTTCTTGTGATTTTGATTATTTTCTATTCTTGGATTTATCTTTGTGTCATGAAACTTTAACTAATTTATTTCCATACCTCAATGATAGTTGTAGTTGCATTAACACACATCAAAATATCCAAAGAAAATTTATGCAACTAAAAAGCTATTTTTAACATGTTTTTGTATCTCACACTCAATAAACCTAATTATAACAAATCTTAATTAAAATATTCTTTTAAAGTACAAAAGGAATTAAGAATTCGATATTAAAGGCTAAATGAGGGTATAAATATGCATTCATCACCCAGTCTTGCCAAATTGCAACAACTTGTTCCTCATTTTTCCAATTTATCTAATTTGTTGTGTGAGTCATGTCAATTACGGAAACATAGTCATAGTTCCTTTCTTCGTAGTGTCTCACAATGTGTTGCATCACCTTTTGCATTAGTTCACTCTGACATTCAAGTACCTAGTCGTGTCAAGTCTAATTTTTGTTTTCAGT
Source organism: Vigna reflexopilosa (assembly GCA_027742785.1). Taxonomy (NCBI): domain Eukaryota; kingdom Viridiplantae; phylum Streptophyta; class Magnoliopsida; order Fabales; family Fabaceae; genus Vigna; species Vigna reflexopilosa. The sequence goes on along the minus strand of CM050928.1, from coordinate 6,219,116 downwards.
ATTTTGTTACTTTTATTGATGATTATTTCATATGCACTTGTTTGTTTTTAATGAAAAATCGTTATGAGTTAGTGTCTATATTTCAATCCTTTTATAATAAAATTAAAAATTAGTTTGGAATTTCTATTCGAATTTTGCAAAGTCATAATGGTCGTGAATACCTTTCTGATTCTTTTAAACATTTTGTGACTTCTCATGGCATTCTTAATCAAACTTCATGTGCTTATACACCTCAATAAAATGGGGTGGCTAAGCGCAAAAATAAACATCTTGTTGAAACAACTGGCACATTTTTAATTCATGGTGATGAGGTTCCTTAACATTTTTGGGGTGATGTTATTCTTACTGCATGTTATCTTATTAGCCGCATCCCATCTTTGGTTTTAAATAACAAAATTTCTCATTCTATTTTATTTCCTCGTGCACTTCTACATCCCTTACCTATTAAATTTTTTTGTCTATAATTTTTCTCATAATTTGAGTCTTGGTCTCGATAAGTTATCTCTTAGATCACACAAATGTGTTTTTTTTATGATTTACTCGATAAAAAAAGGATATAAGTATTTATCTCCTTCTTTTAATTATTATTTTATTTTCGCTGATATCACCTTCAATGAGTTTTTTTTAAGGGTCCTTCTTATTCTAATGTGTCTTCAATTGTGGTCTTTTCTTGTTTTCTTTCTTTTTCTTTTTTTTAATAAAATTTTTATTTAATGACAGTTTTGTCTAATATGAATTTATTAAAAAAAAATGAATGTACAAATTTAAGATTAACAAATGATAAAATTATGATGAAAAATATGGTCTAAAAATTAGCTAAAATAAAATGTACAAAATTGGGATTTAAAGAATAATAAAGAGGGAGTGAAAATTAGGTTTACATTATTTTATACAAAAGGGTATTTTATGATAAAATTTTTAAGAAAATGTATAAATTTCTAAAAGACATGTTAACAATTTTTTTAACAACTTTTTAACAATCGGTCATGTGTTACTAATTTATTGGTTTGTTTAAATTTATTTTAAAAAAAAATAAACTGATCTATCACAATCTACTATGTACAAGTTGTAAAAAAATTGTTAAAAGAAGGTTTTGGATTTCCAAAGCCATGTTTGTAGGCAGTGTTTGTATGTGTTATTAAGGTGAGGGTTTTGTTGTTATTAGAACTTAACAACATGGGTGTACAGTAAGGAAACGTTAATCCGAATTGTAAAACATTGATTTGGGATTAACTATACGGAATTAAATTATGAAAATATCAAGGTTATTATTAATTCTGCACACTATCAATTTTTTTTCCAGCACCCTATCATTCCGGATTTCATCTTCCGGAACATGTTAAAACAAATTTGGAAATTTTTTTTCCTAAAGACAATCACCAAACTTCTATTATACGGAACAAAAGTTTCAAAAACTTTTGATGTGGTACAGCCAAAGATTTGATAGGATGCATGAAGCAATAGCCAAATATCAATCTGAACGAAGTTTTTACAATTCAATTATCCAATCTGAAATTCAAAAAGACTTAAATATTTACTTTGGTACCTTAAGGTTTATCGGTAATTTTTAATTTAGTACTCAGTTTTAAAAATATAAACATTGGATCTCTATATTATCAAAATCGTATAACTTAAGTGATGTTCGTTAACTTGTAGGAACGGGTTAAATGTTAATTAACATGGCAAAATACATTTTCAATGTGACAAAATTTAAATACTTTTATTTATTTACCTTAACCAATTTAATTATTAATTTTCATTCCTTCTCATCCCAACAAAACCAAACCCCCATTTTCTCTCTCTGTTTTCCTCTTTTTCTTGTTTGTGTCAAACATGACGATGATGATGGGATTCCTGTGGAGGGCAAAGTCTGTGGATCGAATCCCATTGCTGGCGGTGGCGATGCGCCGCGAGGTCCACCAAGGCGGAGGTGTTGCAGGTGGTGGAGGTTGACATGGCGGAGTACGACGTGGCGCTGAAGCACTTCGATGACCTAATCCACAGGATCATCGTGAAGAAGGCCACTCCGGACTGGCTACCCTTCGTGCCTAGTTCCTCATTTTGGGTCTCGCCACAACCATCGCCTACCAACGTCGTCGACCTCGTCCGCAAACTCACTCGCAAAGACGATCTTCCCAACGATTCCCCTCTCCTCTCCACCCTCCGCAGTTGGCCCTTGTCGAATTTCTTCATCAATGGTGACTACCCTTCTCTCAAAATCTAGAACTTATCCATGCAGATATATGTGGTCCCATCTCTCCAACATCTAATAGTAATAGAAGGTATCTTCTACTATTCATTATGATTATAGTAGAAAAGCATGGGTATATTTTTTGGCAGAAAAATCAGAAGCGTTACATTCCTTCAAATGTTTTAAGATTATGGTTGAGAAAGAGATTGACATGTCTATTAAGTGTTTACGCACAGACAAAGGGGGAGAATTTCATTCAACAGAGTTCCATGATTTTTGCAAGCAAAATGGGATCAAAAGGCAATTGACCACTACTTATACTCCACAACAGAACGGAGTCGGCGAAAGGAAAAACAGAACAATGATGAACATGGTTCGTTCCATGCTATCTGATAAAAATATTCCCATGTCTTTTTGGCCAGAGGCAGTGAACTGGACAATTTATGTCCTAAACAGATCTCATACATTAGTTGTGAAAGATGTTACACCGCAAGAATCATGGAGTGGAATGAAACCCTCGGTTGCTCACTTTCGGGTCTTTGGATGTGTAGCCCATATGCACGTTCCAGAAGCAAGAAGAACAAAACTCGATAATAGAAGCATCACTTGTGTACTGTTGGGAATCAGTGAGGAATCTAAAGGCTATAGGTTATTTGATCCCTTAGCTAAAAGAATTCTCATAAGTAAAGATGTGATTTTTGAGGAAGACAAACAATGGGATTGGGATGGAACACAACCTGTACCAGATTTAGAATGGAATGGTGATGCAGAAATAGATGATGCAGAAATAGATGATGCAGAAGTAGATGATGCAGAAATAGATGATGCAGAATTAGATGCAGGTGAGAATGAAAGAAATGATGTTGCAGAAATAAATGCAGAAAACAATACTGATGTTGGAGAAGAATTCTAGCAAAGGAGAAGATCTTCCAATGAAGAAGAAGATCGAGTACGAGTATCAAGAAATAGGCAACCTCCTACATGGATGGATGATTATGTTCCTGGAGAAGGTCTGTCGGAGGATGAGACCCATATGGCATTAATGGTGTCAAATGACCCCACATGTTTTGAGGAAGCTGTGAAAAATCCAAATTGGCGATGGGCTATGGATGAAGAAATCAAATCCATAAAAAGGAATCAAACATGGACACTCACTACACTACCTATTGGAGCTAAAATAATTGGAGTGAAATGGGTCTACAAAATCAAATACAATGAACATGGCAAAATTGATAAGTACAAGGCTAGATTAGTGGCCAAGGGGTATTCTCAAAAACATGGAATTGACTACACAGAAGTTTATGCACCAGTGGCAAGGATGGATACAGTAAGAATGATTATTGCTCTAGCTACACATAAAAATTGGCAAATTTTCCAACTAGATGTTAAGTCGGCTTTCCTTCATGGTGACCTTAATGAGGATGTTTATGTGGAGCAACCAAAAGGGTATGAAATAAAGGGTAGTGAGCATTTGGTTTATAAGTTGCATAAAGCTTTGTATGGCTTAAAACAAGCCCTGCGGGCTTGGTTCAATCGAATTGAAGCTCATTTCATTAGTGAAGGATTTCAGCGGTGTGACAACGAACAAACATTATTCACCAAGAGAAACAAAGAAGGAAAAATTATCATTGTAAGTATTTATGTTGATGATTTAATTTTTACTAGTAATGATGAAGTCATGATGTCTGAGTTTAAAAGCTCTATGTTAAGAGAATTTGATATGTTTGACTTGGGAAAGATGAGATTTTTCCTTGGGATTGAGGTGCTACAATGACCTGATGGTATTTATATATGTCAAAGAAAATATGCATTAGAAGTTTTGAGCAGGTTTGGTATGTTGGAAAGTAATCATGTAGGCACGCCAATTGTCCCAGGTTTCAAAATGAGCAAAGATGGAACGAGAAATTTTGTTGATGAAACTTATTATAAGCAGTTGGTTGGAAGTTTGTTGTATCTCACTGCCACAAGACCTGATATGATGTTTGTTACATGTCTCATAAGTAGATATATGGCAAAACCACTGGATATTCACCTGCAAGCAGCTAAAAGAGCCTTATGATACTTGAAAGGAATTGTAAATTATGGAATTTTTTATAAGACAGCAGAAAGTGGTGAGCTATTAGCTTTCACAGACAGTGACTACGCAGGGGATATGGAAGATAGGAAGAGTACATCTGGGTATGTATTTTTAATGGGGTCATGTGTTGTCCTATGGTGTTCCAAAAAACAACCTATTGTAACTTTATCAACCACGGAAGCAGAATTTGTAGCTGCTGCTGTTTGTGCTTGTCAAGGAGTTTGGATGAGAAGAATCTTAAAGGAGTTGGGTCATTCTTATGAAAATTGTATAACTATGATGTGTGATAACAACTCAACCATTAAATTGTCAAAGAATCCTGTTATGCACGACCGCAACAAGCACATTGATGTAAGGTTCCATTTCTTGAGAAATCTTACTAAGGAAGGTGCAATTGAATTAGTTCATTGCAAGAGTCAAGATCAATTGGCTGATATAATGACCAAGCCATTGAAGATAGAAGCTTTTCAGAAGCTTCGGAGGTTGCTGGGAGTGTGTGATATGTCTGATATAATTTCTGATATAAACTAATTGTTTTATAGCATTTAGTTTAAGGGAGGAAATGAAGAAGTTTGCAGCAGTTTTATTTCTGTTTTGAATAATATCTTGGTTTACCAAGTCTTTAGGGATATTTGCTAATTTTTCTCATTCCTGTAACCACTACTAGCTTTATTTTCGGTGGGTGGTTTTAATTGTTTAGAAACTGTCATTTGGCTATTTAAAGCTACGTTTACCATTAATAATAAGTGAGTCAATTGTCTCTGCATCAGTGCATTTACAATCTTAATTCCTAACAAAAAGGTTAAGAGTAATCTTACTCAATTATAACTTAATTTGAAGTAATTTTCTTTTTACTAATATCTCTTTTAATAATATTTATAAATATTTGACATTTTTATTTGCTTTTTTTTATATGAAAATTATTGTTATTTCTACTGGTTCATGAATTGTGTTTTAATAATCTTAGTGATATTTTACTTAATCTTTAAAAGGTTTGGTACATTTCTATTTTTATTTTAACTACTTTATAACACAAACAATAGGTAAGATAAACTATTTTGAGTTTGTATCTGAATTATGAAATTATGGAATACTGATGATATTAGAATTATTGGTATTTTTTTTATCGTATTTGAATTAGTTGTCATCGAATTTCATTGGTTGTGAATATGATCAAGGGTTTTGATTGTTAAATTAAGATATTTAATTAATGTGGAAATTCATTAATGTGGAAATTCATTTCAAACTTATAGGAATAGATAAAATAGTTCATTTTGAATTTTGGATTATATTTTTTAAAACTTTGTAGATTTGTTGATTTTCCCTATTTGAACTTCAAGTTGCTCAAGTGAAACTTAAATAAAGATATCATATCTGATGATATTTTCTCAATCAAAAGTTAAAAAATAATAATTAAATGAGTACTGATAGATGATAAATCACCTAGCAAGATACCAAGAATTGTACTACTAAATAAGTAAGATCAATTATCACTAGTTGTTACCAAATACCGGGTATCGAGTATTATACTTCCCAAAAGCCTACATTTTTTCCTTGATAAGTTGCTCACTGAGCTAAGGTAACCCCTAGAGTACCTCCTTGTGCTTGTCGGACACACTCTCGCATTTGGTAACTTAGCCAAAAAATAGGTAGAGGTGCTCACAGGTAAACTAGTCATTGGGCCTCTAGACCAATGGGTCCATAATTGTGGTTCATTCATATCGGGCCATGGTCAGCAAAATTACACCTATAAATATTATTTCAACTGTACTTTGACTTCACTTTTTGTATTAATTCAAATTTGACTAGAATTTATGACCAAGTACTAACTTAAGCGTCAGAGGATCTTTTGTAAGCATCCTACCATTCAATAGAGGACGAAGGAGACTTGGAGGACAAGTACTGGGTAGTGAAGAGTTCGTGCAGTAGAAAAAGACTTTGCATGATAAATTCGGATTTGCAAGAAAAATTAGTGCCCACCGTGGGGCCAACAAGTATTTTGTGAAGAGAAGTTAGTTGTGTCAAGAAAAGGATTTGCAAGTATGGTTTCCACAAGAACAAGAGCTACTGGAGAAGTCGGCCCTGAAAGAGCCCTATAATTCTTCGATTTGTTGGAGACAAGGCATCTCAAGACAAGGCATCTCGAGCCCTATAATTCTTGTTCCCATTATTATCATAAAAGTAGGACCGACCACTCTGGTTAATCGCCACCTGGAAAAATCTTTTTTTAAAGTTCTTAAAGGAGTATGAATATAAACCGGATAATGGAGCCTTAGGCTTCCTTGTTAATGAGACCCACACCATTGGTTCTCGAGGATGTGTGTAGTAGAAATATAAAAAGAATTCAGGAGAAGGGGTTAGGTACAAGGATTTATAAAGCAACTTAAAAGCTTGGATGCAGCCACATCCGTTGAGATGTAATTATGTCACGACCACATTTAGAAGACGAAGAACACACATTGTGAACTCGTCAAATGGCAATTGAACATGAAGTTGTGTGAAGAGGTTCATGTACACATAGATGAAGTCGTCTCCGTTGCTCTCTTTGTTGTGACAAACACAACCAATGATGCATGCCTTCTGCAGAGATACAATGTCTATCGACTCCCCAGGTTCGAGTACGTAAATGCTCGATAGCCAAGAATTCAATATCCGAGACCATCTGAAGTCTGACAGTTAGGCTCGGACCTCGGTGTCCACTCAATCGTACCCTTCTCTCTTTTCCCATTCGATCTCGGCATGTTCTTTAAGGGGGGTCCGCTTTGTTCTCTCTTATTACCTCCATGCTTACTCCCAAACCAAAGGAGGATGTGGCATCTAACGATACTGCACCCGACTACTAACACTACTACAACTACTTGATCCGAACATACCGTTTGTGATGACAACTACTTCACTTCAGCAATACACCTCTTGCAGTCACGAACAACAACAAAGCTCTCAAATAATTTAGTGGAAAATTATGTCCATCCTCATCCCTATTTATAATGTGGTGGTGTCGAATCATCTTTAGACCTAATAGGTCAAACCCATCACAAAGCAACCTATGAAACACCTTGTTCAAGGCAACTTTTTGAATTTTATAACGTTACTACCCCTTCATGGTAACATTTCATTCTCGAACCTTCAAAACTCTTAACAAGACACTGCTTCGGTTTCTACACCTACTCCTATCAGTCACATCCTCTCAGATTTAACAACTCATCATTCAAACATTTTCGTCACTATGCTCCTCGAGGCTAGGGGGTTACAATACCCACAGGAATGACCAAAGATAATAAATTTTCTTTACAAAATTATTTTGCAAAGTCACACATTTCGACTATAGAACACTAACACCTCACCTCAATTACAGACTAGGCTGACACTCTTTGCATGTCTTCAAGACATGAAAAAACTGGGAGGCTAGTGTACTGTATATGGCTGATGACCCATCAACCTTGCTAACTACAACCTTTAAAGACAAGGACATGATACCCTTTACCGAGCACCTAATGTCAAGTAAAATATAGCCAGTATAATTAGTAGGTTGACTAGTGGATAATTTATTGAGGATGGATCACTTAGCCGAATATCAAGGATTATACACTAAATGGATAAGATCAGCTATGACTATTTGGTACCGAACATTGGTATTGAGTATTATGCTTCTCACACCAAAGCCTGCATTTATTCTTTGATAACCAAGTTGCTCACTAAGCCAGGGTACTATCTACCGGTATCTCATCGTGCTTGCCGAAGACACTCTCACATTGGATAACTTAGCCAAAAAAACAGGTGGAGGTACTCAAGGTAAGTTGGCCTTTGGGCCTCTGGACGAATGGGCGCATAACTATGACCCATTCATATGGGGTCCATAGTTAGCAAAACATGCTTATAAATATTATTTTAATCGTACTTTGACTCCACTTTTTGTATTAATCCAAATTTGACTAGAATCTCTTATCAAGTACTAACTTAAATGTTAGAAGATCTTCAGTAAGTACCCTATCATTCGGTAAAGAATGAAAAAGGCTTGGAGAACGAGTATCAAATAGTAAAGAGTCTATTGAATTAAAAGAGACGGCTACTAGATACGTTCGGTTCCGAAAAACAATAAGCATAAAAACATGAATGTTTAAAGAATAAAAAAACCTAGCAAAAGAGAAAAAAATATTAAATGAATCCAAAATATTTTTTTCTCAAAAATAAAAGACAAAAACATTTACCTTTAAACTTCAAAGAAGCAAACCAAACTTCAATAAATAAATAAAAAAACAAAAAAAGTCTCTTCTGTTATTTTAAACATATAGAAACAGGGAAAAGAACACAATGTCTTTCGGAAAGCAATTGTGAGAACAACAAAAATGCATAGGAATGAAAAGAAATAAAGCTAATGCATCAAAGAAGAAGAAAATCTAGGACAAGGTGGGAATGATCGAGAAGCTGATAATATTTGCGCTTAGAAGAAGGAGAAGAAGAATAGAGAAGCTCATAGAAAAAATAAAAATAAAAATAAAACCAACAAAAACCATAGGTGTTAAAAGTACTATGAGAAATTTCTAATTTTTTCCTACTCCAGTACAAACAAAGAAATAGTGAATAACATCTAAAATAATGGAAAAACCTTTAAAATGTACACATGTCTACAGGATAAGCATGAGTAATCTATGTATTTTCGCAGCACATAGATGAGTAAATAACAAAAAAAAAACCAATAAAATGACCACGCGTCCAGATAATAGCTATGGACAATTTAGATTTTTCCTAATACATTCTTTTCATAGCTATATAGTTGACAGGGTCAATATATTTTTAAGAAAACAAAGAGTAATTAGGTGATTTGTGTATATTGTATTTTACTAGAAGTGAGTGGTTTGTAATGTGTTGATTTATTGTTGAAGTGTGTGTAGATAGTTACTTTTAACATTTTAAATTTTCTTTTAATTTTAAAATATAATTGGAGATAAAACAAAAAAATATGAAATATGTTTGTATATTGTTTATTTAAAGGTAAAATAATCTAATTAAAAAATATACTAAAAATAGTTACCGAAAGATTACATAATAATATAGATTATTGTTATTACCTCTAATATTCTATTTGTCTTTATCAAATTAATTTGTTTTAGTTTGATAATACTTGAGGGGACTTATTCGATTAATATTAACCAATATTTCACCATTAAGTATCTTTGGCTGGAATTTGAGAGTTTACCTTAAATGTATAATTAATACCTTTTCTATAATACTCTCTTAATGTGATAAGCATGTTACTAATCTTTCTCTAATTTCAAATCATCATTACATTAATAAAATCGAGTAATGGTGATGTTTGAATTTAAATTAATCTAAGGTTTGAACATTATAGTATTTTGGTGTCAATGTCAAGTGCTTGGGTACATAATTCTTAAAACGAGTTCTTACTATTCAATCTATGGCAAGCAACACAGAAAAAAAAAATGTCAATTTTGGACGGAACCATGGAAAGGTATTTGAGGTGGACTTAGGTGAACACAAACGACAAGTGGCACAACATGATGTCGACTGTTGACTAAGATTATTTTTCTATGTTTTCGACGAAAACTTAGATTATTCTTACAATGATGTTTCATACCCTTTATTTTCTTTTTCCACATCATCTTTTCTTTCTCCATATTTCAACAGTGGGCACTGCCATCACAATAACTAGGTCGAACTTCACCATTGTAATTTTTTCTTTGCATATGTTTGTTTACCTTTGTTCAGTATTGATAATCTTTATTTCAATATAAGAAATCTTTATATTTCCACTACCTAATAATACTTTGCTATTTGACCGAAAATATTAGTAGACCGTAAAATCTCACTAATATTTTAATTTAATATAATACATCAATACATTAATAATTTAATATTTCCTTTTTAATTACTATCTACATATTGTTAATAATAATTATTACTATGATTCTTAAAATGAATAAAAAATAATGTACTTTTATATTTTATTTTATGTTCAGTAGAAATAAAATAACTTATCTCTGATTTTTGTTTTCTATGTTTTGTATATGAATCAGAAAGGCTATGTTTTCTACTAATTTATTTCTTCCATACTCGATATATAAGAGCTTAATTATTTACACTTTGTGATACTTGGATCATAATATGAAATTCATTTGGAAAATTCATTAGCTTACTGTTGGTGGTGCCGGAGGGATTATCATCATTGCTTATCTTTTGTCGTGTTTTTTTAGCTTATTATTAGTAGTGCTTTGGTGTGAATCCAAATTCTTAGAGTATTTTTTTATTTTTGTAAACGAGGTCTTAAGTGATAATTTTTCATACGTCATGGAGTTGACTGCTAAAAAATATATATTTAATACATATTTATATAAGAAAGTAATTCTATAATTAGAATGAATAGTTTTATGTTATCATATATTATTCATAAGTATTTTCCTGCTTGTCCCTTTAACGTATATAATTTTTTGTTCTATGAAAAAAGTTACATGTTAAAAAAATAGGAAGAAACTATTTTCTTTTTCTTTTGTTAATGAAGTAAAAAACAAAACAGAGACAAATAATTTTTTTGAAAAATGTTTCATTGAATATTCTATGTTGTTCAATGAGTGACTTTGGAAGGGTGAAACACAATAATATACAATCAAATTTCCTTATAGAAAATTAACTTGTGAAAATAGTGTTCAGGGAGGGTTTAGATATGACGTGTTGTGAAAAAATAAAACATTACCATCAACTCAATTTTTTTGCATAGAGAATGTGAGCACATGAAATAAACTACATAAGAAAATACAGTTAAGAAGTAGTTCATGTGTTTTGTGTGGTACGTGAAATTGTAAGTCATTTATTTTTTCCTTACAAGCTGGTCGCATGAATATAACAAATTTGTGAAACTTTGGATGGGAAGATCTTTTGTTAATAATAATATTATACAAATACACTACCAAATTTGTAAAATTTAGTGTTTAAAATCTCACATCGACTAGAGATAAAACCAATTTATAATATATAAGTGAAGTTCAAATACAGACTATTTTATGGAGATGAATTAGACTTAAATCCATTTTTTAATATGTTATCAAAGTCATAGTTAGATATTTTTTGTTAATCATATTAGTATACATATGTGAGTGACTATTGCAGAAAACATTTGGAATCATAAAAATAATGTTATTTTCTAAAAATACAAAAGTAAATGCGAAGAAAGTTTTCAAGTTAGCACAAATTATAACATGTGTGATACAATAAATGTTTTATACTAAATACTCAAATACGCAGATCCAACTTTCATGACTTTCTTCTAAATATGTTATAGTACGAAAAATTTGTTTTTGAATTTTATTAAAATGGATTTGTCTGCAAAAACAAAAACATCAGATTTTTTTTTTAAAAATGTTTAAAAGTATTGTTCCTCGAGTCCAAAATAGATTTAGTATACACCTTGAATAAGAAATTTGAATTCAATTTCATTAAGTATTTAGTAAGTGTTGTTAATGACAATGTTCATGCTTTAGCACTCAATTTTTATTTTATTAGCATTTAGCTACAAAACCTCTGATGTGAGTATTATTCTGCAAAATTTGGGTCAAAGGGAAGAAAACAGCTATCGCAAAAATAGACTTCAAAGTCAACGTTTTTCCCTTTTAAATTTCAATGTAACTTTCGAATGGATTATTATATCGTACAAATTTCACGTACGTCACGTCTCTCCTATTTTGACTCTCATTCTCTATGCGTGAACACACTTGTTCAAACACTATTCTTAACAAAACTCTTTTTTTTTTCTTAATAGGAATCCAAAATATCATCTAATTCATTTACTTCACCACTAATAAAATTATATATATATTTGTTATAAAACATAATTACATGTAAAAATAGCGTGTTTAAGAATAATAAAGTTCATCTAAACTAAACCAATATATTTATTAAATATTAGATATTTAAAAACATTCATTTTTAATAAATATCTATTTTAAAAGTAAGCAAAACTTAATATTACGTGTAAAGATTGAATTGCAATATATTAATACTGTTTCAGAATTTCAATTCACTGTAGTATACGTGTAAAGATTGAATTGCAATATACTAACATGTGAAATGGGAACTCATTTCACAGAATTTTCGTACAAGAAATCACTTCAAAACATATCGTATGAGGATTAAACATTAACTAATCCAGTAATAACTTCCTCTATTTCGTGTTATTCAATTTTCTCTAGCGAATTTATTTTATATTTTTTTAAATATGAGTTTGGTCTCTCATATTTTAATTTTTTTTATTCTAATAAATTATTTCATAAGAATGATATATGAGTAGAATATACTTGTCCATATAAACCACCACCTCATTGATACATTTGTTATTAAAAAGTGAGTTTTAATGCCTAATCGTGGGATTTCCAACACAATGGTAGAAACATAAATGTTTACTTAGAACTCGTTAGGATAAGTTCTAATCATAACTTTCCATATTATAAAGTGAGTTTTAATGTCTAACTCAACCTCACAAACTGGCTTGTTGCACCTCATTTATATATTATAAATTGACCTTATCTCTAGTCGATGTGGAACTTCCAATACTTGCATATTTTTCATTACTTTCTAATTTTATTTTATTTTACTTCAATTTTATCGTGAAAATGTGTGGTTGGAAAGAAAGGAATAGAAGAAAACAAAATGATAAATGTAATGACATGTAAGAAGAAGATTTTCTCTTTCCTGTCATCGAATGTTTTTTAGATTTAGTCAAGATATGACTCACTTTATTTATAATACATTTAATTTTCTTTTCTTATTATTATGTTAAATGTATTCTTTTATAGATTTGTTTTCTGAAGTGTTAACATCACTCTCGAGAGTGAATGTTGATTATTTCTTCACTAAGAACATGTAGCTCTAGTGGTATAGTTTTGTTGTTCAAACTATATGATATGCTTCACGTGATATACTCACAACTCAAGCGAGAAGAGACATAATTTTGTTATTCTCTAAAAAGATGACATTAATCGAGGAAGTTTTGCTCAAACATCACTCCTTTGTTAGTATTCTTATGTTTTAATTTAATTATTTTCATATTGGTTGTTTTGAATTGGAAGTTTTTTCTTTCAAAAGTTATTTGGATGTATCTTGAGTGAAATAAGATTATTGATTGTGAATATTAAATTACAATATCTAATCTAATGATACATTAAGTTATATTGATAAATGTATCGGGTAATAATAGTCTATAGATAATTTTATTAATCAAGGATAAAGTGATTTATACACAATAAAATGTATATAATTTTTGTTACATATATGGGATTTATACCAAAGTGGATAAATCTTCAAAACTATGTATTATGACGTGTTAATATTTGAATATGAACTTAATACTATATTAGTCTTCCAAAAGTAATAATTTAATATATATGTTTTGTTGATTATGTGAATTGACTTTGGTATGCTTGGTGTGTAATATGTTAACATGAATTTTAATATGTTTGAAATGTTAATAGGTAGTTCACTCCTATTTTATTGTTTTGTCTATAAATCTTATTTGGTCTCGTATGGTCAAACACACATAAAAGAAAAGATGCATCATTTACAAAACACACACACAACCCATTCAAAATGTTCATGATTTTAACAAGTTACAATAATCAATACTACTTTATCAATTTAAAACTTATATATCTCGATTTACAAATAAAGAATATCATTATATAAACAAACAAAAATTAATCTATTGAACTCAGATGTCACATATTCATGTTGAAATCTATACGTACAAACTATAAAAATAAAATAAAAGGGAAAAATTAACTAATAAAAACTTACTAAGAATTATTTTAGACTTATACTAAAATTATGATTTTTTTTTTAATAAATAAGAGACCGTGAGTTTTAAAATGAGAAGACTAATTATCTTAATAACATTGTATATTATTATTTTTAACTTTGATTTTCATACAATAGTTAGTTAATACATCATATTTAAAAATAATATATATATATATATATATATATATATATATATCCAATTAATAATAATGATTTTAATAAAAAATTATTTCAGTCCAATTTAAGTTCGATTAATAATCTATTTATTATATCTTAATTATCTTGTTATCTTCATATATAAAAACTAACGAATTTATTGAATCTTATATATATATATATATATATATATATATATATTATTTTACTCAAACTTAAATATATGAAAATTTATAGTTATTCATTACTAAATATTTCACTTTTTTATTCGATTTATATTCTCTTACTAGCTCATCTAGAAACTCTTCATTTGTGTAAAGTAAGATTAGTATATATATTTATTTATTTATTTAGTTGTCTGTATCATTATCTGTCTTTTCGATTGTTTTGTTTTGTATGATATTCTCGGCTATAAATACCCACGCATTCCCGTATTTGAAAACTGAGAGCAACCTTTTGTTTTTTGCTCTAACAATCTAACTTGGAACACAGTTTGTTTTGTTCTCTGTCCTCTGTTTTGCAAAGATTCTGGGAATCTCATTCTGCAGCCATGGCAAGTGTGGAAATCGAAGCAACAAATGGTCACACCTCTGCTCCTCACAGAAATACAGTGAGTTTCTCTCTCTCTCTCTCTCTCTCTCTCTCTCTCTCTCTCTCTAATTTATCATATGGTTTATGCAAAAGAATTGTTGCAGTTTCATCACACTTTCTAAATCAAACACTACCATTTCTATCTCTGTTCTTCACCATATCTCACCATGTACTCTGTTTCATCTTTACTCTCTGCAATTGCTTTTCCAATCTTCATTCTCCCTTTACCTGTTCTGTATATGCTTGGATTAATGTTTGCAAAATTAAGTTTGTGAGACAAAAATCTCACTTTTGTAAAAATGAGTTTTGTGATGACAAAACATTAATGCTTGCAAAGGCCCACACTTCTTTAGAGGTTGCTTATTTTGTTTACTAAGCATATAAGTGTTTTTGAAAATTTGGCATTAACTAAAATTTTAATATATATTAATTTTTAAACTTTAAAAATTAATAAAAATAATCATTTTATTTAATCATGATAATTTTTTTTATTTATCAAATACGTTTCATGTTGGTAAGTAAAAGAATTTAATATAATTAAGTTATAATAATTATATCTTTTTACTCTCAAAATTTAAAAATTAAAATATATCGAAGTTTAAGATAATTTTTTTTAATTTTTTATTAAATTTAAAAGAAAATATATTTAATCTAAAATTATATATCTCAGTTAATATTTGAATTTATTATATCATCTTAAACGTGAATACATGATGGATGATAGAATGTGTTAAAGTTTTGTATCAATTGTAGGAAATATATTTATAATTTTATTATGGGTGCTCAGATGATCAAAATGAACATTTTAAGTTTAGATATTTTGTGAATGATTTATGATTTATGTGAGAGAAAATTAGTATTATAGTGCAATTAATCTGTATCGTGTGAACTAGGGAAACTTTATGATGCTAGATGAAGTTGTTTTCCAAACACGCAGTTGAAAAACTGCCACGATTTTGTTGTGTTTTCTTTTCTTTTTCCTTTTTGACCTCTTATCACCTGATATTGAGATTGAAAAAAAAAAAGGTTTTTGCGGTCTTATAAAATTTAGGGTTAAATATGGTTTTAGTCTCTATATTTTGGAGCGATTTTGGGTTTAGTCCCTTTTTCAAACTAAGGTACAATTTAGTTCTTCAACTTTAAAAAAATCTGGTTTTAGTTTTTTTTACCAAATTTTTTTTAATTTTATTTGTCGTTTCAAGCACGTTCCAAATGCTAATGAAACATGTTTAAAACGGCAAATAAAGTTAAACAAATTTGGTAAAAAAGACTAAAATCAGAGTTTTCTAAAATTGAAGGATTAAATTGTACCTTAGTTTGAAAGAGAGACTATACCCAAAATCGCTCCAAAATATAAGGACTAAAAACATATTTAACCCTAAAATTTATTATATTTCTCATATTTTATTGTCATAAGATAAAGTAAAGAAATTATAATAACTTTCTGATTACTTTATAATCTTAGAGTGGTATAGTTCATAGATATTTTTCACCCTTCCCTCTTTAAACATAAAACAATTATAATAAAATGATAAAATATCCTACTACAAATTTGGTGACTTGATTGTAAAGATGTCATAACGTTGGATTAAAACACTGTAAAGTAAATCTTGTTTGAGTGCTAAAACACCACCTTATCACAATATTCCCACACAAAACTGTTGTTACTATTGTTGTAATGATGACTTTATAAAAAACGACATTGAAATAAAAACAAAAAATCCTTAAATAAGTCAAAGTCATACGTGTGCTCAAGCCTCAAAAGTCATAATTGGCATACCCAAAACCAAACCAAAAATAGAATTATATATTAAAGATGGAGTGATTAGGTTGCTTATTTGAGTATGGTTTAAATGATGCCAATTTTATTATCTACAAAAGTTATACACAAACCATTGACTCTATAGTTTCACAATTTTATAGTCCTTTTATTGAAGAAGATATATATATATATATATATATATATATATATATATATATATATATTCAAAATTTATGATAAATATATCTAAATTATATAATAAATGAATATTTTGAATTTATAAATTATGTTTTCAATAAACTACATATTCAGTTTTGAAATTAAAATTATTTATAAAAAGATAATTTCAGTTAAAAATTACTATTGAATTTATATTTTTAAAAAAGAAAATTTATTTGTACTAGTATTATGAAAGAATTTTATTTAAATTATTTTTTAACAATAAATTTTTATTTAAATCTATATTTCCAAAATATATTTTATTTAAAAAAATCTAACAATATCCATAAATATATGATTGAGTAAATAATAATCTACATGTGTCTTAATTGAGTACACGATAATATCATAGCCGCCTAACCTCTAAGTTTAAAATGTGAAATTCTTGGATAGTGTTCTCTTTAGATAGGTTGAAAGGTGTAAAATTATTATTCCTTATACAATAATCCATTTATAAAAGGCAGCAAAACATTGAACATTCTTTATGTTGAATAAAACATAGTCCCCATAACATTTTTTTTTTCTTCACACTTTCTTGCATTTACTCTTTTAGCATATAGACCCTTGTTTGAGTGAATTTATGCCATTACAGTATATGAAGGTTGAAAATAGAAGGTGATTTAATTTGTTGTTTGTTGATAAAATAGGAAAAATCAGAGAGAGAGAAGAAAATTGAGGATTGGCTTCCAATTACTTCTAAAAGGAATGGAAAATGGTGGTATTCAGCTTTCCACAATGTCACTGCCATGGTTGGAGCTGGTGTTCTGGGTCTTCCTTATGCCATGTCTGAGCTTGGATGGTATGTTTCAAACCCTAATTGCTTTGCACCTTTAGTAATTAAATTCATTATTATTTAGTAACAAAATTCCTTTAAGATTGAAGGGAGTCTAACTTAGACGGTTGATGATTGAATATTATGTGTGAATTGTTATAAACTCATGTGTTAACTTGGGTGAATTGTTATAAATTCTGCGACATAAATTTAACTCCTTATGATGAAAGTGAGCTTCTGAACAGAGTGCAGAACAAAGAACCAAGTTTGTAAATTGTGTTTGTTGATTTGAGAATCACAATGTTGTATCTTGTTACACAGGGGTCCCGGTGTGGCAATACTTGTACTCTCATGGATCATCACCTTGTACACATTATGGCAAATGGTTGAGATGCATGAAATGGTTCCAGGGAAAAGGTTTGACAGGTACCATGAACTGGGTCAGTATGCATTCGGCGAAAAGCTTGGCCTCTACATTGTGGTGCCTCAACAGCTTGTGGTTGAAATTGGGGTTAACATTGTGTACATGGTCACTGGAGGAACATCATTGCAGAAGTTCCATGACACTGTGTGTTCAGACTGCAAAAAGATCAAATTAACCTTTTTTATTATGATCTTTGCCTCTGTTCACTTTGTCCTATCCCATCTCCCTGATTTCAACTCCATTACTGGTGTATCCTTGGCAGCTGCAGTCATGTCCTTAAGGTATATCAAATTAACCATATTCTTTTCATTATGGACACAAATTTATTGGTTACATTTTAACAGTCATGATACTATTACTCATCTTTTAGAACTGTGAACCAGTTTAGTTCTGTTGGTGGAATGAGAACAACAGTGAAATACTAATAACCATGATGATTTGGTCTTCATTGTTTGCATTTTTGTGCAGTTACTCTACAATTGCTTGGGCAGCTAGTGTAGACAAGGGTGTTCAAGAAAATGTACAATATGGTTACAAAGCTCATAGTACTGCAGGGACAGTGTTTAACTTCTTTAATGCTCTTGGCACTGTGGCTTTTGCCTATGCTGGGCACAATGTGGTGTTGGAAATCCAAGCCACAATCCCATCCACACCTGAGAAACCATCCAAGGTTCCTATGTGGAGAGGAGTGGTTGTTGCCTACATAATTGTGGCTGTATGTTACTTCCCAGTGGCTCTTATTGGCTACTGGATGTTTGGCAATGAGGTTGATTCTGACATCCTCATCTCTTTGGAGAAACCAGCATGGCTCATTGCAATGGCTAACTTGTTTGTTGTTATTCATGTTATTGGAAGCTATCAGGTAAAGTACAATTTCTCTCATGTTTCATGTTGTCAGAAATATTTTTACTGGAATAGGCTAAGGAAATTGACCACTTTTGATGTATGAATTCTCAAGAGATCATTGCACCACTTCCTGGGTTTTTCTTTTCTAGAATGTCACTGAACTTTCTCATTTCACCTCATGCTTTGGATTCCTAAATGTCTCTAATTCAAATATGATTTGAGTTTTACTACAGAGTTCAACTACAATAAAATATATTTGTCTCATCTATTTACCTCAATACATTTTTCGTGTCCCTAACTTGACTAAAACTTAAATTTACAAGTTACACAAAGATTGAAAGTGATCATAAGAAAAAATTCCAATGATTTTTCCTCTTTCTGGTTGATTCTAAAGAAACTAAAACACCCAGATTGCTAAATTTGTGACTGTTGTAGATTTATGCAATGCCTGTGTTTGACATGATTGAGACTGTGATGGTGAAGAAGTTGAATTTTGAACCAAGCACAATACTTCGTTTTGTCGTAAGGAATGTTTATGTGGGTAAGTAATGTACATGTCCTTAATATCCACTAATGGATTTCATTTGGTTATATGCATTGATATTAATATATCCTCTTTTCTATTTTTTTTTTCAGCATTCACAATGTTCATTGCTATTACCTTTCCATTTTTCGATGGTCTCCTAGGATTTTTTGGAGGGTTTGCTTTTGCTCCAACAACATACTTTGTAAGCCATGAATCATTATATATCTCAATTCATTAATTCTCTTTGAGAATAAATTACTTTATTTCAATAGAGAACTTATGAATATTCTTGTTCTTATTAGTTTCTACATAATTGAAGTTTTACTTTATGTATAAATTAGTTTTAACTTTATAAATCTTATTATTTTCACCATTTTATGGAAGATTTTTTCAAATACATAACTAATTTTTTTCGAGATTACTATAATTGTGTTTAACTGTTTAGTTTTCTTTATTGTAGCTCCCATGTATCATGTGGCTTGTAATCCACAAACCAAGGAGATTCAGCTTGTCTTGGTTCGCTAACTGGGTATATTTAAAATAACTTTTGTTTCATATATTCTCCTTTAAAAAATAATTTCAATTTAAGCCAAGATTAATCTTGCTCCTATTGTTACAGATCTGCATTTTTCTTGGCCTGTGCTTGATGATATTATCACCAATTGGAGGATTGAGGACAATTATAATCAAAGCCAAGACCTACAAATTTTACTCTTGAAAACTTTCCCCTCTTGACTTGGTCATGGAAAGGTATCAGTGGAGCCTAGATTTTCTGGGAGTTTTTATATTGTCCCTTTAATGATTTTCAAAATACTGATATTGGAATGTAAAAAAGAAGAAGTTCTTATAGATTTTAAAGTATAAAAAATCAATGTTTATTAATGTATTTTAAAGATTCAACAGAGAAATAACAGTAAAACCTCAAGAGATAATCCAAATTTGTTAGCATATTAATAAGACAAGTGAAGGATTATTATCTTAGGTAACTGTTAGCAAACAGTTGCTTGTATAGACAGTATTGTGTGTTGGTGGTGGAAGAGGGAATTTTCTCCATGGAATTAATCAAATGATAGTGAAATTTCTAAATGTTTTTTCCTTTCTAATCTTCATTATAGCAATGCATATCATTTTTGTATTTGCTCTCAATTATATAGTTATGGATAATGTAATTCAAAATATGGTTATTTCAAATTATGTAACCTAAATTATAATTATGGATTACATATTTTAGCATCTCATATGACAATTCTAAATTCCAATTTAGACAATTAAAGAAGAAATTGTGAAGTTGAAGAAGAAAAATCCTAATAGCCCTATGTTTATTTTTTATTATAAGTTATTTTGAATATAAAATAAGTGAATAAATGAAATGAGATAATGTAAATGACTCACCACTATATTTTGAAAAATGATCTTTGGTAGAAAGTGAGAATGAGATTAAGGGTTTCTAAATATAAAAATTAAAGATTGAAAAAAATAGGAATTTTTAAGCTGAAATTTCACGTGTAGTAGCAATTAAAAAACATAATGAACTAGTGAAATAAATTGTTTCACCAAATAATACTGGTTTGCTCACTTAAATTTTGAGTTGGTAAAAAAGGTGGTAAAGGTTATTTATTAGTGTAAATCCGTCAGTAAGTTGGTGCACATATTACAATGATAACAAATATATAACATTGAAGGAATGAAAAGGAAAACTATAAGTCTCTTTATCATCTGTTTAGATGAGATAAATAAATATTAGATTTCTTTTCTTGATCAAAAAAAGCTGATTAGAAATCTTGAAATTGAAAGAATTAGTTTAACTCTGTATTTTGATGACAAAACAATGTACAGTTTATGATTTTCACGTTTGAATGAATGTCAAATTATATATATATATATATATATATATATATATATATATATTAAACAAGAATTACCTGTATCAAATTTGATTTAAAAAATTATTTCAAAAAGGTTATAGACACAAAATATTTGATGATTGATTGTTATTATTAATATAATTGATTATCTTTAGTACTAATAATTATTTTTAAATTGTTTTAAACATGTAACTATTTGATTATTTATTTAAATAATTAATTATATTGATCATAATTAGTTTCAAAGTTATTAAAAACTAATTTTTTTATTAAGAGAAGTAATAGTAAGTTATCTTATTTTTGGTAAACGATTATAATTAAGTTGTACCTCTGTTTTCATACATGACAAAGAATAATACAATTAATTAGTATTAATTTCAATTAATGAAGTTTCTCTAAAATGATTTGTCTATAAATTATTGTTTTAAGTGTTCTCATGTTAAATAATAATCATTCTTCATATTACACTGGTACAGTAATCAAGAATTAGAGCTGTGAAAATGGATCACAACTCGCAGGCTAACCTGGCCCACCACAAGTTCGGGTTGAGTTGGGTTTGAAAAAATTGTTTTTTTTATGTGGGTCAGATTTCAACCTGGCTCATTTAAACCCAACTCATCCGGGTTGAACCCGTGGTGGGTTGGGTTGACTCACCAACTCACCTATCTAATTTTATTTTATTAAAATTTAATTTTAATTATATAAAAAATATTTATTTATTTTGCTTGAAAAAATTATTTAAGTTCCTTATTTTCAAAACTAATTGAACACCTCATGGGAGTGAAATTTAGGAGTGAAATTTGTTTAATTTGAATTATAGAAAGTTTGTAAATTTTTAATTTAAAAAAAATTGTAATTAAGTGAACCAGTGAGTCAACTCGTTTACCCACCAACCCGTGATGGTCGGACCGGGTTCAAATTTTTTTAACTCACTAATAAATGAGTCGGATTGAGTTGACTCACTAAGTGATCAACCCGTGATGAGTCGGACCGGATCGGGCTGGGTGGCCCGTTTTAACAACACCACCAAGAATTCTCTAATAAAATGAGATAAATCGCTTTTGTACCTTTTAAGATAATATTCTTTAATTGAGTTTTTTTTTTATTCATCAGCTTGTAGAAAACATAATATGTAGCAATAAGAAACCAACATCAATCTATTAAGTAGAAAACAAAATATATTAATAATTTTTGTACACACTCACCAACGATGAGAGTTCACCATCATGCCAATTAACAAGACATCTTCAATGTCCAAGGCTGCTTTTACCACCATTTTTATAAGGTCATTCATAAAATTTCCTTTTGTTTCAATTTCTTCTAATTAAGTTTCACTATTCTTGGTGCCCTAGTCAATCTTGATTAGTCTGAGTATTTTTACACTACTCTTGGTTTGAAGTATAACCAACTTTTGGTTGAGTATTATTTGTCACTCCTGGGATCCCTAGACAACACGTCCAATCCAAGTTTAGTCGCTTCAGGATCTATCCCTAGACAACTGTCTAGACCGACTTTACCCACTCCTGTTTAAGTATTATTCGCCACTCATGACATCCAAGAATCACCTACTCTTGGTTGAGTATCATTCGTCACTCTTGGCATCTGAGTATTCTAACCACTCTTGGTTCACAAGTGCTTGCTTACAAGAAGAAATAACTCTTTAAAGAGGATGTTTAGTCAATACAAAATATTCTCAACTTCTTGTAAATTCACTCTCTCTTTTTCTCTTTGTTTGAGGACATATGACGATATGTGCTCAGAGCAAAGCACTTGATTTCTCGTGGCTCTCTTCTCTTCTTTGATCATTTGCGTTAGACGTTATGTGCGTAGAATGAACTTCAGAGTAGATTTTCGACAAGGCTTTCTTTTCTTCTTTTCTCTTTTCTTCTCTCTTCTTTTCTTCTCTCTTCTTTCTTTCTGAAAGATTTCTTTTCACTTTTTCTCTTGTTTGAGCTTATTTTCATCACATTTGCTAGATTGAAGAGTATCAAACGATATAAACTTTAAGAAGAAGTAGAGTTGATGAATGATGATCTTTCTTGATCATACTCTCTATCTCTGTTTTTCTTCTCTTCTTTTCTTTTTCTACTTTTCACCTCTTTTATTTTTAGCTTCAAGCACCCTTCTACGTTTTTCTCAAAACCAGCAACTTTTTTTCTCTTTAGTTGATCTTCTTTATATAGGACCTTTTGAAAGATGATTGTTGGATGTTGAGTTGATTTTCAGGAGAGCAGACAACCTTTAGGTGAGAGGTCAGACTTTAGTCAGATATAGTGCTTTATTAGAGTTTTCATTGAAGAGTAGCTTGTATGGCTTTTCCAGAGTATAAGTCTTCAAGAAATTTATTCCAGAATTTTCTTTGCTTCTCTCAACGTCTTTATCCAACGTGTGCAAATGTTTTGATTAATCCTTTGTGTATTCCTGTTCTACACAGATAACAAGGACAATGTATACAAGCAAAATAACAGTTTACAATACATGCATTAAATGTTTTTAACGTTTATAAACGTTAATTTGTATTGTTTGTTCAAAACATCTTATCATATGTCTTGTCAATAATTAATGCATCATTCAAGTATATCATTCAAGGAGGATTGAACGATGTATAGTACTTTTGACAATAGACGACATAAGACATTAGAATCTTATGAAAAGCTGATTTATATGTATATTTTAGCACACTTTTCATTTGACAATATTCTTTATGAGAATTTTTTTTACAACACTGCTTTTTGATGTAAGATATTAAGCTTTAGTGTTTTTATGATTCTAACGAATAAATATTTCAATTAGAGAGCGTAAGGACAAATCCTACTGCTTTGCACATATTCTTAAAACAATTTCTTCATGAAATATTTTTCTCATCAACCAAAAACTTTGCTCCGTATGTTCTTAATTTGAGAAGACTTTGTATTAACATTTAGATGATTTTTGTAGCTTCTCGTATAAATGTTGGGTCTATCAAGGAGGAGATTCATTGGGGAGATACAACACCAATGAGATCTGAGCCCAACCGCATAAGATATTGAAATCACTCTCTACCCACAATCTTAAAACAATGAGTTAATCGGTCCTTCACCTTTATCTAATGTGGGACTTGGACTCACACTTGGATTTCCAACAATAAAGCCTTAAGATTTCATTTGATTTGAACAAGTGCTTAAACATTTTAGGTTAGGTAAGCAGTCCTCCTTCTGAAAAGATATTTCAAATATACATTAAATTTAAATATTCTTATATTCTAAGTAATAAACATATTCCAAATATAAACTTTAAAATAATTATTAACAAACCATCTTGGTTGGCATTTATATACATACTAAAGGAATCTTTTTTTTCCATTTGTTATTTTTTTATCCTTTAAATATTTCTTTAAAATTAAAATAATTATTTTATCAATCTTATTTTTAAGTAATTTTTTTAATTTATCCATTTTTTTTCTATTTTACCCTTTCTTTAAAATTAACCATTTTTTAATTATAAAACTACCTATAAAATAAATAAAAACTATTTACATTAGTTATAAAGATTACTTATATTTAATTTTATAATTATAATATTAGTAACAATAATTTTTTTTTATTATCATAAACAAAATAAACATACCAATGTAATGTTTTCATTTTAATTTATTTAATAATAATAAATAAAAGTTGAATTTATCATATATATATATATATATATATATATATATATATATATATATGGGTTTGCTAACTTGCCTATGCCTGTTTTTTAGTTGGTACATTTTAACAATGTGTACCGGGTTTTAGTAGACAAAAATACCCTGATATATCATGAATTCTAAGTTTTAAGGTTAAGGGTATTTTAATAATTTTCATTTTCAAAACTAAAAAAAGAAAAAAGAAACCACAAACCCCTCCCTCATTCCTCTCAACATTTCTCTTTCATCTCTCTCACTCCAACATTTTCTGTCATCGCTACAATAGTCCTAACTGAAAAAATTAGAAATACTCGTTGTTAAACAATTTCTTACAAAAGAATGATTTTATAATAAGTTTTCATTTCATAATTTTTGTCTTATCTAATTTTATCTAATTTTCACAAGCATAATGACATTCGAAGGAATTGGTAATTGGCTAGGAAAAAAATCAGAAACACTCCGTGTTAAACAATTTCTTACAAAAAATGATTTTATAATGAGTTTTCATTTTATAATTTTTGTCTTATCTAATTTTATCTAATTTTCACAAGTATAATGCCATATGAAGGAATTGGTAATTGGCCTGGAACCTTTTTTTTACAAATGATGATTCAACATCCGCAAATGATGAAATTAGAGAGGTGAGTGAAGATGATGAAATTGAAGAGATCTGAACCTTTTCCTGAAGGCAAATATGTCAATGACTCAACTCTTGTTTAACCGCAAGTGTTTTTTCAGTTGGGACTAGCATAGGGATGATAGAGAAAATGTTGGAGTAAGAGAGTTAAAGAGGAAGGGTTGAGAGGAATGAGAGAGGTGGGGTTTTGGGTTTTTTTTTTTTTAGTTTTGAGAATGAAAATTATTAAAATATTCTTAACTTTAAAACTTAAAATCTATTATATATTAAGGTATTTTTGTCTACGAAAACTCGATAAACGTTGCTAAAATGTACCAACTAAAAAACAGGCGTGTATATATATATATATATATATTACTCTGAGTGGTGTAAATGTTGCTTACAATACTTAAGAAAATAATATTTTTTAAAATTTATCATTAGATCTAATTTGAAATCTTATATAAACTAAACCCTTAAGTTTTTATTTTTAATTTTATGAATAAAGAGCAACATATTTATTCTATGGTTGAATCATGAATATGTGAAAGTGAGACAAAAAGAATATTTCATAATAATTCTTCAATAATAAAATATAACAATGTAAACTAAAATAAGAAAAATGAATAATTATTTGCTATTATATTTAGTGTATAAATTTATTAGTTAAATTTATTATAGAAGAATAATATTTAAATTGATAATAAATATTATGTTTTTAAATTTATTTGTGTTTGTAATTATAACTAATTATTCTATTTATAACCGATTTTGAAATACAAATTTAAACTTTTGAAATGAAATTTAAATACTTTGTATTTAATATTAGACATCATATATTAATTACATATAATTACACATAAAACTATAGTTTAATCATGGAATGTCGTGCAATAAAAAAACTATATATATTTATAATAAAATATCACATTTATTTGATCAGCTATGTGCAAACCCTTATTGAAAAAATAAATGTAATTTATATTACTGGATTATTTGTTATGGGTTGATTATAGTTTTTATAATTATTTTCAAGAAAAAAAAATATACTCCAATTTAATTTTATTGTAAGATGTGTCACTCTTAGAAAATATAATCTATATGTAAAGAAGGAACACACTGTTACTAATTTATTATAATAAATATATAGTAAAAATGATGACTTTTTTAATTGTAGTTGTGCGATTTTGTTTTTTTCATTTTTTATATTTGGGTGAAGTTTTTCTTCTCTATCTTAGACATAATTTGTCTCTCAAGTACAAAAAATAAATTTTCTTTTGTCCTACCAATATTTATCATTCAAACATATGAAACATATTTTAAGTTGATTTCATAAATTCAACCAGCAATTTCTACATAGAAAGTATGAGTCTGGGTTTATACCATATAATCACAATGATATCGTGAGTAATTTTACATTCATGGGATACATATGAAATGATTAGTTAATTTCTTTGCTATATATATTTGGGTCTTTTAATATAGGTACAACTTTTACATAATTTTTAATTTAATTAATTACATAAAATTAACAAAAACAATATTAAAAAATTTAAATTTATATTTTATACATAACTTTTAATTTAATATTTTACAAATACTAATATATATTTAATATAATTTCCTTAGTATATTTTCTAATTATTTAAATTTATTGGAAATAAGATAAATTCGTAATATACAAGTAAATACAAATCTCGTTTCACAAACTAATTTTGTGAAATTAATTAAATTTAAAATTTATATCTGACATGATATTAGAATCACGTTAAAAGTGGATCCTAACAATATTTATTATTACGTATATATGCCTCTTACGTATATATTCCTGCAAATCTCACCTTATATGGAACACCAACCAATTCAATAATAACATCAATAAATGAATTAAAAGTCAACACCTCTTGGAATCATTTAATTGAAAGAATTTCTTTTTTCCAGTAAATTAACCAATCATGATAATTCTCCTCATTGAATTGACTGAATCAACATTGCTTTCCAGGGATTCAAATCTATACATTTTGAAAAGCACCGCTTGCATTGAATTTTGTTTCAGGAAATGATTCAATTGAAATTACTCTCACTTGGTTGGTGTCAACTGCTATATCTGATTTTTTTTTTTTTTTTACGATTTTCAATAGGAACGAATTTCTAAATTTCACCAACAATATAAGGAGAAACAAATTGATAAAGGAGTTTATTCAAATGTCAATAATTATTTAATTGCATCGAATTTTTTTAATTGTTTAATCTCCATCAATTCAATCACTTTATGAATCTCCAATTAATTAAATTGACTTAGTTAACAATCAAATCGATATGAAAAATACTAAATTTGCTATGAGCTAAAATTGAAATATTATGAAATATAAAAAAATATTAAGAACGAAAAGATATATGTATATCACAACACAAACAAGACAAAAAAAAACATGAGGGTCACATGATACATAATTCAAACCCAAACTTGCAAAAACATATCACATATGCAAACCCATATATATAATCATTGAATGTATCTCACATCCTCTCATAAATGTTTTTTTGGAAATGAAAGAGTTTTGAGTATATTAGAGTTTCTGAAAGTTCGTAGCGGGAGGAGTGTTTCAAGATTTCTTAGGAAACATGAAACAATTGAGATTCTAGCTTTTTATTGTTTAGAATAACATATAAATCTTGAAATGGTAAATGTTAGGTATTGAAGGCAATCATGACGTATTTAACATGATACAAGTTTTTTATATTGACGCTTTTTTAGACGATGTGTCTGAGACTTTAAATATACTACATGTAATGCACTATTATTAGTTTAGGAATTTAGCAGTCTTACTCTCTTTGACATGTAGGGGTCGGATGAGGGCCTTTGATCATTTCAACTATGGTCATCTTAAATGGTCTTAATTCTATAGGAGCTAGACAAGGTGTTATAACATCTGACACTACGAATATTGTTCTTAAGATATGAGAGCCTTGGCGATTCTTTTTCAGCATCAATAGGGACATATTTCTAAAGAACTTTACATGAACTTTCATATTAGGATGTTCCACAGAAATTAGGATTAGTAATATTCCTAATCGCACAAATGAACTCTACAACAGCTCGCCGAAAAACTTGAGATCGCCGGAAAAGTGGAGCTCGCCGAAAAAGTTGAGATAATCCCGCGATGGTGGAGAGTATCCTGCGATGGTGGAGAGCAACCCGCAATGGTAGAGAGCAACGGTGATGAAGCTACAAGACGGTAAGGAGAAATGAGTAGTGGTGGTGTGAAACTGAGATGGTAAAGAAAAATGAGGAGAAATGAACGTGTTTGTCACATATATTGACACTGGAGGCGGAATTTGGGCAAGAAAATTCTCGCTCTTTTTATCGACGGACAGAAGCCTTCAGCATCAATAGGGACATATTTCTAAAGAACTCTACATGAACTTTCATATTAGGATGTTCCACAGAAATAAGTGACAACTTGGAAATCGGGGTGTAGAAGGCTATTTCGCGTTTAAAGAGCTCGATGGCGAAGATGTGTTGAACATCGTCCACAGATTTATGAAGAGCTGCTTGAAACTCCTCAGATTCACTTAAATGTGAGTGGTAAAGAGGATGATGGTGGGATAGGGTCGTTCAAAAGCTTTTCTAATGACAATTAACAACCCAACTGGTTGTTCATTATTTGCTCTTAAGTTGCATTGGCCCCAAGAGGTGGTTGATATACCTTTGGTAGATGGGTTTCAGTGGTCCAAGATGAGGGGTTAAGGTGATTATGGCATTTGGTGGTAAGTTGCGGTAAGCTTGGGATGGTTGGTGGTAGAAGCTTCCATTATGGTGTGGATGTGTAGGTTCAGTTTTCAAAGTTTTATAATGTACTTTTTCTAATAATTAATTATTATTAGAAAGAGGACAATGAGTTATTATTTGGATATGAAATCATCATTTTCCAATCTTGTGATCACACAACTGTTTTGATAACATTTTTCATTTTTTAGACAAAATATTAAATATATTATTACTATTACAATGATTTTCATTCTTTTAATCATATTCTTTGTTATGTGTGTTTGCTCATTCTTCCTATTTCTTCTTTCTCTCCTCCTTTTGTTCTCTTCCTTCTTCTCTTCTAGTTCCACTTTTGTTGAGACCTTTATCGTTGTCTCCTCGTTTGACATTATCTCCAATGCCTTAATTTCCTCATCCCCATCCTTCTTTCTTTTATCACCCATCTCCAAATCCATTTAGAAGACATATTTTGTCAAATTTGATAGAAAATTTGTTGTCCATTTTACCAACAAATTGAATGGTAGATTTTGGTGATGAATTTTAAAAGATTTCAATTACTAACGAATTTTAAAAAGATTTAGTTACCCATGAATTAAAAAAAAAAAAGATCAATATTCGATAAAATTTATTAAATTCAATTAGTGTCGAATTTTTAATTATCGTATCGATATATTTTTTCATGAAATAGTTAATGCCCAAGAAAAAAACTATAACCTTCATTTTACTTATGAATTTTGTCGACATATTTCACTAATAAATCTATTACCAATTATTAAGGAGTAAACTTTAAACCTAACTCAGTCTCACAAAATTGGCTTGTAAAATGATGTTTACATTCACATATATACTTTAAATTGACTTTATCTATAGTCAATGTGTGACTTCCAACACCCCCTCATACTGAGGTATATATATATATATATATATATATATATATATATATATATATATATTGTGCATGAGACTAGAGACTAATGGATGGTCCAATAACAGTCTGATAGTGGGTGAAATGATATGCTCAACAAACACAAATCTCGTTAGGATAGACTCTAACCCATGAATTTAGTACCTTGTTAAGAAGTATACTTTAAGCCTAACTCAATCTCATAAAACTGATTTGTAAGGTGGGGTTTGCATTCATATATTGCTGACAATCAATCTAGGGAGCTACAACATGAGCCAGTGGTAAGACCCAATCTTCTTCCTTGATTGTAAATATATGATTAAGAGTGATAAAGGACAATCTAGAGGAAGCCACATTAAAACCTTTGACTATAGCCATGGATGGGAGAATGGAATAGGAAGATGGACTTCAAAGAACTCTACTCTTATGGAGAATAGTTTATTAGTTTATCTTCTTTTCTCTTTAGCTTTGTAAAATGGTAAATAAGTCTTTTTTAGGCCTTATATTTGGGCCAAACTTAGGTTTCATTTGGGCTTGTATTTTGGCCATTTTTGTTAATCAGCCTTTGATTTAATCGATTATGTAAATCGCACACTCGATTAATAGATTATGGGATTTACATAATCAATTAAAACAGATAGTTTTCTACATAAACTATAACTTTCACTTTTTAACTAGATTCTTGACTGACTATGCAAACTAAGTGGTTCTTTGGGCTTACTTAGGCCTCAAATAACCTTTAGAACATTACTTGGAGGCTAAGGCACCTTGCAAGGTGCATGCATTCTCACTCTTGAAGAATATTTTTAAAGCATTTAGATTCATTGCTTTTTCTTTCACTCGGGTTAAATCCTCCATTCTATAAATAAGAGTACCCAAGCTTTGAATATTCAACATTGGAAAATAATATAGGGAAATTATGCCAATATTGCAGTTCTCCTTTCTAAGTTCACTAGGATAGTTTTTTTCTTGACTTTGCTAACATTTTCTTGATGGTTGACCTAACCTCCTTCCAGATACACATCCAAATCACTCTCTAAACTCTTAAGACAAGATCATCTAAGAAACCATTGTTTTGAAGTTTAAACATATTGTCTAATGAAATAATGTCTATTAAAATTAACCGTCTAGGATAAACATGCTAAAAACTACACATGTGTAAACGATATCCTAAATGTTAAACGTTACTCTAAATCGACTATGCATAAATGCTAGTACACGTAACATGCCTATAAACTCTATAAATGTCCAACGCATTAAAAAACATGTACAAAAAAGTACTATCTCGTATGTTTGTTGTGTTCTCTTTATCTGCGCAGATCAATAAAGAACAAAACTTTATTCAAAAGTTCTGCATTGGATCAGAAGAACATTAATGTTTCCTTAATGCCTTTTGCCTGACATTTCCGTACAGGCAGCACAATTGCCTCTGCAAGAAGTAACGTAGCATCTGATCTCGTACCAAAAGGCTATGTACCTACATGAAAGTTAATACTCTAAGTAACATATCTTTTTTGAAGAAGTTTATATAAAGAAGATCATATATGAAGAGAAGAAAACTAAGAGTGGTCAAACTCATTTATAATCTTGTAAAGATTAGTGAAACCCCTTAAGAGTGTTTAAGAAAAAACTCAATGTAGCTCAAATTGGAG
Source organism: Vigna reflexopilosa (assembly GCA_027742785.1). Classification (NCBI taxonomy): domain Eukaryota; kingdom Viridiplantae; phylum Streptophyta; class Magnoliopsida; order Fabales; family Fabaceae; genus Vigna; species Vigna reflexopilosa. The sequence continues at coordinate 6,187,275 of CM050928.1, read as the reverse complement.
TGAATCATTATAAAAATAAGTTTTTTTTTGTTTTAAAAACTTTTTAAACGCTTACGAAAATCTTTGTGTTCAAAAACTACTTGTATATGATAGTGTCTAACTACTTGTATGATAGTGTCTAACACTTGTATATTAATATTAACATCATACAAAGATTATTATAAAAAAAAACAAAATAGATATAAATTAGAAGTTTGTGTTTAACAAGTATCCATAACTCCAAATATTCTTCTGAGAGGTTGATCACACCCAAATATTTATTACACGAAAAACATTTACATATAAAAACAGTGGACCTAACATGCAAGCTATTAATTTTGTATTAAGTCCCACATTAATGCGTCATCTTATCTTGTCCTCAACTTTCCTTGATCTTTCTCCGTAGACTTCAATCCAAAGATTAGAAACCCACGCAATACTCGCAGCAATGGCCACCGACACTACAACCACCCAGGAAATCCAAACCCACGTGGCAATAACACCCTCAGCACCTCCACCTGAGTAAAACGCCGCCATCCGGAAAACAACATAAGGCCCCAACAAACCTCGTACCACAGAATAAAACCCATAAAACGGAACCGACACAACACTAGCCACACTCGCCGCGAACTGCGCGTCCTTCCGACGCGCACGGGCCAGTGCCCACGCGTTCTGCGGCGCGCTGGTGACCTCCGCGAGGGCCAAGAGTGTGAGCACTGCCACGGCCCCGTGGACCGCCACGTGGCGGCACGTGAGGATGACGAAGAGCGTGGCGAGGTGGTGGAAGACGAACGTGAGGTCTCCGCTCCCGGTGAAGAACGTGGCTAGATGTACGAGGTCGGCGGCGAAGTAGGCGGCGCTGTAGTCTAGCACGAGGTTATGGAAGTTGGTGTTTGCGGCGGCAAGGCTGCGGTTTTCAGCGGAGAGGACGGCGGCGACTGCGAGGACCGTCGCCGGGGTGCCGTGGAAGAGGGAGATGAGGCAGCTGGAAGCTTCGGGCCGGATCTTGGGGCTCCATTTGCGGAAGATGATGAAGTAACCGAGAAGGTAAATGGAGAAGAAGAAGGCGAAGAATTTGTGGAGGTGATTTTCCATTGTGAGAATTGGTAGAGTGAAAGATGTTGCATTTAATAAGGTTTTGTTGTGTTGGGAAAGAAAAACAGAACTGGAATGAACAGGATGGTGGGAGAAGATCAACGGTTTTATTTTTCAAGTTAGATAGATAGAAAAAACGAACTCCTTTCTTTAGGTGTTTGGTGTTGTTCAACGGTTCTGTGACTTCAGCAAAAACATTTTAACATGATATATATCACTATTTTATTAATTTATTTAAATTTATTTTTAAAAATTATTTAAAACAGATGAATTACAAATTATCATATCTATGTGTTGTTAAAAACAGATTATAATTAACTTATCATTCTTATAATTTAATATTTTATTATTAAAATGTAGTTATTCAGTTAATCAGTTGTCAACCTATAATAATTTTATTTTTAAACACCTGAAAAAGTAATATTTATAATCTTTTTATTTTTTATTCTATCCTTTAGCGGCAAGGATTGATTTTATAACGAAGTTGAAATTTTGGGTAGATATGTTGAGGTAAAAGTAATTTAAAAGAGAGTTTTCTCGAAAAATATTTCTGTCATTAGGTAGAGAAGATATATCAATTCATAGATTAATTATTAATTTGGTATCTTTATTTTGAATCTTAATTTATTTTTTTCTTTATATTTGTATTTAATTGAATAGAGTTTTATATTTATTTTTTGTTTAATTAAGTTTTTATTTTTGAAAAAAGACTTAATCTAATATTTTTCGTTAAATTAGTATTAATGACATTTTATAAGTGTTATATGTCAATCCATAATATTTTTATTTATTTTTTGAAATCTTTTTTCACGTCTTTCTTTTCACCTGACAATATTAATATTACTAATCATCACATATCAATCTTAATATCATCATGTTTTAGTATTAGCATATGTATTATTATATTATATTTAATTCAGTTTTTATATTTATTTTATGACTTAATTGAATCTCAATTTTGTATAAATTGAAAAATATTATCTTAACCGATGTTGTAGGACTTATTCAATTTTTTTAGTCAATTAGTCATTAACATATATAAAAATTAATTGAAATGGGTTTAGTTATCAATGAAAATAAATACATTATAAAACTTCTATTTTATGAAAAATTATCAGTAAATATTATTTATTTTATAAAATTGTGAATGTAAACATAAAATCTTATTGTAATTTTTAAATTTTAATGTTTGAAAATATTAAAAGAAAAATCCTTTGTTAGCTTAGTTATAAATTTAATTCCTCTAACATTAATAAAAAATGTTAATATCCACCTCAAATTTAAACTAACTTATTTTTTACATTTCTTAATTTAATTTGTCTACTTAAATCAATTTTACAAAATAAATAATATTCTTTTTCAATTTTATATAAATAGAACAAATTTTGTAATTCATTTATTTTTATTGATAGGTAAACTTAGTTCAACTTTATAATTTTTAAGTCTGTGTCCATTGACTTAAAGAAGTCATATATTTTTTTTATACGATCTTAAAAATAAATATAAACACTAAATTGAATACGTGAGATGTAATATTTACATTAATATGCAATGTTAATAATAATATATAACATGTGATATTGATACTATCATATCATATGACACTAACTGACATTATTATATGGCATGACACCAACATGAATCGTAAAATTAAAAATAAAAATAAACAAAAAATAAAAAAAAAGCAAAAACAAAAGCAAAAATTATACAAAAACATCATTAACAAAATAGACCAAATTGAATTTACTTAAAAAATAAATAAAGACTCAATTGAAAAAAAAAACAATATAACCACTCAATTGAATCAAATACAAATACAAGGAATAAAACAAATTAACGTAGGAGGAATTTAGTAAGTAAACCTATTTTTAAGTTCATCTTTTAATCAGGTAAAATTTTATTTTTTGAAAAAAAAACTAATTTATTTATTTATTGGTAGAATAAATAAGTAAATAACTTCTCTGCATCTAAAAAAATTTAAATAATTTTTATTTTTAAAAATAACTACTACATAATATTGTAATATTATTTAATTTAAAAAATATCTATATATTAAATTGTATTATTTTTAATATTTAATAATCTTTTGGTATCATCTTTTAATGGAACGATTTTATAATTTAATAAATAAAAAAATTATATTTTATTATTTTCTTTTTTGATGTTATTTTTTAATTGAATGATTATCATTATATAAATAAAAAATGTATTTATTTATTTCATAAAATATATAGTGAATAATTTCTCTTCTATTATAAAAAACTAAATAAATGATTTTAAAAAAAAGTAAAGTTTTTAAATATTACTTTACTTTTTTTCATGTTTTTTTTTCTTGCCTTCTTCATCATGGCTTCAATTAGTGTGATTTTAATTATTTTCTATTCTTAAATTTATGGTTAAGTTATGTAATAAAACTTTAACCAATTTATATTCATATGGAGCTACACTAATACATATCAAAATATTAAAAAAAAAAAATTATGCAACTAAACTATTTTTAACATATTTTATTATTTCATACTTAATAAATTCAATTATAAAAATCCTAATTAAAATATTATTTTCAAATATAAAAATAAATTAAAAATTTAACATTAAAAATTAAATAAGGACATAAATAAATATGCACTCATATATATTTATTTAGATAAATTGAATATAAATTGAATAGTATTTTATTTTCACTTTCTTCTCTCTTTCTACCTGTTTTTGATAAATATATTTTTTCGAAAACTAATTTCAGCAACATATGTTAACATATAGAAAATGATTTCTAGAATTTAGTTTTGAAATAATCTCGAAACTAATTGTTTCAGAATTTTATAAAACTAATTACATAGATTTTTTTTTTCAGAATAAATAATATTTCATTGCATTTTGAAATCTTATAAAATCAAATAGTTTCAGGAACTATATTTATAAATTGGTTTAATCTAACTTTTTACTGTTAAATGTTATGCAATAACTTTTCTTTTTGTTACGAACTGATGTGTCTAGAACTTTCTTTTTCTCATCAATTTATTGCAGCTTTCAATTCGGTAGCCAGGTTTCAAATATATGCCCCTAAAAAAAATGCACTTTGTATTTTCGTCGTGTAAAATAATCAAAGATAAGAAAAAACCCTTATAACAAAGCAATGCTTTTTTTTTTTATAATAATATGATACATTTTTTATATTTATTTAACAAATACTATAAGGATAAAATAGTCATAATTTTTTTTTGTATTATTTTAAAAAAGAAGATAGTAAAAAAATAAGTAAAAGTATTATGAAATAAAGATAAAAAAATTTAGCTGTGTCAAATAATAATTACTTTTTTTTTTTTAACATTTTCCGTTTCCCTTGCAAACTTTTCACTTAAAAGAAGACTCACTTATCAATTTTCTCCCTCAAGACTTGGTACTGCTAATAAATTCCTTGGACTGGCTAATCTAAATCTATGAAAAAAAACACCAAAAATAATAACAATAGCAAGGCTTTTTTCTTTCGTGCATCCCTATTTTCTCTTCCTGCACCGCCATAACTTTCAATATTCTCATTTTATCCTTGCAAAATTTTAATAAAATCTACTGCAGTTCTCTCATTTCTCCTTCTGCACCTCTTCTTTCTCCTTTTTGTCCCTCTGCATCTCAACCCCTTTTTTGAATATTCTAAATGTTTTTCTGATTGATCAAGGTATTTTGCAATCCGGAAATACAAATTCAGGACTGTATTTCGAATCATGTGCACTTATTTTTCAATTACATTTCAAAAGGGTAAAAGGGAGATTTTGAAAATTAGGGAGGTGCAGGAAGAAAAGGCCGAATAGTAATTTAGTCCGATATTACAATTTGAAGTGTATACTTAAAATCCAATGATATACAAATATCAATGGGTGGAATTAAATATATTGCAACATAAGGAAAAGTAACATGAGTTTTAGTGTGGAGATAGTCATCAATTGTTTTACATAAAAACTAAAGTATATGTTTGTGTTTGATCTAGCTAATTTTTACTTTTTCATTTCTTTAGTAGAAAAGTTTGTGTAGCTTTGTAGAAGTATTTGGTAAGCAACTTTTCTTCACTAGCTTGTACCATTTTTTTTTCTAGAAGCTTTTTAAAATATTAGCTTCTAACATTTTGCATTTATTCTTTTTAATCGTTAGAAAGTTTTATTATTTTATTTTTAACTTATTGAATAAAAATTCATAATAATGGTTAAGAACCCTTTTTGTATTATTTCATTATTTATTTTAACCGTTATATTATTTATAATGTTTTTTATTATTCAGACATTAATATTTATATTTGTATACCCGATCTATTTTTAGCATATTGAAACTTATAAAAAATTTATTTGGATCACAACTTAAGACTAGCTTCCACTTAATCTTAAGTTAGTTAGATAAGATGATTGATTATGTCATTTAATAACAACCATAAATCAATTAACCACTTTAAATCAAACAAAAACATTTATAAATGGAAAGTTTTACTAAATACAAGAAAGCTTAAATCTATTACATTGTGCTTCAACACAAGGGAGATTTAGCTCCTCATGAATGATGAAAGAACTACAAGCAAAGATGAAGAAAACATCTCCTAATCCTCTATAGATGTGTCTTTAAATTATAGAGGATATATGTGAGAAGACTCACTAGAGTCTTTCTCTAAAATCACTCTAAGAGTGCCTAATTGAAGTCTTTCTTTTATGTTTTTCCTTCGTTTTAAAATTGTCTAGGATACTTGTATTTATAGACTTTCGTAGCATGACTCAAGTGATGATCCACAACTACAACGCTGAGGTTTCCTCCCTTAGTGGGTTTCCTCTGTGGCTTAAGTAATGAAATTATGGGTTGAAGCTACCTAAAGTTACTTAAAGACTCTTTCATGGCTTGAGCTTCAGGTCATGGTTTGAGGAAACCTTCATCAGTGGGTCTTCTCTATGGCCCAGGCCCTCGGTGGTGCTACAACCATGACGAAAAAAATTATTTCAAAAGTGTTGACTTTATTTTTTTTTTAAATTATAGAATTAACTCCTTAAATTCATATGATCTTGCAAAACATGTAAAATTGTGGTAGTTATCATAGATTTAATATATAATCAAAGCAAGATAAGTACAAATTTAATATTGAAAACTACTAATATCAAGTACTTATTACCTCTCCGGTCTTCGGCCTTGTTCGACAACGACGGTACTCGACTTCGATATTCAACCTTGTTTGGCCTCTTTAGCTTTCAACCACATTTGGTCTATCTAACTTTCGTCCTTATTTGGCACCCATCTTTTAGCTATGTTTGGCCTCTTAAGCTTTTAATCATATTTCGACCTTTTCAACTTTTAGTTGTGTTTGGTCTCTTCAGTCCTTCACCTTGTTTGGCCTCAACGATACTTGGCCTTGTTTTGCCTCAACGATACTGCATTGGTTGGTCCAAGAACTCATCAAATCTCAAGGCATTACTTATAGTACTAAATGGTGTTCATTCAAAATATCAAGAAACAAATGCAAAATTATTACACAGTTTTGAATTAATGTAATATTTCTCATCAAAATTCTCATTTAAGCTTAAGAGATTTTCCTTCCCAGTTGTCTGTTTCACTCTAGGAAATCTTGCAAGCTTCCATTTAGGTTTGCATCTTTGTTTTCAATTACTATGTACACATAATTAGTATAGATCACTAAGTTCTTTGAAAGGTTGTATTGTGGTTGGATTGTGAAAAAAATATGTTTTTTTAGATAACAAAACTCACTAAAGGAATTTCAACAATAAACATATGACATAAGTTTTTTTCTCTTTCTTTTGCAACATTGTATGACCTTTTTCATTTCTCCTTTGGACTGCTTAACTCTATTTTCATTCTTTTTCTATAATTGGGTAATATCACCTTATAACATTTCCATCTTCTTCTTCGTATTACTTTCCTTGCCACCGAATCAAATCCATCAGTTAACAATTTTCATTATACTAAATTGAATTTGATTGTTAGTTATATTAAAATTTAAACATAATAAAATCGAATTTGATTGTTAGTTATATGAAAATTTAAACATAACAAAAAAAATCAATAGATACATTATCTATTAGATTTATTATTATATCAATTGAAAAAATTGATATAAAAAAGAAGACTAATATTAACATAAACAATTCTCAATTTTGTGTTATCTTCATCTTTAGGGATTGGTAATTTCTTTTCTCAAAAATACCTTTAATGCCATAAGTTTATATATATAGTAATGAAATTCGATCTTAATTTGCGTAACTATCCACCTTTCTCAAGTTGAAACAAGGGAATATGTGAAAATGAACAAATTATTTAAAATAATTTTCTCTTCGGTTCAATTTGTTTGTAAAGCGTATTAGAAAATTGAAAGTGTTAATCTTGTCGATACAATTCTGTTTTCTTAAAATTTGTTTCTAGAATAAAGTTACAAGAGAAGAATTAAACAAGAGAACATTTCGAAATTGCTTATGTTTTTGTTTGAAAATATTACTAAAATCAGTTGTTAAAACAAAAAAGAAATAGTAAAAAGAGAATCAAATAGACCCACGTGTTTGATTTGTTTCCAGTTTTCGCTTTTAGTTAATAACTTAATATTTTAATCACTAATCTTAATATATCATATTATTCTCCTTTACTTATTTTTTTTTTAGAATTTATAGATGAAATGATAAAATATATTAATTAAATATTTCCTTTATATAAATCCTTAACAAATGAAGATAAAGTGATATTTTTGTAATTATAGGTTAAAATAAATTTAAAATAACAAGGATGAACACAGTCTATTGTATATTGTACCATTCTCTTTGTGACATTCTAATAAACAACACAAAAATGGCCTTTTTAACAATCATAAACAAAAACATAAATGAACACTAAATATGGATAAGTTTTCAGTGCCATACAGAGAAACTTTACCAAAACACCATTGAGAAGAAAATACACGGATAGAAACAATCGTGCAATAAATCCAAGGACAACTAAAAGTCATAGAGTGAATTAAATATGGTTCAAGCGTTGCAATCTTAATTTGATATTTTTAATTAAGTTTTATTTTAGAGTTTTACAAATAAAAGAAAATACTATTAAAAAAATACACAGTATAATAATTATTAAAATAATAAAATTTAAATTAATTTAATTTTATAAAATCAATTTAATTTATATATTATAAATTAATATTACTTCTAGTAGACGAGATCTTCAATATACATCTTTATGACAAAAGCATCGCGTATTTATGTTAAAAACATCAATAGATAAATGGTACAATAAAAATAAATATAGATTAAAACAAACCTTAAATATTTATAATACCATATTAAAATAGTATGATTTAAATTTAACTTAATAATTCAAAACTGATTTAAATAAAAATTATTTTTATTTATATATTATAAATTGATTTTATTTTTAATTAATATAAGACTTTTATTAATTATTTCTGCTGGATTGGGATGAAAATTACTTCTGTTTCGACGAATGTCTACTACTTTCTCAATTCTGGATAACCGATCGGTTTGTGGAGGTGACTTACAGAAGATATCCAGAAGTTTAAGTCAAAATTTTTCTCACGAGGTCTAGAGTAATTGAATTATGAAAAGAATGAGTTTACCTTCAAATTAAATCTCTATTTATAGAGTTTAAAAGAATATGACAATTTAATTTACTTTTTAATGATTATTAATACAACCTTAACCACTCATCAATAGTCGTTACTATATTAATTACGCTTTAACTCTGTTCAACGGTTGTCGTAACCTGACCACTCGGTCCCTACGACAGTATACAGTCACACCCGATGGGTCGATTCTCAGCCCATAGTAACACTAATAAATAAAAAAAAAAGTTTTGAAATAAATATTAATATTAGGTTATAGGTATAGAGGGTGGACAAATCATTTGACTAATGCCAAGTACATGTGATGCATGCTATTGCCAATGACATATATGTCTTCTTTTTGTGTGTTGATGGGACCAATAAACCTATCAAAGGTTGTGACTAGTGACCTGCAACAAAAATAATTGGCCATTTTAAAACTTTCAAATTCAATGTTTGAATATTATAAGAGGCTGCTGCATGCTATATATAACTATACTCATCAAATGGTACCTGAGAATTTTCAAAATAGATATATATTTTTTGGTGTATGGTTCAGATCATGCATCTAAAAAAGCTACTAGTTTTTGTTATCCCAATGTGTATCTTTCTATTAAACAACTCCATCATAGTGCACTGCTATTTCTATAAGTTAGGCAAATTTAATTTTCTGAGTCTAAGGTTCCAACATCACCATAGCCCATGAGAATAAAACTTATTATATATTAAAAAAAAACTTGAAAATTGCTTGATTGAATGGCAATAATTAAACTGTTTATCTTTTCCTAATCAACGTAAGATGTGCATGATTAAGGACGTGATTTGAGATAAAAACAAAATAAATCAATTATTTTATTGATTAAGATATAACATTCTACTTTCTGCAATTCGAACGAATGAACACATAACCAATATGATAAAAAGGGGTCGATTGAGTTCAGATTAACTAATATAAATATGTAAAAATTTAATTTTGAAAAAAGTATATTTATCTAAAATTTATACATTGGATTGTCTTTAGAAATGTAAATAATATATATTTAAGGATTCATTTAGTTTCGATTCTATCTAATTTTAATTAATTTGAATAAACAGTTTATTAATATAAGAATAGATAGAGACAGAAAAACTCTCCATAGACATAAGGCTAATTAAACATTTATAACTAATAGGTTGAAATTCTAATATATCAAATTCTGTTACTTTATTAAGCTACTATTATGCATATTTTTATTAAATAATTATGAAATCTCTTTTGAATATAACCTTCTGTAAAAAAAAAAAACGAAAAACGTATAATGCACTTCAAAAAGTGAGAATCTATCCATTATATGGTTGATGGTTACGGATGATCATTCCTTAATTCAAACAGTTCAGAATTAAATTAAGAAATAAAAATTAATATTTAAATATTTATTTACGACTAAATATATGTTTATTAATTTGTTATACTATAGGAAATTTAAAAATTCTAAATATTAACCAATATTAAAAGAAACTTAAATTAAGTATGATATAAATCTGAGTGTATTATAATTAAACTATGAACAAAATTATTTTATTAAATATATAAAATGTTCTTTATTTTCGTCTAAATATACTTTCATTTAATATTATTAGCGACGAATGATGTGATTATTATTTTTATTTTCTCTTGTTTTAATCATTAATCAACATGTATTATTCCTTCATCAATTTTTTTTCAACTTGCTAATCAATTCACCAAAAAAAAATAATAATTAACTAACGAGTTAAAAAAAGACTAAAAGGTTAATAAAGAACTAACTAGTCAGCTAAAAACAAGATGATAAAAGTAATTATCATAATATTTCATAAAAAAAAATAACTTAATAAATTAATTAGACAAAATAACGAATGTTTTAAACCTTTAATACAACTAAAGTTTTTATTAAAAACTTAATTAAAATTATCGAAATTTACTATGAAAAAACTTAATTAAGCATTACAAATAAATTATTCATATCTATCATTAAAATTACTCATGTGCACTTATATTATTTGTTTAATCGTATTTTTTGTGCCTATATCTATAATTAAGAATAATTCAATATTTTTTATTTTAATTTTTTATTCAAGGTTCTTATATATTTTTAAAAATACTATATTGTAAGTTATATCAAAATTAAAGTCATTATTCTCATTTTATCCCTTAAATTAGATAACAAACATGTAAATAAGTGAACCATTATATTAATAAGTGTCACTTATTATATTCTAAAAACATTAACGTTAATATAATAAAAAAAGAACATTGAATTTTTTAAAAAGTATAAAGATACATTAATAAAATTAAAAAAAGTATTAAACCTATATTATTTTATAAGAAATGTTGAGCAAATTTGATTGAAAATTCTGTTTATTAGTGATGTAAAAGAAAATAATAAGGGAAGTAGAAATGAGAATAAGGGTAGCGTGATGTAAGAATATTATAGTAGCAAGGGATTCTGGGACCTTGCTTTTCGGTAACTGAACAACACGAAGTTGAAGGTGATTGGGCCTTGCTTTTCCAGGGTAACCAATCAAAACCCTCCAAAATATGCCACCCCAAGGGATTCTGGGACCCACCTACTTCCAATTATTCAATTCTAAAATTATCCAATCAATCTTCCCCAGACACGTGGTGCTTCCTCCCCCAGCCACCCTGCTTCCGCTATCATTGCACATCAACCTCACTTCATTCACATCCACGCGCCTCTCTTTCTTTCGCAACACGCGCTTTTACTCTTTTTGCTTTTAAAGTTTAATTGTCTTCGTCAAAGCAAAAATATTGTGATATTTTAGTTATTTTTAATGTAAGTTTTCGTTTTGGAGAAAGATTTCATGTGTTATTCTTTATTACTATTATTATTTTATTTGGATGAGGAGAAAGATAAGACTTTGATGGAAATGTCATCAAGCCTCGACGGATTAGAGGGAGGTGGGGAGAGTAGTTTTATTAATATAATTTAAAATCATTTTAAATTTTAAATATAATTTAAAAATAAGTATAAAATACAAAATAAATAAGTATTTAATATTGATAATTATTTAGTGAGAGCATTTCTTGTCCAACAAATTAAGGAATAAAAAAGGTCAAAATCTATAGTGGAAAAGTGATGCTCAACGATTAATTCCATTGTTCAGCGTCTAAAAGTTATAGAGTTCACTGACTTGTGACGCTCAGTGTCCATGATGACGCTTGGCATCCTTGAACCCAGTGGCTCTTTGGTTTGGTAGCGCTTAGCGTCACATAGAGTCACACAACGATATACTAGACGACAACCACTTGGTTTTCCTGATTTGGTTACACCCCAGATCTATCAAAACAACCAAATTGGTATTCTTAACACTAGAATTAACTAAAAAACATGTTTATAACTGAAATTGAGTACCAATTTGCTTAATTGGTTAGGAGTGAGATTCACTAAATCAAACCAACAACTCGAAAGCTCACAACTCAACTCTACAAGTTACAAACCAAATTTTAGTGATCTAAGTGCCTAAACAAGTCACAAATTACTCAAAAATAGACCCCAAATATTTATCTTCTTCCAAAATAAACTCTTTTAAATTTTTACTTGTCAAAACCACCAAAATAGACCCGAAACCAATCCAAAACTCAACCTATTGACTACATCAAGAAATAACAGAAGATTCCACCCAATTATGACCTCAAAACCTAACCTCAAATGATCAAAATAGTTAACAATCAACAAGTGTTTACAACAATGCTCTTCCAACTCAAATAATACACATTTAGTTAAATTCAAGCACTCCTACTCCTACAAGGTACACTCTAGTGATATACACAATCAATGAGATTTCCTCCTTGGAAATTCCCTACAATTCCTCCATTCATACCGTTGTTTCACTTTACAGACCAAATATCACTAGTACAAAAACAACTTATAACGTCGAATATTTTTGGCCTTTCACGTCGAATTCGAGAACGACGTTATAGCGGGAGACATTAAATTTACGTCGAATTTTTTAAATTCGACGTTAGTTTAACGTCGAATTTTGTCAATATATGACGTTAATTTAACGTCAAATTTTGTCAATATACGACATTAATCAATTTTTTTATATTTTTTTAATTAATTGTGATCCTTTTTTACAGCTCTACGAGACCTGAAAAGTAGAAAAAACAAACAATTTTCAGTTTTTGGTATTTTATAAAGCATGAACTATGAATAGTAATATAGGATCAATCAAAGAACAATAACAAACAATAAAGAAGTTCAATCAAACAACAAGTTTAATCAAACAGTAACAACAAACAAGTTCAACCAAACAACAACAGCACCAAACAAGTTCAACAAAAAAAATAACAAACAAGTTATCAACAAATAAGTTCTTCAAAACAAAAACGAAAACGAAAACGAAAACGAAAACTAACCTGGGTTCATCGGAATAAAGTGTTGCCTCCAGTGAAAGAGAAAGCAAAATGCGCCTATGAAGGACAAGAACACAAAAATAATTGGTGAAAACAAACGAAAAGCATACCCAAAGTAGTTAATTAACATGCATTTGTATCAAAAGAAAGAAAGATTACATGTGATGGTCGTCAAACTTCATTCAAAAAAAGTTTGAGCAGAGAAAGAGGTCATGCGCGCTAAGATAAAGTGAATGAATTTTCAATCTCTTGCTCAATTTTTTTTTGAATTCACTAACCTTTTAACGTCTAACGCTGGGACATTCAACGTTTTATATTCTTTTACATCGAATTACAATTCTAAACGACGTTTAATAATTGCATTTATTTACAAAAATGTCATCGGTCATTTTTAACGTTGGTTATTGAGTGATTCGACGTTAAACGCGTGATGTTATACGCTGTTTTTGCACTAGTGTATGACATTAAGATCACAATTTTTTTATCATAAAATCATGGAAAACAGTGAATAAAAATGTAGAATAAATTACACCCATCGACATTAGAGGTGTGCCTAATGTTGCCCTTCCAAAGGCTTGTCGCCCAGTGTTGGACCTTTAAAGGCTTGACCCCTGGCGCTAGGACCCTTGGAACACCTTTGGATGAATTTTAAATTCTAACACCTAACGTTAGAAGGTAACACCCAACAACACAAAGTTAGTGAGCTCATTGACTTCGGTTTCACCTAGCGAAGAACAAACTCACCTTGCAAGAACCAAGTCAAAGGGCCACTCAGCCTACTTTAGCCGATAACACGATGACAGAAACTAGAAATAGATTATGGAGAATCTAGCTGGATCAATTGACTCTAATTTGTACCTCTAGTCTTTGCTTTAGTTCAAAAAAATGTATACCAGTCTTTAATTGATACCAATGAAATTAGTTACTCAATTTAGAATGCTCTCGCTTAATTTCTACCTCAAACCACAAATCATCAAAACATGAACTCATATAATTTGCACCCAAATAATACATGATCACCTCAATTTCCACATACCAAACTAGATTCAACAGAAATTATATTGTCTAAATTTATGTCAACAAAAAGATGTAGTAATACAATTAGTTAATAAAATAGGTTATATGTTATATAAATGTTATATGGTTTACTAATTAAAAGTTTATTTAAGTATTTGTATAAAAAAAATAGTTTATTTGGGAAAAAATTTCCCAAAACTAGCATGAGGGTTTTCTTTTTCTGTTTTCAAACTACTAACTTATCCATTGTGCAATCATTGCCCTATCTTTCCGTAACCATTCATGGGGCTCCAATGGGGGAAGATGTTTTGAATTATGGGCTTGCATGGGGCAGGAAGCGAGGCATGAGTGGAAAGAAGAAGGGCGTATAGTTCTACGAGTCCTTCACCTTCGATGGTGTGTAGTATGCTTTCAACAATACTGTTTATCTCTAACCGAAAGATGTGACGTGCCTCACATAAGGAAGCTAATGAAGGTCTGGGAGAATCGCGACAAGTCGAGGAAAGTCAAGGTCTAGTGGTTCTTCCGCTCTCGCGAGATTCAGAAGTTCTTGGAAGTGATCCAAATCAGGGAGAAAGAGTTGTTTTTAGCGTGCGGTAACGACAAGGGCTTCACCACTCTTAATCTCTTGAAGCTATCGTTGGAAAGTGCAATGTTGTTTGCATTTCTAAGAATATTGGAACGTTACAAGCAAAGGATGAGTTTGTGTTCTACCATTTTCTTGATGTTGGACAACGCAAGGTAGTGGACCAGACAAATGACAATATTGTTGGAACTGAAGGTGGAGAAGGGGGTTGTGCAGCGAGCGATATGAGCAATCAATGCTCAATCGGAATGGGGGAGAAAAATGGGTAGAAGCAGAGAGCGAAGATTTTAAGAGGTTGTATTGTAAAGGGAAGACATGAGAGAGACCAAGGGAAGTTGGGAATGAAAAGTTCTCGGATTTTTGGTGTGTTTGGGTTTACATGAGTGTTACACTGAAGGTGAATTCAATGTGGTCGAGGGAGTATAGATTCCGAGAAAGGATGTAGAAATTGGAAAACAAGAAGTAGCAACCGAAACAGGGATTTATGGAGTTAGAAAGGCAAATACAGGTATGGGGAGTTAAATTGAATGTGCTTGTTTGATTTGTGTATCTACTTAATTTTCTTAAGTTATGGTTTCGTGAATGTGGGTATTGTTTGAAATATTCTTCATATGGCAATTACATAATGTGAATGTTATTTGATGGTACATTGGAATGTTTATGTTCACTGGTAGATATTCACCTGGGTCTGAACCTTGATGATTGAGAATTGTGGTGAGTGTTCTGCTTTCGAGCCTTAAAAGTGAAATGGTTAAAAAAAGTTTTTCGAATACTTGAATGAATATTTTTGGATTATACTTTAACTGAAAAATGATACAACTTTGAGTGTTAAACGTCTGAGTTCATAGTTAATAGTTAGGGTTACTTGGTCGACCAATGATTCTATGTTTGTGATATGGGAAAAAGTTGAATATTGTTCAGCTATTATAGTTCAGGTAGAGACTATGTGATTGATAAGAAATTGATTGTAGTTCTCTTGGATATCATTGGTTGTGATCATGATGGTTTGTTGCTGTGTGGTAATATTTGACGTTGGTATTGACGATTTGAACTCTACTATTGTTTATTGTGTTTAGAGTTTGGTTGACTCTAGTATCTCTTGATTAACTATTAAGTCAATGGGTTGTTGTTTTGTGCACATATATGATAATCTGGTTGTCCAAGCCAAGTTGTAGCAGCTGATTTAGTACAACTGGTGGTGATGAAGATATTCATCATTATTTAGACTAATTAAGGTCTCTAAGGGTTAAGGTATATTGTTGGGTGGTAATGGTTAATGACGATTTTCCAAATGGTCAGGTTATGACTGCAAGAGTGTGATATGGGATTTTTGGGATTAAAACCCAAGGGATGAGGAGTTGGTGAAATGGATTGATGTGACAATTATCTTGTATCAGAGTGAATGTCATGTTGTGGTACTACCATGAAGTGTGGTGGTGGTGGTTAAGTCACTAGTTATGTCTTCCTGTTATACTTCGTTAATCAAAAGTTTGAACTTTTCCTCTTGCGAGGGGGTAGAAAGGTAGTCACCTTTCCCCTTACGAAGGATAGAAATGTGGATCTCTTCGTCTTTAATAGGCGGTGGAAGATATGTGACTCTTCGTCCATGGTGGACGGTAGAAGGGACTAGGATTCGAGTGTCGCCTTTCCTCTTATGAGGGGGTAGAAAGGGATGAATGTCTTGCTCATAGGGTTCTAGCTCATGATGAGTTTATAGTTGATTTGAGTAGCTTGAGGAATAGGGTCCGAAGCTGCGGTGGAGGACCACTCAAATTTTTCTGTTTTGGTAAATAGGATGGGAAAATTTTGGAAGAAGACATATGTATATGGAGATGGTTGGTATTGGCACGGGTTGCCTTTAATGGAAATGTTGAGTGGAACTATTAGGTTGATCATGGTTCCTTATACGGGGATGTATGGGTTGTTAATGTATTGATTCTCATAGTCTTACTATGTGTTGATACTATTTGATGTATAGAATTCTAATAAGAGTTTAACATCTGAAATATAAGTGTTGTGTTGGTGTTTAAAGGTTGATTATGTTAGTTCACCTATACATTTGTTTGTGTTGTTTGTGTCTGTGGCGATGATCGTATAATGTGTGTTATACGAGAGCTTAGATATGTATACAAATGATACTGAAGCAACATGATTGACGAGAGAGGGGTTTGCAGTAAGAGTTTGATTAACGTATTTATTTACTTTGGGAAAAGGATTAAAGATTTGTATTAAGCTATTTATTTTCGTGTTGATTTTGGGACAATTAATATTTAAAGTTGTAATAATAACTATATTGAGAGGAAAATTTTAATTATGTTATGGTTTTTTTGAAATTCTTTAATATTGGTTTCTCTAGGCAACTCCCCAAAATTAGGATATTACAATTAAAGCTCCCAAAATCATATACCAAGGTCAATTTCCCTTACCAAACAAAACTGCTCAAGATATATAGCTCTAAAACAACACACACCTTCAGGATCACAAGATGCTCTATCTACATATAGAAGCATCACAAAAATGATTAGGTCATACCACTATGATCACTTATCAAAAGGGAACCATATAGAAGACTTAGAAGTCACATGCAAACAAAAAGTTGTCAGATGCAAAAGAAAACAAATTTGGATCGAGAAATGATGGAAAAATGATTTACTAAGATGGATAAACTGATTGGATTACTAGGAAGATCTTGTTATAAGTATCACTCCAACAGTCTTAAATCTGTAAACAAATGAATAGATGGTAAGAACACTAAGAGAGAAGTTATATGACTCTAGAAAAGAATTTTCTAAAGAGATAATATGTTTAAAGGTAATGAAACTCGTTATAAGATTTTTTTATTTATAACTAAGAATTTAATATTAAATTAATCGAGTGTCATCATTTTAAAAAGATTATCATTCTTAAAATACCAATTTCTTAGTCCTCACAAAATGTACATAAAAATTCGTATAAGGTTTTAAATAATTATATTTGTAATAGAATAAATTAAAAGATTCTTCTTAATAGTTCATTTCGAAGGTTTAAAACATATATTTGTTATTAAAAAAAATTCACACTTCATAATATTATAAATTTTGTTTTATATTCTTTGAATTTATTTTTTACTATTTTTTTTAAAGCTTAAGATTTTAATAAGACAAACAAAAGATAAAACCAAAAAACTAATTGAATTAAAATACACCACTAATGTTTTTATATTGTCATTAGATGAGTATAGAAATATATATTAGACAAAAATTGATTATACGAGTCTAACAAAACACAATATTCAAATATAGCAAAAAAATTAGATAAGTCTAGCACTCTATTATCTATTGTAATATAGAAAAGAAGATACTAGGAAAATTACTTTTCTACCCATGTTTATTTATTTGAATAAAGAAATACCTTCCTTGAAGCCATAAGAAATGAACATTTCCTTTAAATCACACAAAGGATGAACATACCTCTTGAATCACACAAGAGAGGAAGAAACATCTGTCTTGAATTCATAGGAATGAGCACCTCCTTTGGATCACACAAAGGATGATCACGCCTCTTTTGAATTACACAAGAGATGAAGAAATACCCTCTTTGAATCCACAAGGAATGAACACCTCATTTGCATCACACAAAGAAACCACACCCCTCTTGAATACATAAGAGATGAGCAAGCTTACAAATCCTAACAGACAACAATACCTTATCACTCATGAGTCACACTTGATGGAATTTAAGCCACCCACAAGAATTAGGTTTTTCCAAAGCTTATAATAGAACTAATTTTCACAATCTAGCTTCCGTATTTTTAGAATGATAACTCCCCTCTTCATTTAAAAAAGCTATTTTTTAAATTAGGATTAAAGAATATGAAAGTTCATGTTACAACTGCTAATAATCAATTATAATAATCAATTATTGTAAGCAATAATTAATTATTCCCGCAACATTTCTTGAAAATAATTTTTCTTTGCAATAATTAATTATCATAACTATGTAGTTTGAAAAAATTATTTTTCCTAAATTGTTTTAATGTCATTGCTTTGTGACTCTCTAGATTGAGTCTAAAACACTTTAATTAATATTACAAGGTTTTAGAAAATTAAAACATTATAAACAAAAATTAGAAGTCTTCCAAACCATTCTTAATTTTTCTTTAAACTCTTGGTTTTGGTATCATCATCAAAACAATACCAGCTTCTTATTTTCTCAACAATCTGTTATCTATTATAATATAAGAAAAGAAAAGCATATACTAGAAAATTTATTTTGTTGCCTATGTTTATCTATTTGGCAAGTGTTCCAGAATTTGTTTTTTTTATTTGACATTGTTAATTTGTTTTTTTTTTATATTGTTTTTACTATGTTTTTTTACTGACAAGTGTCGCAAAAAGTTAGTTTTGAGTCCTTTAAAATTGTTAATTTAATTTTTTATTTATATTTATTTGTTGCAACATGTGCATAGAATTATTTTACTCTTTTATTCATTTATTCTATTTTTAAACTTATTTATTCTAGAATGGAAATATATTCAACTTAATTTACCTTTTTACTATTTCAACTTAATTCACTTTTTTACTCCCAATTATTTTCTCAAATTTAAAATCTTCATATCGACTTCTAAAACTTCAATTATAATTAAAGTTGAATTTTTTTTTTTTACTCAATTTAATCCATGATATGCATCCAAAAAATTATTTTAAAAAATTGTTGACTTTTAAAACAAATAAATAAAAACTTCATTTAATTTGTGTTGAGACACATTTTAGTCATCATTAAAAAAATTTCTAACACTAGTGGAAAAACTCTATTTAACGTCACCCATATGACGTCGGTTAGCGCGTAGTCCGACATATATGAGTGCACAGTGGCATTAGTGTAAATAAGTGGTAACCTAGACGTTGGTTTGAAGGCGACTCGACGTCTATTATATAATACACGTCGGCTCTGACGTAAACCGACGTCCAATGTATGGAGGTTGGCGAGAAGACAAACTTCTCTTGGCCATTGACGTCACTTATGTTGGGGGCCAGACGTCTACCAATTAATGCTCGCCACCTGATTCCCAGACGCTTAGACGTCGCGTGGTCAATCACCGACGTCTATAGCCTGTCCGGAAGGCGGGAAGACAGAAATTTCTGCAAAATAGACGTCGCATTTCTGGGTGCGCGACGTCTATGTGCCTGTAATTAATTATGTTCACCAAAATCTGAGGCACGTCGACGTCAGGTAGCAGTGACGAACGTTTATAGTATTATAGACGTCGGCGCCCTTTGTCAACCGTCGTCTACTTCCCTGACAGGAAATGAAACGTCAATTGGTTCAGCGCATTAGACGTCGGCCCCTCTGGACACCGACGTCTAATGGCATTCAAAAAGTCACTTTAAATGTTATCTTGGACGTCGAGTTAGTTAGATAACCGACGTCTCGGTGACTATAGACGTCGGTGTCCACGGGGAACTGACGCCCCATTTCATTTTAAATAAATCGTAGACCCTTCACGACATTGCAGTTTCTGATATCGTCTTCCTATTCTCCTTTTTCTCTTGTGACACCTCTTCCTTTTATCGCTTGCGACACCTCTTCTTTTTCTCGCTTGCGGCACCTCTTCTTTTTCTCTCTTGCGGCATTCTATTGTTGTTTCTGATATCTTTATTGTCTTCCTCCTCTCCTTTTTCTCTCTTGCGGCATTACATCCCAGGTGCGTGGTTTTTTATGCTTACCGTTTAAACTTTGTTTAGTCTTTCATCGATTATCTTCTGGTTAACTGATTAAAATTTGCTTTCTTTGTGTTGTGTTTTAGTGCAGTTTTGTTCCTTTCTTGGGGTAACGTAGTAACACATTCTCCATTTGCTAGCTGCCTCCCAGAAAAAGCGGCGTCTTGTGAATTTCTTTTGGTCGTTTCAACCCAAAAACGACCCTGGGTTGCCTAGTTATCGTTTCACCGTGATTTTTCCCTCTTGCGGATGAAAATGGAACTAAGCAACAACCCAGGTTCGGTTTTGGGTTGAAGGGACCCATAAGAAATTCAAATGACGCAAGCTTTTCTTTGGGGGGAAACTAGCAAAAGGAGATTGTGCTACTAGGCTATCCAAAGACGGGAACAAAACTACACTAAAACACAACCACTGGATTAGACGTCGTTTAATGTGTACACCGACGTCTATAGTACCTTTTAAACGTCAGTCAGTGTCAATTTCGAAGTCTTTAGTGCCTCTTCGACGTCGGTTATTGCGCAGACCGACGTCTATATAAGGTCTTTAGACGTCCAGTTAGTCCTACTCCGACGTTTTATTGTCGTCGGACATGTCAGTGACTGACGTCACTATAGACGTCGGTTATATGCTTGTCCGACATCCCATTGACGTCACCGGAATAGACGTCGATTGTTTTATAGACGTTAAAAGCTCAAAATAACCGACGTTAAACAACGTTTTTGTACTGGTGGAACTAAATTCCAATATATTTATTATTAAAGAATAATTGATATTTAAAGTATTTTTTTATATACTATTTTTCTCCTTAATTTTATCTTTTCATAATTATAATTATTTAGTCATTTAATAAATTATTATATAATAATTTATATTTAAAGTATAAATTTTATTTTTCTTATTATTATACTATTTTTAATTTTTAATTATATCCTTTTATGATTTTTTATTACTTGGTCATTTACTAAATTTAAATTTAGAAAAGTACATTTTAAATTTGTTTTTTAAAATAATATTATTTAAGAAATAATATATACTTATTAATATAAACTATTTAGATTTTTAGATAGAAAAATTGTCATGTAACAATTTAAATTTAATTTTTTTTAATCAAAATGATATTTATTATTTTTATATTTGCATATTATATAAATATTCTTATTATTTAATATTTTTTATATTTTATTATGTAAAAATTAAATTGATATTATTTAATACAAAAATTAACATGAATCATATTTGAACATAACTTTGTATAAGATTTTAAATAATTATATTTGTAACAAAATAAATTAAAAGATTGAAGTTAATAGTTTATTTCAAAGATTTAAAATTTATGTTTAAAATTTATATTTGTAATAAGAAATCACATTCTTAATATTATTAATTTTGTTTTATATTCTTTGAATTTACATTTTCTATTTTCAACTTAAAAATGTATAGTTTAAGATTTTAGTAAGACCAAACAAAAGGTAAAAACTAACAAACTAATTTTTTTGAACTATACTAGTAATGTATTTATATTGTCATTAAATGAATATAAAAATATATATTAGAAATACATTAATTAGAATAACGCTACAAATATAGCAAAAAAATTACAAAAGTCTAGCAATATACACATTAGATGAATTTTTTCATATATTGATTAAAAGAGTATAGTAGAAACCACTAGACAAGTCTAGTAATACACAATAAAAAAGTTTGTCCACAAACTAATTAAATATGTGTCACAAAAAATATTAGACAAATAATTTCATATCTTGCTTAGACGAGTCTAAGAATATACTAATTA
Organism: Vigna reflexopilosa; assembly: GCA_027742785.1. Taxonomy (NCBI): domain Eukaryota; kingdom Viridiplantae; phylum Streptophyta; class Magnoliopsida; order Fabales; family Fabaceae; genus Vigna; species Vigna reflexopilosa. Next base: position 6,165,123 of record CM050928.1, on the reverse strand, counting down.
AACAAGTATGATCGATGTCATACCCAAATCAAATTAATATGCAATTAAAGTACAGTATAAACTAGGAAGTGACTCCTAGGTCGTCTCTCAAGGACCTAATATGATTTAGGTAAATAGGTAAAACACGTAGTAGGGTGGGGGGGGGAATTGGACAGTTTTGTGAACTAAAATGAACTAATTTAAACACGAAATCAAACACTAATTAAAACAGGTTGACATCTAGGCAATTGCAATGCTTCCAATCAATGATTAACAATAATTAAATACTACTCTCACCCGTAATCCAACATCAATTAACCAACTAAGCGAAGGTTAATCCAGTCTTAAAAAACGTGAATTAAGCAAACACATTGCACACACTCAATCAATTATGCACTTTCACAGATTAAACAATTGTGACTCTAACCAACTAAGCGATGATTAAACACAAATTAGGCAACTAAGCGTATACCCAATTGTGAGCACAAAACCGAATTGACATCATGCAAGGCAGGAACAACACCATCAATTACAATCCATAAATCTCAAGGATGCAAACAAATATTCCTAATCACCAACCCACACAGATTCATGCTACTATCAAGATGAAATGAAAACAACAAAACAAAATTAAAGTGCACACGAAACCAAACATGTAAACAAAATGCAATGGGGGAAACGAAATCCATTTGGGGAGTGAAATTGTAAGACAACAACGTAAATTGAAACAAGATAGAAAACGAAATTTTGAAAACGAAATTGAGTTAATACATAAAAAGGGACGGGGGGGGGGTACGGTTGGAAAAAACGTAAATGGAGAAGAGGAGAGTTTCTAAAATCTGATTCAAGGGTTTTAAAAGTCCTTTTTTCAATTTTTCCCTTCATATGGACTTTTGCAAAATATGCCCAAAAATGGACACAAAACTAGCCTAAAAACGAAATTAAAAAGAGATGTTGATGTGAAAAATAATAAATGATGTGGTAGCCCTCTTGAAGTCCCAATAATAATTCCAAAATTGTCCTGCAAATAATAATTGGAATAATTAAGCCTAAATAATTCAAATTAAGCCCAAATAGTGAAAATGAGACAATAATGAAGAATTAAACACAATTCACTAATAAGATTTGGTACGGAAAGATAAGTGAATAATATAAAATAGTAATTCATCAAAGTATAACAAAAAATATTAAACGAGTTTGTCGATGTCTTAATTAAACTAATTTAACAATACACATTAGATGAGTCTATCCAATAATCATTAGACGAGTATAATAAAAAAACATTAGATGAATTATTTCACACATTGATTAGATGAGTTTAGGAATACCCATTACATGAGTTTGTCCATACATTAATTAAACTAGTCTAGCAATAAACACTATATGAGTTTGACAATACATTGATAAGTCGAGTCTGACAATCATTACACAAGTTTGTCCATACATAAAATACTCGAGTTTATTAATACATATTAGACGAGTCTGTCCATTCATGATTAAATGAGTCCTACAATACATATCAAACAAGTCTAAACTTACACTGATTAAACAACTATATCCATACACTAATTAAACGAATCTAGAAACAAACACTACACGAGTATGTTTATACACTAGTTAGAGAAGTCTAACAATATACATTAGAACATTCTATTAGTATACAAATTATACGATTCTATTAATACACATTAGACGAGTTTATCCACTCACTTTTTTAGACAAGTCTTAATATATACAAGTGTGTCCATATACTAATTAGATAAGTCTAACACATTAGACAAGTTTTTTTATGTATTCATTAGACAAGTCTAGAATTACAAATTAGAAGAGTCTAAAATTATACATTAGATAAGTATTTTCACACACTAATTAAACGAATATAGCAAAAAAAAAATTTGATAGGGGGAGCCATGTCAACCTTACATACCCTTTGTTTTTTATGAGGAAAAAGAAAATGGTTTTATGGTTTCTTGCCCAACAAATGGCATAACAATTGCTTTATCCTTATTGTGTTTGTCCTTGAGATGCTTGATATATGTATTCATTGGTTGTTAATGAATCATGCTTTAAAATAGCTTGTATATTTCATTTCTGGAAGAAATAATCAATTAAACAATCTATCTAATTTGTTAGATTTCTCCATAACACTTGTATGCTTAACCGGGGCAAACGACTGTGTAGTAATCAATTACATTAGTTGTATAATCGATTAAAACACGTTGCTATGCCGATATGTGTTTGATAAGTGCATTAATCTGTTTGAAATAAAAATTGATTTAGAAATTTGCTTAAGTGTTGATCATAACCGATTACATAAATTTCATAATCGGCTAAATATGTTTCTCTTGTCAAAATCAATTTCATTTGAAGCCTTAATTGTTTATAACAATCATACAAATTTATTGTTGACTTGTATGAATTGTATAATCGATTGAATGCGCTATATAATTTGTTAAATCTAAACAGAAGAAAATATGTTAAAGCAGGAGGAAAAACTTAACAGATTACATTAATTGCATACTCGATTAAAATGCACTAGGATTCAAAAATCCTATAAATAACTGTCTTGCGTGTTGTTTCAATCTAATATTTTGTACTATCAATTTCATAACTAACATTTTGGTTGATTATTGATTACAAGAGCGTCCAAGAATATTCTTGAAGAATCAAGGATCAAATTTAGGTTTATACATTAAGATTCTATCAAGAAAGCAAGCTTAAAGTGTTCTGATCATGTCTACACTACTGGAGTGTTGTTGTGAAGATTAGTATCATCATTTTCAATTTGTAGATTGAGTTCCTATGCGGTTGTGCCAGGGGGAGAATTGTGATTATTCTCATTGAGAGTTGGGGTTGTTCTCAAGGTGTTTAGAGAGTTGTGAGTGTTCTTTGGTTGGTAAGATTGTGAGGTTGTTCACATCTTGAATTGTTATAAGTGATATTGAGTGGGTAAGAGAGTGCATTGAGAGGGGATATCTCTATATTCTTGCATACTCTATCATTATAGTGGAATCCCTTCAACTCAGGTTGATTGAAGGAAGATTGGATGTAGGCTTGACCAAACTAGTATATATTGTTGTATTGATCTTTCTCTCCTTTCTCTTTTATTGTTGATTCATTATACTTGCTTTATTGATTTCAAGAAAACCAAAGATTTTGCCAAGTTTTTGAAAAGAACATTTTTTAGAGCAAAATCCAATTCACCCCCCTCCCCTCTTGGCATAAGTTATAAGGCATCACTTTTCTAACAAAATTGCAGGAGTCTAATAATACATATTAAACGAAACTGCCTATACATTAATTAGACTAGTATAATAAAAAACATTAGACAAGTCATTCCATACGTTGATTTGATGAGTATAACAAAGACTATTAGACAAGTCTTGGAATACATTAATTAGATGAGTAAAAAAAACATTAGATGAGTATGTTGATGTATTGATTAGATGAGTCTAGTAATTCACATTAGACGAGTTATTCATATATTGATTAGATAACTCTAGCAATATACATTAGACAAATATTTTTATACACAAGTTAGATGAGTCTGCTAATACAAAGTAGACAAGTTTGTTCCTTCACTCATTAGATAAATCTTGTAAAACACACGAGAAGAGTTTATTCATATATTGATTAAATAAGTATAACGAAAAATATTAGAAGGGTCTAATACACATTAGATGTATTTGTCCATACACAAATTACATATAACAAAAATATTTAGATGACTAATTTCATAAATTGATTAGGTGAGTCTAAGAATACACATTAGACAAATATGTTCATACACTGATCAAACGATCTTGCAACACATGTTATACGAGTTTGTCTATGCATTGATTAGATGAGTCTAGTAATGCACATTTGACGAGTATGTTCATACACATATTATACGAGTATATTAATACACATTAGACAACTATATTCATTATCTGATTAGACACGTCTTACAATATACATTAGAAAAGTCTATCCATGTACAAATTAGACAAGTCCAGATAAACACATTAGACGAGTGTGTCCATATACTAATTAGAAAGTCTAACTCGGGTTGGGAAAAATGAATTGCATTGTTAAAATCTGTACTAAACCAGAAAATAGTTCGTATGACCTGAACTGAACTAAAAAGTAGTTTAGACGAACTAAACTGAACTACATTTTATCCTATCAAACTGCATTGAATAGAATTGAACTATAGTATAAACTGAACTGAACTGCTAACTGCACTAATTTTAACTCTTAAGGTTTAAGTTTTCAATCACAAATCAGAACAAGGTAGAGCACAAATAAATAAATAAATTTAACTACCCTGGCTAAGAAATTCATCATCAGCTACGGTTTCTGCTCAATCATTTTTAGTCAATTTAAAGACCAACCGATGAAGCATTTGAAGGTGGCACGAGAACAAATAAAACTACTAACTTAACAATGCAACCGTGAGAATTACCATAGACCCCCACCACATCCATCAACGCAACAATGCCACCATTGTGCAACATATTGCCAACAACGGTAGGAATCTCTACACAAACAAAATCCAATAAAAGAATGAACATATATAAATGAAAATATATACCAGAGATTTAAGATTACCAATTGGATTTACCTTCTCACTAAAATTTAGAGTGAATCACAAAGAAAAAAGGAAAAAAAAATGTTTTTAGGGTTTATGCTAAAATTTTTGAATAACAGAGAAGAGAAGAGGAAAAAGATGTGCGATTCACATAGTCAACTAAACTGAAATGATGTAAAGTTCAGTTTTTTTAAACTAAACTATAGAGTAGCTTAATTAGTTTTTAGTCAAAACCATTAGTTTTTCTTACGTATAATATATTATGGTTAATTGTAGTTGTAGTTCAGTTTGTGAATTATATCAGCCTAAGTCTAACAACATATATTATACGAGATTGTTAATACAATTAGAGCTGTCAAAACGGGTAACCCAGCCCGACCCGGCTCAGCCCACCACGGGTTAGTCACTTAGTGAGCCAATCCAACCCAGTTCATTTATTAGCGAGTCAGAAAAATTCGAACTCAACCCAACCCACCACAGGTTGGTGGGTAAATGGGTTGGTTCACTGGCTCACTTAATTACAAATTTTTTAAATAAAAAAAATTATAAACTTTCTATAATTCAAATCTAAACAAATTTCACTCCTAACATGAGTGTTTAAATAATTTTGAAAATAGGAAAATTAAATAATTTTTTCAAGCAAAAAATAAATAAATATCTTTTTATAAAATTAAAATTAAATTTTAATAGAATAAAATTAGGTAGGTGGGTTGGTGGGTCAACCCGACCCACCATGAGTTCAATCCGCAAGAGCCGGGTTTAAATGAGCTGGGTTGAAATCGACCCGTATAAAAAATACATTGTTTTCAAGCTCAATCCAACCTGAACCCGTGGTGGGCCGGATTGGCCCGCAGGTTGTGACTCATTTTGACAGCTCTAAATACAATGATTAGACGAGTCTAACAATACTCCTTAGACCAGTATATTAAAACATTGATTTGTAATTTAGAAAGTCTACTCTACATATTTTTGAATATCCTTTATATTTTTAAAAATTTACTCTATATTTTTTCCAATATTTTATCTTTTATCTTTTTATAAAATCTACTATTTATATTTTTAAAAATACATTGACTTTCTAAATTTATAAATCATTTCATCTTAAAAATATTTATTATTTTTTTTCAACTTTTAAATTTCTTTTAATAGCTGAAATTAAAAAAAAAAAAAAAACACGGAAAGTGTTGTCTTCTTGTAATCCGTAGGTGTTGTCTTCCGTATCCATCATCATCAGTATTTGGTTAACGTTAGGTTAGACTAACAATACACGTGTTTAATAACTTTTCGCAGAGCCTCACTTTCCCTCTCGACCCACCTTTCTTCCGCCAAACTTCTTCCACAAACTACTTCAGATGCATGGAATCTTACGAAAAATATTCTATTTAAAAGATATTTAAGGTTTAACAAAAGATTTCCAGAAGGGGTAATATAATTAAAAGTTGATAATATACATTTTATATGTTTTTTTTATTATATATATACATATATGACATGCAGTAGTATCATATTTATTTTTCTGTTGTAAATTTGGTTTTCTTTAATTTATAAAGTATATTGTCACAGTTAATTATAATAATAAAGAAATTTATAAGAATATATATTAACATAAGATTAATAAATGAAATAATAATTTTTTATGTTTTGAATAGCATAATTCTTGTATTATTAAAATGTTAATCCATATTACCTTTATACTGATTGATTATTATGAACGTAAATTGTTTAAATAATGTCATTTGTGGCGAATAATCTGCCCATATAAAGTAGCTCCATTAATTGTACAAGAGTTTAATGCTAAGTGTTTTTGCAAGGTATTTTGATAGAATATTTTCAGATGAAAATTATGACGTAATTAATGTTGATATAGAGTTGTTCAAAATATTCAAATATTTATTATCAAGAGTTGGCATATGGCGTTGGCAAAAACACGACGCCTAAAATCAAAGCCTACGCCAATAATCAAACGCTTCGGTCTACCAAATGTGGATGAAGAGTTGTTACTTGATTATCGTCAACTTGATTGTGAAGGAAAAAAGATATATAAATAATTTTAGGTATGTCGATAAAGTACACACATAATAAAAAGATAATAAAATAAAGAAAATGGATAAAATTCAAATAATTATGGACAAAACTAACATTGGTATAGTTGAGTATCAGAGTTGAGACTTGAACCATAAACAAACGCATAGCATGAGGCTTAAGTCACAAGAGAAAACTCTTTTGAGGGGGAAACCTCAAGCACTCACCTTTGGAAAGATCTATAATGTAACTTTTACAGCTTGAGTCCAAGATATGTAGCTTAAGTCCTAAGAAAGGCAATTTGGAAAGATCTGAAATAAAACCTCCAACTCAAACACCAAAGTAGGAGTTGGGCACTTTCTTGGACAATTTATAAATACATACCTCATGTTCTCATTTTAGGCATTGAGTGGAGGATCAAATATATAGTAGTAGAGTAGGAATGGGTTTGTAAGACTCGAGAAAGATGCTTTTATTGTATATCTTATGTCTAGATTTGTTGGGATTATATTACAATATTCTATGAGTAGTTGAAATCTCTCGTGTTGAGGTTGCATATAATGAATTTTATCTCTCTGTACTTCTACATCTTGGATATTCATCATGATTTCATTCAATCTGTTTATGAATTAGTTTGTGCTTGTTGTTGGATCAACTGATTACTCGCCTTATTTCATTGACTTGGGATTGAGTGAGAACTAGTTCCAAGTTATGGTAAAACTAATTTTCCTCCTGCTTTTAGATGCCAGAAATAAATCTAAGGCTCTAGCTAATGATAGAGTCCTGATCTTAACACAAGTGATTCATTCAAACTGTCATTAAGGAATCATATCTTAAGCTTTGGGCGTCAAGAATGAACATAAAGTTATATTTAAAGAGCACTCTCAGGACAACGAATGATTTGCGTAAGTACATAGACAAGATCAGTAGTGGTGTAGTGGAAAAGGATTTGATGAAATCCACTCATAGCCTCTGCTTCATTCAATCTATATAATATATACTACTATCAATATTTTTCAAATACAAAAGCCTAAAACCAAACGACCAATATGCTTGCTAAACCCCTGTGGATACGATAAACCATATTCGACTGTACAACAAATGACTTGGTGCACTTGTCAATAGGTCACACAACTGATAAATCTTTTAAAACTTGATATTGTGTGATGTTGGAAATTTTGGGGCTTAAGCCTAATAAACATAAAAAGGACAACCTAAGTTTACCGCCATCAAGTTTTTGGTGTCGTTCCAGGAATTTAGATCAAGTATTTGGTAGTTCTAATAATTATTTTTGTAAATATGTAGGTATCTTGTAAATATTGGGTTTGTATTTATGTAGAGTTTTTGTTTTTTCACTTTTGTATAGGTTCAATTTTCATTTTCGGATTTGCTCTTAAACAGATATCAAATAATTGGTAAGTTTAAAATATATAGATTTGTATTTTTGTTTGGTATGTTAGTGTATTTTATGCTTTGAAAGGGAAATTCTGGAGAAAATATAAACTTTATTTGAAATCTGACAACTCTAAACTTTACTACTTGTTTGATGTATAAATTTATCTATAGTTATTCAATTGAGTTAATTATTTTCTCATTAAATTTTTTATTCAATTATCTTCAATTTGAATGTAAGAACGTACTTTTTTAGAGTTCTTTTTTAAGATGTAGTTTAATTTCGAAAATATGAACCAAATTGTAGAGGACAACTTTAATCTTTGTTAATTGTTTGATGCATAACTTTTGTCACAGTCATCCAATTGGGTTAATTCTTTTTGCATTATATTAATGATAAAATGATATTTAATTTGAATGTAAGAACATATTTTTTGTAATTCTCTATAAGGTGCAATTTTGAAAAATCAGACAGATTTCAAAAGTACTGATTTCTAATTTTAAGTGTGTTTAAAAATTTTAAATTGTGAAATTAGATGTTATGATTTTAGTCTAGTTTTGGGCATTAAGCTTAAAGGAAAGTATTGAATAGGACCTTAAAGATCTGTTGCAATAAACAAAGGCAAGAACAACATAAAAAGAATAGCAATGAAGAAAAGAGAGAAAAGTTTAAAGTGTTCTTATATAGTTTAAGCTCAATATCTTTTGAGAGAGAAATCTTTGTAAAGTGAGAAACACTTTAAAGTGTTACGATTATATTGTATTTGAACACATATCCTCTCACTAAGAATCATTTATTTGTACCTTGTAGAAAATTCATTTGTAGATTTGTTGTAAGTTCTTGAGAGAACTCAAATACTTTGTTGTTTAGCTCAAGTTGAGTTAAACATTGTATAGGGTAGATCCTAGAGAGGCTAAACTCAATTTAGTCAAGGTTACTAGGAAACCAAGATTGGTACTAATACTCGTTGTAACCAAGAGTGGTGAGAATACTCGATGAGATCCTAAAGAGGCAAAACTCGTGTGATCTTGAAAAATATTAATGAAGCTCCTTAAGAGTTCTTAAAGGAGAACTGGATATAACTCAGGTTAAATGAACCTGTATAAAAAATTTGTAGTATACTGTTTCTCTTTTTAATTATTTTTCGTTTACTTATATTATTAAAACTTACCGTCTAATCATCTTAAAAATTTTACACAATAAATTATTAAACACTAATTTGTGAAAAAAAATTTAAAAACAGTATTCATCCCTCTTTACTCTTTTTCTTGTAACTTCATTTCTTAGGAATGATGACATTTATCATAAATATAGTTCACTTTTGTAAGAAGAATGGTACGTTACCTTTAGCTAACTCATTATTTTCCTTATAATTGACAAATTTATTTAAATTTATAGTTCTTCCATTTTGGATAATCATGAGTGTGTTATAGATTTAACCTTTATAAGATGAACTACACTTACAAAGATTTAACCTTTATACGAGATTATTTAATTTTACAACAATACCATAGCCAAAAATTTCAGTTTTGTTAATCAATCAAATTAATAATATATGATTTTTGACAAGTTTAACTTGTTATAGTGTTTGACATTTTGGAGAGATCATGCATCGTAGTATTATGACTTTTGTGATCAAAAGTTATTTTTGGGCAAATTATATTATGTTTTCATATGACTTAAATTGTGATTAACAAAATCATATATTAGCGTTCAACTGTGACTAAAATAGAAACACGAAATTAGCGAACGTGGGAAGGTCTGAGGATCGGAAAGAGAACAGAAACATGTCCCTGTCGAGCGCAGTGACGCAACAAACATATCTAGCACAAGATACGCTTAGGCTCAAACATGCAGTGCATAGGACACTACGATTCGTTATCTGGTGCAACGTTAAAATCTCACAAGATTTGTGTCGCACGCGTTTTGGTCTGACTCCCAAAAGTTAATGGCGCTCTTCGCGTTCCCATTGGGGCGTGGAGAAGACGCGCTATACTTGAGATTATAAAGAGAGAAGTAAGCTGGGGCAAGCACTTTTAAGATGAATTGACACGTGGTCCGCCAGTAGAACCTAGTCACGTGTCCACATTCTCCAACTTCCTCATCCACCATCGCATACTTTCACTTCACATCATTTTTCAATGGTGACCCCACCCAATCATGCATTTTCATTTTGGTAGCATAAGAATAGAAGAAATTGTTTAATTATATATTTTAAGATTAAATATAATTTTTATGCACTTAAAATGTGAGTTTTGGCTTTCTTAGTACATATAACTCATCCATGTTTTAAGGTTCTGTTTTATATTAATGTGACTCATAAAGATATAAAATTTAGCCAATGATTATTTTTATTTTAGTTCCCGTAAAAAAATATGTTTTTAGATTTTTATTTTAAAATGAAAAAATCACTATTTTTTATTTTACTGTTATATGATATTAGTTACTTGGTGATGTATAAAGAGAAATTAAATTGATAATTTTAAAGATATGTTTGTTTTTTTAATATGGATATGCGAAAATGGTATTAAGAGAAAATATAGGTGAAAATAAGGTTGTGTTATAATAATGGAGTGTGTAGACAAAAATTAAAGAGAGAAGATGAATTGGTTTATTTAAAATAAAAATTGTGTCTTTCAATTTTTTTTTATAAATTGATTTTCTAACAAAAATAGATTCTTTTAAATAAGAACAATAAAGATAAAGATATGAATAACACTTCTTTTGACACACAAAAGAATAAACAACTTTTTCTAGTCAGAACAGATGTACATGATTACTTAGACACACTCACTGAAAGTACTCACTTCTACCAACAATAAGTTTTATAAGTTACTTTTCAAAAGCATAGAGAGTTTCTTTGCAACAACACTAAAATTCTCAAAATGAATAATTAGTTTGAAATTTACGAAGGCAAAATATATATAAATGCAATATTTGAAAATTAGGTCATAAAACAAGTCTTTTCACAAATACCACTAATAGTCGATTATCATAAGTGGTAATTGATTATTCCATAAGTTATTTCAAAAAATATTTTTTCTTTTTGATAATCAATTACCAAGTGTGGTAATCGATTATTTTATTGACTTTTTGGCAAATGTGGAATTAACTGATATAATCAATTATTACTTATTATAATCGATTTTTCCATAGCGTTTATGAAATAAAGCTCTTTCCTGAGTGATCTATGCAACCTATTGTGTATCTTTCTAAACTATGTCCAATGCATAACTATAAATGACTTATTACAAAAGCTTTAAAAGTGAACAAGTTCTTTTGACATCAAATGCAATGTGTTGAATTCATCATCAAAATATTTTTGTCTTCAGTTCTTCCTTTGCTGCTAACAATCTCCTCTTTTTTTATAATGATTAAAATAAAATTTAAAGGTTTATTTTGTAATAACATGCGTATATAGAACTTAGATAATAAAATAACATTAGATGGACTTTAAAAACATTTTCATTCCTTGAAAACAAAGTTGTTTCTCCCTTTTTATTATCATAATCAAAATAAATAATGTTCTTCTTAGAAGTATAAAGTTAAGTAAAATGAAGCTCCCCCTCAATCAAATAATTTAGAGAAAAATATGGAAAATAATTTTTTCATTTAAAACTCTTCACTAACATCATCATCATCAAACATGTAATCATCTACCAAGTGCTTCAACCCTTGATTGCCCAAGAGTTCTAGAAACTAAAAGTCTACAAAATTAGACCAATTTACATTAATGGACTTGGGTGTGATAAGTTTTTTGTCTTTCTAGAATGTGATAAACTTTCTTCTCCTTTCAAGATCAGAAAGCCATCCTTCTATATTTACAGGCCTAGTTATTGGGGTAGGAACTGGATGATTGCTTCTTCTTCTTGTAGGGATCTTTTGTGTAATGATTCTACGATTTTTTATGGAATGGTTTGGATTTAAGTTTAGTGGAGAAGGGTTGAGAGTTGTAAAATTTAGAATTTGTTGGAAATGGAGAGAAACGGTTAAGAATGCAAGGTTACTCAGAAATAAGAGTGCTTTGGAGAAGATAATTGATTTCTGGAGCTCTTATTTATAGAATCTTGTCCTTAATATTAAGATTTTGGAGAATCGAACCAATTATAACCAGTGTAATGACTAGTTTTTGAATTAAATATGTTCTATAATGCTTGATCATCAATTATTGATTCTATATTTTTGTTCTAGTACTTAAGATAATCGATTACCACGTGAGATAATAAATTATTCCAAAGCTAATTAGTCTTATAAGGCATAACGTTGATAATTGATTATCAATCTGGATAATAAATTGTTCTAAGTGTTGAATTTAACTTATACAAAATAGTTAGGATACTCAGATAATCACACTTGGTAATCTATTATTCCATAGCCAAATTGACATATTTTAAGACTTGGGAATCAATTATCCCCTTTGATAATCGATTATCCACTCGTAACTTTTCGAAAAAATCTCAATTTTGAGTACTTTCAAGCCGTTAAGACATATATAATATTTCTAAGTCCCTTCTAAGCTCAAAGAATCTATACTTAGACAATGCTTTAGTAAAGATATCTGCTAATTGGTGCTTAGTATCTATGTATTTTATTTCATAATCACTTTTTTGAACATGATCATTTAGAAAGTGATGCTTAATCTCAATGTGTTCAGTTCTAGAATGCATTATGAAATTATTATATTAGTTAGATTTATGACACATATATTATCACATTTTAATGGTATATGACATGAACACTTTAAATTAATTATCATTGGAGCTATATATACAATTTCTTGTCATTATCAGTACTTAACCTATGAATAATTGTCCGAACAAGTCACAGATAAAAAAAAATCAATCTCAAAATGTTATAAATTTAGAGTTAGACTCTACAAAAAAAAAAAAACCTTAATAACCTTATATCCTATGATTGTACCCTTGGAACAGAAATTTTAGTATTGATGTAAGTGTTAAACCATGAATCACTAAGCACCTTGTTAAAGATTAATCTACTTGTCGACTTATGTAATTTGTCGTATCTTTTTTAGAAATATTGATTGTTTTACTTTATTCTAGATGGTTGTTTGGTCTTATCAATCAAATAACATTTTCATAATTTTAACGACGATTGAGAAATTTATAAATAAATTAGAATTTAAATAAACTCTGTAGAATAACTTAACACTAGGAATGAAGGTAAGAATTATTAGTCACTTTTTAAGTATTTGACAAATTATTCTAAATATTTCTTATCGATAAATCACGTATAAATCAAATTCATGTATCGTTTTAAGTTGACTGTATAATTGATATTGTTGAATTATATAAGATTGAATTGCATGATGATAATAATAAGTGAAATAGAATAATGAGTGAAATGAAACTTTTATTACTCTTTTATTAATCTATATAAAAGTTATTTATTTCGAAATAACTATTCAACTTTTCTTTTTTTAAATATAAGTTATATAATTTCTTAATCCTACTTCTAACTGTATGACGTTGGGGAAAATAATTTGAAGGAGGTGAAGAGAGAAAAGAAAAGATGTGAATGTGTTTAAAATAAAGCTAGGAAATAGAGGGAAGGGTTGGCGGTTGTTGATTGGTTGAAGAAGAGCATCGATTCAAAAATCAAAATGAACCAATGAAAACCTAATGCTGGCTGTTCCTTTCACAAGACAGGTGTCCTTCTCCTCCTCTTTTTCCTCCACCACTCCTTCATTCATGGGCCATTGCCCCTGTCACTCAACGTCACACTCAACGGTCATTCGTACAATGTGTTATATCTTTCTTCTCAGAGAGAAAATGTTTAATTTAGATTTACATTTAATTTAAGGGACTTTTATTTTATTTTGTACATCGATAATGTGGAGAACTTTTCTCTTTTATTTTTTTTTATTTTTAAATAAATTATTAATGAGACCGAGTTCAAAGAATTAATATAATTTCTAATTTAAAATCTTAAAACATGAGTTTGTGTTATTTATATCTAATATGAATATTTGAATTTTAACAATCTCTTTTCAAAGTATTTTTTTGTATTGGTAGATTCCATTTCATGTGGAAGCATTATTATTTATAGGATAATGATACTTAGACAATATTTTTTTGACAATATTTGAACATTGTCTACGTGTCATTCTGTGATTGTTCCAAAATTACTCCACAATCAATAATAATAATTATAAATACTATCATAGACCAATCACAGAATGACACGTAAATGATATTCAAATATTGTCAAAAAATTGTTGTCTAAGTATCATAAGGTGTTTGAATCTACATGCATATTAATCGTATGAGTTCAAGGGTTTCTAGATTTGATTGAGAATTTGAGAATGTACTTTGATTGGTGGTAAGAATTTCATATGATTAAATGAGTCTTTGCTACCAATTGAGAATGTACTTTGATTGGTGGTAAGAATTTCAACTATAATTAATTGAGAATTTACTTTGATTAATTAGCTTTTAATTTGGTTAGGAGATTTAAGAATAAACATGATTAAACACAATAGGATTTAATTGAGAATGTAGTTTGGTTGAATTTATTGTGAATAATGTTGAATGGTCTTGCATTTGATTGAGAATATAGTTTGTTTGATTGTATGATCGCTCTCAAGTTAATTGAGAATATACTTTAATTACTTTGAAACTCGAATAATAATCAATTGAACAATGATCTGTGGATAACCGATGATGAATCTATCTTGGAAAAGTAGTAGAATTAGCCTATTTCATTATAATTGTTTCTAAGTTTTCTACTTATTCTTCACTTAAACTTAAACATTCTTCAAACATTAATTCCATTAGCATAGTTTCTCACTTTTATTCTTGAGCATTGCATAGCATTCATAAGAGTCAAATATTGGAAAACAATTTCGTATTCGTTGGGAGACGACTCGAGGTTACCTTAACCCTATCTACTTTCTTAAATACTAACTTAGCAAAACTAAAGTTGCCTTGAAAAGTAGTATTAATTTGATAGCTTCAACGACAGCGTATCAAGTGCCTCTATTAATAGGCCCCCACTTTTTATCGGTGATAATTATCCTTTCAGGAAAGTTAGGATACAAATATTTATGGAGTCTATTAATCGAGATGTTTGGAAATATATTTTAAATGGATCCATTATCCCCATTACTATTGTGAATGATTTGTAGGAAATTAAGCCTTACTTTCAATGGACTGCTGAAGATAACATGCGACCTTAGCTTGACATGAGAGTTCGTAATATAATTTTCTTTACTTTGGTGTTAGATGAATATTATAGGATCTCTGTTTGCAAGACCACTCAAGAGATATGGGAGGTCCTTCATGTCACTGGTGAAGGAATTGACGAGGTAAAACGTGCTAGAAAGAAGACCTCAATATAGGAGTACGAGATATGCAACAGGTGACACCATCATAGATGTGCAAATGCGATTCACACACATTATTAACCACCTCTCTGATTTGGGTAAAACTTTTGAAACTGATGAACTTAATGTTAAAATGCTAAAATATTTGAATAGTACTTGGTAGCCGAAGGTTACTACAATAAGCGACTCTCAAGATTTGACTTTTATGTCAACGACGGTGCTCTTTGGTAAATTAAGAGAGCACGAGCTCGAGCTAAGTAGATTAAGTACTAAGGAGGATCAAGGCAAAAATACAAAACTCTGGCCTTTAAATTTGAAATCTCCAAAGGAAAAAGTCCAAAGAAGGACGAGGACTCTGAGGATGAAACATGAGTATCATTATTAAAAGATTTACTAAGTTCATGAAGTCCAAAGATAAAGATAAGTTTCGAAATGAGAAAAAGGAAAATCAAGCATCGACGTCTAACTACAAGTGTTACGGTTGTGGTGAGAGGGGACATGTAAGAGTCGACTGTCCAGATAACGAAAAGATTGAGTACAAGAAAAAAAGAGGTCTCACAAAAAGAAGAAGGCTTACATTGCTTGGGATGACAATGATTCAAGCTCATCTAGTGCAAGCAACTTTGATGAGGAAGCAAACTTGTGTTTGATGGTAAACAATGATGACATTGTAAGTGAAGAATCCTCTAAGTCTGAAAAGCCTATGTGGTATCTTGACAATGGATGTTTAAGGCATATGGCTAGTGAGAAGAAGAGATTTATTAAATTTCAAAGAAAAGAACAAATATTTTTCATCTATGGAGATAACAACAAAGGAAAAATTCTTAGAACATGTGACATTGGAGGGGAAGAAACTTTGACCATAAAAAATGTGTTGTATGTTGAAGGACTAAAGCATAACCTTCGAAGCATTAACCAATTATGAAACAAATGTCTCAAGGTAACCTTTGAAAATGATCACTGCATCATTTTCATAAAACTTCTTCTAAAATTGCATTAAAAGGTTTAAGGCATAATAATATTTATTTGATTGACATTGAAAGTACATCTAGAAGTAGTATAACTTATTTGGTTGCAAAGAAAGAAAATTCATGGTTGTGGCAGAAAAGAGCTACTCATATTCATATGTAGCACTTGAATAAGTTGATCTCAAAGGATCTAGTAATTGGGTTACCAAAAAGGCAAACTATCTGAAGCATGTAATAAAGGAAACCAAGTTAAGTTAAAAATAAAAGAAAGTTAAGTCTTCTTTCCATTCGAAAAATGTTATCTCTACTTCAAAACCTTTAGAACTGTTGCACATGGACTTATTTGGTGCTTTAAGGATAAAACGTTTTGATGGAAATTACTATGCTTTTGTAATAGTTGATGATTATTCAATATACACATTGAACTTCTTTCTAACTCTAAAAAGTGAAGCATTCAAGGCTTTTAAAATCTTTATGAAAAGAGTCCAAAATGAAAAGGATTTGAAATTAAAAATTTTAAGATGTGACCATGGAGGAGAATTTCAAAATGAATTATATGAAAATTTATGAAGAACATGGCATCACTCATAATTTTTTGCACCTAAAACTCCTCAACAAAATGGAGTTGTAGAGAGGAAAAATAGATCATTGGAAGAACTTGCTAGAACTTTATTGAATGAATTCAATGTTCCAAAATATTTTTGGGTTGATGCTGTGAGCACCGCGTATTATGTATTAAATAGAATGCTCATGAGACATGTTTTAAAAATTACTCCTCATGAACTCTTTATAGGAAGAAAACCCAATGTATCTCATTTGAAAACTTTTGGTTGCAAGTGTTTTGTGTTAAACAATGAAAAAGAGAATTTTGGGAAAGTTGATTCTAAAGTCGATGAAGTAATATTTTTGGGATATTATCTTGCCAGCAAAGCATATAAAGTTTTTAATAGGAGAACCTTGGTAATTGAAGAATTTATTCATATTGTCTTTGGTGAAATTGTAGACCTTAAGGAGAACCCTTTTAAGTCAAATAGACCATTTGCAGGTGTTGAAGATTACTTAAGGGAAACACTTGAATGATGTACATTAATGACAATCCTCCTTCTCAACCTAAAGATGCCCCTAAGAGTTATCAAGAACCATGTGGATTGTCTATGTATCATAGGAGATATTTCAAAAGGGTTGACTACTAGATGTAATTTAAATAATTTTTGTATGATTATGGCTTTTTTAAAGGGGTAACAACTGGACGTAGTATAAAAATTACCCATGCAAGCTTTTTTCTCTTATACTCTTTTATTTACTTTCTCTTATTTGTCTTGATTTTTCTATACTGTGAAGTTAATTTTCTTTAAAAAAAAGGGAAGTTCATTTTAAAAGAAGCTAGTTTTATTGAAAAACCAATTCACCCCCTCTTAGTTGTTATCAAACTTCAAACATTTCACTGCGTATTTACAACAGAACAATGACAATTCCAATAGTGGCACCCAAAACACAATGGCAGTAATGAAGACAATAGAAACTCAAAATGAAAAGTAAAACAAAGGAAAATGAAAAAAAATGAGAATGAAGGGAGAAATAGACCTAAACATAAGTATGGGAGAAGGAAGAAATGTGAGAAAATGCCTCTCTTTGGTGGAGGAGGAGAAGATCATGTTCGCAACAATAAGGATTCAATAGGGTATTCATAATTAAATGCGATTTATTCTTGTATAAATGAACCAAATAATAATTAAATTGTGATCCTTGAATTACTATGTTCTTAAGTAAAAAAAAGTTAAACTTTTTATAAATATATTCTTTTTTATAATTATCTACCTTTCCAAATACATAGTAAAAGTACTTTAGTTATTAATTTTTAAAGGTAATTAAATGATAATTATAAATAGTTTGTATATTCTATAATAAGAATAATGTCTGTGATCAACTTTTTTTTATTAGTGAAAACTAAAGTGTTAACTATAATAGAATTGGACTTAACGTAGAAACTGACTACAAATTAGTATTGAATCATTTATTAGTTTTACTTTGCAATGATAACATTTATTAAACAATCTAACAATGTACAAGAAAGGCTATATTCAACTTCTAGACCTTTACTAGAGTTTCCCTCTTACTTTATAAAATCCATTAACTTATTTGAAGTTCTCATATGAATTTTACATATATCTATCCGTCTTCTTAATTTAGAAACTTCATAAATAGCTAATCCTCTCTCCCAACTTCACATTCTTACTGTTTCGGTGAAAATAGATTTTATATATATCTTAATTAATTAAAAAAGATAAATACAAATGAGAGTTCTTTTATTTAACCTAACCATTTTCTACAGCTTCCTATTTTGATTATAATCTTCTTTAAAATTTTATAGATTAAAAATAATACCATCAAAACAAGTGCTTAACTCGTTATTATTTGATAAATACTTATACCATGAAAAAATGTAATTAAAACTTAATCACTCCTATTAATTTTTAAATTTGTAACGAAAATCGTGTAATTTAGAATAGAACAACGAATCATATTTAAAGAAGAATAAGAAAAAACTGATGAAAACAAAATTATTGTAAGACAAAGTACCTTAATTAATGTAAAATAATGTAAAGCAATTTAAAGTAATTAAAAACAATAAAGAGCAATATTACGTAGTTATAAGGAAATGTAAACAACTTAAATCAATGAAAAGAGATGCAGATGTACGGAGATGATAGAAAGCAAAACGTAATTTAAAAGATGATTAATATGAAAAAGATGAATTAAACTAGAAGTTAAAATGATGGTGAGTTCTCATTAGTATTATAAGACTTAGAGTTTTAGACAACTTTTATAGATATTATGCAATGGATAATAATACTTAGACAATATTTTTTTAACAATATTTGAATGGTCCAAAATTATTTCACAATCAATAATAATAATAATTATAAACATCATTATAGACCAATAACAAAATAACATGTAAATGATATTCAAATATTATTAAAAAAATATTGTCTAAATATCATTATACTTGTGTAATAATATGCTACTCACACCAAATACCATTGTAGATGTCTATATAGGTTGTCGATTTGTAGATTATGTCGATCATTGCCAATTTTAGTGTATGCATGATGTGTCAAAGTTCAAAGTTCTAATTTGTCCAAAACTATTTTTTTTCTTCTGGATTTTTAGAATTTTCTGGGATATCAAAAGGTCTTTGCTTGATTAATGCTTCCATATTTTTGTCGATGTTGTCTCAATGTATCAAAAGGCATGCCTTCAATTTTCTTCTCCCTTATTTTTACTGTTTAAATATAACACTTACAGGTTATCATTAGTTTATTTATTAAGTTATAATTATCTTGTTTATAAAACAAGTGATTTATAAAAAAATAAAATAAAAGCATAGGTGATTTTTATAAATGAAAATTGAAAATTGAAAATTAGAAGAAATGAAAAATTTGAATAGAAAAAGATAAAGTGGGAGAGAGTAATGGTTGTTGTTGGCAAATAGAAAGGGTGCACGTGTGGTAGTGATGTGACAGGAAAGTGAAGACGAGAATATTGTGGTGTGCTGCTCCCTGCAAAGAGGCCACGTACCCCCTCTCTTTCCAGAAGTGCTGCACACCCTCTACTCCCTCATTGGCTCCTCCCCATCTACGCCTCCCAGATACGCCACTTTTCCCTCCCGAAAACCTCCTCTCCTATTTTACTATTTCACATTTCAAATTAAATCTTTTTAACTCAAACATTTACTATCCACATTATCACATTTTCTTTCATTTTTCATCTTACAAAATACATTTTTACAAATTAATAAATACTTTTTTATCATTTTTATAATACCGTAATGTATTTAAGGCTCTAGGTAGCATTTGTTGTCCTTTTGATAACATACTAAATTTGCTCCAATCACCTTCTGTTAACCTAGACACGTGGCGCTCCTTCACCCAGCCACCGTGCTGCCGTTATCATTATCGCTTCCGCTCCATCTCTCAGCACCCAACCCAAAACAATCGCTAGAGAGAGAAACCAAGAGAGAGAGAGAAACAAAGATCTAACTCTCGCTTTCGCTGCCTGTTGTTTCCTCCCTCCGTGACCGTGATGGACGGTGGAGATGTCTGGAGCGTGGCCGCCTGTGCAGACGCCAACGCCGCTTCTCATGTCAACAGAATAATGCTCCGCTTCCGGCCGATCGCGCCCAAACCAGTCGCCGGAGGTTCCTCCGCCGCAGTATGCGGCGGCGGAGGAGAGCTAAGTCAGAGTAGCCACGTGTCAGTCCTCGGGAAGAGACCGAAAAGGAAGTACGTTAGGATTCGGAGGAACAGTGGATACGTGAGAAAGAATAGTAGTGGTAACGTTAACGGTAACAACGGTAACGACATCGATAAGTCGTCGGACGTGGCGGTTGTGACCTTGCAGTTGATGCCGGAGAAGGAAGCGCCGGGAGGAAACTCGGCGGCCGGAGATTCGTGGTGTAAGAACGTCGATCTTGACCTAACGGTGGAGAAGATTCAGATCGTGGAGAATCGGAATCCGAAGGCGCCGTGTGCGACGGCGGAGGAAGGGAAGGGACGCAAGGGTTCAGATCTTGTTGCGGCGGGGAAGGTGGCGGAGTCTTGGGTGACGGTGGAGAGCGTGATAAGCACGTGCATGGGAGATGGAGGAGGAGGGTTAGGTTGTACGGACGCGGAGAAGGTGAGGACGCTAGAGAGCGACACGTGTCCAGGGTTTGTCTGTGACGGAAGCTTGAGAGTGCGGTGGGTGAATGAGGCGTACAAGAGGATGGTGGCGAGCGAGGATATCGTGGTGTGGTTGAATGTGAAGGATAGCGCTAGAGCTGCCTGGTGGTGCTACTCTCACCCGGCGTTCACCTGCGGGGTGAGGTTGCAGTACACGTGGCGGAACGAGAAGTGCACGAAGATGGTGCCGTGTGATGTTTGGAGATTGGACTGTGGCGGGTTTGCATGGAGGCTAGACGTGAAAGCTGCGCTGAGTTTGGGTCTCTGAAAAAAGAAAAAAAAAAAAGAAAAATCAGAGACGCAAACTCGACCTTATTTATATATGTATCCTTTTATATATAGACACACACCTTTACATAACTTGGTAGCTCCAGTTCTGTGAATTGAGTTGAAGCCTCCTGTCTGCAAAAGGACCTGTTTGGTTAGGTATTATTCCAGTCAGTGTTTACTGCTACTACTGTTTAAAGAAAATGTTAAAAATTTGGCAGGATAAAGGGTTTTTAGGTAACGCCCTTATTTAAAATAGTTGGAGAATTATAATGATCTCAATCAAGATTTTGTGGGAGAAAAGAACAAAGATATCTTGATAGAAGAAAATTATTGAGTTGATAGGTGAGTGAAGAGAAGAAGGTTGGAAATGGGATGGTGCTTCTTACTCTTTGGTTATTCTTCTCTTGGGAGTTGGGAGGGCCTAAAAGTAGAAACGTATGGGAATTAAACATGCAAAGTGCTACTGAAAAGTGGTGTGCTTTGTGCTATCTATGTCTTGTAGAACTAAAGCTATATTAGGTGAAGAAGTGTGTGCAAACTATGTTGTCGCTACAAGACTTTGCGACTAAGAATAATTTTGGTAAATATATGCATATATTTTAGTAATGGTAATATCTATGTATGTATGTATCTATCAATGTATATCATTATCTTATTGCATCACTAACTAACTTTCTTGTGTGCATTAGACAGAATGATATGAAGAATAGAGAGTTTTGTGACTGTCGTGTATGACTTCGTTCTTTATTTAAGTGGGGGCATATGGAAGTTAGGTAAAGCTCTAAAAGCAATGGGATTTACTCTTGGTGTATCTTTTCTTTCAGAGGATATATGACAAACTTTATTTGGTTATTTGATGACTATTTTTGTTTTTTATTTGAAATCATAATTACTCTTTATAAAACATTATTATTTTTATCATATTATATTTAATATTTTTTACTTTCAAACTCAGTTTTTATTAGAAATTATAAATGCAAAAGTTCCAACATAAAACACAAAATATTAATGTGATTTCAAAAATAATTTTTCTTTTGACTTGTTATTTTTTTTATAGTGAAAATTGAAGTAGGTTATTATTCATAACAAGCTATCAGAGTTGACTTATGGATAAGTTTCAGTGTAATATCTAAACCTTACTTTCATTTCATAGAATGTCTTGATGATTAATAATAATAAAAGGAGATATAAGATGTTTTATTGATTTAGTTTTTTTAAATCATTAACATCAAATTTGTATGTAATGATTTACTAATTAAAATTTTGTCGGTCATTAAAATTTAAGAGTTATTTATACTAAACTAATTAGTAGCCAAAACCATATTAATTTAGTAGCATTTTATTTTTCTTTTTAACATCTATAAATATTTATAATCAATGATTTATCTGATCATGGTATGAATGTTATTTCATTGTCTTAGTCACGAGTCAACTTCAAATGCAATTTCTATTGAAAAGAAACTACTCAAATGCTGTAATTGTCTTGTTTCTTACTACTATATATTGAGTTTGATATGTTGCCATCACGTGAAGTCATCTTCAAATATAGTTTATTGAAGTTGTATTAACTATTAATAATACCTTGTCATGCCAACAAAAATTCTTATTATAAAAGTTATAACTTTATCGTATATGATCATTTTGTAATTCAATAAAATCCCAATTAATTTACATTTTCATTACATACTCTCTTTTATCTTTGTTATTTATGGACAATTATAAAGTTCGCTTTTACTCTATTAAATTTATCAGTACAAAAAAATAAACTGCATGCTATATAAATTTATTTGACAGGAAGAATACCACTATATTCTCTTCAAAATTGTATAACATCACCAAAAGTCTCTATATAATCAAACTTGACAAAATAAATTCACTCTTATACTATATCTACGTATTTTAGTATTGTTATTATAATTTGAAATTCTCTTACAGAATTGTTTAACATTTGCTAATACTCCACATATACTGAGATTGTATA
Organism: Vigna reflexopilosa; assembly: GCA_027742785.1. NCBI lineage: Eukaryota > Viridiplantae > Streptophyta > Magnoliopsida > Fabales > Fabaceae > Vigna > Vigna reflexopilosa. Next base: position 6,141,871 of record CM050928.1, on the reverse strand, counting down.
TATCAATCCAAGGAAAAAAAAATACGTATTTTAATAATAATTTTATTACAAAATAGTAACCTACAATACAGACCGATGTTACGATAATTTTGTAACGTTTGTCTTCCTGTTTATTGATTATAGGCTTTGTTTTCCATTACCTTATCATGACTTTTATTTTTCATTTTAAAATAAAACAATATTTAAAAATACCATGCGGTTTGAATTAATAAGATTATTATAGTAATTGTGAATTACAATATATAACCAATTATTAGTATTATAATCCGTTATATGAAATAAATTTTGTGTTTGATGAAAAGTGGTTTGGAGATAACCTATCTGTATTTAAATAATTTAAAATAATCGTCTCTTCAGAGTAAAATTATAATAAGTACTATGGAGTTACTTGCAATATTAGGTTTTGTATTAAAATCAATCAATTGCTAGACATAAAATGAGAAAATAAAAATTAGTTCAAGAAATTAATTGTTGATAATAAACTATAAAATCATGCTTATCTCGTAAAAAAACAATTTATAACATATTTTTGTACAATCCTAATTACCAAGCACGTGTAACATTAGCATCAACACCTTTTTTCTCTACCTGTGATATTTTAACCTCTAAGAATTACCCAATAAAAAAATACTAAATAAAATTATTGTAAGCAAGTCAAGAAACTTAATGTATGGATTTTCTAAATTTTCTTTTATAGATACTATAACGTCAATATAATTGTTTTGTTATTCCAATTTTAAATAAAATAGTTTAAATTAAGAAACTTTTATCTCAAAATTATTTGCATGATAAATCTTTCGACCCAATGCATTTTTTTTTTTAATTTCTTGTCAAATATAAACATAGAAGTTATTTCTATCCGTAATATAGTATATATAATTTGGCTATTCCAATTAGACTAGTTATTAACCATGAGTTAACTAGATATTCCTTTAGGCTAACGTAGGACCGAAATATACAGTCAAGATTATACAATTAGTCACTCCTTCCTTCCCTCTTCAATCTCCTAATTTATATGTTTTATAGAAGGTGTGTTTGTAAAAAAAAGTTAAGTACATTAGAATATATTCTATAATAATAAAATATAATTAATTTATTTCATATATTATTATTTATATATTATTTATGGACTTTTATTTAGATAGGTCTAGTTCATGTGATTAATTATTTTGATTAATTTTATCTAATACTCTACTAGTATGTTTTAGTCATTGTCTTAACTTAATTATATTTTTCACTATTAATGATTTGATTGATATAATGTCATTTTAACCAATATGATGTCATTATTGTCTGAATATGTTCTTACACGGAATTGAATGTTTAACTTGTAAAGAATCTAATGATACACCAAACACTTCAAATCTTCAATCTTCAAGATACTCGTCCTCCTTCTAGATACTCGTCCTCCATTAGTTGGGTAGGGATTGTGACTGCACAACACACTTCAATGCCAACCTAGTGTGTTGACAAACAATATATACTGTAATTAATGAATATAATTAACATACCTTGTAAGACATGATATTTATACTATTGTTCATGAGCTTTTACTTGGATGGAACTTGGTCCATTGACCTAAATACTTGTTAATTTTTGAATTATTGCGGTTAACCATGAACTATTGTGAGTAGGTGGCTAATGTGATGATGTGTTGGTCAAGTAGAGATAGGTTGACTACATGTCAGAAATCACTTAGACCAAGTACATCTCGAATTAGATGAAAAAGATGTTCTCAAACATGTATAGTACACTAGATAAATAAAACAACATATTGGATATTATTTCCTGATACAAATAGTAACAAATCAATATATTATTATTTATCACAATTGTAATAATAGTTAAATAATGATATATTGTTCACATAAGCATAACTTTTTTAATTATTCAACTTTGTTATTTTCCTAATATTGATTAAGTGTAGGAGTGATATTTTTGTATGAACTTTATTTTAGTGTTAATGAATATTTTTAAATTCTTATCCATTACTCCATTTACAAAGCACATGAATCCATGTAGAAAATAAGAGAAATAGGAAAAACGATAGTTGAATTATATTTTTTTATTTTTCTTATAACATTTGTTTTTCCAAAGTATTGTCTTATACTTTATGTTTCTACTCAGTCTAATAGACATACTAAAGAGAACGGTCTAATAAGGCTCATTAAGTCTCTTCATTCTAGAATAGTCCAAACTTACGTCTATTGGGACAATATCCATATATCATAACTAATATCGACAATTTGATATTATGGTTATTATTTATGATGAGATATCATTATGTTATTATTAACTATAATGTTATTATATACTTGATATAAGTATTATTTCAATGGGAACAAACGCTCATGGTCCATGTTATCCTATGAATACTACTAATATTTTCTAAGGAATACTCACTTAATAATTATTCATAATCACTATATTCATAAAAATCCTAACTTTCTTACTGACTTGAGTGTTAAAGAGTCTTTTTTTGGGTGGATTTCACCCCTCTCAGTAGTAAGAAATTCCATTCTGACCTATAAGAACTCTCAAGCCACCTCTCTGAATGTGTCACCTGTCTGCAAATCCCACTCAAGATCCTAGTAAGATCATTTGGTGTCTACTGTAGGGCCCTGGTAAAATATTTCCTTGACCTCACCTCTCTATGGTCACTACATAAAGGTTCACCCAAATCTCCTACGAGATAGAAGTCATCCAGGTGGTGACCTTCCACCAGCATATGCAAATGCTCATACAACAATGTAGCAAACATTACAGGCAATATGTCTCGAGGACCTATGCGTTAAACAACAAGTTGACCTGAACGAGCTCAGGAACTTCAACAAAGGCTATTTGGCTAGAAAATGAGATGTCATCTCTTTAACCTCGCGATGACCCCTATGAAGAGGGCGCTTCTAATTCCTGGACAAGGCACAACCTGTCAGCTCGGTGAGGTTCGCATGTCAGCTTGATGAGTTTTGAGTGGAAGCCAATACCACAGCCGCTTAGCGTAGTGAGGTTCACATGGGAACCGGGACCGCTCTCCTCAATGTCGTGCTTAAAGAAATCAAAGCAGGAAAAGCTAATATTGAAAAGAATAAACTCCCCAATGCTCCTGCCACTCTGAATGAGAGCACGATAAGCATAGGCACCACAACCCTCATTAGGTTGTAGAGTCAGTAAAGTTTGAGAACTATACTAGACATTCTAATAAGAGGGTAAACCGGGAAGGACATTAAGCTTCCTGGGCGCACCTCTAGCATCTAAATTGCCAATATTGGGGCGGCTACCATGCTCGCCTAACAACTTCCATCCTTTCACATCTGGAAGTAGCCTAGGCCAACGTCCCAAAGGGGATTCTCATCAAAATATGCAAATATGCTGGAATAACTGATTCGAAGACCCATCTAAAGGCCTATTTGATCCAGGCATTATTCACACTTGAGACATGAGGGTATTTTCCAAATTGTTTCCTACCATCTTGGATGGACCAACTTTGAACTATCTTCATAGCCTAACCTTAACCTCTTGACTTGTCACCCAAACACCTCAACCCAGTTTTGTGGGCTTTTCAATCTTGACAACACGATCTCATTCACCCTATCACAAAGACATCTCAACCATAATGGCTATAACATCCTATCAAACCCCACTTTCGCGCATTAGGAAGACAAACTGGGTTGCACAAGGTAGTTATGGTGCAAGGGAAAAAAGAGAGAGGAAAATGAATTGATCTCATATTATTGAAAGCTTAGTCGTGAAGCTTGGCCACTAGAGAATAAAGCTCGATCGAGAAGCTCAACTATTGGAGGATAAAGCTCAGTCGTGAAACTCAACCATTGAAGGATAAATCTCGATCGCAAAGCTAAACCACTAGAGGGTAAAGCTCGGCTGCAAAGCTTGGTCAACAGATGACAATGCTCGGCTACGAAGATCGACCACTAGAGGATAAAGCTCAATCACAAAGGTTAGCCACCAAAGGATAATCTCAACTATGAAGCTTGACCAATTGAAGATAAGCTCAATTAACAGAGGACAAGCTCGGCTTGGGGTTTTAGCGATAAAAGAAAAATTGAACGCGTAATGCATAACAGAGAATAAAGTAAGAAATTCAGTAGTGTGTGACATCCAAATCTAGATCGACTAAGAAAAATGAAGTCAATAGTGTGTCACCATCTTGAGAGTGTTGAAACCTAGTAAAGTTTGTTGGGCATATGTTACGAAACTAAGAGCAAAAAAAAAAAAAGAAAAAAGAAAGATCTGATTAAAACACCAAGCAACTGTCAACAAAGAAGTAATAGACCCTTGAAGGCTAATTTCATCAAAGAGATCACCTATATCATGTGGCTTACCAACTCCGAAGAATGCCAATGATAAGTAACACTTGTGGACTTCACGATAGTGTACGAGATGTTGAGCATCGTAAAGGCATACTTGTTGAAGAATGTGGATGCAACCTACTCGCACTTGATGGACAGGGTGTTTTCCAATATCATTGAAAAGATAATGGAGGTCTACAAATTCCCGGTTGCATCTGGCGATTTGGAACACCTACAAATCGTCCTCAACAAGATACGCTACAATGATAAGATTTTAAATCCAAAAAAAAATGTTTTTTTGATGTAGGTGGTGGCAAATTCTTAGGTTGCATGATAACTCGAAAAAGCATAAAGGCTAACCTAGACAAGTGTGAGCTAACTCGGCACAAAAATATCGACTCTTATCATATGAGTGTCCCTAAGTGAATAGGCAGGTTGAAACCGCCAAAATCATCCTCACCCTTCCATGCAAGAAAAAGGGACCATTTGCTACTAGGGCTTGATAAGACAACACTTTGATGAAGAACCCATTGAAGAAATATCTCTAAGCTGATTTCGATCTCCAAGTCCAAAAAGAATCTCGCATAGGAGAAAGAAAGGAAAAATAAAGAGTCACACCACAATGTAACACTTGTGAAAAAGAACCAAAAGCTTGACAAAGAGGAGAAAGAAAGATCCCACCAAAATAGTAGCAAACCAAGAATCAATCGTAGAACTCCATTCGAGTAGCAGATACTCCCACAAAATCGGAAATATCCATACACCAAAATAATTGATAATTGTTCATTGTATGTGTTTTTGTGTGTATACTTTCATGAATAAATAAACTCCTTCATAAGTTTTACCTTGTTTTGTCCTTAAGTTTATTATATTTATATGTTTTCTTTCGTTTTAGTTAGTATATGCTTGTTTTACCTTTAATGTCTATTTGAATGTGTGAAATAAGAAAGTATGAAGTAATTTTGATGGAGGAAACAAGCTAGAACTCAAGGAAGCATGATTAAATAAGAAAGAATTATTTCTAGAAAAATAACCACTTTAGAGGCTATAGAATCGCTCCCAAGGCTGCAAACATCAAGAAAAGGCTCACTTGCAGGGTTATACTACCATGGACTAACCCTAGACGATGAGAAAACTACCTTTGGGCATTAGGATAACTTGTTGGGCGAGTTGAATGCTTGTTGGAAAAAAATGACAGTCCAAAGGTATAGTATTCGAGTCGTTGGGCGAAAATTTAGCTCACCCAACTAGTTACAAGTCAAGGAGCGTCATTTTTAGGTCTCATTAGGCGAAAATAAAGCCTCTAGGCATGTTTGTCAGCCTTGATATGGGAAGTGGGTATTTAATCATATTTTTGCAAGGGTTTTCATAATTCCTCATTCTTATACAAATAAAATCACCTAGGGTGCTTTGGAGAGGCTCTTGGAGGCTTTTTGGAGTGTTGGGAAGCTCTACCTCTCCTTCTTAGATTTCCTCTTGTTGAGATTGTTAATAAGGGGAACAGGTTTAGTTGAACCCACAATCTTAGTGATATCTGTGTTTTTGATGATGACAACACATAGTTAATAAAAACACATGTGTATGTATTATGTTACATGTTACTGTTAGAATCGCTGCAGCGGAATTATTAGCGTGGTAATAAACCAAGAGGGGGGGTGAATTGGTTATATCCTTTAATTGTGCCTTTTTAATATTTTTCTCTTAATTTCTTACTAAGCAGATAATTAAATGTAAATAAGAGAGTAAGGGAAAGAGAAAAATTGCACAGGTATTTTATCCTGGTTCAGATCACTAGGATCCTACGTCCAGTCGCTTATCTCAAACAAGATAAACCTTTTTCACTATCACAAAACAATTACAAATATTAGTCACACAGAAAAATAATTTGTAACAGTTTAGAAATTACCACCTCTCTTGAAACCACAAGAGATGAACTTACACCTCCTTTGAATCTTCACAAAGGATGATCACCTCCTTCGAATGCTTCACGAAGGATGATTCTCTTCCAAACACTTCCTCAGACACACCAAGGATGATCAAGCTATTCCTCCGTCACCGCAGTACCACTTCAGGACTTTGCAGACAAGAGTTTCCTTAGCTTCAGCAAATTCACAGAGTTCTCAAAAGAGTTCAGAGTACTAGAGCACAAGGGAAGAGTTATTTTTGAGAGAAATAGTGAGCCAATTTATAGACTCAGCCTAATACTCTTCCATTCTACGAAAACTGGCCATCTAACGTATTTAATCGATTAACATAAGTATTAATCGATTAAAATGAGTACAACGGCTAGTTTTTCAAATCTGAAAACCCCAACGGTCAGTGTTAATCGATTATTCTCAGGACTTAATCGATTAGCTAATCGATTATTATACACTTTAATCGATTATTCCAGTGGCACTTGGGCTTTCAAGGCCAGCCTCGGTTTTAATCGATTAAAACTAGGTTTAATCGATTAAAACAGAATGTTGACGAATCTCAACAACATTTAAATGTAAATTACAATAATCAGTCATAATACATTTGTGAGCACTACTTTATCAACTTAGATTATTACAAAAGCTTTATAAAAATACATCAATCCTTAATTTGTCTTGACTTGTGCAACTCTGTTCATCATCAAAACTTCATACGTGATTTTTGCCAACATTCTCCCCCTTTTTGATGATGATCAAAAAATTCCTCTGAGTTCAAAGCTTTTTAATAATCTGAAATAGTCACAACTCATAAAAAGAGAGATTAATAGAAAATAATAATTATAAGCTTTATAAGCTAGTTTTCTCCCCCTTTTTTTGATCAGAAGAAAAAAAACTGCGTGCTCCCCCTAAATAAAAAGAGATAAGGCATATCGAAAAATAAAATAAACAACACTTTTTATTGAGGATGCACATAATCATAACACCAAACAAACAAGACAAGCAAATAATTCCTAGAATTCATCACTTTCACTAAAGAGATGTTGCTCTAAACCTGAAACCCTAGTGTCTAAATTTCTGAGATGAGTACAAATTTCTGCATGGCGAATGTTTTGGATGTTCATCATCTCAGTTTGAAGACGAGTCATCTCAGTCATTTGTCTAGAGAGACTTTCTAGACTATATTCCTCATGGACTTGAGATGGGCCAGCAACATTTGTGGGATCAGGCATTGGAATATCTTCAGCTTCATCTTCATTGCCCTCAATAGCATCCTCAGGGTGTATGTAAGATTGTACCTGTTTGATAAAACCCATTTGTCTTAGGGAATTATCTCCAACCTTGTGACCAGGGAGTACAGTCTCATGGTTTTCATTGGTGATATCCACTCCTTTGTACTCACAGATTTGGGAAACTAGGAGAGGATATGGAAGAGGGGCTACATCTAACCTCTTGGCTTTGTACATGATTGTCTTAATCAAATGAGGCCAATTGAGAGGAATGCTCTGAAGAATACCGTACATGATGATTAGATCAGTCTCAGAGCATTGGGCATGGTTGGATCCTCTGGGGCACAAAATCCAGACAATGAGGTAGTGCAGGAGACGTTCTTCCATCTTGAGTCCACCTGCAAGGAAAAGACGCGCATTGTGCAGACGAGGATTGCGGAGAAAGGATTGGTAGACCACAATCTTGTTGAACTGTGCAAAGTCATCTGGGATAGTCTGAGAATGCTCTAATACAGGGACCTTTGCAACATTAATCCAAATGTCATTGTCCAAGACAATGTCTACTCCTTTTACTCTTGTTTGGAACACCCCATCCCGGATCTTTAAATTGAAATAGAAGGTGCGAACGAGATCCGGATAATACCTTCCACGGAGTTCCATAAGGTGTTGAACTCCTTGTTCAATGATGAGATTTGGGAAGGAAAAGTTGTAAGATATATACCATGATAGATCAATGAACTTCTGTTTGATCAGCTTCCTTTCCTTCCAAAAACGTGAGAAAGACAGTTGGTCCGCTTCATCGGAGAGCCACCCTTCTACCGTAGCATCTCTTGTTTGAACTGGATTCTCTGACACAGCACTGGTTCTTCGTCTCCTCCTTCTTGAAGATTCAGCCATTGAAAATAGTGGAAAGGCAAGGATTTGGGTGAAAGAAGAGAGAAAGTAGAAGGAATAGGCTTAAGGTGGGTGCAAGTAAGGAGAATGGGGACCAAGGGGTGTATATATAGGCTTAGGCCGTTTATGGCCGTTGGCAACGGCTGGATTGCGAAAGAATTGTTTAAAAAATTTCCTGGAGCGTATTTAATCGATTAAAGGAAGTTTTAATCGATTATGTAATCGATTAATACTTGGATTAATCGATTAATCCAGTCGCAAATCTAGAGGCAGCGTTTTTAATCGATTTATAAGCAGATTAAATGCGTTAAACAGCGAAAAATGCCAGATTAATTCTAAATATGCCTATTTTACTATGTCTAATATTCCAAGATCTCTCCTAAGCTCAAAAAATCTATCCTTAGGCAAAGGTTTGGTGAAAATGTCTGCTAATTGATGCTTAGAATCTATAAACTCCATTTCACAATCACCTTTTTGGACATGGTCTCTAATAAAATGATGCCTAATTTCTATATGCTTGGTTCTAGAATGCATGATGGGATTTTTGGTGAGTTTTATGGCACTGGTGTTATCACACTTAAGCGGAATATGATCCAAATGAATACCGTAGTCTACTAATTGCTGTTTCATCCATAAGATCTGTGCACAACAACTACCCGCAGCAATATATTCAGCTTCAGTGGTTGACAAGGCTACACAGGCTTGTTTTTTAGAGTGCCAAGAGACTAAGGAGCTACCGAAAAAGTGACAGGTGCCACTGGTGCTTTTCCTATCTATTTTACAGCCTCCATAATCAGCATCAGAAAATCCTACAAGACTAGGTTCAGCGCCTGAAGGATACCATAACCCAAAGGATGTTGTCCCCTTAAGATATTTAAAGATACGTTTTACAGCAGTGAGATGAGACTCCCTAGGGCTTGACTGAAACCTAGCACACACACATACACTTTGCATGATGTCAGGTCTACTAGCAGTGAGATATAATAAAGAGCCAATCATACCTCTGTATTTGGTCTGGATTACCTCTTTACCTGTCTCATCTTTGTCTAAGTAGCAGGATGTCCCCATGGGGGTTGATGCTTCTTTGACGTTGTCCATCTCAAACTTTTTAAGAATTTCCCTGCAATACTTGGTTTGAGATATAAAGGTTCCTTCCTCCATTTGTTTGATTTGAAGTCCGAGGAAGAAGGTAAGTTCTCCCATCATTGACATCTCAAATTCTCCCTGCATGGACTTAGCAAAATTCTCGCAGAGAGATGCATTAGATGAACCAAAAATAATGTCATCTACATATACTTGAACAAGTAGAAAATGTTTTCCATTCTTTTTAATAAATAAAGTTGAATCAATTTTTCCTCTGTTAAAATTATTTTCTACTAGAAAATTGCTCAGACGTTCATACCAAGATCTAGGTGCCTGTTTTAAACCATATAGTGCTTTCTTTAATTTGTAGATGTGATTTGGGTTTTTAAAATCTTCAAAACCAGGTGGTTGTTCAACAAATACATCTTCTTTGATATAACCGTTTAGAAAAGCACTTTTAACATCCATTTGAAATAATTTAAATTTCATCATAGATGCATAAGCAAGAAGTAGGCGTATTGCTTCTAACCTGGCAACTGGAGCGTATGTCTCATCATAATCTATACCTTCTTCTTGACTATATCCTTTTGCGACAAGCCTAGCTTTATTCTTGGTTATGTTTCCTTCTTCATCCAGTTTGTTTCTGAACACCCATTTAGTTCCAATTACTTGATGAGTGTCTTTTCTGGGAATTAATTCCCATACTTGATTTCTTTCAAACTGGTTGAGTTCTTCTTGCATTGCGATACACCATTTTTCATCTTGAAGGGCTTCTTTAACGTTCTTTGGTTCAATCTGTGACACAAAAGCAACATTCATACAATAATTTGCAGTATTACTTCTTGTGTTTACCCCTTGTGTGATATCGCCAATTATGTTGTCCAAAGATAATCCTCTAGGTTGTTGCCATATTTTATTTAAATCTTTATCTTGAGGATCGTTATCATTCTTTTCTTCATTTGTCTCCTTTGATGAATTTTCACTTGTTCCTGCATCAAATTCTTGAATCCTTTGTCGCACAGTTGACTGATGCTAATTAAGTTATGCCTCAGTCCTTCTACATATAGAACGTCTTTGATCATCAAGGTGTCTTTGCTTCCTATATCCCCTTTTCCAAGAATTCTTCCTTTGTTGTTGTCACCATAGGTAACAAAGCCTTGTTCCTTTTCTTTAAAGTTTGTAAATTTTGTTATGTCTCCTGTCATGTGTTTTGAGCAACCACTATCAAGACACCACATGACTTTTCTTGATTTTTGTACTACCTGCAAAAGAAAGGAACAAACAAGCTATTTTAGGTACCCAACTTCTTTGTATGGGTCCTTTTGGGTTAGATTCAAATTATTTAGCAACCCAAACATATCTACCACTTGGAACACCATAATGCTTAATTTTACATTTATTTGAAGTATGACCCTTTTTCATACAATAAAAGCATGATGCAACGTTTGTGTTCCCATGAGATGTTCCTTTTTCTACCCATATTCTACGGGTTCTAATATTTTGTATAATTTTAGGAACATACTCATTTTTAACAACCTTATTTTCATTATTTTTGCTACATTCTCCTAAGGTTGTTTGTTCAGAAAAATATTTGAATTGTATGCAAGACTCACATTCATGATTAGCAACATATTTTTCTTTTTCATAATATAGCACTTTACTTTTCAAGTTCCTGATTTCTTCTGCTTGATATAAAAATTTATTTTTCAAATTTCTGTTTTCTTCAGATGAATTTGAAAATTCAGTTTTCAAAGCATCATTTAATTTATTGAGATTTTCAGAAGTAAACTTCAAATTTTTATTTTCTTCAAGAAGGTTGTCAAATTCATATTTTAAATTTTTAAAATCCTTTTTCAGCTTTTTATGAGAAATATTTAGTTTTTCAGATTCAATCAACAATGCAGCATATGTTTCATGCAATTCATCTTCATCAACCTGACTATTATTATCAGAATAATGTGAGCTACTTACTTGGCTGACATTGTCATCATCTGCCATTAAACAGATGTTGGCTTCTTCATCTGAGTCGCTTGAATCTGAAATGGTCTCATTATCGTCTTCCCATGCAATGTATGCTTTCTTTTTCTTGAAGAATCTTTTCTCCTTTTTGTCTTCACCTTTCTTTAGATTTGGACAGTCTGCCTTTAGATGCCCCTTTTCTCCACAGCTGTAGCATCGGTAATTTGAGGAAGATGCTTGATTATCTTTCTTCTCGTACCTAAACCTTCCTTTACCTTTAGACTTCATAAATTTGTTTAATCTTTTGATCACGAGGCTTAAGTTTTCCTCATCGTCTGAGTCTTCATCTTCCGATTTACCTTTGCTTCTATCAACCTCTGATTTTAACGCCAAACTCTTCTTGTTGGTTTTGGCTTTAGCTTCTTCTTCATCAAGTCTTCCAAGATCTAATTCATGTTCCCTCAACTTTCCAAATAACGCTGCCATAGTCATGGTGTTGAGGTTTTGTGACTCCGAGATTGCAGTCACCTTAGGTTGCCACGACCTGTCTAAAGACTTCAAAATTTTAATGTTTAATTCATCAGTATCGAATGACTTACCCAGTCCAATGAGATGATTGACAATGTTGGTGAAGCGTTTTTGAACGTCAGAAATTGTTTCTCCTTGCTTCATCCTGAACATTTCATACTCTTGAATCAGGGAATTCTTTCTTGCCCTCTTTACGTCATCTGTTCCTTCATGTGTCACTCTGAGCACATCCCACATTTCTTGAGCAGTTTTGCAGACAGAAACCCTATAGAACTCATCAACAGTCAATGCTGATGCAATAATATTCCGAGCTTTAACGTCATTCTGAAATCTTTTCTTTTCTTCAATGGTCCATTGACCACGAGGCTTTGGTTCCTGTATATTGTTAGTAGGAACAGAAGCACCAGACGCAATAACATCCCAAATTTCACAATCAATAGATTCAATAAATATTTGCATCCTTACCTTCCAGAATGCATAGTTCTCACCTGTGAATAGTGGGGGTCTATTGATTGATGCACCCTCTGCAAAGGTTTGATGTGATCCTGCCATTTGAATGACTATCAAAGCAAGCTCTGATACCAATTGTTAGAATCGCTGCAGCGGAATTATTAGCGTGGTAATAAACCAAGAGGGGGGGTGAATTGGTTATATCCTTTAATTGTGCCTTTTTAATATTTTTCTCTTAATTTCTTACTAAGCAGATAATTAAATGTAAATAAGAGAGTAAGGGAAAGAGAAAAATTGCACAGGTATTTTATCCTGGTTCAGATCACTAGGATCCTACGTCCAGTCGCTTATCTCAAACAAGATAAACCTTTTTCACTATCACAAAACAATTACAAATATTAGTCACACAGAAAAATAATTTGTAACAGTTTAGAAATTACCACCTCTCTTGAAACCACAAGAGATGAACTTACACCTCCTTTGAATCTTCACAAAGGATGATCACCTCCTTCGAATGCTTCACGAAGGATGATTCTCTTCCAAACACCTCCTCAGACACACCAAGGATGATCAAGCTATTCCTCCGTCACCGCAGTACCACTTCAGGACTTTGCAGACAAGAGTTTCCTTAGCTTCAGCAAATTCACAGAGTTCTCAAAAGAGTTCAGAGTACTAGAGCACAAGGGAAGAGTTATTTTTGAGAGAAATAGTGAGCCAATTTATAGACTCAGCCTAATACTCTTCCATTCTACGAAAACTGGCCATCTAACGTATTTAATCGATTAACATAAGTATTAATCGATTAAAATGAGTACAACGGCTAGTTTTTCAAATCTGAAAACCCCAACGGTCAGTGTTAATCGATTATTCTCAGGACTTAATCGATTAGCTAATCGATTATTATACACTTTAATCGATTATTCCAGTGGCACTTGGGCTTTCAAGGCCAGCCTCGGTTTTAATCGATTAAAACTAGGTTTAATCGATTAAAACAGAATGTTGACGAATCTCAACAACATTTAAATGTAAATTACAATAATCAGTCATAATACATTTGTGAGCACTACTTTATCAACTTAGATTATTACAAAAGCTTTATAAAAATACATCAATCCTTAATTTGTCTTGACTTGTGCAACTCTGTTCATCATCAAAACTTCATACGTGATTTTTGCCAACAGTTACATGCTTACTGTGTTGTATCTGTACAAGCATATTTGTGACCATATTGTGTTGATCAATGCATTATTAGTGAAATCAATTAAAACTCGTATGTTTGCACAAATATTTTTCAAGTGTGCTGTGATGAATTTTGTGAAGAAAAGTTTTCAAAAATGTGCTAAGTGTTTCTACTTAATCGATTGCATGCATCTTGTATTTGACAAAGTTGGTTATTGATTTGAAAAATGTTTAAATGCTTGACATAATTGTCACAATGGTCATATTTTTTAATATGTTGACTAAGCATTTATTACCAATCGATTACATTAATTGTGCTTTCAATTAATGCATTTGACTGCTATTATTCTATTATAACTGAGAAATGTATTCGACTAGATTAATAGCGTAATCGATTAAAACGCGTCTGATGTGTGTTATACTATATATTGACGCATGACTTGATTTCTGTAAGAAGAATTGATCTTTACACTTTCATATCTTTTTAGTGTGCACTTTGATATCTTACAAAAGAGAGAAAAGCTCCAAGAACTAAGAACTACAGTGGTGATAAAAGTCTTGAAGGTTTCTTGCGCAACAAGGTTGATCGTTTTGGAAACGTCTAATCGTTCTGCAACAGAGGTGCTTTCTACGTGATCAGGAAAAGCTTTGGCAATCGCTTAGAGTTGTTGGAATTCCCTGTGGTGTGTACAAGAAGAAGAACGAGGTATTTTATTTTGAGGGTGTCTCAAAGGGGTTGACAGCAGAAGATGATTGTTCTTGCTACGTGTCTGTTTTTGTACTGCCTATATTAGATTAATGGATTAGAGAGGTGTTTTACATTTTGACATGAGGTCGCTGTAAAAACCTTGGTGTAAAAACTCAAATCTCTATAGTGCATTGGCTTCAATCTTAGGTTGAGTGCAAGGACACTGGATGTAGGAAGGTTGGCCGAACCAGTATATAAAGAAGTGTTTGAATTCTCTTATCCCTTCTCTCTGCATTTAATCGATTACACTGATATTGCATTTGAATATGCTTACTGTTTCATTGCATACAAATTTACTTACAATTCAAGAAAAGTCCAAAGACATCTTGTGTTGCGAAAAAGATTTTAAAAGCAAACATTTTTACACATTACTAATTCACCCCGCCTCCCTTTTTGTGTGACAAACGAAACACTTATTTTTTAACAATTAGCATCAGAGTTGGTTTTCAAAATATATTTGAAAAACAAATCGATTAATATTTTTGTCTAATTGATTTGATCCTGAAAATGGCCTCTGTTTCTGAAACAATGAGGAAAAGTGAATCTTTTTTTGAACTTGTGCATGTTACTTGTAATACTAAGCGAAACTATATCACTAATGGATTTTATAAGTCTTTTGAATTAGGTTTCTTGCAGAACAATAAAGATGGCATTAATGGGATGGAATCCAAAATTTAAAGGATAAATCTCCAGGCTGAAAAATTCATTAAATTCCTCAATAGGAAGAAAAGGGAAGAGCATCAAAATAATAATAAAGAGAAGATGAAGAAAGAAAATGTGTCCGGGAATGATCTTATAATGATGGCAAACTTTGAAATGACGAAATCTTGTCTAGAACAAGGAGTGAAAGGTTTCATGTGGTATCTGGATAGCGGATGCTCAAGGCACATGACAGGAGATCCTTCAAAATTCACAAACATCTCTTACAAGACTACTGATCATGTCACTTACGCTGATAATAACAAGGGAAAATCATTGGCATTGGTAAAATTCAAACTCCTTTTGCATATGAAATTGATAATGTATTGCTTGTTGAAGGGTTGAAACATAATCTGCTTAGTATTAGTCAATTGTGTGACAGAGGACTGAAAATAACTTTTGAACCAAAATACTGTTTGATAAGCAATGGTTCAACTGATGAATTGTTATTAATAGGGAAGAGATACAACAGCATATACATAATCAATTTTAGAAAAACTTTTTTCAAGTCTATTGTATGTCTTATGTCTAAAGAAGATGATGCATGAACCCAATTCCAATGACATTTTCATTTAATTTTACACTCTTGAATTTTTAAGTTCGTTATTTTTATGCAATTTTACATATATGAAATCAATTGTTATCATCACTAAATTGATTTTGATAAAGAACCAGATTAGATAATATCAAATTCCCTTGGAAGACGATACTTTTACTTATTCACTTTATTACTTGAGACGATTTTGGTACACTTGCTAAAGAGCTATCACCTAACTAGTCTAAAGATAAAAAAATAAATCTATACATGAGATAACTTGCATTACAAGCAACTAAAAGCAAAAGAGACTTATTTATTCTTCTTTTTCTTAAGTCCAAACTATGTAAAGTTCCATATTGCTTGTCCTTTAAAGAAAAGAAGATTATATAAGTTTTTTTACAACTAAAATAAGAAAAGAAACAAGAGAGGCAAAATACAAGCATATGAAATCCTATGCTACTAAAGTCAAAATTCAAGCAAAGAAACCTACTTTACTATTTTTGTACAAATGTATAAAGGAGCCAAGAAATAAGACGATTTTCTTTTAGTCATGCTTCTTGTCATCCTTTTATTCTCTTTATCCTTTTCCATATTTATGATCACATCATCCCCTCTGGGTTGAAGAGGATTCGACCATGAATCTGGAAAATTTTTAAAAGGAAAAAGATAAGACACATTGAAAGTAGAATGAACATTATAAGTACTAGGCAGATCAATCTCATATGCATTATCATTTATTTTGCGTAGGACTTGAAAGGGACCAGCTCCTCTACGATTGAGTTTAGATTTCCTTTGAGAAGGAAATCTATCCTTTCTCAAATGAACCCATTCCTAATCACCACGAGAGAAAATGATTTTCTTCCTATGCTTATTGACACTAGATGCATGCTTTTCAATGGTGTGCTCAATGCAAGTCTTTATTCTATTATACAAATCTTTAACAAATTGAGCTTTGGAAACATCATCCAAGCACATGGACTTAAAATCAAGACGAGGAAGAAAGTCCACTAGAGTGAAGAGGTTGAAACCATAAACAATGTGAAAAGGAGAGTAAGAGGAGGTAGAGTTGACAACCTTATTATAAGCAAACTCAATATGGAGTAGCAACTCTTCTCACTGGCGTGGATTGCCGTCAAGACAACATCTTAATAATTGTCCCAAAGTTCTATTAGTCACCTAGGTTTGACCATCAGTTTGTGGATGACAAGTGGTAGACAAATGGATTTTGTTGAAATTGGTATCGCGCAGAGGAATAGTTTTAAAGAGCATGATATAGATAAAAACCAAGAGGGGAGGAGTGAATTGATTCTTTTAAAATTATGATTTTCTTTTAGGAATTTTATGAAACAGTTTAAACACAGGAGTTATAGAGTCAAAGAAAATCAACACAAATGATTTTATCCTGGTTTGAATGAAAAGATTCTAAGTCCAGTCGTTAATCACTATAAATAGTGATTAACCTTTTCACTAAGATATCGTTTTAGATTACAATCAGATTAATACAAAGATTAAAAGACATAGAACCTGATCAATCAACTTGAAGAGAACCACTTCGACTTTAAACACAGTAAATGCAAGCTTCTCCTGTTCACAAGACTTGATATGAGCACTCTAAGATTTGAGAACTTCCTCAGAACTATTATGTATTCTCAAATGGCTTAGTTCCCTTTTTCACACACAAAGAGTTTCCCTTAAGCACACAGCTGTAATACTCTAAAATGAAAAGTTGCCTTTTAAGAGGTCTAGAGAACTCTATTTATAAACCAAGGTTTGAGCTAGGTCAGAAACTGAAAAGACATCTCCCAACTACCAGTAATAATCAATTATCAAAAGTGATAATCGATTATTTCAGGCCGTTATGGGATTTTGAAAAATGTGATAATTGATTATCCTTAGTGATAATCGATTATTGTTGAACCCTGGACAATATCAAAACTTGCGGTGATAATCGATTATCCCTTGTGATAATCGATTATTGTTGCGACAAACCTTTTTCCACTTTTGCTTGTGATAGTCAATTAACCCCTATGATAATCGATTATTGTCGTAATAAATCACCAAGTTATTAAACTTCTATGAGTTTACAATTGAAAATAATTCCTATACAAATGATTTCTATAGAAATTTCTTTTAACATTTATAGTATAGGTTCTTCAACTCTTCAAGTCTTCACTTGCATCATCATCAAAATTACTCCAAAGCAATAATGCTTTCACATTGGTAATAATCTCCCTATTTTTTATGATGATAAAAAATTTGTTGAAGGCTTGTGATATGTCATGATCTTTAAGGTCTTGTTCTTAATTGAAAACTAAGGGGAAAAGAGTAATTAATCCATAATAGAGATAAATAACAAGATATCTAACAAACTTAAATATCACCCCTCAAATAGGTACCAGTTATCACAAGATTATCACATAAGAAGTCAATCAAAAGATTTCTCCCCACTTTTGGTCATAATAAAAAATCATCTAATCTTTATTCTTCCCCTAAATTAGTTAATTTAAAAAGAATTTAAGTTCTTTTAATTCAATAAAATTAATCCCTAAATGTAATATTCCACTTAAAATAAAAAAACATATTAAATTTTTTTTTGTTTTTACATTTTAACTTAAGATGATCGATTATCACTTTTGATAATCGATTATTTGCGAGCCAAATTGTTAAAAGTAAAATTTTGAGACCTTGATAATCGATTATCACCCTTGGTAATCGATTATTGTGCGCTAATTTCTAAAAAACGCAAATTTGGGCCAAATTTCCATCTTAAGACATATTTAACATTCATAAATTATTTTAAAACTCTTAAAATTTACCAGGATACCAAAGAGCCTTCTTTTCCTTTTGAATTTAACCTGTAAAGCAAGACAAGAGAGTTTTGGTCCCCATAATCTCATTTGGATCCTTTGAGGTTAGAGGCAAATTACTTTATAACAGGAATCCAAACATATTTTCCATTAGGAATATCAAAATGTTTGATTCTACATTTGTTAGATGTGTGCCCCTTTTTCATGCAATAAAAACATGTGACAACATTTGGGTTCCTATAATAAGTTGTTCCTTTTTCAACCCATACCCTACGAGTTCTTTTAAATTGATTGTTCTTTTTAAGCACACTTTTGTTTTTATAAACCTTTTTAACAAATATAGGCATTTCAACATTATTATTTGTGGTTGCCACTTCAAGAAGATTTTCAAGAATATCAATATCAAGCATGTGACTCTTACATGAAAGGCATTCGACATTTGAAACATTTTCTTTTCTAGAACTGAAATTTTATTTTTCAAACCTTCCTCCTCTTCTAAAGATTTTTTAAATTTTAATAGCAACTCTTTAAACTCCTTTTTTAATTTCTTATGAGTAACATCTAACTTTTCAGATTCATCAAGTAATTCAAGAAAGGCTTTTTGCAAGTCAATTTCAGAAGTTTCAGAACTTGAACAACTTACTTGGCTTACAGTGTCATCAATATTTGTGATTAAGCACAAGTTGGCTTTTTCATCGGCATCACTTAAACTAGTTGAGCTTGAGTCGTTATCATTCCAAGCTATATAGGCCTTTTTCTTCTTGTGAAATTTCTTTTCTTTCGATTCTTCACTTTTCTTGTTGTTTCGACAACCAGCATTAACGTGTCCTTTTTCTCCACAACCATAACACCTGTAGTTTGAAGAAGATCCTTGTTTCTTCTTTCGATCCTTTTTAAGTTGTTCCTTGCCTCTAGATTTCATGAACTTGTTGAATTTTCTAAACATGTTAATCATATTTTTGTCGTCTAAATCTCCATCTTCATATTCCTCATCCTTTTATGAACTTTTGTCTTTTGAAAGTTCGATTTGAATGCCAATGTTTTCTTCTTTCCTTAGTCTTCCTCAGCACTTAGTCTATTCAACTCGAGCTCATGCTTTCTCAATTTTCCAAAAAGCACAGCCATAGACATGGACGTCAAGTCTTGAGACTCAGTTATCGTAATAACCTTTGGCTGCCATGTCCTGTTAAAAGATTTCAAAATTTTAACAGTTAATTCGTTAGTGTCAAATTTTTTACCTAAACCAAAGATATGGTTGACGATGCGTGTGAACCGCTTTTTCACATCAATGATGGTTTCACCCTGTTGCATCCTGAACATCTCATACTCTTGTATCAGGGTGTTCTTCCTAGCTCGTTTCACATTGTCGATTCCTTAACGAGTTACTTGAAGAACTCCTCACATCTCCTGAGTCGTTTTGCACACTAAAATCTTGTAAAATTCATTTAATACCAAAACAGAGGATATTATATTACAAGCTTTTATATCAAATTGAGCTAGTATGTTTTCTTCAGCAAACCATTGCAAATATGGTTTCTCTACCTGCATATCATTTACAGTAATAGTGGGAACAAAAGGTTCATTCAAAACAGCTTCCCAAATACCCCTATCAATAGACTCCAAAATAATTTGCATTCTTAGTTTCCAAAAAGCATAATTTTCCCCCGTAAACAAAGGAGGTCTATTAATTGAAGCACCATCTGCATACATTTGGTTATGTCCGCCCATTTTCGAAATATTTGAAAAACTATCAAAACAAACTCTAATACCAACTGTTGAGATTAGTATCGTGCCGCGGAACGGTTTTAAAAAGTGTGATACGGTCAAAAACTAAGAAGGAAGGGTGCATTGGTTCTTTTAAAAATTATGATTTTTGTTTAGGACTTTTATCAAACAGTTTAAACACAAAAGTTATGGAGTCAAAGAAAATCAATACAAATGATTTTATCCCGATTCAAATCAAAAGATTATATGCCCAGTCGTTAATCACTATAAACAGTTATTAACCTTTTCACTAAAATATCGTTTCAAATTACAATCAGATTAATTACAAAGATTAAAAGACGAAGAACACCTTCCTTCGACACACGATGGAAGAATTTGCTCAATCAACTTGAAGAGAACCGCTTCGACTTTAGACACACTAAACGCAAGCTTCTCTTATTCACAAGACTTGATATGGGCACTCTAAGATTAGAGAACTTCTTCAGAACTATTTTGTATTCTCAAATGGCTAAGTTCCCTTTTCACACACAAAGTTTCCCTTAGGCACACAGCTCTAATACTCTCAAAGGAAAAGTTGTCTTCTAAGAGTTATGGAGAACTCTATTTATAAGTCAAGGTTCGAGCTAGGTCGGAAACTGAAAAGACACAAGAAACACCCAAAAACACGATAAGGTAAGCTAATATGCAAAAGAATTATCCTAAGATAATTAAATCATATCAAATATAAGCTAAACATGAATTAAATACAATATATATATATATATATATATATATATATATATATATATATATATATATATATAGACACACACACACATGTATACACATGTATATATACATGTGTACACTCACAAGGTTATCACATTATCACATGGGGTTATAAACATGGGGTTATCACATTATCACTTACAAAGTCATAAACATGAGGTTATCACATTATCACTCACAAGGTTCTTTCGCATCTAGTACAAAAAGAGTCCAGGGGCCAGGACCTTCTGACATTCTCTCCCACCACCATTCCTCTTTATATGAGTTAAATGGTTGGTAGAATTTCTTCTTGAAATTCTCTCAACGACATTATTACCACATAGAATTTCTTCTTGAAATTCTATTAACGACATTACCAAACATATTCACAATAAAATGATCATATCCGAATATAGTCATCATGCTCACAAACATACTTAAAGTTTATTTAAATCAATGCAAACAACCAAGAAGAAAAACAAAACAAACATACAAGTTGGGCTCAAAGGTGGTGCCTGATGCCGGTCTTCCTACAAAAGGTGGCACTGAGCACCACTCTTAGTGCTCAACACCATTCTTCTCGTAAAAAGTTGCAATCAATGACACCCTTATGTCGCCTAGCGTCTTGGAACTAAAATTCTCCAGACCTATAGTACAAGGATGACGCTCATCGGCACCTTGACATCGTTTAACACCAAACCATTCGTAGAATAAAGCGCTCAATGTCATCCTAACACCACTCATTGTTATTCAATTTGAAAAATTGGATGTTCAACGTCACCCTAGCGTCGTTCAACATTATACCATATATCAACGCTTATATTTTATGATTTTAAGGGAAGTTATATTTGTTCAATTGATCAAACCGGTAATCATTTCTTAGTGTGTGAGTTCAAAACATTTTTAAACAAGGAAGCTCATACCACTTAACCAATTGCTCAAATTTAATCTCTCTAAATCACACAAAACCAAGTTCAAACAAGCCAAAAGTCCAAGAATCAAACATTGAAATCACATATGCTAAAGCACGAAATTTTTAGATTTCACAATCTTTACTAACTTAACAATTTCATCTAAAATATAAATAAGACAACATTTTCACATTTCAATTGATCACACTCATCACACCTATCAATCATTCAGTCAATTCCCCATATAAATCATACAATTATGAATTTCAAAGTCTTTATAACTTAAAAACAATATAATTAACTTCCCTTACCTAAGAGACAAATGAACTTTGTCTATGGAATCTCAAATCCCTTCAAGCTCATAAGACCCAAATCAGTGAAACTCCTCCCAACTTGCAGATGTTTTATCTACACAAAGAAATATCACAAGAACGATCCAGAGATACCCTTATGATCACTGATCATCATAGTCTCATATAGATAACTAAAAAGACATGTGCAAGTTAAGAAAACTCACATGCAATATATATAAAAAAAAAGACCAAGAAATTAACTAAAACTCAACTTATGTGAACGAAAAAGCTAATAATTCCAAATTAAAGAACTCATCACAAAGATCAATCATAATGTCTCGATTTTTCAATCAAACAAATAGAGAAAAAGAACTTTTAAGAAAAATCATATAACTTAAAAAAGATTTCTTAAAAGACGTGTTTATAAATAATAAAATTCATTAATAACAACTATTTATATTAAAACCTTTTAATATTAAAATAAATTATTCTCACTATTTTTAAATTATTATCACTTTTAAAATAGCAATTTCTAAGTATTTACACAAACAATAAAACATTTAAACATTTTAAGTTTAAAATTTAAAATGATGCATTTATTTCGAAAAACCATGCCGTAAAAATAATCATAAAAGTAATATATTCGCATTTACATGCAAAACCCTGCCACATAAATCAAACCTTTAAATGAGACACTTCCAATAATTTGTGAGATCCATTTCTCAACACTACTGATATTATTTTAAATGTATGAACCGTCTACTGATTTTGTCATACACGGTTATCTTTAAAGACTCCGCAAACATTCTTATGATTATAATTTGCCTTAGAATTTCACGTGTTCCGGTTTCATAGGCCATGGATAGTTTAAGTTGGTAACTGTGTTGATCAGAAAATCACAAAGCGAGTAGAGGAACTATGAAGTTAAATTTTATTTGTAATATACTTCGAGAAATATGGATCTACTTTACAATCTCTGTAAAACCACCTTGATAAAACAAAACGTGTCCTTAAATACTGAACCACAAGTATCATAACATTGCAATGAAGTAAAAATGAACCATGTTTCCAACTTCAAAAGGAACATGAGGGCCTAGTCTCTGTTTCTTATAAGATAAACCAAAATGAACCCCAATCACAGGTCAATTACCAGATTGAGAAAAAAAAATAGAAGTATAGGGGTCCCTGGACAATGTAACAATACATAGGACAGAGAAGGGAGAAAAAGTGAAAGTAACTATATCTCACGTACATGGAGGAGCTTTATTTCTATCTCAAATAAAAATAGAACATGCTTTCGGTTACTCCATCAACGAATTTGACATGATGAGACAACTTAAGCATCTGACAATTATTGCCAACAATAATAATCTTTCCTGAAGTGAAAAATGAAACTTGAAAGCAGCTAGTTGACAACATCAAGAACCAGCTTGCGAGACTTTAGAACGGACCACCGCAGGCGGCGGTAATAGGCTGCTTGAAGTAATGCAAGTGATAGAACAAATATCCATTTAAATCCCATCTGCATGTGGTAGCAATGTCCTTAGAAGACAACGTATTTTCTTTATTGGTTTAACTAAGATAAAAATAATAATAAAGGGAACAAACCAGTTTTCTTTCCTCCATCTCGGGTTCGGCTGCCCAGGTCAGGAATGACACCACATCTTTACCCATCTGCAGTAAAACATAACCAAAGAAAACATTTAGCTTAGTTCTTCCCTTGTTCATAGACAATCAAGGTGATAAGTTTTTCACTGAAACCAATCCTCAACAAACAAAAGAACCTGAGATTCTGTAGCAGGGGTGCCATCTTCATATTCAATAGCACCATCATTAAGCATTTTAGGCATTGCAATGGCCCCGCCGGGAAAGTAAGGATTATAGTGCAGTCCTTCTCTAATCTACATTATTATTAGAATGATAACGTTATTCAAAATTTTCCCTTTAAGCACAACATATTAGAAAGTTGAAAAAGTATAATGAAGTTCACCCATTGTTAATATTGGATATAAAAGCAAGACCGACAACATGAGTCACATATATACATACAGAGAACATAGATGTGTACTATATACGTATAGATCACCCACGATAATCATTTTATGTTAAACATCAGGAAGAAGTCTGTTTCACCTAACCTACCATGTTTTATTCATTTGTTAAAAAGGAAATTAGAGGGAAAAAAAATACAAACATCACTTTGGAGTTGAACCACCAACCCATCACGTGGTGTATAGAAATTTCTATATATGACAACTTCCATAGAATGAATAAAGTTATATTAACGATATGAACATCATAGTTTATTATTCCTTAAAAAGAATGTTTTTGAGAACTTACCGAAACGCCAGCAGGAGGGTCACGATATCCAGTTAAAAGTGCAAACACATAGTTCTGACCATTGTGTCGAGCCTAAAATATTAAGGGTAAAATTATTTCTGATATAAAAGAAATATAAAATCTAAAGATATTACTAACAGACTATATCAAGGGTAAAATTATTTCAGATATAAAAGCTATATAAAATCTAAAGATGTTGCTGACAGACTACAGTCATTACTTTGGTGATGAGACTAAGATCTGGAGGATAGGCTCCACCGTTAGCAAACCTAGCAGCGGCTTCATTTGCATATGGCTGAGGAAAGCGATCACTCAGTTTACCAGGGCGTGTAAACATCTCACCCTCATCATTAGGGCCATCAACCACCTCAATCTCCGCTGCCATAGCCTTTACCTCTTCTTCTGTATAAGCCACACCAACCAAATCACGGTATGATATCAAAGACATGGAATGACATGAAGCACAGACTTCTTGATAAACTTGATGACCACGACGAATCCTACACATTCAAAAATCAGTTAAATATGGTAATACCTAGTACAAATGGCTATATAGCATTCCCGTAAAATATTGAATTGGGCAAATGATTAGATATGAATGCAGTTCACAATATTATGAATCCTGGCCAAGAAAAATGTCCTGAAATAAAATTACAATCTAACAATCATTCCGTGATATTTTTAAGATAAATAAATGAATGATTCATATAATACACAAACAGGATTCAAACCCTGTGAGATCCCTCGTAAAGGCAATAAATTAGAAAGGGAGGAAGACTGAAGGACTGGTCAGACTGTAAAAGTACGTATAATTCACCAGTAAAATGAACATAAGAGCAATATGACAAAAAAGGGAAAAAAAAAATACACCTATAAATAAGAAGTACGTATAATTCACCAGTAAAATGCAACAGGGAGTAGTTTGACTGTACAAAGTCGCTAACTTCACAAATTATATTGTTGAGCAAGAAAAATAGAAAGGGAAATTTCAGGTCAGACTCACGAAGCATGATCATATGAACTGAGAATGCCCTTGTGAGGCCATGGATAGCTGGGACACGCCAGGCCATGTTCGGCTTCATCAGCAGCTAATGCTGTTGTTGAAAAACTTAAAATCCCCGTGACACCAGCTCCTACTAATGCAAGTGCTCGTAAGGAGTTGCTGCCAGTAGAGTTGGCACCATCGTTCTTTGAGATAACAGGTGACGTGAAAGAACTCTACAATGAATGTAAAGTAGCTATTAGCAAATGAAGCAATTGGATTGTTATATGGGAGGCACAATGTTTATATAGTCATAAAAAATTTTAAGAGATGCACAATATCAGCCACAAGCTGACATGGATGCCAATCACATCACAAACACTGCCATGCTACACACACACACATATACAGATATAGATAAATAGAAAGATGAACCTCATTAAAGAATATTATTATTTTACCATATAGAAACTCTCATAACATAATATCCCAAGATATGATGAAATTATATCTGAGTAAAGATATATTCACCTTTCCAAACCAACTTAACATGTTTTACATTTTTTATATGATAAACAGTCTTATAAAAGAAAAACTAAGCTGCATTAATTTTAATATTGTATTAGTTGACTACCTAAAAAAATATTTTTTAAATAGTATGAGGTCATTCATACTTAAGTGTCCAAACTATATGGAGACATTAACTAGGAAACCCAAGGTAACAAAAATACCATTTTAATTGGACACCAATGAGAGTGTCAAACACGAATTGGAAAAGTGTTGGTCTCATTTCAAATAGGAGAGACGTTTGCACTTCAAAGTTCCACCATACTAGTTTGCAATGGTCTTTCACTCTTTCTTACATGTCAAATAATGACTATAAGTCTATAATGCAAGATAGTTTCCATTAATTGGAATTGGCTATTTGGACGCAAAACCCCAGAGGTCCTGATAGGTTATAGGAGGATAGGGGCATAATGGGTAATGGGTTTAGGTGCAGAGGAATTGTATAAATAGGACCCTGTTATGTTGTCAGGAGGACTTTTAGAACTTCAGTGTATAGACAGGTTCTCTGAACCTTGTGAGGGAGGTTATACTCCCAACCCATTCATTGTACAGTGCATATTCCTGAGAAATAAGAGAATTCATTCATTAGAGAGTTCTCACACACAAGAACACTCAGATGAATGAATGAATTCTCTTATTTCTCAGGAATATGCACTGTACAATGAATGGATTGGGAGCATAACCTCCCTCACAAGGTTCAGAGAACCTGTCTATACACTGAAGTTCTAAAAGTCCCCCTGACAACATAACAGGGTCCTATTTATACAATTCCTCTGCACCTAAACCCATTACCCATTATGCCCTTATCCCCCTATAACCTATCATTACACCCCGCTACAAAACAACCTTGTCCTCAAGGTTGGAACAATGAAGCTTGAGCCCATGGCCTATTAAGAGGTTTTAAACACTAAAGAACTCATTACATTTAACATAAAATTAAAGCATGTTAGGTAAAGAAAAATGAAGAATGGTATGTCAACTGGACCAACTAATATTCTTTCCGAAATTTTAAGTTTAGGGAGGATGGGTATAACATAGCTTAGCAAATCATTCAACAATACAATGTGATCAAAGAAAATTTTACGTGAGAAGAGGAACAATTTGATACCTATTTACAGGAATAAAGGGGATGAAAAAAATTGTGCAGACACAAGGATCAAGCTAATATGACACTGTAAGACTACGTAAAGAAAAAGGTTTTAAATTGCAATCGTAGTAATGAACTCATGATAACATAGAGGAGTTATGAATCCAGCGCTATCATGGTTGTGGTTACCATCAGAACTGAGATGTTGTAGATGCATCAAATGATGTAGACTGAGACTTAAATCCTTGGTAATGCGTGTCTGAGAA
The DNA here is from genome assembly GCA_027742785.1 of Vigna reflexopilosa. NCBI lineage: Eukaryota > Viridiplantae > Streptophyta > Magnoliopsida > Fabales > Fabaceae > Vigna > Vigna reflexopilosa. The sequence continues at coordinate 6,114,619 of CM050928.1, read as the reverse complement.
CCAATTTTATGCCAATGAGGCTATACATTTGTTTCTTGATTTCATTGAAGATTCAGAAGGAAACAAATATATTTTTAAATTTTCCTTTTTTGAGGAAAAAAGGGAAAAATATAGATTCATGCAAATTCAGTTACACTTGAAAATAAGAAAGTGGATCATTGATTCCAGTAAAAACAAATTATCTATGGTCCCCCCAACTATTGCCAAAAAACACAAATTTGAGTTCTCATAAGTCACTCTGCATGCAATTTTGAAGCCAAACAAAATGCAGAACATAATATTTGGCAGGCTTCATCACACAATTTGAGAGAAACTATCTTCCTTGTCTGTTTTCAAAAAATCATTCAAACCTCAGACACTAAATGGTTTTATTTCTGAAGTAAATACTCAGCATATACAAGTTGAGTCACCAAACCCCATGGGTTTATGTTAACATTCAAGAAAATATAGCAATTGAAATAAATATAACTGAAGAAAATTTCGTGCGACACTTGTTGAGGAGATTAAAAAGCTCATAATCATATATGGTAGTTTGGTCACAAGGCTTAATTAAGAAAAAGATAAGGATTAAATGGAACATAGTCAGGACTATTAAAAAAAGACTATAGTACAATGTGGTAGCATCAAACTAAATTTTGACAGAATAAAATAATGACCCATGTAGCCCAACCAAGGCCACCGTAACACTTGGATTGATCATTATTGGTGATGCATACATTAGCTCATTGCAAGAGTTTTTTATTATTTTTAATATTTACCACTGTCCATCTTCAATCGCTCATTTATAATTTAAGATCTTCAACAACAAACATTTAGAATGTGCAATAAAGCTCGAGTGAAGTCTATATAACATCTGAGTCTAAAAAGAAATTGATAAATCTTTTACATATTAGCAGCAATGGTATGATGATATAGATAATGATTTTTAACATTAGTCACATCACTCAAACAGAAAACAACATTGGTCAAATAGCAACTTAAAAAAGATAAATGATGAGCTCTAACATCTTCCGGACAAACTAATGTTCTAAATTTTAAATTTGTTCACCAATTTTATTTTATTTTAATTATTTTTGGTCTAATGGTCTCTATTTTATGTCCCATGTTGCAAGCACCAGAAAAATAAATCTTCCAAAACAAATAATCTTATCAAAAAGAGAGGGGTCATGCTTACAGAAGAACAAGATTGGAGTTTCCTCCTCAATAACTGCCGAATAACAGCTCCAGCCATCTCAGTTCAGACTGCAATCCATTCATATAAAAATTACAGAAAGTAACTAAATACCTCCAACCAAGTATAAAAGCTAAAATATATGGGTAATGACAAAGACAGCATCACCAAAAAGTGCAAATGTGATAAAAGTAAATGTTATCAACTGTTTCTGAAATGGAATAAGAAGACTAAACCCAAAAATGAAAATTTGCCAGGAAAAGTACTAGCAAACTTTGTAGTTTAGATTATGGTTAGATGATCTACCAAGAAAATCACCTTTTTCTCAGTTTTGATAAACTTCTAATAATATAAAAAAAAAATCAGATAAAATGAATTAAGTTTCTCCTATAAGTTAAAATTACTTAAGCAAATCAATTTTTGCAGAAGTTAAATCAGAAATCTTCCATGTGCCTTTTTTGGACAAACTTCTCAACAAGGACTCCATAAGTTAAGGCTAGCTTAAGCATAAGATAATTTGTATAGGTTATCTCAAATAGTTCTCTAAATTTATAATTTATAACTTGTGCATGAAGCTAATTTCATTTGTTTTCTTTTTATTTTTATCTTTTAGAAATTCTTATGGAGAAGTTTGCTCAAACAGACGCAAGGGCATAACTTAACCTTTAACTTATGATAAAAGTTTAAAGGTCTAGTTGCATCAAATTTTTGAAAAACCCTTGTAGAAGAAGAAAGTATAAGAAAATTATATATATATATATATATATATGTATATATATATATATATATATATATATGTGTATATATGTATATGTATATATATATATGTGTATATATGTATATGTATATATATATATGTGTATATATGTATATATATATATATATATATGTATATATATATATATATGTGTGTGTGTGTGTATACAGAGAGAGAGACCTTCTAGAAAGTAGCTCATGGAGAATCCTTTTTTTATTTTTATTTTTCTTCTTATTTTCTTGTACGATAATTTTCTCTCAATATATTTACCAGAAGAGATCCAAATTCATTTTACCTTCTTATCTTCTTAAAGTAAAAGTGTCTATATAAAAGTTTATCCAAGCAAAACCTTACCCTCTCTCTCCCATATAGTCTAATTATTGGTGAAAAACATTGACAACAAGATCGACAAAGCAGTAGACAAGATAAGACCAAGCACAAGTATGCACACGACGAAAGAGAGACTAATTTTAAAACATCGTTAATAATTAACACACAATAAGTTTTAAGGTTTAACTGACATCATGCTCAGTGCTGATTTCAAACAACTGAAAGTACAGAGCTTTTTGTATAATCGGAAAAGAAACATTTCCTAAAAGCAGCAAAATGTATTTAAATCGTGTATTTTCAGGCATTTACAGCACCAAATATGCAACTAAACACAAATTGAGGTCTCAAGAATAAAGCAAACACACAAAGGGCCAAAATATAGATAGTTACATAAGCAGAAAAAAAGAGCAACATCATAAACTCATATCACCAAGCAACACATTCAAATGAAATCTCAGTAGGGCATATATTTTTCTGCAACAACACAAAACCAGGAAGCTCGGTTCAATTCAGAAAACGAAGCTTCATGGACCCAAATGGGAAGTAATAGAAAGAAAATAGATATCAAATTGTTAGGGAGATGAAAATTGTAAAACCCGTAATTAAGAAGTAGGTAACAGATCCGAGTTGCAGTGATTGCTGAATATTTAAAAGACAAAAAACAAATTAAGTAAAAATTATGGGAAATGAAGAGAAAGGAAAAAGGGGACTTACGAAACGAAAGCTCTCGATTGGGAACTGAGGATCTAACGAGGAATAAAGAGAAAGTGAAGAAGAAAGAAGAAGAGAGAGAAACTGCGAAAGAGAGGCTTTGAGACACGCACGCTTCTAATGTTGCACCCACGAGAAACGTTCTGTGCTGTTGGGCCATACTCACAGGCCTTCTTAAGTTGCTTGTTACCACTTTTTTTATTTTGGGCACATCCTAGCTATAGTTTCTAGCCATTTCTTCCTGTACCCCTTTTTTTCTTCATGCATCCTTGTAAGTTTTGAAATCCCACATTTTCCTTTATTAAAAGTTATTAAAATAAAAAGAATAAAATACTTCTCCTTGCTTTGCTTTCATTGGTGTCTTCTTCTTTTCACCAGCGCATTTCATCTTCTTGTTTCTTTCTTTTTTTTGTTTGTTAACAAGAACACACTAACCAAAAACCTTTTTCTTTTTTTTGTTTGTTAACAAGAACACACTAACCAAAAACCTTGTTCATAAACACATTAACCAAAGACCTTGTTCATCTTATCAATGAAGATTATAAAAGTTGGAAGTTTGAAGTTAGTTGAATATCGGATTAGACAATCAACTATGCATTACTAAATCAGAGAGATCATACCGGATTAGTCAATTTGATTTGAAGATGTATGTATCGGATTAGGTAATCTAGTATGTTGTCTCGAATTCATTAATTCATATCGGATTTTAGCATAAGCACACACCAAATCATATCTCAAATCTAGAATAAGTTTGAAGTTCATACAAGCTTATAGCATAATGAAGAAAACCTACTAGAATCAAGTATAACATAAAACACAAAAAATAACATAATGGAAACCTAACTGTATGAACTTGTTCATGATCTAATAACAAGTATGAACTCAAATATATAAAATAAAATCACTCAAAGGTACAAAGATCTATCAGTTTTCAGAAATGACCTCAACATATATTTTTGATGATTTTCAAAGTTTCAACTAGGAAGTAGAGACATCAAAAGGACTAAACATAAGTCTAGACAACATGGAATGATTTGAAACTTAAAATGACTCAAACAAACATATATTAACCAAACAAAATAGTGGAGAAAGACTCAAAAACATAAAAATGCACACAAGAACACAAGAACATGAAAAACTAAGCCAAAAGGACGAATGGCTCCAAGAACAACACAATGAGAGCCATGATGAACATGAACATGAAATATGAAATGGATAACAAAGCAAGACAAGCAAGGATAATATATAAACAACACGAAAACACAAAAATATAGATAGGGACCAAGAATACTTAGCTCTTGAAGAACCAAAACTCTTGATACTAAATGATGGAAACCTCATTGAGCTAGGTTGGGCCAAAGCTTAGGAGGAACCAGGAGATGGTCCCTATGATGGATATGGTTGAGGAAATGGGTGGGAAAAGGGTGATATGATGCGCAAATGATGGTGATGTGGTGATAAGCTCACAAATTTTAGTGATAGGATGAAGAAGGTGTGTAGTTTGAAGGTTCAAGGAGAGGTTAGGCCAACTCCATGAGGTAGGTGACTAGAAGGGCCTCTAGGGTTGTTCTAGTCTTGATCAAGGAAGAATGAGGCTACAATTTGGCACGATAACATTACTAATTTCCAAAATCAAATACAAGGGTGAAGACACTTCTATTTATAGGCTAAGGGTGTTTCCTTCTAACCCTGAAAGCATGATCTCCCACCTTTGCTCTCATTGGCCAAAACTGAGGCCTTCTAACCTCTCCATTCCTAGAGTGTCATATGGCCACTACTAAAAGCAAATCATCTCCAATGGAAGAGGGACATGTGGCCACTACCGAAAAGAAATCCTCTCCACTCTTATGGTGTCATGTGGTTACCTTTTAAAAAACAAATCCTCTCCAATGGAAGCGTGACACATGGCACACACTTTCCACTTGGTTTGGATATCTAACTTAGGGAAAATCCTATGTTAGTTAGGCCTTAATACAAGCCTTAATCAAACCTACACTACATGGCCGAATACAAGGTCTAAATAAACCTACATTACTCTTCAACCTCCATAATGACCTATGAGAAAAAGCTTGTTTCACCTTGCATAGATGATTCTAGCTTCTTCTTGAAAATGCTTGGGCCATGGCTAAGGGTATTCCATTAGTGACACACCTCTACCATATGGTGTATTGATCACCCAAATTATGCAATACAATGGAGTACATCTTGAGACAAAGGAAAGCGCTTAAATTGGGACCAAACAACATTTTTTAAGCAATTTTTTGAAGGAAAAGTTCAATATTGCCAACATCAATGGTGTATGGCAACACAATCTCTGTGTTAATGAAGACAAAGGATAATTATAAAATCAAAGTTCTGAGCATAACGATCCTATTGTAGGAAGCCAACATCCTGGTGGTCATTTTAAACATCCTCCTTACCCTTCAAATTCTTACATGATGACTCAAATGTAGGAGGAGGTTCGAGACTTGCAAAACAAAATGCAAAGTATGGAACAAATGCAAAGACGAATTGAAGAAAACTTAGTCAATTTATCTTTGGATATAAACCGACAATTGGCATAAGTCAATTTTAATGTGAACTTAATTCTGCATAAATTAGAATATTAAGTCATTGTCATTGTCTAATTGTATTACATTAGCTTATTATTTGGTTTATTATATTACATGAACTTATCACTTTGCTTTATTACATTACATCAACTTTAATTATATTTTATTTTGTCATACTTTCTTTTTATTGTCATTTAAAGTTACTAAGCTTCATATAAGATGAATTCTAGAATAATTGACGAAATGGAGTCTATCATTTTTGACCGACAACTTGTACAGATGGAATGTTGAAATGCCCCACTAACAGCTACAAACAACCCAATTGCTAGAACTCATTCGTCTCAACATACCTTAGACAAAATTGGTAACTTATTAAGAATAATGAACATTCAAGACAACAACTTATTCAAATAATGCTTTGATTTTTGTCTTCACTAGCATCCCATACACAATGTATAATAGGAATGTTAACACAATATCATTTGAATAGGTTGCTTACATACCTAAACGAAGGAACTTAATTATGAATTATGATAAATAAAATTACCTTATTATGTACATACATTTTATATCGCATGTAATATTTTAACTTCACTTTATTATTTGATTAATCATGAATATTCAATTTGACTATAAAACCAAAAAATTATACCACTTATGACTAAAATAGATTCTTAAAAAAATAAAATTTAAACAAAATAATTTGACGGTTTAGTCATTTTCGACATCCTTATTTCTACGTCTGAAATAGGTCCTCGTATTCTAAAGTCTCTCGATTAGGTCCTTAATTGTGAAAAATTAAATCAAATTAGACCTTGCCATTAAGTTTGGTAGACGTCGTTAAAACAAATTGATATGTGGCTTGATGACTTGACCAAGTGTTGTTGACATGGCATACATTAGTTGTCTGAGTTGGCTTTTTTTTATTTATTCATTTAAAAAAATTGACTTTAATCAAAACACAACGTTTTGTTTACGAAAAAATTATTTTTTATTTATTCAATAAAAAATAATTTTTAAAGAATATGTAAAGGAGTGAAGAGATTATTTAGTGATATTGAATCTGATATTATCAACAACAGTAAAACATAATTAAACAAAACCAATCGTGACAGATAAGTAACACTTTTAAGAAATTTCTGATTCCTCTTCCCAAATCTTCCATCAACAAAATTTCATCGAACAATCCAACAAAACTTCAGCCCCGCAACGAACAAAACATATATAATTCCATCAAACATCAACAACAACCTTTTCTTCTTCCTCTAGATCCACACTTCGCATCCTCGTCTTGCCGGCAACCGCACCGATCATGGACGACGACCTCAAGATGCCCCTGCTGGTGGGAGAAATCGAGGAGGTGGAGGCGACACCGGAGGAGGTCACTCCCCGCACGAGCGAGCGGGCGAAGCATGTGCGGACGAAGGTCCCTGAGGTGGAGATCCACCTCTACCAGCAAGGTGGGGGCCCCATCGCGGTGTTCAAGTTGCCACTAGGCGGGTGGGAGCAGGACCAAATCGAGGTCCAGGACATTCACGAGATGCACGGATTGAAGTTGATCTTCGCATTCAATCCACATGTCGAAGGGCGTGGCGTTCCGGTCCGGCTTCATCCCAGGAATGGGAGGTCCATGTTGACAGACAGCGCGACATTTCGGTCTGGCTCCAATCAGGGATTTCAATCTTCCAATTTAGGGATTTCTTGAAATCCCAGTTACTCTTCCAAATTTCTCCAAATTCCACATCAAGTTAATTCTAATTATAAAAAAACCTAACTATAATTATTTTTTCGTAAACAACACGTTGCATTTTGATTAAAGTCAATTTTTTTAAATGAATAAATAAAAAAAGCCAACTCAGATTACAAATATGTACCACGTCATCAGCACTTAGTCAAGTCATCAAGCCACAAATCAATTTTTTTAACGTCGTCTACCCAACTTAACAGCAAGGTCTAATTTGATTCAATTTTTAACAATTAAGGACCTAATCGAAAGACTTTAGAATACGAAGACCTATTTGAGACGATCCTGCAGAAATAGGGATGTCGGAAATAATTAAACCTAATTTGACTTTACTTAAATAAAATTTATTTTATTTTTTAATTAATTTTATTTTTTTACTACTTAAAGTAGTTTTTATCATTAAATATGTTATTAATAAATATCATTTTATATTTAAATAAATCTATATTAAATATACAAATCTATATTACTTTATGTTATCAATTCATAATAATACAAATCTATATTACTTTAAATATATTTAAATAGGTTTAATTCAAATCTAAATCTATATTTTTAAATTTTAAGTCTAATCTAATTAATTGAATTAAATTAGATTAAATATTTTTTTAACTTTAAAAATTCAAAATGCATGTCTAAGTCAAATCAAGATAAATCAAGGTAGCTAAGAAACATATTGAATCAAGTCGGGGTCCAAGATCGAGCGGGGTCAAGAAAAAGGTCGTGTTTGCTCGGACTCTCAAGAATAAAAGAGAAAAAAAAATATTTTCACTGCTTATTATACAAATTGAAATGTCAAGAATGAAAGAAAAAAAAGTTTTAATTAGGCTATTTTAATTTTATAAGTAAGAAAATTATTTAAAAAGAAATTAAAGATCCTTTCAATTATTACATGTAGAACCTTTAGTGAAGGTTTCAACAAAATTTCTCTTCGTAAATTCCCAAGCATCGCCTAAAAAGTCATTAGTTCTATTGCTCCAAATTATTATTAGGAAGAACATGTTATGTTATATATCTTAAGAACATAATCATCATAAGAACATGCTCATCATAGGAAAGGGAAGTGTAAATTTTGCATATAACAATTATATTCAATTACCTTATCACATAACAATTATATTAGGAACATATATTCAGATGAAAAATAGCCTTAGCACATATAACAATTACCTGTATTTGGTTTTGTATATGAAAAATACCCCAATGAAAAATAGCCTTATCACATATACCCCAATGCTTCGTATAAAATATTTTTTTCTTTTGCTGAGGATAAAACTGCAGATGGAGATTTAAGTTGCCAACGGATATACAGCAACCAAGTCTAACGTGTGAAAACCACATTAGCTGGTTTCTGGGAAGAATGGATGAAAAGTACATCGATATATACCGGTTCTACTTTACGTCGCCAAGGGTTGATGAGTTTTATCCTCATTCGTGGGGCTCACAAGAATGTGTTTTATCTCGTTTAGCCTATCCCTACATTCGTAACATTATACAGTAATATAACTTGTGACATCTAACATTTTCAAACAATTTTTTTAAGTAAAAACTACAATCAGATGGTTTGACGTGCAAAATTGATAGAATTATATACACAATTGAATCAGATATTGTGATTCAAGTTTCCATTTACAGAAGATGTCGTTCCAGCACTCAAATATAAGGATCAGTGCAACTACAGTAAGACAGTGAAACAAATTTGATCAATGATGCTTCCTTACCCAGGGAATGAAGCAACGCCTAATTCAAGGGACACGAACACATTGAAATTTTATCTTCAGGGGTAAAAGCCCAGCCGTAACCTTTTAAATCCAGAATTCTTGCATCATTGTTCATTGAGCTGTGATTCAAATATATTACTGTAATTGACCTACGAAATCCATCATAGTATTCAGAAATTTCCTGGTCCTATGCATCATGGTTTTCCAAAATCAAAGTACGAAGTAATTTTCTTTTAGCTACAGGGATTATCAGGTCCACTGACTCCACTATTATAAATAGACCCTAAACTCATAATGCATAAGCATCTACTAAGCAGTTAGAAATCTGAGAAAAGAAAATCCTAATTAAATAACTACCAATCAACCCAGCACAATCATTTTGTACATAAAAAAATGGATTATGCAATGTAAACTCTTTCTTAACTCTACTTTTTTGTAATTAAAAGAAATTATCATCTTAAATTCAGCACATATTTTATCTGTTTGCATAACAAACGGTGTTTTTCACATAGCAAGTTAAAAGAAACATGAGCATCATATCAAATCTTGAAGTCTAATCTACATTCACATTTAGACCAAAGCTGAGGAGGGTAACCTACACATTCCCTTAATTCAGGGGCTTTCTAATAGGGTCTACATCAAGAACATATATTTTTACTCACCTGGTTCACCAAATCCATATATTTGTACAGTACAGACATCCAGTTCCTACAAAGTATGTGACAAAAATTAAGGAACTGCGCTGCAGAAATTTTCAAATCATTTTGGATAAATTGCCCCATGAGCAGTTATAGGACACTAAAATAGTAAGAAAAATGAAAAGTTTCTCTACAAACTAAAACTAGCTTATGCTTAAGTTAACATTTTCTTCATATAGAGAAGCTAAGATATGATAACATCCATAATAATTTATGTATAAGCTAATTTTATTTTATGGAAAAGCTTTTTCTTTTTTCCTTGTTTTCTTCTATTAATGTTTACAGAAAAGTTCATTCAAGCAAACCCTAAGAACATGATTATGCTGTTTAAAACCAGAGTCTAACCTTTCATTTTAATAAAGGTGCATACGGAGCAGGGCAGGGAGATATACTGTGATCTGGAAGCTGGTTTATGAAATCAGTTGTTGCATGCAAGCAGGCATGAAGGATTTTTTTTTCCAGCCTAAGAAATTGGGTAGCAACTCGCTTCTTTGGATTCAAATTACCATCTGCCAGCTAATGAAATACATAAATTGTTAGTGAAAAAGTTGACCAGTCTTATACATTATAGTCAACTTCTAATGTTAAAAACAGTACCAAAGATTCATCTTCAGCCAATGTTGTAGGGTACCCAGCTAGCCGAGTCTTGAAATAATCTGCCAGCTGGTCCAACACAGCCCGTTCCATACAAGGGCTTACCTAAAATGTGCAAATAGAATCAACTTTTCACATCAGAAGAGTTACTCTTTCCATTTAACTAAGGATAATTTTGTTTCAAAAAAGGAATAAAATCATGTTCTGATTAATAACAGCACTTGCAAGAACAAACCCTCATGTAATGAAATATCAATGCATGAAAGAGCAAATGGATTAGACAAATACTGGACTGTGACCATGACATTCTTAAAATCCTTCAAATTCAAACAAGCAAAGCATGAAACAAACTTACAGGACAAACTGGACCTTGGGAGGAGATGACAGATTGCATCTCAGAAGGATCTGAAACATAGCCCAAACGCAGATAAGGAAGCATATCTAAGAGAGCTTCCCTTTCCTTCCCAGAATATACCTAAAGATTGAAATAAGGAATTAATTATAAAATTCACTAAATAACCTTAAACAATAGTAGGTTCAGTATCAATACACGAAAAACTTGAACTGATGATTTTCCATTTCTTTGAGCCACCATTCTTTTATCTTGATATTGTGGATCTTCAGTATTTAAAGCTGCCTGGGACAGTTGTATCAACAAGGTTAAATTTGAATTCAAACAGAGTACTGGAAAAAGAAAAAATAAAAGTCCAACTCATACCTCAACTATTAGACGATCATTGGAATTATTTTCATCAACAAAACCATAGTTTATTAGTAACTTTGAATTAGGTTGTGGGCCACACCTGAAAATGACCAACTGCAAATCTTATAACCTAGTTCTACAAGAACAAAAAGTCCTCAAACCATGTGCTTTTTCCAATGACATGCAGTAAAATGAATTAACATACCAGACGACAATCGGGTCCCCGGCTTTATATGCCCGATCAACTGCAAGCTCAACAGCACCATCAACAGCAGTTAACATTGCCTTGCAGTTGCTTTGGTAGGACAATAAAGGAGGTCCCAAGGGAACTAAAGCAAATCTCCGAGCTAAACTAACTTTCTGATTTCGAAAAGGATAAGCAATCAATTTGTGTCAGTTGCAGAAAGAAGGGAATCTTGTTGTCCAGACAGAAGAGCACTGATCTCCCAACACACAATAAATAGCAGAAGAAAAACACAGTCTATCAATGTGAATATTCACAAAAAAGGGGTAAAATATAGTTTTGGTTCCTCTAAAATATGTAATGTTCATTTTCATTCTCTCAAAAATGTCAGTTTGAGGTCCCTCTAAATCCCCATTTTACTGCAATGAAATTTACAGATTTTAGAGAGAACAAAAACATATTTTACCAAAAAAACATTAACAATGAGAAGTCTAGCATGAAATATCAAAGTAAAAACCAAATTTAATAGCAACAACAGCTATCCGAGGACTGCAAGAAAATTACTTCACTGTGCAAAAGTAAGAATTTAGATCTATAATAATATCCATGCATAATGAAACTCACATTCAATAGTAACAATACTAATAGTACATTTTTCTTTTTAAACTATCATTTCATCTAACAAATCCAACAATCAATTAAACTATATAAACAAATTAAATCAAATAAGTAAAACTTTGTTGCCTGAAATTTAATTGTACCATAGGAGATTACATCATTTCAGATTTAGGTAATTTGACTACATGAACAAATGTAACACTCACGGAGTTAAATAAAAATAAACTTAAAAGATTTATTAGCTATTTAATTTGGTGTTTTTAATGCATATTTAACAACCTGTAAGTGCATATTTATTAGCTATTTAATTTAGATATGTAAGGATAACAAGAAAATTTAACCTGTAAATGCACCACACAAGACTGAATAGCAGCAAAGGCTTGTTTGAAAATCTCGAATGAAAAAGCCTCAGTGGGAATGTCATACGGATATTGCTGCAATATTTATGCATATAATGTAAGAACTAACTGCCAAAATGTAAAGCTACTTCAGTAACTGAACTTGTTCTAGTGCACTTTTAATCACCTGAAACAGAGATCCTGCCATGAACCAAACTGTGTCGAGTTCGTTATACTCTTTTCTTATTGCTTCTACCCTTTCAATAACTTCATCCTAAATCACAGACACCATTTTAGCCTGGTTATATTTGAAACATATCAAGTATTAAACTAACCTAATATTGCTGCTCATGAATACAATGGATATGGAATAATAGTAAAATCATTAATCCGGAGAGGGGGCTAACCTTAACTGGACTTCCTAACAGGTAGTCCAGCTCAGATTTTGACCATAGAAGAGGTGATTCCACTGACAGCTGGCCCCTACCTCGTTGACGATCAAGCTCCCTGATGTATGGATACCAGAAGGACTTCTTCCCCTGTTTTTTCTCATACATCAGATATAATGCCAAGCACGCCAATTCAGACAATTTGTTTGTCGTCAATAGCTCAGCTGCAATAAGGATGAAAATCACAGGGAATAAATTCCAATTTTAAAACACTTAAATAATCAATACAACCCAAATCCATTGATACCTTGCTTTAGTTAAACCTGGACGAGACAACACTGACACACAAATCAATAGCAAAAACTAGTAAAAAGAACATAAACTTTCTTTTCCAATCAGCCAAAGAATTCAAGATTAGGTGTTTGACAAATTCATTTCCATGACTATACATATTTTGTTGCCCAAAATGGCCACACCTACTCTAAACAGTTTCCAATGTCCTGCTAACACAAAGAATGATTGACTACAGTGCTTGCCACACTGCCAAAAAATATCTATCACTAACAATAATTTAAGCTTGAGAAATGTCCTCTATCAATGAAGAACTTAACACCATATAAGACATTACATGCCAAAATCAACCATTGTTCTCATCTTTGCTAGCTGAAAAGAAAAGTTTTAGTATTTTTTGCTCCCTACTTGTGACAACCATATGCAACGTATCCTCTGTACGAAAAAGTTTCACCATTTAGGCCTCTACATTTTTAATTATGCCCAGTGTGTTACTAAAACCATCAATTGGAGAGTGACTTTTAACATAGTAAAGCTTAAATACTAAATTTAAATTGAGAGATTATACAGGCAAACTATCAATACATACTATAGTCAGTGTTCTTATAAGTGGAATCATTTTCAATTTGATCTACATTCTACATTTTCAATAACAACCAATGGTAAGGATAAACATATGGGAAGGAATCATCAACTTCATTTTTCTAAGATCCACAGTGTTCAAATTAAGAATGAATGTAACCTATAAGAAGTAAGAACCAAAAATCCATCCACACTTCTTAGTATCTGATAATCAATTTCTCATCCAAAATCTACTAAATTTTGAAAATTCTTAAAAACCAAAAATAAAAAATAAAAACAGTTCAGTAATGTTTTCTAATCCTCTTCTTTTGGTTCATTCAAATGTTCTGTTCAAATAATTAAGCAACAAGCTTCCAAAAAGTAGAAATACACTCAAGAGACAAACACTTTCACATAAGCTTCATAACTACTAAACAAAAAATATAGAGAATATAAAAATGTTTTTAAAAGCAATAAACAAACAAGGCCTAAACGTTTTTTTCATTTTCTAGATATTCTAATTTCCATTACTTGTTAGCAAATTAGTAAATAAAATTTAAAAAAATGAAATACAGGCAATCTCCATTGTATAGTAATGGGACTAGGCGCAAGACAAAGTCAAGACCAAAGAATAAAAACATTGCACAATTACCAACAGTCTCGTTTCCCAATACCCTCTCCAGCGTAACAACTAAGGAATTAGGAACGGAGAATGCAACATCGCCAACCTGCAACGAGAGAAAGACAACCCCAAGCAAATCATCACAAAACCCCTCATCAAAGAAATACCAAATTACATCAACACCACTCTGGTTTCCCAAAATTCACACGATTCTCCTACCTTTCTATTCCTATAACAAACCCCTTAATGTTTGAAATACATTACAAGAACACTCCCTACTCAACAAGAAACACATTGTATTATATGCCAAGGAGGTTACTGTAAAGTTAAAATGAATATAAATTTCGAAGAAACACTGGTGTCAGTGTAATTTGTTCATGAAAATGTCACACACAACTGTAATAATAATGATAATTAAATTATTTGAGCTGTGAATGGACCTGAAGATCTTGACTTGCTGCAACGTAATGTATAGGCTTATGGGGATCATTGTGGCAAGGTTTATCCTTCAGAACAACCTTGCACGGCGGGAGGCCGTGTTTGTGCATCCAAGATTTCAAGTCCTCCTCGTGCTTCTCTCTGTCGCCGGCGACTACAGGACCACCGCCTGCGAGTAAGGTATCATGGTTGGAGGCCGAGCAAAGGCTCGTCCTCCGGCGGCGGTTAATGCAGAGGTTTACGGCGAAAAAGGTGGATAGTGCCGGCACAGGGGAATAGCGAATCGGAGGGGAGAAGAAGCACGTGTCGGAAACAAAGAGGCGCGAGAGTTCCATGGTGTTAGGGTTTAACGAAATTGGGTTTCAGTTATCGTGCAAGAAGTGTTTGTTGAAGATATTGGTTTAAAGAGATATTTTGGTTAGTGGGGTCTTGGAGTGTTGTAAGTATGGTTCCTGTGGATAAGACTATGAAAAGGAGATCAGAATTTGGTTCAGAGGGAAACAGAAAATGAACAAAGGGACAGATGGTGTTTTTGTAATAAAATTTAGAGTTTTATTTATATATTTTTTATTTAATAAAATTTTAATATTTTGATATGTAATGAATAAATAATTTAAAATTGATTTAATTGATGTAATAAAATTAAAATGTGTGACAGTTTAATGATTTAAAATAACTATCATAAGTGCTATTATATAAAAAATCAAATATAAATAAATATTTAAATACGTGTAAGTCATCTCGACTTAAAAGTTTTGTAAATTACGATTATATAAAAAATAATTTTGTAAAATCTAATTTAAAGAAAAAAACTAAAGCAAATGAAAAATCATGGTTAAATGCGAGTACAAATAAAAATAGTATTTATAAAGAACATTTTAAATAAACTAATTTAAATAAATTACTTTATCATTAGTAATTTAATATAATTGTGCTATTTTTAATTAAAAAACTTAAATTCATTTAATAGTAATACTTAACAACTATAATTACATCATGATTTTATATATATATATATATATATATATATATATAACTTATGCCCATTATAAAACTTCAATTAAAGGAGAATCATGGTTATATTGTAATAACATCTTATCTTATGAATGAGAGCTTAACTTACCCTCTTCACCCAAAACAAAATTTAGAAAAATTTAAATTGTAGTAATCCAAACTAAAAGATCAAGCAAAAATAGTTCATATAAGCGAAGACGTATGATGCAAAAGACATAATTAAATATAATTATAATAATGTTAGAAAAGGGTAAATTTTCTTTCTTTCAAAATTTTATTGTTTATTATATAATTATTTTTAGAATAATATAATTGGTGGTATTTTCATAGTTAGAACCGGTTTGAGAATTATTTCAGAATTAGAATCAACTTTACAAGTCTTTTATGTGCATAGCACTGTGCACTTATGAGAATGACCCAATTCATATTTGGCCCGAGGAAAAGATAAAATATCTCTGATATTCCTTAGCTGGCAAACGCGACAGAAACCCACTTTTGGAAAGAGAGGAAAGAGAAGAAAGGCTCCCGAAGCTTCTCCTGGACGATGGAGGAAGAAGGTGAGCTATGGCTTCCGACGGCTGTCAGACACGACGGTTGCAAATGACGAAGAAGGCAAACATGATAAAGACAACGAGAAAGGTAAGAAAAACATTATCTTCTCTTATTTATGTAAACTGGAATTATCATTCTTTTCTTTTCTTACAAAATGGAAAGGAGAAAGCTCTATTTATAGAGCTCCATGGGAAAAACAGGAAAAACCAAAACTAACAAAGAAAACCGAACAAAGAGAAACTGTAATATTGTCCTATTTACAGTAATGAGATCAGTAAAAATCTCAATAGCCTCCCCTCAAGATGGACGGTGTATAGTCACCAGTCCAAGCTTGGGTACTACAGATCTGAACCTGACACGATGTGGAAATTTGGTGAAGATGTCGGTCAACTGCTCCTCGGATCGAACGGGAAGAAGATGCAAAAGATGTTCCTGTATTTTTTCACGAACAACATGGCAGTCAAGCTCTATATGCTTAGTCCATTCGTGAAAGCTCTGGTTATGAGCTATCTGCCTTGCTGACTTGTTGTCGCAATACAAGGTCGGGATCCCTGATTCTTCTATTTGAAGGTCCTGTAGGAGATAATGGAGCCACTGTATTTCATATACAGTGGCTGCAAGTGCACGATATTCGGCTTCAGTGGAGGATCTAGACACAGTTCTCTGCTTCTTAGATTTTCAGGAAATGAGAGATGATCCAAGGAAAATACAAAATCCTATAGTAGATCTTCTAGTGTTTGGACATGTCGCCCAGTCAGAGTCGCTAAAAGCTTTTAAATGCATAGGAGAGTCAGCAGCAAAAAATAATCCTTCAGACAACTTAGATTTAATATACCTAAGAATATGTTGAACAACCCGATAATGATAATTAGTAGGTGATTGCATGAATTGACTAGGTAAATTAATTGAAAAACACAAATCGGGTCTGGTATTGGTGAGATAGAGCAACTTCCCTATCAATCATCTGTAAGGACCAGGATCATCCAGGTAGCTGTCTATTTTATACAGTGGACTTGTGTCACTCAGGAAAGAGGTAGAAGAAGGCTTGCACCCCAGCATTCATGTTTCCTCAAGTATGTCTAATGCATACTTCCTTTGACATAGGTGAATACCCTTTTTAGATCTAGCCACTTCCAATCCTAGGAAGTATTTGAGTTCTCCTAGGTTCTTTATTTGAAACTTTTTGTGTAAAAGTTCCTTTATGCAATTGATTTCCACCATAGAGTTTCCTGTCAACACAATATCATCCACATATACAAGCAAAGCAGTAAAACTTGTAGGTGTTCTTTTAGTAAACAATGAGTGATCTGATTTAGATTGGGTATAATTGACAGATATTAGAAAAGAGGACAGTTTTTCAAACCATTGCCTACTGGCTTGTTTCAGATCATATAGTGACTTAGTTAGCTTGCAAACCTGTCCTTTATCATGGATGTCCAGACCTGGGGGTGGTTCCATATAAACCTCTTCATTAAGATCCCCATGTAGGAAAGCATTGTCTACATCAAGTTGATGTAGAAACCAATTGTTTGAGGCTTATAGGGCAATGAGCAATCTAACAGTAGTAAGCTTGGTCATAGGGGGAAAGGTGTCCAGGTAATTTATTCCCTCCTGTTGAGTGTATCCTTTTGCCATCAATCGGGCTTTGAACCTTTCAATGCTACCATCAGCTTTATATTTGGTTTTATACACCCACTTACTCCCTATGGGGGTTTTTCCCGGAGGCAGTTGTGTTAAAACCCAAGTGTCATTGTCTTGTAAGGCTTTGATTTCTCTTTGCATGGCTTCTGCCCATTCATTCATGCCTTTTGCTTCATTGTAAGACTGAGGTTCCTTATTTCCAGTGACAGCCATGGTGTACCTTAAGTGTTTCTCTAACAGATTATCACAACACAACAGATTAGAAATCGGATATGGAGTTTTAAAACTATTTTTCACATATAAAGATTGATTGACCTGATGCACATAGTCTTTTAGATATTCAGGAGTCCTTCTAAGTCTGTCAGACCTCCTGTTGCTATGATTCTCTTGGCTGTTCTCTGTGCTGTTATTGTTGTCTCTATCATCAGAGGTCTGTTGCACCTCTTCTTGATTATTAGCATCTAACTCAGTATGTCTGTCATCATCAGTGGAATAATGGTCTCTTAGAAGATCATTGAGAGAAGTAGTTTTGTCTTCTTCTGTGTCAGTGTCTTCTCTGTTGCTTTGCAGATTTTTGTAAGGAAAAATGTCTTCATAGAAGACAACATTTCTGCTTATAAGAAGCTCTTTGGTATTTATGTCTAGCACAATATAACCTTTGACACCACTTTTATATCCTAGAAAAATTCCTTTTCTAGCTCTTGGGTCAAGTTTATTTCTGTTGTTCTCAAGAGTAGAAGCAAAACACAAACATCCAAAAGTTTTGAGGTATAAATATGTGGGTGGAAGGTCATAGAGCAGGTCATGAGGAGTTTTGTTATTAAGAATGGGGGAAGGCAACCTATTTATCAGATAGACAACATATCCATTAGCATAAGACCAGTAAGCATTAGGAATGTTAGATTGAAAAAGGAGACCACGAGTCACATTAAGTATGTGTTGATGTTTTCTTTCAACAACAGAGTTATGTTCAGGAGTTTCAACATAATTCCTTTGATGATTGCTGCCATGTAAATCATAGAAATTCACGCAATTAAATTCAAGTCCATTATCTGATCTAACAGTTTTAATCATCTTGTTAAACTGATTTTTAACCTTAACAATAAAATTCTACAGTAAATCTCTAGTTTGTCCCTTATTATTCATTAGAAAAACCCATGTGTGTCTACTATAGTCATCTACTATGGTGAGAAAATATTTATGACCATGAACAGAAAAAGTGTTAAGAGGACCCCATATATCACAATGAACAATCTCAAAGCATTCAGTAGTAACAGAAATACTTCTAGGAAAGGGTAATTTGTGTTGTTTAGCATAATGACAGGTATCACAAACAATTTCAGCACCTATTTTCACATACGGAAACTTTTCACATATTTGTTTTACAACTTTTGTTCCAGGATGGCCTAACCTATATGCCACAAATTTACATCAAAATTCTTAAAAGAAAAAGCAGACTTTACAATGTATCTTTGGTCGGGTTTAGGAAAAACTTGTAGATAATAAAGGTCTTTCCAAGAGTTAGCACATCCAATCATCTTCAATGTATAATTCTCCCTTATCTGACAAGTCTCAGAAGAAAAAGTTAGACTGCAATTCAAATCCTTAATAAGACTTTGGACATAAATTAAATTGAAATAGAAATCAGGAATATAGAGAACATTGAAAATGACAAAGTATTTAGAAAATTGCACAGTTCCTGCGTGTTCAGCAGTGAGTGCAGTGTTATTTCGCAGTTTAATAGAGATAGGTTTAATTTTATAGAAAGTAACAAAGTTTCTTTTATCATGTGTCACATGGTCTGTGGCACCAGTGTCAATAATCCAGGAAAGGATACCTTGCTTGTTTTCAGTTTCATTTCTCTGAACTTGATTAACTTTGTGAATGGGTTCATCAACCTTGTCTATCATTTTGAGAAGTTTTTGCATCTGTTCTGGTGTAAAAGAATTAAGAATGCTACTGTTATTGGCCTGTTGTGTGTTTTGAATGCCCTCTGGTTTAGTATTGTTCTGGCATGCATTGGCAGAACTCCAGTCATTTCTTTTGTCTTGGTTGTTGTCTCCTTTCTTATACCAAGGTGGGTAGCCGTGCTTGGAATAACACTCATCCACTGTGTGATTCATTTTGTTACAATATGAGCACTGTTTTCCATAGTTAGGATTCCTCCTCTTTCCTCTTCCTTGACCACGAAATCCAGCACCCCATCCTTGGCCTCTCCAGTTCTGGTCAGATCTCCACTGACTGCTTCTGTCAGCAACATTGGCCAGTATTTTTATCTCTGCAGAACCTTGTTTCTCTTGTCTCTCTTGTTGCATAATAAGAGAGAAAACACGATTGATATTGGGGAGAGGATCCATCAAAAGAATTTGCGTCCTTACAGTATTGTAGGAATCATTTAACCCCTTTAAGAAACATATCACATGTTCCACTTCTCTATATTTCAAGGAAATTTTTGAGAGTTCACAACTGCATGGAGTCTTGCACCTACAGGTAGGTATGGGTCTTAGGGATTCCAATTCCTCCCAGAGGATTTTCAAATCTGTAAAGAACTAACTCACCCCTCTTTCTCCTTGTTTGATGGAATGTATGTCCTGGAGTAAGTCAGAAATCTTAAAGTAATCACCTTTAGAGAATCTTTCTTTTAGCTCATCCCATAATTCTTTGGCTTCTTCAACATATATCACACTTTCAGCAATCTGTGGGGAAAGTGTCTTTGTTATCCAAGAAAAGACCATCATATTACATATCTCCAAAGCATCGAATAAAGCATTTGTTCGTTGGGGTTTCTTTATAGACCCATCAATGAATTTTATTTTGTTCTTGGAAAGCAGAGCTCTTCTCATGCTTCTGCTCCAAGAAGAGTAGTTGTTTTCATTTAAAATCTGAGTGATGAGGGTAAGACCTGGGTTCTCCCCTGTGTGTAGGTAGAAAGGGCTGGTTGGGTTGGATGATTGATCTGTCTGATCCAGGGAGGAAAAAGGTAAGGAAATAAATCAAGAAACAACCCAAGAAGATACCAAGAACGGCAGGAGAGGCAACGGAAGCAGAACATGTACTAGACCCGCTCTGATACCATATCAGAATATGACCCAACACTGTGCACTTATGAGAACGGCCCAATTCATATTTGGCCCGAGGAAGAGATAAAATATCTTTGATATTCCTTAGCTGGCAGACGCGACAAAAACCCACTTTCGGAAAGAGAGGAAAGAGAGGAAAGGCTCCCGAAGCTTCTCCTGGGCGATGGAGGAAGAAGGTGAGCTATGGCTTCCGACGGCTGTCAGACACGGCGGTTGCAAAAGACGAAGAAGGAAAATATGATGAGGACATGGAGTTTGAGAATTATTTGAGAATTAGAATCAACTTCACAAGTCTTTTATGTGCATCTACCTATTACTTTAACTCATATCAACCTAATTCTGGAAATGATAATCTTCAGTTAAAGAATGGTTCTATATATATAAATGAGAATATTGGTTAAGGAAAGAAAAAAAAATGCAATTTATTGACTTTCGTTATGTTGAAGGACTTTTCTCTATAAAAAGATGCCAAGGATTTATGCTTCATGAAAATTGGTGGGAGATGCTTCAGAATGGAACTCTAGAATTGAGGAAGTTTGTTCAAGTAGAGTTTGACTTGTTCTTCTATATGTTAGTTCATTTAAAATGGTAATTCAAGTTTAAGATAAAGTTAGTGAATGTTGACTTATATGAATAAGGTCCAATATTTTATATGTATTTGATTTTGATAGTATAGTTTTTATATTAATGTGGATGATGCATACTTTTCATTTAAGGAGTTTCATGACGATGAAAATGATGATTATGGAAATTGTCATTAGAGTATCGGTGTCCAGAATTGAAACCATTTTTCTACTTAGTTATTTAATTCTTATCACATTGAGAACTTATACTTTGTAATTGTATGAACTTATCTATTTTGGTGTAGTTTGAACATATATAATTGTCATATGCACTACTAAAGTTAGTTGTTTTTTAATTATGAAATTATTGTTCATTATTTTAATTAATTATGATGTTGAATTGGTAAGTACCATATTTGTTTTTTAAATATGATGTAGACTCTTGCAAATCATGAGTCAAGTTCACAAGTTGAATTTATAGAGCTTTCATAAGTGTATATAGACTCTCGAGTCTATAGTCATGTTCTCATTTACTACATTATAAGATGTGACAAATAAATTTATATACATTTATTGTCCCAAAGCATGCTAAGCATAATAATTTTCCTAAAGACTTTTAATATGAACAAAAGCATAATGCAAAGGTTTGTCCTCAACAATCAAATTACCTATATTTTTACAATTGTTGACCTAAAGTGTTAGACTTGGATGGTTTGACAAAAAAAATAGTCATTTTGTAATAGTTTATTCATGTTATTCTAACCTAGCACAATCTTAATAATGTTTTAATATAAGTATGATGAAGAATTCATTCAACAATCATATAATCATCATATTATCAAGCATATGTATATCTATAATTCAAATGAGCGCCATACAATACAACATAAGAAACCAACAAAAGGAAATAAGGACAAATGTGATGGTTTTATAAAATATGTTCATGAGCCTTTTGAAAGGGATACCTAGCGAGTCATATTATATATTATAAAAGGATCAACAATAACAGATTTTTATATTGGTTCTCCCTAACTTGGACCAAGTATAATTCTCCAATGCAAACTACAAAGGGTTTCATTATACAAAATACATTACACGTACTATCCTTGTCACTTTTGATTACAACAAGTACATAAAGTCACTTTTGGCTATCTGAGTACACAACATTGTTTTAGGCTTAGTTCACGAAGCTTCTCAAGACTATACACTTAGACTTTCTTTAAGTTTAAGCATGGATACATGATGTTGGTGTAAAATAGCTTTAGAAGGGAGAAGATGAATAAAGCCTGAAAATACAAAAATTGTGTGCACATGTATACAATTATAAACGAATTTACTAGTTGAAAATAAAAGTGTAAGGATAGACAAAATGCACACATGTTTATACTAGTTCACCTCCACCTGAGGCTACATCCACTCTCCTAAACAACCTGCTTAAGAAATTAATTAATTAACAACTTTGATTAATAAGGAGTGTCACTCTCTCCAAGTTACACGAGTTTCAATCTCTCCAGGTACACAAGTACAAATCTCCAGGTTACACTAAGTATATACCTCTCTAGGTATCATTCTCAAACCCCCTTGATATCAAGAACTCTAAATTACAATAGCAGTTGACACTCTCTCAACAGGAGTGTGCAACATGGCTCGTAAGTTACAACTTCACTCATGAACTTCACTCAATGAAAGATATGGAATGACTTAATCAATTCGTTGACTTGATTTTTTAGTTTGAATCTTTAATGTCATTCTTCAAGACTTTAATTTTGAATCAGGTTAAGGCTATTCAACATATCTTATTTCCTTTTATGATTGAGCTCAAACTTGATTTTGAATTCTACTATCTTCAATGCTCACAAATTGTCTTATTAATAAAACTGTGTGCAACTTGATTCTGCATTTGAATCGTTAGAGCAATATCTTTCATTTAATCAAACAATTCTTTCATAAATATTAATTTTATTTGAACATTTGATTCAAAAACTTCCACGTCTAAAATGATAATATTCCTTGTAATTCATATTATTAAATCTTTATTTCAAATACTTGTAGCAATTTGTTAATTTGCGTACATAATTAGACATCAAAAACTATTTTAATTTATCAAAGCATGCCATAAAAGCTTCAGAATTAAAGGTTGTTTGACACTTAGGTCATTTGATGACTTAAGCCGCTTTGGGACATCTAATACCTTGGTTGTTTGACACTTATGTCAGCTAATGACTTATGATGTCTTAGGTCATCTAACCCTTGGTCATCTGATGCTTTAATTGTTTAACACCTTAATCATCTAATATAATGACTTAGGTTGTCTAAACATTTGGGTCGTCTGATGCATTTACTTAATGATTTGTACTTTTAAACTCGTCTCATCTTCAAACTCATCTAATGCTTAGATTTGACCTTTGCATTTACCAAACTTTTTGCATTTACCAAACTTGTTGCATTTGTTGACACATTTAATGTATAAATACTAATCATTTAGCACATACAAGCAACAATCACATAGATCTTTGAATAACATTGATAATTTATCTTTCTCACTATTTCCATTAGACGCTCTCTTTTAGTTATCTAATCATAATTTCCTTTATGACTAGAGACTTGCTGATAAACCTCTTGTTGCCTAGATTTTTACACAAAAAAATTATTTCCCCATTAATGTGATACAGTGGTCAACCAAGGTATCAATCCAAGGAAATTTCAACATTTTGAGTGAACGGAGTATCTGTGAACTGACTTTGATGAGCAAGATATTAAATGAAACTTATAACTACTTACAAACAATCTTGAAGTGCATCTATATGATGAACAAATCCTAACCTAAAATCTATGTGCAAAACTAGTCTAGATTGAGGTGAAATCCATGATTCAACATCCTAAAATGAATGTATATTGTGAGAAATGAAATATGAGTATTCATAATCCTTGAATGAATGATATGAAATGTGTTTTGATAGCTGGAATTAACTAAAACAACGCAAAAATACAAAATGCAAAGGTAATTGTGAAAATGCCTTTGAGAAAATATAAATGTGATACAATCTTATCCAAGAAAGAGTATTATCATTTTTTAATTTGATTCCTCCTAAAACATAAACAAAGAAAATCATAGAAGAACGCGAAAACAAGGTAGAGATGCAAATGCCACAATTTAACAGATTGATGAGTCAATGAAGATTTGCCACAAAGATCTCAATCTTTACTAAGAACTAGTGTTCTATGATAAGAACCAAGAGAATCCTCTCTCAATGAATTCAAAATTAATATATGACTATCGAAAGTGTTTACATATGTTTTGGTTCAATTATATATAAACCACAACTGTTTAAGCAACCTTAGAAATCCAAAGGAAATCCCAAAGACACTGGCTGCAAAAATAACTTGAAAACATAGTCTTCAAGCATGAATGCTTGCCCAGTGACACAACTCAGAAACAAACCCTCACCGAGCAAACCAAGTCGCTCAACGAGCTAACAAAAATAAAAGAAAATTTGCAAACACTTTTAAATGCTTAAAAACTAAGCCATGATCTTCATGTCCTTTAAGTTCCAAGCTTCTTGGAACATCAAGAGCTTCAAGGAGATTTTTTTTCCAAGCTCTTGATCCTTGACCTTATCATAGATAATTTAAATTGTAATGGCTCCTCTTCAAAGTCCTCTTATATTGGATCAAAAGATAATCCTCTATCATTATCTCCTTCTTGAAGGAATTTTATCTTCAAATTTG
Organism: Vigna reflexopilosa; assembly: GCA_027742785.1. NCBI lineage: Eukaryota > Viridiplantae > Streptophyta > Magnoliopsida > Fabales > Fabaceae > Vigna > Vigna reflexopilosa. The sequence continues at coordinate 6,089,618 of CM050928.1, read as the reverse complement.
TTCCACTAGAAAGCTCCTTATCCTTAGGTTTGGTATTGGTAGAATTAGCTCCTTCCTTCTCCTTATCCCTAAAAGAGGTGGATGATTTCTTGTAGGAGTTCATTCTCTTGAGTTGTTGATCCTTTGGACCTAATTAGTCTCACATCATCCTCTCTTGTAGGAGCTCATTCTAGCTAAAATGAGATTTGGATATGGAAAATGGAAAATCTATTATTTTGAAGGGTTGTAGGTCTACCTCCAAGGTGAAATACTCACCTGCAAAAAAACATTGAACAGTTTTAAAGCAAGGATGTTATGCTCAAAGAAAAACAAAAGAATATTGTGCAGACAAAAAACCAAACTATAGTATGACTTTAACTACCCATAGGTTTGTTAAGGATGGACAAACAAGCTAAGTCATGTGCATATATTTCCAAGCATGTGTCTTCCTTTTCAATCATCCTTTATTCTTCCCATTGTTGATGTCATTGCACCTTGAAGAACAAGTCTTCCTTAGGCAACAGAAAAAGAAGAAATGAGTTAGTATATTTTTCTCTCGCTCTCTATTCTTCTACATTTTCTCTCTTTTGTTCAAGGGCTTCCTTATCTTGTTTTCACTTTGGCAGAGAAGTTGTGTAGAAGGAAAAATGAGAGCTATCCTTATTGTTGTCTTTGTATGATTCTGAATACGTTGAACAACTTTGTGGGGTTGTTGGTAAGGAGAGTTATCCTTTTTGTTTGCCTTTGTATGTTTTTGCAATACGTTGAACAACTTTGCAGTGATGTTGGTAAAGGAACTAACTCAGTCTTGTTTTCTGATGTGATCATGGTGTTATGGCGTGATATCAATTTATTGTGTGATATCAATTTGTTATTGTTTGATCTAGAACTAATTTTGAACTTAAAAGTGTAAGGAAGGAAGGATGAGTCCAGAAGTGCTAAATTTTTTCAAAGTTAAAAACACTTCTTTAAAGTCTTGTTATTAACAGTGTTAGCATTTTAGAACATTTTTTGTGTAGACTAGATAATTAGGCTTTTACTTGTATTTTCTCTTAATTGGTAGTTTTTAGACTAGTTTAGTGATAACCTAGAGTAGAGTAGTATTGTCTTAGACTTTCTTATTTTTATTTGCTCTAGTTTAGACATTAATTAATAGAATAGGTTGTTTCATTAATTTTTCTTGTCTATGTATTAGTTTTACTATCTTTTGTATTTTTTTAGTCTAGTTTTAGTTTAATTCTAGCATAGTCTATAGTAGTAGACCCTTGTGGTTGTCTATTGTTAGTGCATATTTACTTTTCTATTTTAGTTGCTCTTTTGAAAATAAGATCGTTAATACCTTTTGTTGTTTTCAGTTTAGGAAGTTGTCTAGCTTTACTTAGTGAAATGTTAGTCCTTGTCTAGAAATAATATTTTTTTTAAGTAGGTTCTTAGTTTCTTTTACTCATGCTTATGTTAGATTATATTCTTAATTTCTTTTACATTAGTATAGATAGTTCATATTCTCTTTCAATTCATTAACAAATAATTGCAAAATTAGAGTATTATAAATAGTTCATATTCTCTTTCAATTCATTAACAAATAATTGCAGAAATAAAAAAAAAAATCTTTTTCTCATTAATTTTTTCTTCTTCATGAAAATTTTCAAGTACAGGTAAGCTAAGGAAAGATGACTTAAATTGAAAGTAAATAATGAACTTAAGATGAGGAACTAAACATACTCCAACCTGCACCCACATGAAAAAGGTATTAGTTGTTGAACCTGCAGTTAAGTTGAGTTCATGGAGGTGAGAAAATAAATTTATTAAAGCTCCATGACGCCTTAAAGATAAAGCTAAACATAATAAACAGGCAGTTTTAGGAACCCTTTGAGGGATCAAATTTTTTCCTCTCCATTTTTCACGTCTTCCTATCTATTATCTTCTATTTTTATGTTATTTTCATGTTCCATGGATTACGAAGCCTCTAGGATGATTATGTTGTAATTTCTTAACTGGGTTTTGAGGTTAGATGGAATAAAGTTTTTTGTTCTTTTGATTATTGTTTTGATTTATGTTTATCTAGGTCATTTATCATTGAATCAATTAAAAGTAATGACTTTTATAGTGTAGCTAATTAGCACTGTGTTTAATCTACATACATTAATCATATAGGTCAAAGAATTTTTAATTTTAATTGAGACTATACTAAAGTTAGAAACTTTTATGTAAAAACTTTAACAAGACTTAATCAAGACTTTAATTTGATTTTTACTCAATAAAATAGTAAAAGAATAGACAAGATTAAGCATAATAATATTTTATTGATATTGTACTTCGGTTGAATTTATTATGAATAATCTAAAAAGTTATAATTTTTAATTGAGACTGTACTTTGATTCATAGTAAGAATATATATTAATTGATTTGAAATCTAAAATAATAATTAATTGAAAAATAATCTTTAAATAACCGGTGAATCCTATTTTGAAAAAGGAATGGAATAAACTATTTTCTTTATTATTATTTTTATCTCTTCTTATCTTGTTTTTTATTTGTTTTTCATTTATTATTTTGTTATCTAATCTTTTAATTATTTTTGTTTATCTTTATCTTCTTGTATTATTTTTATTGTATTTGACTAACCCTTTTAATTTATAGATTTTATAAGAACTAGTTTCTCAAGAATCAATTCCATGTTCATTGGAAGAAGACTTAGGGTTGACTTTACCTTTTTTATTTTGTTGACTACTATTTTAGTAATATTGAAGTTTCTATAATTTAGTAATATTAATTTGATCGTGTCAACAACAACATCAATAAAAGATTCATGTATATCCATCAACGATACATTGTTTTGTAGATATTGATCATGTTTTTCAATAATCCGTTTATCATTTAATTCAATATCAAATAACAATATATGATCATATATATCATTTTTTTCTCTTTAACATTTTGCATCATCCCAAGTTGAAGATTATACTTAACAAAGACAAAAGCATTTAATATTTATTGCTCTAAGTGATATCTTCTTTTTGTATGAACTTGATCAAATATGCTCTAGTGTCTTTCGTACCTAGTAGGACTACAACACTAAAACAAAAAAATAGTTTTTTACGTTTGATATTTTAGGCTTTTCATGTTTGGTCTAGATCAGACGTAATTGTGGGAGATGTAAAATCATTGTAGATAGGGGGAGCTATGGATAGTTGAACCCATATCTCACATTTGTGTTTTTGATGATGACAAAAGAAATATTTTATAGTTTCTTGCACAACAAATTGGAAAAATTGTTGCTTGATTATATCTGTGTTTGTGCTTGAACTAATTGTTAAATGTATTCATTAATTGAGAATGAATCATTGGGTGAAACACATTGCACATTGCATATCTGCATGAAATAATCGATTTCCATGTTGGTATAATCTGTTAGATTTCATCAGATTTCAGCATATGCATAACAAGGGCAAAACAACTATGTTTTAACCGATTACATAAGTTGGTTAATCGATTTAAACATGTTGTTGTGAACTACTTGATTGTTGAGTGCATTAAGGTGTTTTGAATGGAAAATGTTTTCAAAATTTCTTAAGTATGGAACTTAACCGATTATGTTATTTTCCTAATCGGTTAAAATATGTTATATGTGAAAACTTCTTTCTTGGAAAGTCATAACTGTCATAACGGTCATATTTTTAATTGTTGTGGCTTATTGATGTGTTTAATCGATTGCATGCACATTTAATCTGTTAAATTCTCTGCTAATGTAAAAGTGTTAAAGTTGAAGGAATTTCTTAACCGATTAAATTAATTGGTTAATCGATTAAAATGCGTCAAAGTTGAAAATCTATAATAGACGCATTGTTCTCTGTATTTCAACAATTTTATGATTCATATCTTTCATAACTAACTTGATTGTTGAGTTTTAGTTGCAAGAGCGTCTTGAGATATTCAAGAATCAAAGATTGCTACATTTAGAAAAAATCAACAAAGATTCTTGCAAGAACATAGTGTTGTCATATAGCTGATCATTTATGCACATTGAGGTGTACTTCTTCATATCAATATTTTTATAAAATTAAGGTTTATCGTTTCCCTATTATTGTGGCCAGGAAGAGGACTTGGTGAAGTTCTAGGACTTAGAGTTGATATTGCTCTAAGGGTGACAAAAAGTGGGTGATCTTTCTGGGTTTGTACTATAGTTGATATTGAGTTGAGATGAGAGTACATTTAAGAGGATTGTTCTCTATATGTCTTGCTTGTAAGAACTCTATCAATATAGTGGATCCCTGACGTAGGTAGTGGGCCGAACCAGTATAAACAACTATGTTAATCTCTCTATCCCTTCTCTTTTACTTTGTTTTTATTCTTGATTGATTGCATTCCAAGAAAACTTCAAAGATTTCAAAAAGGTTTTCAAAGAACAATTTTTTAAAGGGGAAAACCAATTCACCCCACCCCCTCTTGGTTAAGTATATTGGCCTAACTTTTTCTACAATCACGTCTAGTACAAAACGTAAATTTACATCTAGAGCATATATAACATACATAAATTTATTTTTGTTACAAAGACAATGAGATGTAAATTAGTGGTCTTTATTTTTTTTATATATATTTTAAGATAAATTTACCTCTTATGAAAGCATGAAAATTTGTATAAAATCTAAAACACACAACAAAAAGTTATAATTTTTCAAATAAATCTGTAAACTATAGAAAAATGGATAAAAAAACAAAGAAAATAAAAAAAATATATAGTAAATGATGTAATTTTTAAAATTCCACAACCTAAATCCCCTTCGGGTACTCACCATCGCAATCCTCACCTCATTTCTAGCAACTTTAATTTTTGGAGCATCCCGATCCAAGGTTTATAGCAAAATATATGACTATTTGAAGTTTTTATATGACCTAATATTTGAATACAATCTAATAGAAGTTACCTCAAAATATGTCAACTCTAAATTTGTGACTAATATGTCATATGTAAACATTGTACATTTAAATACAACCTAATAGAAGTTATCTTAAAATAATTTGAGTCAAAATTATTTTCTACATATATTTAGTGAAGTGTACAAAAATATAACTAGCATTGGTTAAGCTAAAATAGTCAAAGACAAGGAAGAAGATAAGAAAAACTAAGTTGGATTAGGGATGTGAGCAATTGTGTTTTAGTCAATCTTAAAAATCAAATGCTAGAGTAGAAACCAATTCTAACAAGTGTACTAGGTGCATAATAGTATCAAACAAGTGTCATGTCCATAAAGATTTGTTGAGATTATCAAATATTTGCTATTGGATTCTATTGAACAATGTTTCCTGAAGTTGTATTGTTCATAAAAATAAAGTTTAATTAAAATTTGAAAAATATGAAGATAAATACCTATTGAAGTTGGATTTTATTTCTTTTTCTTCTAATATATTGCTACCTATCTTTTATACTTAGCATGTCATTTATTTAATGTCCTTGAAGTATTCTAAGGTAGATCTAGACCTATTCCTACAGCCTAGAACCTAAGAACTTCATACCCAATGTGATTCCTCCACTCCTACTTGAATGAGTTCTTGGCTTAAGTATAAGACTTTATATCCAACCCACCCTTTAGAACGTGTACAAGCCTATAACAAGAATGAGAATGTTTGACTGGACACCAGTTTAAGACCAGTCTTTCAACTCAATCCAATCTAGTGAAATAAGATGAGTTGTCAATCCATATATAAGCAATAAATATAAATCAAACCACAAATAGTTGAATAAAGTCATACATAAATATCAAAGAGGTAGTAATATAAAGAATTATAATCAATTAGTTCTGATCTCAATACACAAGAGTTTGACTACTTATGTTGATGGAAAAGGCTAATCTTTAAGAGTTTGTTGCTCCTCCCATATGCCTCTTACTAAGATATTCTAATTTGTTATAGAGACAATACGTAAAGAAGTTAAGAATAAAATGATAAAACTAGAGGCAAGACCCTGTTTTTATAAAATATTTGGTGTTATGCTTAGCTTCATTTTGTAGTGCTCAACAATAGCGATTTTCTCTCATGATGGGTTTTCTTTCAACTCAATCTTCTCTTTTAGTAATCAACACTTGAGTTTTCCTTCTTTGGAGGGTTTCCTTGGCAGTTTAGCCACTTTCATTGGTGCTTTGGGTTTCCTTTATCAAGGTTTCTTTACTAAGCTCCCAAATTCACTTATTAGAATCTCCACTTCCCAATCGAAAGGATTCCTGAAATATTATACTTCAACGAGTATAAGTTCCTAACTGGCACAGGTCAAACTAGTTATATATATGTACAACTTTTTGTATTCTTTTAAACTAGTTCATACTCATGACATTTACAAATATGTCTAAAACAATGTTATAGGCATTAATGGTTTACATTTGAATCCTTAACAATTTCTTCACTTATATTTTCGTAATCAACCTCATCTCATGAATCCTCAATGAAACAATTCACATGGTCATCTTTAAAGTAATAATGATTCCCGATCATAGTTTGTTAAATAATAGTTATTTCTCCTTCATGCGAATTATGATATTGAAGATTCATGTGATGAGCATGATAACGACAACATGAAGTTGTAAAAAAGGTTAAGGATGTGTCATCCCTCATTATGTCTATAACATATGTTGGACTTAAAAAAAAATTATATACAAAATAAATAAATATATATATATATATATATATATATATATATTGATTAGGTTAATAACTTAAAATCTTTATGTAATATATATTATAGCAATAAAATAAACCATAATATTAGTGTTAATAACATCATTTCTTGTTGAGATATTTTATATATTACATAATTTTTTTTAAAAATTAGAATAATGATTGTATCTTGATTTTATATTTGATAAATATTAAGCACATATCAGATATTATCTCATGAATCATATTATATATAAGATAAAGGAGAATAACGTCTTTCATTGTTTTCAAATTTATAAAGAGTGCCAAAAGTTGATAAAGGGGAAACAACTTTTCATGTCAAAGAGATCCACAAAAAATTATTATATAAAGAAAGAATGTGTACTTGTAACCAAAACAAATATAAATTTTAACTGTTCACCGAAAATACAATGAGTAGGTATATGCATGTATTTGATCATCTCAACAATCACTTAAAACTTCGTAGATCAACTTACTTTTGATTTTATTTTAAAAAAAATACCAAAGAAGATATGAACTAATAACTAAGAGTACCTATAGAAGAAACAAACTTAATTACATAAGAATGATCAAAATAATAAGAAAAAATCATGATAATAAATAAAATACGTACTTTTATTGTTTCTTTCCCTACCATCCTTTAGTAATTGTCAATAATTACTACTAAAGAATCTTATGTATGGAAATTTTGTTCTTTATTTGAAAATTGTCAAAAGTAAATGAAAGTGTATTAAAACAAGAGTCAAAAATAAAGAAAAAAAATAAAATTCAATATGATTAGTAAAACAGAACTCAGTGTTACGATTTGACCCAAATCATCCCTAAAGAAGATTTATGGAGATAACAACCTCCTTTTCCTATTCTTTTCTACCAACATCAAATGGACAACTACACCACCCTCTGAAAACCTTTAAAAGTATGTGAGACTTTTCTTGTACTCTCTTATTGTTCTCCATTTCTTGTGTATTTATAGCATTAGATTACTAGTTGTTTTATGCACTAGAAGACGGCCGCATCGAACAATTATGTGAATTAGGGTTTTGAATCCTTTTTTTGTATACATGCTCAACTTTGATGGGCTTAGCCCAATTTAAAATGGACTCTTTTATCTTAGTATTTTCTTAGGATGGAATTATGGTGTACTTTTTATAAAGGGTAGAATATTTGATACGAATTTTTAAAAGATTTTAATTTATAAAAGTAATATTTTTAAGAGCTTACTTAGTAACTACAAGATATTATCAAATAAATATGTATTATATAAAGCAAATTTACCTAAATTCAATTCACGATGAATTTATGGTATAATAATTTGTCACTTTCTGTGAAAAATGAAAAACTTTATTTATCGTAATAATATTTATATTATAACTAAATCAAAAAATTAATTATTTATTTTAAGTAGGGAATATAAACAAAAATATTTGGTATTTTATTATTAATAATGACTTTTATAAAATAATTTTTTTAACCAAGTTTTGTGTCTTTATTAAAATTAACAATGAGCTTTTTAGGTAGAAATTCATCAGTTTAAAGCTTTTTCTTAATAGGTTTCAAATCCTTTGATTTCAAATTATGTAGTTCCTTGTAAAGGAGTTTGTTTTGTATGTTTTATAACATGTATTTAATTTTATTTCCCATGTTTTTTCTTTTTAATGAATTATTTTATATGATGGCATATATCATAGTTTATAGTGATAGTTATATAAATTCTTTAAAAAAAAATAAGATTCATGCTTTAAATAAAATTAATGTTGATATTTTTAGATGGAAAATGTTTTAAATTATAAAATCAAATAATACATGTTATAATACTATTAAAGTCTTCCTCAAAACTAAAATTTTTAAAACTTAAAATAATAATAATAAGGTTACCATATTAAACCCCAAACCTAATTTTAAAAATTAACCATTTTTTCATCATGTATAAATGCATCAAGTTTACCATAAACTACAAATTTAATGAAGATTAAAAATCAAATTAATTGTCACACATAAGTTTTGTAACTAAATTTCAAGTAAATTTCCAGTTGAAAATTATAGTTTAGAACGTGAATCAACCCAAAATTACAAACTAAGTTTTACAAATTATTTATAATAATTCAAATAATCATGAAATGATTATTGTTGTAGATTTTTCTCTTCTTGGTATTGTTTTTATTATTGGTTATAACAATATGAAGTTGTATTAAATGGATATTAAAAATTTATTCCTCAACAGTGTTTGTGTACAAAAAATTCTTGAATTTGAAAATATTGTATTTCCATAGCACATTTTAAAACTTAATTAACAAAGTCTTGTATGATGTAATGCAAAGTCATTGGAATTGATATAATAAACTAACTTCATTTTTAATTGAAAATAGTTTCTTGAGAGGAAAAGTAGATAATGTGAAGACATGTATACATCCAAATATTTTACTAAGACTAGATGACAAGTCAAGAAAAGTGGACAATATCTATTCTTAGACAACTGTCTAGTCTGAGTTTACACACTCCTGATTGCAAGTATTATTCGTCACACCTGGTATTCGAGTATTTTAACCACCCTGGTATACAAATGTTTGATTATAAGATTGAAAATAACTCTCTTGAGGAGGATGTTTAATCAGTACAACATTCCTAAACTCTTGTAATTGTTGTCTCTTTATTTTTGGTTGAAGACATCAGACGATATAAGCTTAGAGCAATTAACTTTATTTTTGAAGACTCTCTAATTCTCTCTCTTCTTTTCTTTGAGCTTTTGCATTAGACACTACAAGCATAGAGACAAACTTTAAAGTAGATTTTCAACAAGGCTTTCTTTACTTCTCTTCTCTTTTCTTCTCTGAAATATTTCGTTATTGTAGGCTATTAGATGAAGTAGCAAGATGCATGTTATGATGGCTCTTTTTTCTAGTCTTTCTCATTATTCTTCTCATCCTTTTTTGCTAATGCATGCTTTCGTTTACTCTTTCAAATCTTCATTATATTTCTTGAGTTGAAGAGCAATAGATAATAAGTGCACTAAGATAAAGTAGACTAGGTGTTTTAATTATCATTCTTGAACATACTTTTCTGTTTACTTCTCTCTCTTCCCCTTTTCCTTCTTCTCTCTTCTACATTTCTTACTAGCAGTGGCATCTGTAGAAGTATAGTGCTTTATCAGAGTAGTTTGTACGACTTCTCAAAGCAGAAGTCTGCAATAGAGACATTCCCAAAATGTTCTTCATTTCTTCTCAACTTCTTTATCCAATGTGTGTAAATATTCTGATTAATCCTTTGTATTCCTATTCCTCACAAATAATAAGGACAAAGTATAAAACCAAAATAATACTTTACAATACATGCATTTGTTGAGACAAATATGATGACAAATTTATCCCTTTACGTAATGCGTTAAAGAGACGTTGTCCGATGGCATTATGGTATGCTAGGAAGGCAACATTAGAATCATCAAAATGATGAATTCTATAGGGTTCGAGAGCGCACACGCTAGGAAGGGTAATGCTTTCTCTATCATCCTCAAGAAAGCTATTACTAGATGATGCATGGTTTGGTCTGGATGCATCTGCAGTGGCCAAAATTGCTTATTGTTAATGGAGATAGGCATCTGACTCGTTAAGGTTTGTTTCAAAATCTGGATTCCAAGTATTTCTAGGATTGGCCAAGACTGGATGAGTGGGAGCAGGGCGTACATCTTTGATTAGCTCAATATTCTTCATCTTTAGAGGTCTTTTATCAATAGCAGGCAATCTAGGTGCAATGACATATGGCTTCAAGGATACTCTGTTAATCCTTCTGAAATGATGCATATGATTCATGATTGTCAAGAACATATACTTGTACAAGTATGATGGTAGATTCAATCCTAGATGAGTAGTTGGAACCAGAGAGACAATGAATTGTAGTCCATAGAAGTTGACATCATGAGGTTGAAAGAATCTAAAATTGGATGTTGTCTTTCGAAATTTTTCAAGTGCTTGATGAAGCTCTTCATCCTCTTCTTCATCTGCTTTTTCGTTAATGGTTTGAGATGATGAGGGTTGTTGTGCATTCTTGGGGCCATTTGTAGGTCGCTCCACTATGGTGGTTCCTAGAGGAAAGGTTTGGGGTGTTATAGGTTGTAAGACAGGGTAAAGTGTGTCTCGGTTGGGGGTGGAAGTGCTATGATGGAGTTTGGTGGAAGATCTAGATAGGCTTGTTAGAATATGTGTTGGTAATTTTCTATGTAGGGTGTATAGGTAGTTGTAGAGTATTCAAGAATTCGTTGTGGCAAGGAAAATTTTCTTAGATTTTAATGGGTTTGAGGTATGGGTTCACGAATATATTAAAGGTTTCAAGGTAAGTAAAGGATAGGAGAGTTAAAGTGTTTGTAGGACTTAGGGTTTCGTGTGAAGGTACAAATACTTGTTCACTCCAACTAAGCTACGTCCAATTCTCCCACAAGAACTCTTGAGAGGTTCCACTAAGTATTATCACTGCTTCTGGTTACAACGAGTTTGGCATCACTCTGGTTACACAAGTATTCTCACCACTTCTAGTTACACTAAGTATTAGCATCACTCCTGGTTACAACGAGTATTAACACCACTCCTGATTACAATGATTATTAGCATCACTCTTGGTTACACAAGTATTCTCACCATTTCTGGTTACAATGAGTATTCACACCATTCCTGGTTACAACAAATCCACAATGGGATATACAACAACATACAAACGAATAACTCTCTAAGAGACTATATGTTTCGATACAATATAATATGTAAATCTTGATGGTGTTTCACTCTTTCTTTTCTCAAAAACTTCAGACGGTTGATGAACTATGAGCACAGAGATTTGAACAAGAAAATTTATTCATTTCGTTTTCCTTCTTGTCTTCTCTTTATATGTTTGGCTATTTATAACTTTCTTGAGAGTATGCCTATTGAGTGTTGAGTTGACTTCTTCCAGGCTTCTAAGTCAGACTTAGGTCTATTATGTTGTTATACAGTGTTTTATTAGAGTTTTTATTGTGGCGTAGTTTGTATGGCTTGTCAGAGCAGAAGTCTTCAATAGAAACATTCCCAGAGAGTTCTCATCTTCTCTCAACGTCTTTATCCAACATGTGCATTTTTTTTATGATTAATCCATTGTGTAATTCTGATATGCACATTAAACAAGGACAAAGCTTACAAGAAAAATAACACTTAGTAATACATTTATTAATGGACATTTAATGTTTTGAACATTTATATACGTTACATATCATTTCCCGTTAAAAAATATTTTTTCAAATGTCATGTCAATAATAAATGTATCTGATTTAGTTCAACATTCAAATATTGACAGGTGATACAAAGGATTAAATGCTTGCTAATGAGAATCGATCTTGAGGAATAATATTAGGCATTCCTTTCTTTAGATTGTTTCTTTAATAAGACGTTTCCATTGATAACATGTTTAAGACCACGTCTCATTGTTCAAAGCCTATATTAATTAGATGATATCTTTAATTTATCTCTTTTTCTCTCATTAACATTGATTGAATACCATGTTTAGGCTTTCAGTGTTTTGTTCTTATCAAGGATAAATGTGTTAGTTTCATCACATGATAATTTATCTTGATATTTTCGCATGTCTTCCTTAGACGATGCTTGTTGAAATTTATCTTTGTAAAACATATTTGTGCTTGATAGTTTCTCATGCTTATTGTTTTACAATATTCTCTTAGACACTTTTTCACTCATCACTTTATGAATGTGTTTATATTTTAAGCATAGTATCTCACAATTTTATGTAGGCTCTTCCTACTGATCAGACACTTATATTTAAGAGTGTGTCATATTGTTTAATGCTTATTTCTTTCTCTAAGCCAATGACTTTCCAAAACTCTTTTCTTCTTGATCATTTAAGCCTATTGTTTTACAAGGTATTCTTGTGAACTCTTTTTATGTTGATCAGACATTTTCACTTGATAATCCTTGTAGATTGTGAAAATGTTGTTTCATTAGATTGCTTGTGATAAGACTTTCTAGATAAGCGCTTAGACGCGTTCGAGCTTAAATTTTCTTAGGCTTTCAGTGTTTTTACTAGATGCTTCTAGATGATTTGAGCCTAATTCTTTTGGTTTCTATTTTTTTGTCGAACAATCATTTGGATGATTCTATTTGATAGAGGCTATTGATGATTCTAAGATGTTGTCTGTTTCCTAAAGTTCAAACACTCTCTCTTGTAATCACACAGGTATTTTTCTATGTTTTCTCAGATTGTGTCTATGTTCATACGTTTTTCTTCCTAACATGATATTTTGTTTGATGTTATTTGTTAAACTTCAAAACCATAGATGCTAGATGATCTAGTCTCTCTAGACAATCTTGTTTCAATAGTTTGGAGATTCAACTGGTGTAGCGATATGGTTAATTGGTTATTGAGTGAAGAAGATGTAGGCTCTCTTGGAGGTGAGGGTAGTTTTGTTATACTTGTAGTTGAAGGGGGTGAAGGTTGTTTGGGTGGTAATGGTTGTGATAACTAGGTTTCTATTGGTAGAGATGACGATGGTGATGATTGATGAAGAGGTGTAGACGGTCTAAGTGATGTATATGCATGTATGTATGGGGGAAAGGAAGGTTGAGGTTGATTAAAGGGATTAGAAGGTGTATTGGAAGGTTGGTTAGGAAGAGCAAGGGTTTGTTCCATAAATAGGCTGATGGGTGCGGTAGGTGTAATGGATGGAATATCAGATGTTATATCTTTAGATGCTTAACGAGTTGAGCGTCTAATTCCAAGATTGAGCCTATTTAAAGGAGGTTTTGCAATGATGGATGTGGGAGCACATTTTTCTCCATGTTTCTTTAACTTAGTAAGAACATGTCCACCATCAAAGTTAAATTTCTCTTTAGGACGATCCTTTGGTGGAAAAGGCTTTCTCACTTTCTTAGCCTTCTTTTCTTTCATCATTGTAGGTCTAGGGCGTTTAATAGACACTCCAGCCTTTGATGCTTTGGCATGTGAAGGAGCAGAGTTTTCATCAAATTCTACATTATCAAACAATGAGGGTGATTTTCAGCTTCTGCTGCTGCTTCTATTTCCTTCTCAAGCAACCTTTGTCCTTCATAGTCCCTCATGGCTTGACGATTTGTGATTTGTGAGTTCAGAAGATTCAATGTTGTGCCAAACCCAGGAACTCTCGTAGATTCTTTCTTCTCAACAATCATATGTGAAGGATTTAGTTGATTATTGCTCTCATTTTTTGTTCACATAACATCCATGGTAGGAATTCTTTTTAATTTCTTGGCCTCCAACTACATTTGTCTTATGTTGCTTATATTAAATGTTTGGCATCGAACATCACCACTCATCAAAATGTAATTCCTCACATAGACAAGAATAACTTCAGGCATTAGATGGTCTATAACATTCTTGTCAACAAGCAATCTGTATATCAAGGATGTATAGTAGTAGTTATATACCTTCTTTATCAAGTCCCTGACTGATCAAACGAGGTGTATGAAAATCATGTGTGGCAGGTTGAAGTGTGTCCCTATCATTAGATGGTTCCCATTTTCAGTCACATGATCCCTTGAGTTGTTTTTATGTAGGAAGGTCTTAATCAGATATGTTGGATGATCTTTGCATAAAGACATAAGTCCTTGTAAATGATTTCTCTTCCATTAAGCTCTCTCCTGTAACTTGATCCATAGAGGGCTCGTTCAACGCTTCCGTTTTTAGCATACCTTACATCTCACCCCTCATTGTAGCAATTGTCATATTTGGGGCATTGTATAGCTGAAAAAATGGTTTGAATATTTACCATTACATTCTGATCAATGAACTTCAAGACAAGGCCATCTTGATGATACTACAAGTTGTTCCAGAACTATCTCACTAGCTCTATCAAGATAGGAGTATCCCAATTGCAGTAGACATTGATGCCACAACAATGGGTGTCGGTTACACCATATGCACGTACAAATACTCATGGTCATTACACCTTAATTCACAAAATCAAAAGACAAAGGTCAACTCCCCTTTCCTCTATTCCAGTAAAACCTATCAAGCCTTATGCGTTTCCAAATGAAAACACACTCCTTGACCCCTCACTCTTAACATAACCAAAGCAGTTTTCTAAACACTTCACTCACGGTTGTTGTAGGCTTTTCTGGTGGCTAGGCCTCACACAAAAACTAATATTAATAACCAAAGCTCCAAACCTAATATGTCAACACTCCCTTACACTTAATCCTTTCTAGAAATAACCTATTTTAATTCTTGATTTACTCTGATTACAAATTTCATATTCTAACTCTCAATCACATTAAAACAAAAATATGATATAATCTCACAGATTATAACTTTAGAAAATTATAATTCCTTATTACCTTAATTACATTAGCCTCAGATTTTTCCAAATTCAAGGAACTTAAGCATTCACATCCATCTTAAAAGAACGTGACAACAAGGAAACAAAATAACATCTAACACTAGCCAAGGTTTGAACCCTACTCCTCATGCATTCAAGCAACCACTTTAGTCAATCCAACTATCACAAATAGCCTTGCTATAACAATACACATCACACCAAATACGTATATGCATATTAATCACATCAAAAAAATAGCATAGCAAAAGAAAAACATATGAATTGAACACATGACCAACAACTCATAACAATAAGCTCTAACCATCTGGGTTATACTTTACTTCTGCTAAAGATACAATTTCTTATAACTCTATATTTTCTCGGGTCTTACACATGAATCTTTTTTTTTTTACATTTAGTTTCTTTCAATTTTGTTGCATACCAACCATTCATTAAGTCATATAGATTAATCGTGTGCATTTTATCATTTTCCATGGCATTCATACATTCTTAGGCATAGTATTTAGATAGCATTCATTCTATATTCTTATTTCCCCTAATTGAATTTTTTTTCATTTTTAGCAAGGATAAACTGGACACGCTAAACTTAAAACACACCATTTCTTTGGGTATGATACCTTGGCCGCCACTATATTGCATTAGTGGGGAAATAAAGAATTATTTGTTAAATTCTAGTACGACCTAGACATTTAACATGTACTAGATCCAATCATACAACTACACTTAAACCAACTTAATCAACCATTCCAAAACTTAAAAAAATATCCAACAATATCAAGCTTAGACAAAAAAAATTAAATTTCTAGTGATACTAGGTACATAAATATTATCCATCAGGTCTAAGTGATATCTAGTGTCAAGGATTAAATGATAAGTCCTGACAACTTCCACTAGAACTTTCTTTTTATTCCTCATGAAGATGAACTTCTTATTTTGGTTTATGGTTTAGTTTGAAAGGAATTCAAGCATAACAATGAAAACATGAGTCGTACATCCAAAATCAACCCACCAAGCATTATGGGAAACT
Source organism: Vigna reflexopilosa (assembly GCA_027742785.1). Taxonomy (NCBI): domain Eukaryota; kingdom Viridiplantae; phylum Streptophyta; class Magnoliopsida; order Fabales; family Fabaceae; genus Vigna; species Vigna reflexopilosa. The sequence continues at coordinate 6,073,599 of CM050928.1, read as the reverse complement.
TTAATTAAGTTTGATTCATAACATACGTAAGCATTGTGTTCACCTTTATTTTCGAAAGCTTTGTGCTTTAGGCAATCCCTTTGGAAATATCCAGAATTCCAACAAAAATGACATTTGTCATTTTTCTTTTGGATTTTGGAATAAGATTTGTCAATCTTTAATGGTCTTTTTAAGTTCTTGAGTCTAGTCTCCTCTTGAACTAGCATAGTATGCAATTCATGCATGTTCCTCTTGTCTTTCTTGTTGTTGTAATTCATCTGGAACAGACAATTCTCAGACGGTTACGAGATCAAAATTAATTGCATGAGAAAACTTTCATCCATTTCCATTCTTAGAGACTTGAGTCTTGTTACGTTGTTTGTCATCTTAGTCATATGCTTGTGCATAGTATGCGAACCATTAAACTTCATGGTGGTCAACGTACTTATCAATTTCTCAACGAGGGATTTATCAACACCTTGGGAGTGTTCTTCCACAAATTTCATAAACTCTTTTTTGCATTGTTAGTTTTGGGAAGAGCAGACTTAATGTAGCTTTCATAAACATCAGACTTAGGTAAGTTTGACCTTTCCCAAGCTTTGTAATGCGCTTTCTCTTCATAGTTACTAGCATTAATGATTGTAGTTGACCTTTCAACTTGAAAAGTCAAATCAAGATCCAATACACCTAAGTGTAATTGGACTTTCTCACTCCAGTCAACGAAATTAAACCTATTGAAGACTAGAACATATGTATCGAACGAATGTAAATATATTGGAACAAAGACTACAATTAATACATGCCTAAAACTAATGCTATGAGTCATAAACACTAAATATAAATGCAAGGGAACATAATCGAAATCAAGGGTTGAATGGGAATGGGATCTTTAAATATACGAACTAACAACATTTTTGAAATCCAGTGCAAATGAAATGTAACGAGAATTTTAGAATCTTTGAACCTGGGAATTTTAGAAAGGTAAGTTCGAATGAAAAGATTTAGAGGGAATTTGTCAAAAATGAAATATGTTAGTTACAAATGCCATAATTTGCATTCAAATTATGCCAATTCTCCAAAAGTAATAAATGGTGGTTAAAAATACCACATTTTACATATAAAATATGACGGTTCCTCAATTGTTGTATTACACTATAAAAAGTGATGGTTTCAACAACTACAAATTAAAACCGCCACAATTTACATGATTATTTATAGTGTCTCAATGGCAGAAAATGCAAAATTTAGACACACAATAATGATAGAAAATGTAACCTTTAGACACATAATAATGTTATCACACATACGATGCTTCTCTTCGCACAGCCGAGGGTTTATGCTTGCATAGTGAAGCAAGTCAAGAAAAAAGGAGTGTGCTAGGATTTTTTTAAAAATAAATTTATGTCTATCTTGTAAGCATCAGAGGTAAAAATTAGTTTTCACATCTAATCCTTATACATCATACATAAATTTATATTTGATCCTTATACATCACACGTGACCCATAAAAGTCAAACATAAAACTTAATTTTTATGTTTGACACTTACAGGTCAGAAATAAATTTTGACAACATAATTAGAAAAATGTCACCGCACATTTTTACATCTAATTTTCATAGGTCAGATAGAATAATATAATATACATATTTTGTGTTGGTGAAATGCACTAAACCTAGATCAATCTAACCTTTATCATACTCCAACAAAATAATAGGATTAGATTACCAAAAACATCCAAAAAAAAATAATATAATTCAATAATCATCTTTCATCCTTACACCTAGCTTTTTCAAGAAAATGATAGGTTCTCCAAGATTTCCTTAATAATAATTTTTTTTTAAAATAACCTACAAGACTCATCCCAAATCATCCTAGAATCAAGAATCAACCTACATCATTCTATATATCTCTAGGCTAGTTGAGTAAGCTTGAAAGCTTAACTTATCTTAATAATTTTGTTGCATCTTAAAGCTTGAGTAGAATTTTGGTGACTTTCTATATCATTTAACATTTTAATAAAATAAAATTGATATTTACAAAATTTTGATATCATGTCGGGTTAATTACAACCAACGTTGAATACATCATAAAGTATATTTTTTCTATAGTGAATGATAGTGGGAGGGAAATAAAAGTGCGAGTTGAGCAATATTTTTGATGATGATGTTTAACTAGTCAGATTAAACAAGAGATTATGTTGTCACATTCATGTTTGAATTTTTATCTCCATAACCCTTATGCTTTGTTCACTTGGGATGATTTGGGGGAGATATGAGGGAGAGTGATTGAATGAATTGAAGGGATTTAAGGGTAAATTTTTTGTTGTTTGTTTGAGTAGATTTGAAGCTAATTGAGAGTGGATTTGGAAGTAAAGTTTACGAAAATTAGTGTATGATTTGATTGATGTGACAGATAAAAAAATATGTTTAATTGATTAAAATTGAAGATTACAAAAATGCCCTTAGTTATTAATGTAATATAAAATAATAATTGTTAATGTTATATTTAATTGTAAAAAATGTTTATAAAGAGTAAAATATTAACATTAATTATTAAAATTAATTTTAATATTGTACAAAAATTTTATTTTAATGGTAATATTTTTGTAATTAAAAATTGAGAATAAGTAATTAAAATATTAATATTTTTATATTAAATACTCATTTTTAAATAATATAGAATGAAACTGTATGATTTGAAAACTGTTATTTTACCTAATTCATTATTAACTTTATCTTGATTGATATAAATTATTTTATCTTTAAGTTGTATAATTATGTTGGTTAATCTAATTAATCTATCTTTAATAAACAAAATTATCTATATTAAAATTCTAAAAATTATTTATTTATGTTTCCACTGATTTATCTAAAAAACAATTTAAAATCTAATTTAGTTACCTTTCTAGATTTAAAAAATTGACGAGATTTTACAGTAGTTTTCATTCATCAAAGATAAGAAGAATCAAGAATCTATGTGATGGAGGGGAAGAAGGAGGAGGCATAAGGCTGAGCAAGCGAATCGCGAACGGAGAAGTTGAATACAAGACCAAATCCGGCACCGCTTAGAGCCACTCACATCTCAACCAGAAGCCATGGCATCCTCTCTCTTATCCCAACCAATGCAGCAAGTGGATCGCCAAACAAACCCACGTCAATCGCCAACGCCGCGCCGAAGAGGTTTCTCGCGAGGTAAGTTTTCTTTTATTCCTGCCATTCCACGGCAATTCGTCCTCCAATTAATTACTCTCTGTTTTCGGTTCCAATTCACGCAGGAGCAGGAATTCTTCATACGCGTGGAATCGAATACTAGGCAATGGGAATCCAGCGTCTCCTTCTCCAGGTTCGTCGACTGCTTTAACAACCATGGAATGGAGCTCTCTACAATGCATGCAATGCCTGCAATGGTGGAATGGAGCTTCTCCAGGTTAGGCTCTCTGCATTGTCCAGGTTCGTCACACTTCAGGCGACCTCCTCCATGCCAAGCTTCCCTATGATGCTGGAAGAAACATCACGGAACTGAATACAACGCGTCCATGGAACTGAATACGCTTCATGGAACCGATTACGGGGTTGTGTGAGATCTGCGAGAATAGGGGAACCGAATACTCCTACGCCTGGATCCGAATACAACTCGTGTGTGAATGGTTGGAAGCTTTGGAACCGAATACTCCAGTTATGGAACCGAATACGATTTCTTCAATTTCGTCATGAAGCACTGTTCATCGTCTTCTTCACCTTCAAACACGCAGAATCCACTTACTAACCTCAGGCGTTGCTCTTCGTCGTCAATGGAAGAAACCGGCATATTCAACTGTTCTTCTTCACGTATTTTTAGTTAACTTGTTTGAATCGGTTCTGTACTCCTTGCGAATCGATTTTTTATGTTAAGCTGATATACACACAGGGAATTGTTGAATAGGTTGAGGGTACAAGTGACATTTCATTAACAATCCTTCCAAATCTTTGCGAGTGATGAAAAACCATGGTATCTAGCAAATCCGTCTGCTGCGTTCCTCGCATTTCCTCTCATTCGAACACGACTTCAAGTTGTTTGAACAATAGAATTTATTCAAACGAACACTACGTTGATCTTTTTTTATGCTTGACAATGTTATCTCTGATTGTGACTATTGTGTCGTTGAAGAAGGGAGTGAAGGAGACAGTACAAAGAGCATTCACCAACACAACTAGAAGAAACATATTTAAGAATCTAGGGGTTGAATTTGGTCTAAAATTTTCATATTTTGGTATAGAACTAGTTGAGAAAATTGGTTGCGAAACAATATAATGTTCATACTATAAGGTTGTCTTTAAGATAGATAGTTGGTTCAATTTTCCATTAATATTTAAAAATAATAAAATTGGTTTGACAAGTTTATAAAGAAATGTAAAAAATTTGTGAATTCAATCTTCCATTAACAAAATACTAATAATTAATATTTGTCTATAAAAAGAAATATTGTAAAGAAACCATCTTATGTTCATACTATTAAGAATTAAATTGTTAAACAATCTAATGTTAATTATGAGCTGCTGGACTTGCACAGTTAAGGAATTAGGAGTGCCACCGTCAGTTTTGTCACATTTAATCAGAGGACAAATAGAACTGAAGATCTGTTTAACTCCTTAATACAGTACAATAACAATATGTTAACAACTTTTTATAATAAACTATCTGTCATTATTTTTTTTTATATATTTAAAATGGACCAATTATATATAAACAAATGTAAAAAAGTTGTTAAAAAAAATTATAAATATTTTCCTTATTCGAAACACCTAATAACTTCTCAAGCCTTTCCTCTAATTTTGAGACTATATCCAGATTGCAGATCATGGAACCTATCCCACAGCATAAGACCTCCATATTTAGGTGACCGAACAATGGGCAGCAATTGATTTATGAGAGCATGTGGTGGTACAAAACCAGTTCTAGCTGCTGCATGTGAAGCAGGAAGGCCAACGAAGAACATGGTAGCATTAATTGATGTGGTCCACTGGCTCCATGCACTCTTAAATCCACTGGGGTCATTTGAAGAAAACTCACATTGAGGATTATTGTAGAACTGAACCCAAACATGGTCAAAGAGATCAGTAGAAAGTGCTCCATGGAGTAAGTTGTTTTGGAATGGACAGTGTGGTGAAGCGGTTAAGTAGAACTTTTTGTTAGAAGTAGCATAATGGTCATGCAGCCTATAAGCAAGTGCAGCATAGTGAAGTTCTCCACCTTCAATGTCAAAATCTACCCCATCCAATACGGCTCTTCCAAAATGCCTCTTCTTTGATTTTCCTCCCAAGAATTGATTCCATATGTAGTCTGCAACATTTCTAGCATCATCTTGGGATGACAGTGAGTAGTTGTTGCTGCCACCCCCAATTGAAATCATAACCTTAGGATGAGACAGATTCAAAAAATTTATATAAATCAGGATATATGATTTACACATTGTCTACGGTGGTCTTTCAAGGCAGAATTTATCAGACATTAATGAGATCTATTCATTACAAAATTTAGAGTTCCATTTAAATTGAGTTTAGTTGGTTCTGTGACATACCTTAATGCCTCTCTTCTGACAGTACCTGATGTCTCTGCCAACCCTTTGGCAACCGTTTGATGAAGGAGAACAATGGCCTGGTAGGTTCATCAGAGGGTGACTTCCATTGCCAAAAGTTGAGAGGAATGCTATGTTCACAATGCGGAAGAGTCCAGTTTTACATGTTCTTGACAAATGGCCTTCACCTGCATTTTGGCCCCAGTAAACCGCAAGGATTCCTGCATCAGATTTTGAAAACAACAAGATCAGTGAAACCAAAAGGAAAAGACCCAAAGGGTGTGCACTTTTGCTCCTCATAGAGACTTTGGTTGCCGAAGTCATTTGGCTGCTGCTTATATATGGTGGCCTGAAAGTTACTGAGAAAAACACAAGAAAGAAAGAAAGAAAGGTACAGCTGAAGCTTGGTTAGGTTCTCTCTGCTTTTTCTGTTGGTTGGAAGTGAAGTCAACTAATCAAGACTGAAAGAAGGAAGCATATATATATATATATCCCCACACTGAAAAAGAAAGAGAAAGGCGTTGAAAAAATCAATATGCGGTGGGGAAAGCATATCATCACGGACCATAATTTGATGGATAGCGATGCTTACTCAACATTTTTTTACAATTGAACATCGTTTATCTATCAGAATCAATAATAATAATAATAATCTAATTACATAATAATATGATATTCAAATGTTATAAAAAAAATTATTTAAGTATCATTATATAATGTTAATATGTAACATTTTTATATTAATTTAATACAATTAATTTAATATAGAATATAAGATTATAATGATAAAATAATTATAAAAATATAAATTTTTATATTTTTTAAGAAAGAAAAAAGTAAAAAATAAATAAAAATAACGTGAATTAAATATAAGAAGTTTAGGTATGTTAAAAATTTATTTTTTTAATTTAATTTTAAAAATTTAAGAAAAAAAATACATACACGATTAACATACATCTTACATCTGTTTTTTATAATAAAATATTATAATATTATATTAAAATATTAATTTATTTAAATGTAGTGTCAGAGTATAACCGAGTATTGGTATTGAAGATGTGAAATGCTTCCTAACAATTTAGTCAATTTTTTTAATTCTTTCAAAAGAAAAAGAAAACGAAATTAGTGAATGACAATTTACTCCACTCTGTGAATTCTTTTAAAAGAAACGTGATAAGAATGCTTCATGAAGCATTTATTCCCCAGTTAAAACTAGAGACAAAAATTGTTTTTCAATTATATTGCATTTGTAACGTGCTGATAAGTAACTAGTGTCATTTTGATAAATAAATTAATGTATTTTGATAAAAAGTAGTAATGAAATACAATAAACGCGAGTTTATCTATTTTGAGTGAAGTGATAAATAAATAAAAAGTTAAATATGTTTTTTTTCTTTAATTTTAGAAATTTGTAGATTTATTTTTTTAACTAAATTTTATTACATTTATTTAACTCTTTAAACGTATTTCATGATAGTATTTAAGTTTTTTACATTGTTTTGACATATTTTTTTTATTAATATTAGTTGAAAAATGTATTTAAAACTTTAAATAAATTTAACAAGATTTAGTTAAAATAATTAAATTCATGTAAGTTTAGATATGAGAGACTAAATTAATCTAAAGAAGGATAACTTGGTTATATTTTTTCATAAAATTAGTTATAATAAGATTCAAAATTGGTTAGAAGGGTATTTGACTTAGGAGAAGAAAGTCAATTCTCTCCAAAAGGAGAAAAGGATGTTGTCATATGCCAACTTGAAGATTTGAGGGCAAATTATTTTTGAAGAGGAGGAGATGATGACATGCCTCTAACCATGACCCAAGTACTTTTAAGAAGAAGCTAGAGTTATCTATGCAAGGTGAAGTAGAGTTCTTCCTCATAGGCCATCATGGAGGTTGAAGAGTAGTGTAGGTTTATTTAGACCATGTATTTCGGCCAAGTAATGTAGGTTTGTTTAAAGTTTGTATTAAGGCCTAATTAGTGTAAGGTTTTTCCTTAGGACATCCAATCCATGTAGAAATTATGTGTCATGTGTCATGCTTTCATTAGAGAGGATTTTGCTTTAGTAATGGCCACATGACACGTTAGGAATGAGAGGATTTCTAAAATTTAGTGGCCACATGTCCTTCCCTCATTGGAGAGGATTTGTGGACACTTGTTCACTCCTTAAAGGACCTCATTTCCGGCCAAGAATAACTTGGATGGGAAAGCATGAAAAGTTTTGGTTTTTAAGGTTTTTAGGAGACACCTTTAGCCTATAAATATAGTGTCTCCTCCCTTGTAATTATATTTGATATTGAGTAAAGTTATAGTGCCCATTTATGGCCATACTACTCTCCTTAAGATCAAGACTAGAGCAACTCATTAGGCCCCTCTAGTCACCTTCCTCTTAGAGTTGGTCTAACCTCTCTTTAAGGCTTCATATTGGTTTACTCCAACTAAGCCACATTCAGTTCTCCTTTAAGCACTCTAAAAGGGTTCCATTATCTTTGAAAAGATACAATAAGTTTTACCGCTCTTGGTTTACAAGGAATATAATTACTCCTAGTATAAGATAGTCCGACTAACTATAAACGTTTTACTCCACTTAAGTTAAACAACCAAGTGTTTTAAATAAAAAAACAACAAATTGTTATTAAAACCAACTATAGATTGAAAAGCTCTCTTAGAAAGGATTTAGATTGATACAAACTATATCTGGAAAACTTGTTACAAAGTGTTTTCTTTTTCAAAGAGCTAGACAACGCAACAACAAAAGGATTTTTGGCAGCATGATAATATATGCAGTTAGTTCTTTTTTTCTTCTCTTCATGTGATGTTCTTTAAATGGAAAACTTTGAAAAAGATTTGTTACTCAGAAGCACTGACTTTGATGTAGGTGAGTAGCCTTTTTGTAAGAGGCATGTGTTACTTTTGCATAGGCAATTGTGCTGCTTCTACAGATTGGAAAACAAAAAGAATTGAAGAAATATTCCCATCATGTCTTCATATTTCTTAACGTTCTTCTGAATCAGTGCATAACTTTTGAATAAAGCATTTCTCCTTTATGGATATGCACAGATAAAGAGAAAGAACACGACATACAAAAGAGTATTATTCGTATATTTGGATTTAAAACGTTAGACGTTCATTATACTGCTTAGCATGGTTTGTGTACTATAGTGTTAATGTTGGTCTATTTATCAAGTCGTTTAGAGTAATTTATATTTTTTACGTTTAGGATATTGTCTAGACATAGATATTGTTTAGCATGCTATCATAGATAGTCATTTTGATAGACACTATTTCATTATATGCTTTTGTTAAACTTCAAAATAAAGGGCTCCTAGAATATCTCTTCTTAACTCCTTCTCTCTTCCCCATTTACCCTTTTATTGTCTCCATCTTTTTCTATTTGAATTCATGTTCTTATGTTCTTTATTTCTTTTAATGCTTATGCACTCTTAATGTTCATTATTATTGTTTCGTTTCTTTGTTTCAATTGAACTCTCTCTTCCTCTCTTTTGAGCTCTTTGAAGTGTACCCTTAACTTTCATTATTATTGTTATTGTTATGAATGTTGTAGTCTTCTAAATGATTCTTTATCCATAAGATTTAAGAGCAACAATTGACTATGTTGCTTCAACAATTGCTAGGGCAATTATACCTAGATTTTCACTACATTGTGAGACTAAATTCCCTCTAATAAAAGTGACAATGCTACACTAGTGCTTTTTTTTTCAATTTTATCACATGCATAATTTGCATCACAATATCCCTACAACAAATAACTTTCTCTTTTCTTATAGCAAAAACCAAGACTATTACTATTTTTGGTATCTTAAAATTTGTTTAACAACACTTAAGTGTACTTCACTTAGGTTAGATTGAAATCTTGAACACAAGCAAACACTAAACATTATCTTAGGTCTAGATATAGTAAGATATAGTAATGATCCAACCATATGCCTATACATGGTTTGATTTACAAATTTTGACTCTTGTTCCAATCCTAGGGATGTGTTTGGATGCATGGGAGTCTTCATTTCTTTAGCATTTTCCAAGTTAAATTTATTAAGAAGTTCTTTAATATACTTAGTCTAATGGATAAGAATGTGATCCTTAGCTTTCTTAATTTGTAAGCCAAGGAAGAATTTTAGCTCTTCCACCATACTCATTTCAAACTCACTCTTCATTAGACAAGAAAGTTCTTCACACAAAGCATCTATTGATATGTCTCATTTTTGTACCTACATGTAAAACCAATGGAGTCTTTTAGCTATTATAATTTCTTATCAAGCTCATAACTATTAAATCCCGCATGTACGGTTTTATCCGCAGCACATGTCTTAGAGTTATACACTCTATAGGCTTTAGACACATTTGAATAACCAAGTGGAATACCTTCATCACTTCGATAATCAAATTTTCCTATGTTGTCTTTTGTATTTAAAATAAAGCATTGAATATTGGAAGGATGAATGTAAGAAATGTTAAGCTTCTTGTTGTTCCACATTTTATATGGAATCTTTTTTAGTAAGGGTCTAATGTAAATTTTGTTTTGGTAATAGCAAGTTGTGTTAATTATTTTTTCCTAAAACCATTTAGGTGTGGAGTTTCCATTTAGCATTGTTCTTTCCATCTTTTGTAAAGCTCAATTTTTCCTTTCAACAACATCATTTTGTTGTAGTATTTTTGGAGAGGAAAAATTATGCTTTATTCCAAAGTTTTCAAATAGTTTACAAAAAAAGAATTCATTTTGAAATTTCCCACTATGATCACTTCAAACAGAAACAATATATAAGTCTTTTTATTATGAACTTGTTTTAAAAATTTGCTAAATATTTTTTAATACTCATCCTTGTGGCTTAATAATTTCATCCTTGTGGTTTAAGAATTTCACCCATGTTCATCTGGTATAGTCGTATACAATAACTGAACCATACCTCTTACCACGTAAGGATTCGATTCTTGTAAGATCAAATAAATCTATGTGTATCATTTCAAGAGGTGTTTGAGTAGAAATTTCAACTTTTCTTTTGAAAGAACTTTGGACCTATGTACCCATAATACATGACTCATAGAGAATATTGTTTTTGGACGACAATTTTGGCACGCCTCTCACAAGACTGTGTTTATTTAGTTTTGAGATTAACCTTAAGTCTATATGGCCACATTTCTTATGTCATAGCTAGTGATCTTCTTTTATGATCATTAGGCAAGACATCTTTTGGATGGACAACTTACCCATATCAATCTTATAGAAATTGTCTTGTCTTTTAACGGATAATAAGTGTGTTTCATTATTGTTTTTTATTATGCATTTATCCTTATTAAAGACTATATCACAACCATTGTCACATAATTGATTTATGCTTGATTTAACCTTTCAACTAAAAGAATATTTAATGAATAAAGAAGGTTTAAAACTTACCTGGCCAATATCAATTATCCTTCCATATTGGTCTCATCGAAATATTATTTTTCCTCATTTCTTCAACTAAAAGTCTAGATATAATCCTTCTTATAGTCATATACCACGAATATTCATTATCTAGATACCGATGACAAGAGTTTTATTGTTGGATTGAAAATGTCTACAAAATATTTGTCACATATATTGCAATTGTTCTCTATTTATATAACTTGTCAAAAAGAAAATATAACCTTTTATAAAATACAAGTACTATAAACAAAATCAATTAATTAACACCAAGTATTTTGAAAAGTATAACATCACAATCATAAAAAAAATATATAAAATTGATTATTGCCATATATGTGATATACTTTTGAATTAGTTATTTTTATTTAAAGTTAATAAATTATTTATAATAACATCTTTGAATTATATATAACATAGTGACACAATTACAATTTCAATAAATGTTTATTCCAATGGTTTCAATAATAGTATCTTAATGATAATGTGTTTCAAATTTACATAATTAACTTTTGTATAGATATATCTAAAAATGAATATTTAAATGTTTTAAAATTATATCATATTCTAAATTTAAGTGATGAAATAAAACTAAATAATTTTAAATGTTTAAGAAACTTTTATGTATAATTTAATTCATAAGATTTAAAAATTTAACGGTACAATGAATTAAATTTACATTTTACAAAAGTTATTGAAGTAGTTTGACTAAATTTTTGTTATTATATATAGTAAAATTATTAATTTATAAATTATAATGTTAGGCTTAATCACGAGCATTTATCACTGGACTTTTAACATGAAAAGCCTCTGACGGCCCAATAACAAATCCTTTATATCACTTAACTGGGGTTACTCCCTGCACCACCACTTCCTACTCTATGCAACACTTCATTCCTTTTTTACTCTTGAATAATATTTAATTTCTATTTTTATTTTTTATTCAACAATCAACCACTCTCATCTCATTAATAGTCCCACCACTGTATCAATGTATCTCCCTAACAGTTCACTACTTCTGCTTGAATGAAATTCCTCTCAATTTTCTTCTTCTAATTTTTGTTTGGAATTACTGTGGTGTGTTTAGTTAGAGAGATAGTATTGGTTTGTTGTGGTGCAAGAAAGTGCTCCAGTGAGTGATTAGAGGAAGTGGTGGTGCAAGAAGAAGAAGGTGCAGTGGTGGAAGAGCTTCATCTGATGGTGGTTGAAGCTGGTCTGTGAGTTTCACAGGTTTTTTAATATATAAGTCGGATGTGAGTATCCACTGAAGTATTAAATGGATGTCAACATTCGTAAGTGTATATTGACATCCATTGAAAGAGAAACGGATGTCGATATCTGTCCAATAAAGTATTGATATTATGGATATGTCGTGTAGTACTGTTCTGGTTGTTGATAGGATGAGATACGTTTTATGTTGATAGGGTTGAAGTTGTTGTGAAGCATGGAAGAGGTTTAAGTGAGAGTAGGAGAGTTATATTGAGAGTTTCAGAAGAATTTAGTGGTTCTGTGAAACTCAAATGATGAGAGGGATATATGTTTATGGATCCCGTTATTTTGACACCCATATTTTGACACAAATTTGACACTGCCAGGTGTCAGCTTCTGATTGGCCCAATTATTTTTTGTTTCCTTCATGAAATCTGGCAGCGATAATGAATAGTGTTTGAACTACATTTCGTTCCAATTTTACCCTTTCCCTGTTTCATTACCTTCTCTTTCACATTTCATTCTCTCACATTTCGTTCTCACTACTCGTTCTCTCACATTTTGCTATCAACAACTTTTCGTTTTTGTTTCTCCGTGCTCGCAGTTTGCTCAAAATGGGAAGTTCCGGACAACAGCTTCGTTGGAACAAGGTAAATTCGTTCTCAGACCATTTTGTTGTTGGTTTGGGTATTGGGTTTTTGGTTTCCTGTCACATTCCGTTGATGTTGTCATTTGGGTATTGGGTATTGGGTTTTTTGTTTGGGTTTTTGGTTTCTTTGTCGGTTCTTCGACCCCTTTTAGGTTTTTTGGTTATTTCCTTTTGTGTTTACATTTGTGTTGTTTTCGTTGAGCAGTTGACGGTTTGTCATTATTTTTCCATGATGTATGTTTGCACTTTGAACGAACACTTGACGGATGTATGTAGAGGAGCAAAAATCTATAATTGAAGAGCTTAAAAGGAAGGTCAATGTCGTAGAGGCAGAATTGGCAGTAGAGAAGGCTAGAAGAAGAGCTAAAAGCACAACTAAAGATGATGGTGAACAAAGTCCTGCACGTCCACAAGCATTCACTAACAGTAACAATGCATTTGTTTCCCCTGGTGGAATGTCGAGCAACGAATCGGGTGGAATGTGCAAGACCGAACAAGGTGGAATGTCGCCAAACGCACCGGGTGGAATGTCCAACAACCAATCACATTTGAAGACGTATGTGAGGATTGGATCAAGAAGGCATTATAAGAGTCAAGCACTTAGGACACCATACACCGGAAATGTAGTAGTTAGAAAGAAAAATGACTGATTATTGTATAAGGTTTTGAATAGGACAAGAACAAGACGTTGTAATTAAACTTATTTCGTTCAGTATATAGAACATTCATGTTTGGTTCCATCTATTTATGTAATTGATAATTGCAATTTTATTCCGTATGTTATTGAAGTGCTTTATATTTTGATTTGCAAGTGATAATGTTTGTGAGACAAGAATGAAGAAATGTTTGTGATTTGATGAATTTAGCTGAATTGGTGAAGATGATGGTGCTAAATTGTGCATTGTAATCGTTTACGATGGGGCTGTAAACGATTATGTGAGTCTAATTTAGATTATGGACAACCTGTTGAACTGAAGGAGCCACAAGTGAAAACATAGGGGACCACAGTTGTAGTTCTGCTATGTCTGCTGTAAAAATGTGCCTTGTAATCGTTTACAAGGGGGCTGTAAACGATTACGCGAGTCTGAACTAGATTTTGGACAACCTGTTGAACTGAAGGAGCCACCACTGATAGCGTAGGGGACCATAGCTAAATAGCAGTGTCTTTTGACCCAAATTCAGTCCTTTAAATTGTAATTTGATGTTCTTGGGTGAGGATTGGCTTGAACTTAATATTTTGGGTCCCCCATGATGGAGAGAGGGACCACCCATGTTGAGATTATTCAGTCAAGTGAAGTCCTGCTATGTCTATTGTAAAAATGTGCCTTGTAATCGTTTACAATGAAGTTGTAAACGATTACGCGAGTCTGAACTAGATTTTGGACAACCTGTTGAACTGAAGGAGCCATCAGTGATACATAGGGGACCATAGCTGAATAGCAGTGTCTTTTGACCCAAGTTCAGTCCTTTAAATTGTAATTTGATGTTCTTGAGTGAGGATTGGCTTGAACTTAATGTTTTGGGTCCCCCATGATGGAGGGGGAACCACCCATGTTTTGATTATTCAGTCAAGTGAAGTTATGTTATGTCTACTGTAAAAATGTGCCTTGTAATCGTTTACAAGGGGGGCTGTAAACGATTACGCGTGTCTAAAATGGTTTTTGGACATCCTGTTGAACTGAAGGAGCCATCAGTGAAAACGTAGGGGACCACAGCTGAATACTAGTGTGTTTTGACCCAAGTCCAGTGGTTTTAACTGTAATTTGATGTTCTTGAGTGAGGAGTGCCTTGAACTTAATGTTTTGGGTCCCTCATGATGGAGGGGGGACCACCCATGGTGAGATTATTGAGTCAAGTGAACTTCTGCTAGCTCTGGTGTAAAAATATGCCTTGTAATCGTTTACAAGGGGGCTGTAAACGATTACACGTGTCTAAAATGGTTTTTGGACATCCTGTTGAACTAAAGGAGCCACCATTGAAAACGTAGGGGACCACAGCTGAATAACATTGTGTTTTGACCCAAGTCCAGTGATTTTAATTGTAATTTGATGTTCTTGAGTGAGGAGTGGCTTGAACTTAATGTTTTGGGTCCCCCATGATGGATGGGGGGACCACCCATGGTGAGATTATTAGTCAAGTGAAGTTCTGCTAGCTCTGGTGTAAAAATGTGCTTTGTAATCGTTTACAAGGGGGTTGTAAACGATTACGCGTGTCTAAAATGGTTTTTGGACATCCTGTTGAACTGAAGGAGCCACCAGTGAAAATGTAAGGGACCACAACTGAATAGCAGTGTGTTTTGACCCAAGTCCAATGGTTTTAATTGTAATTTGATGTTCTTGAGTGAGGAGTGACTTGAACTTAATGTTTTGGGTCCCCCATGATGGAGGGGGGGACCACCCATAGTGAGATTATTGAGTCAAGTGAAGTTCTGCTAGCTCTGGTGTAAAAATGTGCCTTGTAATTGTTTACAAGGGGGCTGTAAACGATTACGCGTATCTAAAATGGATTTTGGACATCCTGTTGAACTGAAGGAGCCACTAGTGAAAACGTAGGGGACCACAGCTGAATATCAGTGTGTTTTGATTGTTATTGAGTTCCTTAAAATGTAATTGATTGTTTATATGTGATTATCAAGTGTTTAACTGTCCATTAAATACATCTTTATCTTACTACTTAACATTTTGTCAAATATAATACGAGAAACATTCAACCCACATTCAACGAAATGGTGTCATCCTAATTCGATCTACATGGACATCTCTGAGTAAGCCATTCATTTGAACAATGGTTGATGAATCCAGAGAGATTCGAACCCGCCACTACAAAACATTACAAAAACATTGTTATTACTTACAAAAAAAAAACCAACTATATATAATACAAAAACTTTAACTTACCTTTGGGTTTTCGGACGCCATTGCAACTGCACATATTTCATATAAATAAATCAATGGTGGATTAGGATTCACAAAACACAAAAGGAATAAATAAAACAAAAATAAAAAACGGTTTCAGAAGCGAGACAATGCGAAAGAGAGCGAAAACGCGAAACAGAGCCACAACGCCAAAGAGACGCGAAAGAGAGCTTACCGATACATAGTGATTGCGAAAGAGCTCTTTTGGTTGAGATGAGACCTTTGGATGAGACCACCAGGCGAATGGAGAGACCAAGGGATTCGAGAGATGAAACGATTGGAGAGACGAGACGAATGGAGAGAGGACCCGGATAGGAAAGAAGACAGTTCAGAAGGAAAGTGAACCAAGGAACAAAAATAAAACCGCCAAAAACAAATTTCACAAATTGACATTTCCCAAATTATCCTCCGAAGCATTTTTAAAAGATTATTTTTCTTCACTAAAAACAGCCAACCGAATGACGCCATGTGGCGGTGTCAAATTTGTGTTAAAGAAAAGGTGTCAACAAAACATTTTCCTATGTTTATTTAGGTGAATGGAAGAGAGAGAGTAAAGTGAATGGTGAGGGAGAAATCAATGAAGAATGGGTTCTTGGTGGATTTTGAGTGAAGGTGACGTTAGAGGAAGAACGGGGTTGCAGGTACTGCTACAAAGATGAAGAATGGGTTTGGGTTTTGAAAAGAGATATGGGTGAGATGTAAGGGTTTGAGTGGAAGGAAGAAAGAGTGACTTCCAGATTATCTGTTTAAACTTTTGGAACAGAATTTTAGAATATTCTTTTTGAACGAAAATTTCAAAATAAGCTCTTTGAAATATATAAAATGATTCTAGACAAATTTTCAGGAATAAAATTTTTAGAATAAACTTTTCAAAATATATATAATACTTTTCAGAATAAGTTTTCCGAAATAAAAATTTTAAAACAATGTTGACATTGTGTTATGCTGTAGGGTGTATTTATTTATTTCCGATGGACTGAATAAACGGATGAATTTGCGAGTGGATAACTTCTTTGTTTTAGAGTATTTGAAGGAGAATAATTGCGGGTTGGTGCAACATTTGCATCCTTGCATTGGTTGTAGAGATAAGCGAGGATTTAGTGTGTTTACGTGAGATCACAAAATTACCTTTAACCTTTTTTCAATACACAACGAGAACCAATTTTGTTGGTAGAATCAATTCTCTTTGTGCAGAGTCGATTAACAGGCTCAAACAATTTAATTTTATTACATTAATTACTTAATAATAAAAATAATAAAATAATAAAAAAAATTAATTACTCGTTTGGTTTCTATTTTGATTAGAAAGTTTAAGTTGGAATTCGTTTCAACTGTCTTATTTTTTTAAAAAGTGTCTTAATTAATTTCTTTTTAAGAAAATACTAACAGTGAGAATGATATGTCAATGTCAATATTTGATTTTTTTTTGAATTATTTTAGTTTTATATTATTTTTTTAATGTTTTTATAAAAAAATTCAAAACCACGTGTAAAGTCTGTAGTCTGACACATAACATTGTTAGTAAACATGAGAGAATAATGTCACAAGGTAAGATAATGTCACATGTTAATATTAATACCATGTGTCATTATTTTAATTTTAATTTAGTTTCTATATATGTTTTTTTATTTAATTTAGTTTAGATTTTTTTCAAAATTGGGTAATATTGTCATTCTCCAAATTGATACCAAGTTTACACTACAATAAAGAACAAATATTATCGATTGTCAAAATTCATCGAAAATATCAAAAATCTGTCGGTAATGATTTTTCTTTAATGAACTTTCAACGGATCAGTATCTGTCATTAAAAGTGTTGTTAATGACATTTACTGATTAAAATTATTATATATAGGTAATTACCGAATGAAAAATTCATAGTAATTACTAAAGAAAAAAATGTGTCCGTAATTTACAGAACAAAAAATCATTCGGTAAACATTACAATCTGGTTCATCTTCTTTCCCCTCCCTCATTTCTCTTCTTCCACCAATTTTTACTATAATTTTGACATAAGAATAAAAATCTACATATAAGTTACAAAATTATATTCAAGACGTTTGTATATTAAAGTCTCTCCATACATAACAAACTAATAATTTTATATAAAATCATAACATACTTTACATGTTAGCTCGGGTAGTCAATAGCTTAGCTAGTCGGCAACTCTGCATGTTAGCTTGGGCAGTTGGTAGCTCGACCAATAAGGTAGGTCAACCAACAAGGAAATAACAACAACTCGGTAGAGAAATTCGTCATTGAAAACCCTCTCCATCTGGCTCCAAAAATCATGGATGAAGTCTTGTCGGCCTTCGCGCTATGGGTTGGTGATAAATGGGGTTATGTATTGTTGATTGAGTGTGGATAAACTGAGAACTTTCACTAAGTGTGTGTTGTGATTGAGTGTTGCTAGAAAAGTTGTTCATTCTTTGTGTGTCAAAAGAGGTGTTCTTCATTCTTTATGTGTCAAAGGATGTGCTTTCTAACCTTAACTTTATTCTTCGTGATTGTAAGTTCCTAGTTGTTTTTAGTGTTTAGTTAGTTCATCTTTATAGAGATCAACAACTAGACGTAGGATCTTTTAATTCGAACTAGTATTACATACTTGTGAAAATTCTCTCTTTCCCTACACTATTTATTTGTATTGTTGTTAATTATAAAGAATTGATTTTATTTATAACATTAATTTATAAAAAGGAAAAAATTTAAAGGCACAAATTTTATTAAGTAAATCAACTCACCACTCTCTTGGTTTTTGTCCACCCACGAACATTTTATTATATGTTTCTAACAGTTTGGGGGAAGTTAGAGACTTTGATGGTGAATTGGATATTGTAGGCTTCAGTGCCAGAAATGACTACTAAAACTTGGAAATGATGTATTTGTTCTCATCAAAGAAGACGGTGCGTCTTTAGTGGTTGAGTGTAGCCCATATGAAGAACTCGTAGGAGAGATCGAAGACTCTGAAAGTTAGGATGCAGTATGAGGAAGGAGGCTTTAAGAGGGCGACGAGCTTTGTAGAGAAAATGAACTTAGTGGAAATGTTAGAGGCAGCGACATAATGGAGGAGCACTTTCTTCATCAATGGTCTTGTGGTTTGGGTGTGAAGAGAAGATGAAAACGGTCTTGTGGTTTGGGTGTGAAGAGAAGATGAAGATGAAAAGACTTAACCTTTCATGTATTTAAAGGCCTTGGTTTCTAGTGGTGATGGGTTATACATGGGAGAAGATGAAGAAATGATTTTATGTTTAGACTCTAAATACAATATTTGAACCGGAAACCTATTATTTTTATACAATACCATTAAGTACTTTAAATTTTTATTAAATCTATTATTTTTATACAATAACAAAATTATAATACAACACAAAGAACAAATATTCAAATAATAATAATTGAATTTAACGTAGATATTTCATTTTTTAAACTTCTATGTATGTTTGATGGTAATAAAAAATATTTATGACAATTACATTAAATTATTATATTATAGTAAATAAAATTTATTTATACAATTATAATGACAAAATTTGATGATAATGAGTTAGAAAATAAAAATAATTATATAAAAAATATCAAAACATTATATGATAAAATAAACAACAAATAAAAATATTAAAAATATATCAAATGAATAATTAAGGATGTGATAAAATTAAAATAACCTTAAAAATCTAAGAAAATTTTTCAAATATCAACCTAGTTCTTGAGAGATAAAAAAAAGTGTTTTAACAAAACAAAAGAGTTCTTCAAATAAAATGAAAGGTTTATGCTATTAAACAATTAAATTTATTACAGTTAAACATGCGAAAAAAAATACATAATAAATACAAATATTAAAAAAGAATATAAATATTCAAATATATGACATAAAAAATATTTAATTGACATGCATTAACATAATTGCACAGAGGCTGTGATAAAAATAAAAGTATAATGAAGATATCAAGAATTTCATAACAAACCAAACAATTAGAAGAAAGAAAAAAAATAGAAAGTGTGTAATATATAATATATATATATATATATATATATATATATATATATATATAAAAGGTTACTTAATATAATATAAGTATTTTAATAATTTAAACGAAGATAGAGATGAGGGTGAAGATAAGTATTATGGTGGTATGAGGACAAGAACCAAGCAAATATATACATGCTCGTTCTCATCCCCTTATTCAATTGAAAAAATTTAGTATTATCCATAACTATACCCGCACTTAGTTAATGCGAGAATTCCCAATGAATTCGGACAAACAAATAATAAATTTGATAATTTTTTAATTGGGACTAAATTTATTATTCATACAAATGTTATATTAATATTTATATTAAAATTTATTACAAAAACATTATTAACAAAACATGGACTAATAATATATTATAATATAATACAAAAGTAATTTTTAATTAAAAAATAACAATATAACATTGATACAAATAATAAATTTGGTCTCAATTTAGAAATAGACAATATTGTTCTATTTTGAAAAAAAAATAGAACTAAATTAAATCGAAAAGACATATATAAGAATTAAATTGAATTCAAGATAATGACAATTGACACTAACACTTACACATGACATTGTCCTACCACATAATATTGTATGACATGTGGACAATGAAATTTTTTTGAAAAGTAAACAAAATTTAAAAAACCACCTATTTACATGTGATATGTTATTAACTATATTCGTATTTCTTTTTAAAAGAAATAACCTAATTAATACTCTTTTAAAAAATTAGACAAAATTGAAATAAAAAGTTAAATGAGTATTTTAAATTTTTCATCCAAAATAAAGACCAAACAAATAATTAAACACAATACTAATAGTGATAATAATAATAATAATAATAATAATAATAATATTAATATTAATATATTTTATTTTAAATTACATTTATAACCAAAGTCAAAATGATAGTCTTTCATTTTTATTAATTAAAACATTTTGGTAATCTATCAAATTACATCTGTCAAGAAGTTTAATTCGAAGACTGTGAAAACCGATTTAAATTTGTTTTTACTTCCACCCATTTTAAAACTTTTGTAACTAAAATATGTGATACTAGAGACATTTGACGAGGTCCGAAACCTATTTAAGAATAAATGGCTGTCTTTACATATAAATCATATATCGCGCGCATACAGAAAAAAGGAATACAAACAAATATTTTTATTATTTGAAACAAATCATTGAATCAATAACCAACACAAAAGGAAAACCATACATCACTTTCGATAAAATAAACTAAAATAAATGAGGCATTATAACTTAGAGAGTGCAACTTTACTTAAATCCTTTCTAAGAATCTTTCCTGAAGCATTCTTGGGAATGGAATCAACAAATGCTACACGCCTTACTTTCTTGTATGGTGTAACCTGAAGCCAAGACAATCACATATTTATAAGATAATTTTATTTTTTTATTTTTTATTTTTTATTTTTTATTGCATGTCTAAGACCTAGAATTTTTATTGAGAAGATCTTAAAACTTTTTTTTTGTTATTGAAATCTAATAATAATTATGGTTGCATGTTAATCTTCGTTTTATGGTTGCATGTGTATGAGAATTTTGGTCTTGAACCTAGAGTTATAGATTTCTGAATTAAAATGAGTTGGTTGGAATTATATGTAAAATTGGTTGATTATGTAAGCTGTCAAATATGTTAATTTTTGTTGTGGAATTTAATCTTTTCTATTAAACTATTAAATTGAATATTTTTGGTTGAGTTGGTGCTTTAATATGAAATTTGTATGTTGTTGAATGGTTTGAAGTGTGAGGTGAACATCTTGTTTGGTTTTGTCTTGGAGAAATTTTGAATGCATGTTAAGTATGTCTTGGATTTTTAGTATGATGAAATCTGTCAAATTTGGTAAATTGGATTCAATGGGTTTTACAATGGTGTAATTTATTTAGTTTTATATGATTTATTTAAAGATAAGTGATTTTGATTCAATTGGTGTTAAGGAGTATATGTTGTTTTTCTAGAATCTTGATTTTGTTGTTGATAGGAATTTCTGTATGAGACCTTTGATTGATCAAATTTGATGCTTCTTGAGTTAAAATATAATTATGCTGTAATTTTATAAAATTATTTAAGTGAGGAATAATTCAAAAAGAGTCAAAATTGCTCAATCAAAACTCGTAGAGAAATATCCAGCTTTTGGTGTAGTGCTACGAGCCCTATAATGTCATCGGGTGCCAATCATGCAGTGACCACTAACTTTGCTTGCACTTGGCGAAACTTTAGTACTACTAGGCACTACAAAGTTAGTGAGCTCATTAATTTGTTGGCGTTGGGCACCACCAAAGGATCATTGGGTGCAACTCTCAAGTAAAATTTCTGGAAAATTCATGGGAGTGGCGTTGGCGCTAGGTGTGGGGCACATGTGCCATCCTATTTTCCAACACTGAGGCATTCTAGGAAAGTTAGGATTTCCTATTAATTAAACATCATATCAAGCTGAAATTTTGACAATAGATCCTCAACACATGATTCTTTACTTTAACCGATGGGATCATTGATTTGAGGTATGTAGTTAGATAAGTTAATTTCTCTTGATTGCGTTATATTTTAGGTTTCTCTTTTATTAAGAGTATTTCTATTTGATGAGTTAGTAGGTTCTTATACACTTTTGTGGTCTTAGGTTGATAAAGGTATGTGTTGTGCTTTAGGAATGATAAATGACTGTGATATGTAAAATAAGACATGTCAATGTGATGAAATAATCTTTATATATATATATATATATATTATGTGTATGTGTTATGAAAAATATGAATGAAGAGGAAATGATTGAGGAGTGTGAAAATTATGAAATGTTTTAAAGATGTTATTTAATATAAAGGGATAAGACATATTGTTTTGTATGTATATTTTGCATAGTCATCTCTTTCCTAAAGAGGAAGGATATGGTAAGTTAGTTAGTGTTATGCATTGATTAGGGATGTCCTTTTGAAGTTATCTTTATACTTTACATGACTCAGTGACTTATGTAATAGACGGGCTCTAGGTAGTGAAAAGTGAAGAAGATTCTTATAGTTGGTTTTGGGGTCGTGGATTCCATTTCTTTTAAGCTATAGAAAATTTATCTTCTCATGAGAAGGGAGAAACAAAATTATATATAACACTTGAGGTCTTAAAGATTTCAATTTCATTTGATACTAGTGCATAGATTCTAAAGTCTGAGTCAATGCATAAATCTGAATATCGAGTTTAGAATTATATTTTGCTTAGGTGTCTATGAATGGTGTGATGAATAGATCATTAAATGCTATATTTTGAATTGATTGAGATATTAAGTGATAAATTGTCTATGTATGTTCATGTTAGCATTAACTCACTCTCTTTTTTCTTGTGGTTGTGTTTTCTTTTCCTTTATGATAATCATCATTTTGGCATGAGTATGATATGTTTCAAGAGCTAGTAATGATAGCCAGTAAAAGTGAATGCATTTCAAAATAGTATTTGTTTCCTTGATTTAATGGATATAGATAATATAAAAGTTTTTAGTACAGCTCATACTTTCATGGTTGTTTTTTCAAAAATGAAGATATTTATATAAGGCTTTGTAGGAACTTAATTGTGAAAGATTATGAGTAATGATTTTATATTTATGTATGTATAAATCTCATTTCTATAGTCAAGTCTCTTTTATACTCATTCATGTAATGACTTGCATAATAGTAATTACCAATTTATTGAATATTATAATTAGATTAAGAAAGGACCTGTTTGGCAACAAAATCAATAACTTGTGCTACGCCAAGGGAACTTTGAGGTTGTCTCACAACAAACGCCATGGGTACTTCGCCTGCTTCATTGTCAGGGTATCTGTTAATCATACGTTAAGCTTATTAGTTCTTCTTTCTCAGACAACATGTTAAAATTATTAAAAATAATTTTTTAATAATTTTTTTATAAGACATATATAATAGTCTCTAATTAGTCCGTTTTAAATAAATGAACTAATAAAATAATGATACATAATTTATTATTAAAAGTTATTAAAAAAAGACCTAAAATTATATAGTATTACTCTATCTTCTTTTCTTCCCATTATAAAACAAGTTTTATTTTATAATAGTAAGTGTTAAATAAATATAAACCCTACCGTTAGAAAACATTTGATTTTTCATTTTTCTTTCCAACTGCTGTCACTGTATATAAGTATAACATGTGCCACCAAACACAATGAAAAATCATAAAATTATGTCCGAATCAGATTCGAATAAGACAGTTTGCAAGTAGAGGAGAAAAAATATATAAAATGAAGACCAATCGAATGAGACAGATTTTGATTAATTAGAGTACTTTTGGATTATTTTTTATTAATATATTTAGAATAACCAGATTTTTCCATAATTTAAAGATAATTCATATAAAATTTAAAAGTCATCTAATAATATGTTTTGTTGGTAATTTTAGTTTATGAAAGAGTTCATATTAATTTTTCTCACATGTTTTTCTTTTCAAACAAACCAGTTTTTAAAAATAAATTTATATTCATATAAAATATACTTTAAAAACTCACATATTCATGAAGTCAATGTTTTTCATATTTATTCATTTTATGAAGATATTTTACAACTTAATCTTAGCGCGTAAACATAAACGCGATATGTGTTTGTACTTTTTAAATATTTATTTTATATTATAAGGTAATAATATATATAAATTGATTAAGTTAATATATAAAGACAAAATAATAAAATAATAAGTGGTATATGAATATAAATAGTACAAATTATAAATATAATAGAAAAAAACCTGTAATTGTTTTTTATAAAATATTTTGAAATAATTACTTTTAAAACGATTAGTTAATAATTATATTTTTAAAAAAATCAGTTAATTATTTTATAAAATGTAAAATGAGAATAAAAATGATTTATACACCGTTCGTTTATTTTGAATATTGACATTTTGATTAATAAAAGTCGTCATTGTCCTTTTATATTAGTAAGTTTTAACATCTGATCTCTTTGATAAATGTCTCTCCAAATTATTTCATATTAAGTGTAACTAAAGATTTTTATCTTGAACAACGTATTTATGTAAAACTATTTAGCAAAAGATAACATGGTTGCTAAAAAAATTAGAATCTTACGGAATAACTGCAGCATCAAGTATATCTGGATGAGATAGGAGCAACTCTTCTAGCTCTGCTGGAGCAACCTGCAATGTACAAAGATATTATTATTGGGAATGTAAATGTGAATCCAAGTTTCACATTGGATAAAAATGAAAAAATAAAACATTATATAAAGATGTAAGACCCGTTAACTTATAGTGTTAAAAAAGTTTTGGATAGAGAATGATGTCAATCTTTTATATGATTGGATTTATATGTCATTGGTGTTTGTATCTCCCATTATCATCTCCTTGTTCGACCTAACAATTATTTTCAAGAGTACAAATTATATATCAATAAATATTTTATATAATTAATATTTGTAAAAGAAAATTTAGAGACAAACTTTTAATTAACTCATATTATAAAAAAGTGAAATTAAGTCTAACTCATTATTATAAAATTAATTTGAAATATAAGTGATTTTAACACTAATTAACTAATTAAAAGATAAGAAAATTTACTAATAATTATATAATAAAAGCCAGCTTTACTAAGTGATTTAATTAAAAGTCATTTTACCTGGTAGCCCTTGTATTTGATCAACTCTTTTAACCTATCAACAATATACAAGAAACCATCATTATCGAAATAACAAAGATCTCCAGTCCTTAACCATCCATTCACCAAAGTTGCTGAAGTTGCTTCTGGATCATCAACATAACCTACTCCAACATAGTCCATGCATGGTGTAAGCAAACTATTATAATAATAATAATAATAACAATAATAATATTAATAACAATATTAATATAGTAATAATAATATAATTCAATCTTAAGTATAAGACATATAATGAATTAAATATTAATAATGATTTGATAACTAAATAATGAATGATAAAATAAAATTTACCAATAATAAATCTTCTTATGATGAATTTTAAATAAATTTAATATCTTATAAATAAGTAAATTTAACTTAATTTTACAAAATATATGTTTATATAAGGTCGGGTTTTAACCCTTTTATATATAATAAATTTACCTTAATCACTATGAGATCTCTTATATTCAATTGTATAAATGAAATTAAATTAATTTTATTTATCGATCATTCATCTTATTGATTTATAAGTAACACTAGCAAATTTATCTATTATAAAAATATGAAAAATATTTGATAGATAAACTCCATCTATTTAATTTCATAGATAATTAATAGTTCATTTAACTCAACCAAGTTTTTCATATATTTTTTTATTTTATTTTACCATTTAAAAAATATAGTCTCAAATTTATCTACCATATGTATTTTAAATATCATTTTTATGGAGGGATGGATATCTATTCATGAAATAATTAATATCGAATGAAATGGACTTTTATTAAATGAAAAAGATTGGATGAATTTTTTTTAATAAATTAATAACTCTATATCCTAAACAAAATTTATCTTGAGAGTTTGTCACCCTTGAGATTAATTACATTATGCATTAAACTCTAAGGTAATTACGTTATAATTACCTTTCATAACGTAAGGTCCTTTGATCCATAGTTCCCCCTTTTCATAAGGAAACATGAGTTTCCCTGTTTGTGGATTAACAACTTTTGCTTCTATGTCTGGTTTCAGTCTACCCACTGTTCCCACGTGATTAGCTTCCTCGGGAGTGGTTCGGGTAACCACACATTCAGTTAAACCGTATCCCTACATTAATATTTACATACAAGATATTCTATTTCTCAAAAGAAAATTATAAAAAATGTATATAAAAATAAATATTGACCTTAAAACATTTTATGAAAATCCAAAAAAAAAAAAATATATATATATATATATATAACTATTATGTCTTGCTTGCATGATTTTCTCCGTAAAGAAAGATTATAAAAGCTTAAAATTAACTTCTTTAATAAGTAAAATTAACTTAATGTATAACTTAACTTAAAAAGTTCTCTTATATAAGTTAACCTTTTTTCATTTATCTATGATTAACTTTAACTTATGAAGAACTTGATTTCATTTTTCTTCTAAAATTAATTATAAGAAAACATGTAAAATAAATGTTCAATTCAAACCACATACAAACAAAAACAAATATTCAACTCAAAAGCTCTTTTAATGAGTTAAAAATAGAAATTTCACTAAAATAAAAACAGGCACTGTTAACCGTTAATATCAGTTTCGTTAATAATAACATGTTTTTGAAGGATTTCTAATGTTAAAATTCATCGATAAAAGTGCAATATATAATTGTTGGAAAAAAAAATCTCTCAATAATTATCAAAGAAAAAAAATTCATTGATAATTACTAAAAGAAAAATTTATGAATAATTTCAACGAGCCTGCCACTGTTTGTTGTTGTTTTTGGTTGTGTCTCTTGCATGTGTTGTCGTGCCATTGGTATCCCGCCGTTGCTGCCTGCAGTGCTTCCTCCAATGATTCCACTCTTATGTTGCTGTTGTAGCCTCCGCTGTTGTAGCCTCCGTCGCTGCTGCCTCCGCCGGAAATAAAAAAAGGCCAAGCCCAAATGGCCAAATCTGTTAGGGTTTCTTTCTTTTCCAAAAATCAGAAACATGGTTTATGCCTCCTCCCCTAAATCAAAGAGAGTATCTTCATCTTCATCCACCACTCTAGATCGCCAAGCCGCTCCAGATCGGCGAGCCCTCCGTCGTCGCCGTCGCGGTGCTTGTCGTCAAACTCCTCACCGCGAGTCGCTGCTACCCTCTCACCCCTTAATGGAATGTCGTCGCCGCCCTAGACCGACAATCTTCCTTCAGCCGTCGATGCCCTCTATCATCATTGCTTTCGTGGCTGTTTCCTTTTCTCTTTTTTGCTGTGTGAAGAATTAATCGAAAAAAGGCTCTCATTTCTCTTGCTCTTGGTTGAAGATTGGAAACCCTAATAAAAAGGATATGGGCCCTGCTCATTTTTTTTCCAGAAAGCATAAAAATAAGGCAACGATGGCTGTTGAGGGTTTTAGTAGAACCAAGAGGCTGAGTGAGTTCCCTCCTAATTTTATTATTGAGATTCTTTCTTTTTCGAACAAGTTTTGTTGTGAGGAGATGAAACATGCTTGTGACACGCATTTGGCTTCTTTGGTTTTGGATATGGATGACGCGATGTTGCTGATTGAGTATGGACTGAAGGAGACTGCATATCTACTTGTGGCGGCTTGCTTACAGGTGTTTCTAAGGGAGATTCCTGGTTCATTGCAGTGATGGTTCGTTACAGAAGGGGTTTAGTACAGTGTGCATCACAATCTTGGAATTGCCCTCTTTTGCTTTGCCACTCTACATGTAAATATACTCTTGTTCTTCTGCTTCTTCTTCATATCTTAATCCAATAAAGATGACGTTTAACAGTGTTAGCTCTGTGAAATTTTACAGATTTTAGCATTGTTCTTGAGGCCAGTGAAGACTCACAAGTACATGTGATTGTCGTTCAAAAATTGTAACCTTGGGGTTCTATCAAATTGGGTTTCTGAAATTGGGAAATCTTGGGTCTGTTTTGATCTCGAGTTGGGATTTTCTGGTTGCGTATTATTCCAAGTTTCCAACATCAACTGAAAAACACTTTGACTTGTACCACTCTGTTTCAGGTTCCTCTACCGTTAGAGCCACTCCTCGGGTTGAAGGTTTACACATGGCTTCCACTACACCACATGACCAACCGCAATGGGAATTCTCCTATGACATGGAAATGGATTTTGGATCTGAAGAGCACGCTTCCGTTGTGTATGTTACCTTAGCAGTTGATAAAGAGTTGTAACCTGATAAAGTAAAACAAGGCATGACAGTATGAACCGAGTCCTAAAGTCTGAAAAAAAAACATGCTACTGCCTCGATTATCTAAGAACCAAGGCATAATCCTGTCTTGTTTTATCTCGGTCCGTGACCAAGGCATAAAGCCTACCCTTTTTACCTCGCCCATATATTCCTCGGTTGCAGAACCATGCCTATAAACAAGAATAACCGGTGTATTTTCTCCTTATTGTTCTAGTGTTCTTCTTCTTTTAAGGTTCCATTTTTTTTATTTATGCATGGTGATTCCCGTGGTGGGTTCTCGTTTGATTGCAACAACATGGAGGAATTGTGGTTTGTGGTTGTGTCTTGATGGTGAACAGTAGTACGGTGGCTAACATTGAGTAATGTTTCCGACGAGAAAGGTTCATTAGTTGTGAATGCTTTCGGTGGCTACAACAATTCTGATCTAGGTGGTTCTCAACGGCTTGGTGTGTGTCATTTTTCCATATTTGTCAAAGTGATGGTGGGGAGATCACAGGGACTCTTGTGGTGGTTGTTAGTAAAGAGGAAAGGAAGATGAAGAGGCTTGGATGTCACTCATTAATACATATTTAATTTATCGAAGAAAAAATCCGTTCGATAAAATCTTTTGATAATTAAAATTTGTTAGTAAAATTTGTTGGTAATTTAAATTTCTCGAGAAAAATAAATTCGTCTATAAATTTTTTTCAATAATTTCATGAATTTTTGTAGTGTTTTTGTGTTATTAAATTATTTTGAAAGACAATAACATTGGTAATTATATAAACAAAATAATAGAAAGTGGTAATGTAATAATGATTAAAGAAAAAATAATTTACAAGAAATAAACTCAAATAATCTAGCCTAGACCTTGATGTGCTTTTGTAGAAAAATGAGAAGGAACATGAGAGATCAATACAAAGGCTAAATTATATATAACAATGATTAAATCTTATCATAAGAGAAGACATGATTGTGTAAAATAACCCACCAGTCATGTACTATTGGGTGGTGAAATGTGCAAGGCACTTATCACAAAAACAAATCTAGACACTATAAAGGAATCACGAGAGGCGGAATGAAAGAGATATCAACATTGAATAAACCAATGATAGTTGACTAACACTTATTATTAATTATATCTTACATGTGCTAGTACCCACTATTTTTGGTATGACTATTAAATTTGTGAAGGTAGCGTATGGAAGGATATACAATGATAATGTTTTGATTATATATATATAGGTACTTCCATGTAGTATGGAAATCTAATTTTAAAGAAATATAGTACACAATTTGTTTTACACAATTTTTTTTACAGTGATTGGAGTACCAACCTCGATATATATATAATACACTTTGTCAATAAAAAAAATTATAATTTTATAAAATTTAAAAAAATACAAGAAAAATAAAAATTTAGTTAATTTAATTTCTTATTTTAAAAACAATTATGTGTTGTATTGAAACGCGCGTTTATTTATAGTAAATTTTAATTTAGCTTATATAGACATTTTCACTAAAGAAAATAAAAAGCGCCAGTTTTGTATTTTCCTTTTCATTACTATCAATATCTTTAACATGTTTTTCTCTGTATCTTTGTCTATAGATCGTTATAACACTTCCATCCTTACAAATTCACAACAGAACAAGAGATACAAGTCATGTCTATATGGTTAAACCATAATTTTTTTCATTTTCAATAAAATAACATAAAGTCGAAAAATGGCCTATTTTCAGTTAAGAGAAATTATTAATCTATAATTATAAAATAAAGTAATATAACTAATAAATGATACTATTTTTAATATAATTTATTATATTTTTAAAATATAATATATTGTATTTTGAGTTTTATGAAAATAAAATAAGTAAGATCGTTACAAATTTTGTAGGAGCATATAAACTTTTCTATGGGAGTTGTTTTAAGACTTTTAGAGATGTTTGGTCATCTGCTAGATAAGAAAAGCTAGTTAGATTGATTTAAACTGATGAACAAGTTATAATTGTCGAATTTATGTTTAAATGGTAGTTGATTTGTGTAATTGAGTTGTTTAATATGATCTGTTGAGTTGTGTTAGGATTTATGGATTATCTTTAATGATGATGTGATTGAAATTTTGATATGTTGAAATTGTGAGATACTGTGTGGTTTAGATTTTATTTAAGTTGAATTAAATAATTGAATTGTGTAATATGATGATTGGTTGTTTTGGACTTTTGTGGTAGGTCTTATAATGTTTTGCATAATTGAAATGGCATATATATATTTATATATATATATATATATATATATATATAAAATTCTATTTTGTAGAATTATACAAACTCGTTAGGTGCATATACACGTTAGATGAAGTCAGAGTTAGAGAGTTACTGATTTGGTAGTCATTGAGGGTATGTTGTCAAAAACTACTTGTTGAGTGAACATATTTGGTGGCTGACCAAACAAATATGGCGGTTGGGCGAGTATGTTGTTAAGCTCTACTAACTGAGCAAGAGATCTTGCGACTGAGCGAAAATATCAAAATTTGAACTAAATTTGCATATATATCTTATGATGTGTTTAATGTGTGTGATTATGTGAATGCTAAAACAATGGTTGACTTATAATATGATGTATGAATTATTGGAACTGATTTAAGGAGGAATTGTTTGTGGTATTATTAGTGTATTCTTTGACATATGACAGTTCTGAAAGTGGGTATCCTTACCAATCATTCAACTCATATAGAGATGAATGAGATGGGGCAAGAGATGACACGAGGTCTTTTCTCTAGACTTTGGTTTAGACATAAAAAGATTAATCTTGTGAGTAGTATGGTAATAATCCCTGTAGGACTTTGTAGAGTATAAATACTACTATGAGTGCACACCTACATTGAATACATATGTCAAAATATGTATCCGGATAAATGAGTTTAGAATCAATTGTATATATGATTTTGTGAGTTTCTAGTACTTTATGAATGTTGATATAGTATTTGATATGGTTAAGTAATCTCATGATATTTTCTTTTGAACTATAGTTTACTCATGTTGTCTCTTTTGTTGTCTTTTATGTATTGTTTGTTTCTTTTATGATTATCACTTTATTGGGGAAAATAAATGATAGATAAGTGTTGAAGTATCTCCGATAAAGAATGATGATGTTGTAGAATTTCTTAGTAATTGCTTAGTAGTTATCTTTAGTTTTTTAAATATATTTATTATTATGATTATTTTCTTTTAAATAACTCTATAATACTATAAAGGTTTGAAACAAATATGTTTTATTTTATTAATTTTATAGGGCCTTATTTTATCATTTGTAAACTACTAAAATTTGAAACGTTGGAAAAATCCACAATACAACTAATAAATCATTCAAAGATAAAAAACACTAAAATTGTTATTAATATTTGATAACACAACCTTTAGAGTTACAAAATATATTTAATAAATATTTAAACTTTATATATTTAACTTTAGTTTAGTCATGCAATATCCAATAATACTAAATTAATTTAACATTAGTATCGCATTTAGATATGTTAACTCAACTTTTAATTTATAGAAATGGATGTTAGCTTGATAACATTCAGATTTATTTTTAGTGCTTTGTTGCGATATAATTTCAATACTATTTAGTTAGGGCATTTCTATTGCAGAAGTCATTATTTGAAGTGTTAATTTAACTTTTATGGGTTTTATATCATTTTAAGTCTTTGTTTTTCGTTTTTTTTCTTTCAATTTTAACTCCAATCCAAAGGTCTTGTAAGATTTGATTCCCAATAGTGTTTTATTTCTTATATTATCATGATATTTCCATGAAGAAATTTTACAAAACTTAAATCTTAATCTTATAACCTTATAATTTTAACATCAACTTTTTTTTTTGTTCTTTTACCGTTAAAATACCTTATGTGTTATTTTCTATATTACTTAAACACATTTCAATGAAAAGATTTTCATTAATGTTACATTTCTTATCTTCAATTTATTTATTTTTTATTATTCTCTAAATATAGCTTTTTTTTTAATCTGATATTAGGTTAAGGTTAAACTCGTTTCATTATTTAAATCATGTTAGATTGTTGAAATATTAAATTTGGAGTCATTTTGACTTTTCTTTTTATAATAATATTATTGATACACTGTTGACTAGGAATGTCAATGGATCGGGTCGGATACAGATAGTGTCTAGCTGTAACTCGACCCGTCGAATAAAACTGTACCCGTTACCTGACCTGTTACTCATGCGGGTACCTGTTTAGAAAATACGGTATTTTAAAACCCACGGATATCTGCGAATACCCACAAAAAAAATATTTTATACAGTTTTAAAATAAAATTTAAATAAAATTACAAAAAATATATATAATATAATATAAATTAAATTAAATATAAATTAAAATTTAATTTTAATTAAATTTAACCTAATAAAATATAATTTAATTTAATTTTTAATTAAATTTAATTAAAAATTATATAATTTTTTTTTTTGCAGAGTTACCCGCGGGTTAGGTTGTATGTTACCCATACTCAACCTGTTTAGAAGAGGGTACTAAAATACACACTATTCATTATTCACGGATAATAGATATCCACAAATAATAACTATCTGCTACAGATTTAATCCACATCTATAGATTTTTTTATCGTCCTAATGTTGATTATGACTAATCTTATAAACCTCTTGTTAATAAGTTTTCTCTCAAGTACCGTTTTTCCCATCCTTTTAACTCAAAATCTTTATAAAGGAACGAGTCTAACATGTTCGTTCGGCTTAATGTTAAATGATATACTAATTTTCATTTATTATATCACATAAAATAAAAGTATTAAGTGTTTTATATTATAAATTATTAAAAAATTCATCGTGTAAAAGTTTTTTATTTAGTTTATTGTAATTGTTCAGAATTGATCACCTAACATGATCACTAATTTATTTTTGACATTAAAAGTTTATTGACTTTTATAAAATGTGTTTTAGAAATCGAATTAATAATGCCTTTATCTAAATAGTAACAATTTAATTTATAAAACAATTTTACACTATTATCTACTACCCCTACTCTCATATGAAAAAAAATTATTTCTTTATTCCGAATGCTTTCATTAAATTTATTTAATGTTTTTATATCAAAATTAAAAAATACATTATTTAAAACAACTTCATATTTATTTGAATTATATCTAAGTTTACATAAGTGGAATAGTTTTAAGATAGTTAAAATAAATAAAATTGGAATATTTATTTATATTTAAGTTCAACTATTTTTTTTAGTATATAACAAATAATTGATTAATAACTGTTAATATAAACTTTAAAATAATTCTTTTAAATTAATTTATTCCGTATTCTAATTATTTGATAACAATACATTTACTTTTATCATAACTTACTTTTTTCATAACTTTTGTTGATCATAATGAAAAAATTAATCTACAAATTTCAAATATTAAACTGAAATAATTAATCAGCTTAGCCTATATATGAAAAGTTACCCTATATGTGAAAAGTATAGTAAATATATCATTAACTGGACTATATATCATTCATAATCTGGATCATCAACTATAATTTGGATAGTGAATTCCTAATTTGGAAAGCAAACTAGCGAGTTCGGATGACTACCAAATAGATCGACCAGCCTTATACTAGATCAAACGATCAATTATTACTTTGGAGAATAAACGAAAAAGCATGATCGACCACCAAACAAACCGGTTGGTCATGCACCAACCCAAACGATTAACTATCCGTTTGAAGAGAAAATTAGTGGACTCAGCCAATCACCAAATAGACTGACTAGTTAGCCATACATCAGCTTGCATGGTTAAACCCCAATTCAAAGAGCAAACTAATGAGCCTGACTCAACACTAAACAGACTGGCTAATCATGTACCGGCTCAATCATGTACTAGCTCAGATAGTCAAGCACCAGCCCTAAAAGCAGGCCATTAAGTTTAGATGATCACCAAACAAATCGTTCGACCTTGAATCAAATCGATCGAAATGAATAGTCTAGAACATATTAATTTTAAAATTGATTAATTTAATATCAAAGTATGATTACTCACAATTCGATAGTAATTAGACCAATATTAATTAAAAACCCATCAGAAAACCTATAAATAAAGGTTTATGATAAGAAAGTATATTATGTGCATTAGTTATTGCATTCATTATTATGGATTAAAAACTGAATTAACTTTAATATCAAAATACTTTTTGAAAATACCATATGACCAATTTGAATGTGTAAGAAATCGTTCATTAGATAATAATTAGAACTTAAACCGCCCAATAGTAGTTAACCTTAACATCACATTCAAAACATTAATATTTTATTTGAATAAAGAATGAATCAAAAGAAAGAATTTAGATGGACAAAATAAAAGTATATATATGTAAATGAAAAAAGTAAAATAATTATTTTATTTTTTAAAAGAATTAAATTTAAATAATTAATTATTTAAAGCATTAAAAAATAGTAAGATAATTAATTCAGTTTCAAAAAAATAGTAAAACTAGAAGAAATTGTACGATTTTCAGTGTAGATAAAATTAGATAAAAAAAAAGTTTCAATTAATTGTATTAATATTTAAATTATATTAATATGTAAAAATATGATTTTTCAAAAAGAAAATGATGAAAATAGGACTGAAAAGTTGAAGTACCTGCATGACGAGGACCTTGGGGAACTTGGCTTTGAAAGCTTCATCGGTTTCCTTCCTCAGTGGAGCTCCACCGCAAACGATCCCTTCCAACGACGTCAAATTGTATCCGTCTATCACTTTGTCCTTCGTCATAGCTACTACCAGTGCCGGCACCACCATAATGTGCGTCACTCTGAACCTCTCCGCGGCGCTCAGCATGCCCCTCAAACTGAACCTCTCCATTATCACCACCGTATCCGACAGCACCATCGCCCCCAGGCTGAAGGTGAAACCGTACACGTGGAAATACGGCACCGTATAGAGGTACACCGCGGGCTCCGCGCGCTTCGTGCGGACCGTGTCGTATCCCGCGGCTACTGCGGTTAGGTTGCGGTGAGTAAGCATAACGCCCTTCACCTTTCCCGTCGTGCCGGAAGAGTACAGTATCGCAGCCACGTCGGACTGAGTCACCGGCGTGAGGGACACGGTTGGACTCAGAGGCTGTATCTTTGTCCTGGTAAGCGAGTCGAACTCAGGCGAGTCGAGGAGGACCGTACGGACATGGAACTCGCGTGTTTTTTCTGCGTTTGAAGTCACTGCGAAGACGATGGCGGGTTTGCTGAGGTGGAAGAGGCGCGTGATCTCGGAGCGTGTAGAAAGAGGGTTCGCGGGGGAGACGACCACGCCGAGGGAGAGGAGCGCGAAGCAGAGGATCGGAACTTGGATGATGTTAGGGGAGAGAACGAGCGCGGTGTGGGCTTTTGATAGTTTGAGAACTGTGGCGAGGTTGGCGGCTAGGTTCTCAGCGCGGTGGATGAGTTCGCCGTAGGAGAGGCTGTGGCCGTTGGCGGAGTCGACAACGGCGGTTGAGGAGTCCGGAAAGTACGAGTTGCGACGGAGAAAGAGGACGTAGGAAGCGGCGGAGATGGCAGCGTTGGGAGGAGGGAGAAGAAGTGGTGGTTTGAGGCTGTGGAAGGTTCTGGAAGTTGGATTGAAACCGCTCCTTAGATCTGTGACGGGTGGGAATGTAGCTGCCATCTTCTTCTCCATGTGAAAGAAGATGTTCAGATGAATTCCCTCTCGATAGCGTGCACTGTCATGTTCGCCATGCTTTTGGTTTGTATTTATACTTAGCTGATAACATAACTAACATTCATCTCATTTAAATTTTCTATAATTTCTTTTATTAATTGTGTGTATTTTTCTTCCTCTCAAAGGAGAGTGTTGTACTCAGATGATGAAAATAATGATATCTTTTCATGATATTTGTAACAAAAGAATAAAAAAAAATATGTTAACAACTTTTTATAATAGTTTTTTATAATAGATTACGTATTATTATTTTATTAATTTATTTAAATTTATTTTAAAAAAAAATATTTGAAACGAATTAATAAGAATCATTATATATTATATACGTATTGTAAAAAAATTGTCAAAAAAAATTGTTAAAAAAGTATTTTTCTTGTAATAAATTAGTATAATTTTGAGTTAACATCACATGTATGTTTTAAAAATAGTGAGAAATGATATTTTGACATATTTTCTTTACAATTTTTTTTAAAATATTGGAAAATGATATTTTAACTTATTTTTTTACACAACAATTTTGACTTAGTCTTATGTGAAAGTTTAGAAATAAATTTATAATTAATTTTAAGTAACAAATTTGTCCATGGTTTAATCCTAAATTGGAAAACGGAAGCTCAACTCAAGTATAAGTTTAGTTCGGTGAAATATGTGGAAATGCACTTAGCTTAGTGAAACATATGGAAAGCTTGGTGAAGCATATGGAAAGCTCGGTGAAACATAGTCATTTAGATCAAACCAGCTCATATTAAGATAAGATCGTTTATGAACCCTTATTTTGAAGTTTAAGAAAAGCTTCTAATGAAATAACGTCTATAAAAAGAAATGTCAAGGATAACCAGTAAACACAATATATGTGTTAACAAATCCTAAACGATATACGTTACTCTAAACAGACTTCGCATAAATGCTAATACATGTACCAATCTAAACGTTAATGAATGTCTAACGCTTTAAATGCAATGTATGAATACATTTTTTGTCTGTTGTGATATTTTTCATTATATATGTTAAAAAAGCAAGCCTGCTTTGACAAATTGACTTTAACCAACGACTATTGTACATGAAGAAAGAGAAGATACAAGAATCAAGGCCAAGAGCTTAGTCTAATGAAAATTTATCCAAAAGCCTTTAAATAGAAGATCATTCAAATGAAGAATCAAGAGGATAGCATACAAGGAAAATATTCATCCTTTCAGAAAAGTTCAAAAGAAAAGCACAGAAGGAGCTCAAGACAAAGAAAATATCTGAGCATAAAAAGAGAAGAAGAGAAAAGATGTCAAGCAACACTCTCGAGCATCATTGTATTATTTGCTTATTGTTGTAAGAAGAGAGAAAAAAAGAAAAGAGAGAAACACATGCGAGTCTTTAGACTATATTGTATTATACACATATCCTCTATATGAAAGTAATAGTCTAAACGACTTTTAAGCAATCGTTGATTACAATTCTGAAGAGAATTAAAACACTTGTTAAACTCAGTCGAGTTAAGGAAATCTAGGCAGGATATTAGAGGATACCAAGATTGTCTAATACAAGGAATGATGTGAATACTCAACTGATATAGGGTAATAGAAGGTTATTCGCTGATCAGGGATATCAGGAGTGGTGCAAATACTCATCCAGTCTAGGGTAATAGAAGGTTATTCGATGACTAAGGATACTAGGAGTGGTGAGAATACTCAGTTGTAATCTTGTTAAAGATTATAGTGGAACCCTTTGTTGATAGAGGAGATTGGACGTAGCTCAGTTGGAGTGAACCAATATAAAAATATTTGCGCATTTATTATTTATCTTGGCCTAAACGCTTCTTTTATAAAAACCTGCAGTAACACTGTAGTTTTACAAAACAAGAATCTTCTCATATTAAATGGTTGTTCTTTAACTATGGAAGTTCTTATAAATCTGTAGTATATATATTCTGAATAGTACATAAAAAGAAGTTATCGTTTACAATCACTTGAAGTCGAGCGTTTAACAACTATTTGATAAATCTCATACTCGACGAACATGTTATATCAAAGGGGTTGCGAAAAGATTTTTCCATTAACACTATTTAACCCCCTTTCTAGTGTTTTTCAGGTAAATCAACATGATAGGCAAATGAACTTGTTGTAAAAGTTGTGTCGGATGCGTTCGGGGATACTTAACCCTTCCATGACCGATTGCCTGAATGGTTGTAACCGTTGGCCATAATTTATGGGGATGTGATAGTTAAAGGGAAGTTATAATCGTTGGGATGGAGACACGTGGCATATACGTATTTGTGCATCTTGGGAAACGAAGAGTTGCACAATGTGGATTGTCGAATCTTGATTGATCTGATGTTGAGGTTGGTTCATTACGGCATCCCATTTAGCTACAAATAGCGACGAGTCTCAACATCATTTTCACCATTACTCTTAATCTCACTTGAAGAACCAAGTGTCCCTATACTTTGATTTTTAGGTAATAATGTTGACTGTTCTTGTTTTATCGTTCGAGGAGTCCGGGGGGAGTGAAGATCGAAGGTATGCAGATGATGCAAGATCTTAGGATTTTCCTTAAGTTAGTTATCCAAACCAAGTGGAAAACGTGTGCTATGTGTCATGCTTCCATTGGATAGAATTTGCTTTTCAGAAGTGGTCACATGACACCCTAGGAGTGGAAAAGATTTCTTTTTGGTAATGATCACATGTCCCTCCACCATTTGAGATGATTTTCTTTTAGTAGTGGCCACATGACACTCTAGGAATAAAGAAGATTGTGTTTTGTGAGTGGCCACATGTCCTCCCATCATTGAAGAGGATTTGTGGACACTTGCCTACTCCTTAGAAGGCCTCATTTTTTGCCAATAAGAGCAAAGGTTAGAGATCATGCTTTTAGGATTAGAAGGAGACATCATTGGCCTATAAATAGAGGTGTCTCCACCCTTGTATTTAATCTTGGATTAATGTAATGTTGTCATGCCAAAATATGACCATACACTTCCTAGATCAAGACTAGAGCAACCCTAGAGGCCCCTCTAGTCACCTATCTCATGGAGTTGGCCTAACCTCTCCTTGAACCACTAAACTACACACCATCTTCACCATACCACTCAAAGTTGTGAGCTATCTCCCTAACCACCATCATTGCGCAACATGTCACCCTTTCCCACCCATTTCCGCAACCATATACACCATAAGGACCATCTCCTTATTTTCTTCTAAGCTTTGGTTTGTCCTAGCACTAACACAAAAATAGCTTCTAACATCTGTTATTTTAGGCTTTTAACGTCTGTTAAATGCCCGACGTCATAACGGGAGACGTTAAGTTGACGTCTGTTGTCTTTGAA
Organism: Vigna reflexopilosa; assembly: GCA_027742785.1. Classification (NCBI taxonomy): domain Eukaryota; kingdom Viridiplantae; phylum Streptophyta; class Magnoliopsida; order Fabales; family Fabaceae; genus Vigna; species Vigna reflexopilosa. The sequence continues at coordinate 6,033,966 of CM050928.1, read as the reverse complement.
CAGACATTAATTAACGTCAATTGCATTTATAACAAACGTTAATTGACGTCTGTTGTTTTTCAACAGACGTCAATTTATGGGCTTTTATTAAATTTTTCGCCAATATTTTCTTCCATTAAAACAATGAAAATCAATATACAACACAAGAATACATCACAAAAATTTTCCAAATTTTAGAAGTAGTAACAACCAAGAAAAATTGCAACAATTAATGAAAATACAACAACCAATATACATAAAAAACCAAAAATGAAACTAACAGTGAAGGTGAGGGAGTAGATAAGTGTTGCTATGAGGGTGAAGAGAAGACAACCACCACTGAAGAGGGAAAAAAGAGAACTCAGTGGTACTCCAAATGGTGTCTATGCACGAAAATAATCGGTTAAAATAAAAGGAAATCATACAAAGTCATCAATCAACAGACATTTGTGTTAAGTAGAAGAAACATTACCTTTGGTGGTCGCTGAAATCTTCCCTAAAGACGTTCGACCCATAATGAAGAAAGTGCGCACAAAAATAATGGAGCAAGTGTTCTTTCTCGCACTCCTAAAATATCTTCACGCTTAAATAGACATCTGTTCTTTGAGCGACAGACTTCAACGAGGCAATTAACGTTTGTTCCTCTATCCAACAGACGTCTAATGAGTCTCTTAAAATATCTCCACGCTCACATTTTTATGAATTTGAACACCAATAGACACTTGTTCTTTGACTAACCAACTTCAAAAAGGCCATTAACGTATGTTCGTCTGACCAACAAACGTCTAATGAGTCTCTAAAAATATCTTTGCGGTCAAATTTTTATGAATTTGAAAACCAATAGACATCTATTTTTTGACCAACAGACATAAAAAAGGCAATTAACGTCTATTCGTCTAACCAACCAACGTCAATCGTGTAATTTTATTTACGATATTGCCACCGGTCATTTTTAACGTTGGGTGCTTGGTTGTTAAACGTTGAGCGTTAGACGTTGTACACCCATTTTACACTAGTGTAGCTCAAGGAGGTTGCTATCAAGAGTGTTACATAGCGGGTTTGAAGGTGGAACCCTACCTACCTCCCAAGTAGGTGAGGCAATCTGAGGTGGTGATGCAGATTTGACACTATGGGATGCATCCCAACCCCTCCAAGTGCCCATGTAGTATTGGAGAGGGGAAACTCCTAGGTTTCACGTCTACCGCACAGGGAATTGTGGCCAACCCTAAAATGTGCGCAACGATTTTGGAGATCAGAAGCCTGTAGAAACTAAAGGAGGTGCAAAGACTTTTAGGTCGACTAACCTCTCTATCCTGGTTTATCTGCAAGTTGGATGAGAGGATTCGACCAATGTTGAAGATGATGAAGAAGAGCTTTACCATCAAGTGGGACGAGCATTGTGAAGCTATTTTTTCGTAGGTGAAGATGATCGTGGCCAACACACATGTTATGGCCTAATCGATATAAGGGAATGAGTTACAACTCTACTTGGTCGTCTCTGATGAAGCAATCCTCACAGCTCTCGTGCAAGAGGCTCTAGAACTTAAACTAATTTATTTTATTAGTAGAGTTTTGCAAGACCTGGAGATGCACTATCAGTAGATAGAGAAGGTAGCATTGGCATTGCACACGACCAATTACTACTTGAGGCGATACTTCCAAAGTCACCAAGTGATTGTTCAAACTAACCATCCGGTCACAAAGATTTTGAGGAAGTCGAATCTTACTAGACGAATAGTGAGTTGGTCCGAAGAGGTGTCAAAATTTAGCCTTTAGTATGAGCCTCGCAGCTCAGTGCACGGACAACACTTGGAAAATTTCACATCTGAGCTCCTCATATGTGAAGATATCCTCGATTGAACGTGGAAGTTATACGTTGACGGGTCATCAGACAAAAAAGGTAGAGGAGCGGAAGTAATTTTGGAATGGCTGAACAGAGAGATGATTGAGCATTCCATTATATTTAAGTTCAAGATCTAGAATAACCAAGTCGAGTACAAAGCATTGGTCATTGGCCTGACTTTGGTGAAGTACTTAGGTGCCCAGTGGGTTAAGTGCCAAACGGACTAACAAATCATCGTCGGGTATATGAATAAAGAGTTTCAGATAAAGGATAACTAACTCCTCGAAGCTGTGGACATCAAGCACATCTCGTGTGCCAATAACCCTCGGGCAGATACGCTATCAAAGTTGCCCAGCAGAAAAGAGAAAGGCCAATTGTCTACATTAAAGGCAAAAGTGTTGTGAGTCGGATATTACTAGCCAACGGTGGAGGAAGATTACAAAATCTTCGTGCATAAGTGCAGGAATTGTCAAGAAGATGACAACAATTTCAAGATCCCTCGATCGAGATCCACAACATCGTCTCCCTATAGTCGTTTGCTTAGTGGGGAGTAAACATTGTTTGTCCTTTCCTAGTCGGTTAATCACAAAAAAAGTTCTTACTAGTCACTATCGACTACTTTACCAAGTGGGTGGAGGTAGAACCCTTGAAAACTATCACAATGCAACAAGTACAAAAGTTTGACTAGAAACCCATTTGTCGCTTCGGCCTCCCCTACAAGAACTTAGACATCAAGCATATAGCAAGCTTAGTGAAGCATCCTAGAAGAATGGCCAAACTAAGCAGTCAACATAACAATAGTGGTTGAGCTAAAACCTCGATCAGTGGATGCAAAAAGAATGTGGGTAGACGAAATGTCAGAAGTATTTTTGGGAATATTGTTGTTTGTCACACAACATGACTGACGAGACACTTTTCAACCTCACATATAATATTGATGTCATGCTTTCGATTAAAGTAGGTGAACCCTCTCTGAAAAGACAACTCGAAGATGCGAATCTCAACAAAAACTCACTGAATTCCTTCTAAAACTTCATTTTTGAAGAACCTGTCATATATATATATATATATATATATCTACCAAATTTCAAAATTTAATTTTCTCTGTTATATACTCACCATCTTTAATTTAATTTTCCCTGTTATGATTAATTTAAATTCCAATATTATTATTCCCACTGCGTATCACTTTTGTTTTAAATGGTATGATGCAACATAATATATAATATAGTATAAGATATTATTTACCAGTATAATATAAAAGTAGAATGGTATGGATTAAAGAAAATCCACGTTACCCATAAATGGTCTAATAATTAAAGAAAAGTATAGAAACTTTATGGAGTATGTGGCTTGTTTTAATCACCAAATGCGAAACCAATATAATAATGGCCTAATGAAGAAAAATTGCTCCTCATTAATAATAAACTGTACGCTAATTATAATAAATGGTGAATGGCGTATTGATTTGAAAGAACTGCAGCGTATACACAATCATGATTGGAATTAAACAAAAATGAAGAGCACATAAAAATCATGCAAATAAGACTATACATCAACCACCACACAAAAACATCCAAGTATACTTCCCCAGGTTTCCATTTAACCTTTTTCTTATAATAAACAATATTCTTCAATTAAATCATTGAATTCTTAGACACCTTTACTTGATCAAATTCTCATTCTCACGTATTTTCAATTTTTTTTTTTTAGGATTTCTATCTTGACATAATATAAATATGTTGGAAAAATACTTAATCTTACTTTTTTTTTACCTTTATAAAACCTCAATATTTTCAAAAAAATAAAAATAAAAGTATCTTCATTTTAATTGATTCTGATAAATTTCTAAATAATATATTTTATTACTATTATTATTATTATTATTATTATTATCTAACAATATTATCTAATTATATCTAATAATAACTCAAGATATTTTTATTAAATTGTAAATATATGTAAAAATCTCTTAAACTTGTTAACTCATAATCTTACTATTCTCAAAATTAAATTAATTTATGTAAAATCATCAGTACGTATAATCATTAATTCATTTTTTTACATTTATTTAATATTATTATTCTTTTTTTCTTTCTAAAAATATATAAATTTTCTCTTTTAAAATTATTTTACCTTTATAATGTGTCTCAAGTGAATATAAATATATATATCACTTTACTTGTCTAAATATAAGAAAACAGAAAAATTAATTAAAAAATCAATGAGAATACAAATTCACACATTTTTTAGAGTAAAATATTTTTACGTAAATTCTTGTTACATTTAATATAAGTAATGCACTTTATATATTGACTAAAATTAATTTTGTTTTGTTGTCAACTTAATTAACTAAAATAAAAATTAAAAATAAATATATCAACATCAACATAAAAATTTAATTAAAATAAATATTCATCAATATAAAACGTCAATCAAAATAAATATTAAAAATAAATAATTCAATTAAATTTAATAAATACTAAAAATAAATAGTTAGTGCTAGTTTAAACATTAATTAAAATTAATATTGAAAATAAATAAAGTTGGTAAGTAGAGATTACAAAGTCTATATTAAAATAAAATTATAAATATCAAATATAGAGACTAGTAACATTTCTTATTATTTTTTTCTCTAGTAAAAATAATAGATAAAATGTCTATTTTATAATTAATTGTTCTTCAAGTGTGATTACAATAAGATAAAATTAAATTATATTCTATAACAATATTTATTAAAATAAGACAATTATTCATAACATACATGTTAGTAAAAACATATATTTAACCAAAAGATAATTCTAATTTATTTCCTTTTTCGTTTCATCTTTTTATAATAATATCAAATTAAAGTTATCTTATCCATTTTTCAACATTTTTATCTTAAAAAATTAAAGAAAAAAATAATCTAAGTGTTTAATAAGTTTTGAACTATTTAAAAAAAAAAATTGCTCAGATTACATCATTGCAAATTAATAAATAATTATAGTGAGTATTAAATTATATATTATATATTTTATTTAATAACATAATAATAAGTATGATGAAAAAATGTTAAAAATCATAATAATATATTAGACTATCTAATAAAATATATAATTTTATATTTATATATAAGTTATATTATTTTTAAAAATTAATTAAAAGTTTTGTAATAGAATTAAATTCACTTTAACCTTCATCTTAACTCATTTTAGAGAGGACTTTGAAGGTTTAAACTGTTTTTAATTTTTTTAAAAATGAATTAAAACTGCTCATAAAAAATAAAAAATTACAACTTATAAATCAGTTGAAAGTGTGAGAAAGAATATATTAGTATATTTTCAATATGACACTATAGTACTTTTTTATCGCAGTGTAAGTTGAAATAGAGATATAAATTGTTCTTGGTCAATACAACGATTGAACTTATTTTTTTATTAAAATAGTATAAGAATAATGCAATCTGATTGTTTTTCATCGAACTTTAATATCATGTTCATAAAAAATTCAATGCCTACGTCCACCAGAATCCGTGAGTTACGGCGACAATAATGCCACGAAACATTTGTTTATGATTAAACGCTTTCGCGTGTTGTCTTTTTTAAAACAAAAAAGCACCATCTTCATCCGTCCTAGGAAAGTGTCTCCTTATATATTCATTTAATTTGTTTTATTATTTTGATTATTGTGTGCATTACCATTGCAAAATTATTATCTGATAAATTTGACCATTTAATTTGTTTTATTAGTACGATGATAAATTAATAATTTTTTTTAACAATTTTTTTACTTATTATTTTATTGAGTTTTAAAACGGATTAATCATAAATTATCAAAAAATTATTAAAAAAAATATTTTCTTTAAGTTTTATTTGAAGTAACTAGTTATATGGTAGAGGTTGGAGTTATAAAATGGTGTAGTAATAAAAGTTGGAAAGGGAGAGAAGAAGCGGTGGGTTTGACTTTCTCTACTAATAACTAATAAATTATCCATGCTTTGTAATAAATTTGTAAACTAATTTCTAACCAAATTTATCAAAATAGGAAAATAATTGGTAAAAAAAGTTCTGTCAAGATGACCAAGTAAATGCCAAAGTAGACGTAGAATTTTAAAAATATGAATGTTTGAATCGAAGATCTATCTTATTATAAATTTGACGTCTTCAATAAAATTATGAATGATGTGTTGCTAGGTTGATTGAGTTATAAGTTTACATTTAAGGTGTGTAAGAAAGTTTATTATGTTTGATCTTGATTGATTATTTATTTAAGAGTTAAATATTTTTTGGTTCTTAATTTTAACTGAAAATTAGAGTTAGTTTTTTTTTTTTTAATTTTGATCCAATTTAATTCTTCAATTTTAAAATTGTGTAGATATAATTCTTTTAATCAAATTTTATTAACTTTATTTTATGTTTTATATGTATTTCATAATAGTATTTAAGTTACTTATATTATTTGACACACTTTTTTTTCCATGTTAATCGAGAAAAATATTTAAAACTTTAAATAAAATTAATAAAATTTGATTTAAAGAATTAAATTCACGTATTATTATAAAATATGAGAGATTAAATTAATTCAAAATTTGAAAAAAAAATTAATTCCAATTTCAATGAAAGTTAAATGACCATAAACATATTTAACTTTTTATTTAAATATATTTTGGAAATGTTTTTACCTATTTAAAATAAGTTAAATTAATTTTAGTTGCTTAAATTATTTTTAATTAGCTAAACAGATATTTACCTTACTGGACTTGCAAACTAATACATTTTAGTTGATTAAAATCTCTGACACTTCTATTACAAATGAAATTTGCCTAGTGGAAAACGTGATTTAATAAACCAAAATTAATAAAGGTCCATTTATGAAATGATTTTAATTTATTAAAATAAGGATTCAGTTTAGAGATGGCAAAAAATATGCGGGCACGGATATCTGCGGATAAAATTTGCGGCGGATAGTTACTATTCGTGGATATTTATTATTCACGAGTAATATCCGCAGGTAACGTATAGTGGGTATTTTAATATCCGCTTCTAAACGGGTCGGGTACATGTAGTATACTACCCGACCCGCAAGTACCTGTTACCCGTAAAAAATAATAAAAAAAATTAATTTATATATATTTTAATTAAATTTAATTAAAAATAAAATAAAATAATATTTTATTAAGTTAAATTTAATTAAAATTAAATTTGAATTTATATTTAATTTAATTTATATTATATTATATATATATTTTTTGTAATTTTATTTAAATTTTATTTTAAAATGTATAAAATATATTTTTTACAGATATTCGCAGGTACCAGCGAGTTTTAAAATATCTGCGGGTATTTTTTTAAATGAGTACTCAGCAGGTAACAGGTCGGGTAACGAAAAAATTTTATCCGACAAATTAGATTGTAGATAGACACTATTCGTGTTCGATCCGATCTGTTACCGTCCTGAGTTAAAAGGTTGTTTAGATTTTAGTGCGGTAGACTATTATATTACTTTATAATAATAAAAAAAAGAATTTGGAATTGAGTTTTAATTATTTGAGAATTTCTAAAAACATTTGTACAAGAGTTTCGCCTCATATAGCTATTTGGGTCACCCATCTTCAAATACAAGTTGGATACTTTCTATTAATGGGCCATCAAATTTGAAAGGAAGAGACATGGACCGATCCTCAAGGCTTCAAATGGAATAAATGTTTTCGGAAAATATTCAAATCCAAAAATATATCTTTTTAGGATTTGTTTCAAAAATTATTTATATTTTAGATTTGAAAATATCTCTTAAAACAGTACTTTCAGAATATAAAAATAATTTTGAAGACAAAAATTTCAAAAAAAAAAATTGAATCCAAATATGTTTTCTTTTTAGAATGCTTTTTTATATTTTTTGGAATGAGTATTTCAGAACGTATATCATGAAAATATTTCTAAATTATTCAATCTAAAAAATATAAAAAAAAGGAGGTATAAAATTTTAATTTTAATTTAAATGAGGGGTAGTTTGGTAATTGTATATTTTATTGGGTGCATGAAGAAACATCTCTCAAGCCCTATGTTTTACATTTAAGACTAGTAATAAACTGACAAACTATTAGGCCCTTCTATCTAGAATGAAAATTGCTGATGCATGTTTAATTTTTGTCATTCGAAGCGACCCAAAGTTAGTAATGAGCAAGTCTTAGGAACCTTTCATGATTGAGTATTCGACCAAGGTAAAGTCACTTGTTGCAACTTTGTACAGTTTTAATTTATATTATGTCCTCAGGGATAATGTGTAACACTCTTATACAAATTGTATATCACGTTTTCGTCAATTTTTTTATAAAAATTGAAAACGCCGAAGAAAATCATAAACAAACTATATGTCCATACATCACAACAAACCAAATCTTACATGTTTTTTTAAAATAACAAAATCAAAAACACGTGAATAAATAAAACAAAAACCTTGACAAGTTTTATTTTCGGTCTCTCTTATCGAACTACTTCAATCCAGTTTCATCTATAATACCATCTATTCTCATACAAGTATAATCATTTACGAACGTACCCGATTCATCCTTGTCAAGATAATATGATGTTGTCATAGGAGTGATTGTCTCCTTAGCTTTATCCATTTCAAATTTCTTTAGGATTTCTCTACAATATTTAGTTTGGATAATAAACATTCATTCTTTCGTTTGTTTAATTTGTAAACTAAGGAAGAATGTCAACTCACTCATTTGATATAATTTAAACTTCTTAATAGATACATAAGCAAGAAATAGGCGTATTACCTCTAACTTGGCAACACAAGCATATGTTTCATCATAATCAACACATTCTTCTTTACTATAGCCTTGTGTAACAAACTTAGCTTTATTCTTGGTGATGTTTCCATCTTTATCCAGTTTGTTTATGTACACCCATTTAGTTCCTATAACTTGATGAGTGCTTTCTCTAGGGACTAACTCCCACACTTGATTCCTTTTAAACTGGTTGAGTTCTTCTTTCATTGCAGCACACCATTGATAATCTTTAAGAGCTTACTTGACGTTCTTAGGTTCTAACTGTGAAATAAAAGCCACAATCATACAATAATTTATTAAGTTTCTACGAGTATTTACCCCTTTTGAGACATCTCCAATAACATTTTCTAATGATAATCCTCGAGATGTCTTAGCTAAATCTTCAATATGAGGATTATTTGTCTCTTCATTTGTTGTCTCCTACAAGTTTTCTTCTTCACCTACATCTGATTCATCTGCCTCAAGAGATTTTTCCTCAAGGTGCACAATTTCATCAAAGACAATATGCATAGATTCCTTTATTTCAAATGTTCTTCAATTAAAAACTCTATATGCTTTACTAGTAAGAGAATAACCAAGAAATATAGTTTCATTGGATTTTAAATCAAATTTTCCTAAATTTTGTTTTCCATTATTTAAAACAAAGCATTTACATCCAAATATTTTCAAATGAGAAACATTAGACTTTCTTCCTTTAAACACATCATAAGAGTACATTTTAAAAACAGACGAATTAATATTCTATTTAAAACATAACATACAGTACTCACAACGTCAGCTCAAAAATGTTTTGGAATTTTTGATTCATTTAGCAAAGTTCTTGTAAGTTCTTCTAAAGACCTATTATTTCTTTCTACAACTCCAATTTGTTGTGGAGTTCTAGGTGTAGAAAAGTTATAAGAAATTCTGAGTTCTTCACAAAAATTTTCAAATGATTCATTTTGAAATTCCTTTCTATGATCGCTATGAATAGATTTAATTTTCATTTTTTTTTCATTTTAAACTTGTTTTCAAACTTTTTTAAAACTTTGAAAGTTTCACTTTTTTGTGTAAGTGGTTCTTGTGCTTATTTTTCTTCAATTCTCTATTGTAAGCACTATTAAAGAAATTTGCTGTCTTCATAAAAGTTTTAACAATTCGGTTTAAGGAGTAATACACAATTGTCTTTTACACTAGTATATGATAAACTCACAAATGCAGTAATCTATATGAATTTAGTATAAACTCTTTCATTTCATTGTTCAATACATTAAAATAATAATAATAATAATTATAATAATAGTGCTTCTAATAATGTGGAAAATTATTCTATAGTTGATTAGTACAAATGTTGTATTTATGGTACAATTATCAGTGCTCTAGATATATTGTTGTAATTTGAGATAATATCTTTAGAATCTTCCTAATTAGAGGAAATAAATACATAATCTTTTATTTTATTTTATTTTCTCTAGATTTCCTAGTTTCCCTATTTCCCTTTTTAGGAGAATTAGATTATTACAAATAGAGGGTATTACAATGTATTTTGTATGATTTGAATAATAAATCAGTGTTATTTTCCACTTGGTATCAGAGCTTGTCTGATCTGCTTCCGTTGTCTTTGCTCTCTGCCGGCGGCCGGCCGCCATGGGCGTCGGCAGCCCCTAAAAGTCTCTTCTTCAAAATATGTTTTTAACGGGTTCCAATTACCCTAGTCAAGTTCTCCCTTAGAATTCTAGCATTTTTCCACTATTACCAAATACAAACTGTGTTTCGGTATCATGAGAATGGGATTCGAACCCATTCCCTTTAAAACCAGTAACTGAAACTGGTAATTTTAAGTGCTGTCCAGATTTTGGCCCATAAAGGGTCTCTCCTCTGATGCCCAATAGTTGTCATCCTTACTGGATTTCAATCAATTGTAGAGTTCTTGTTTGTTGTTCTCTCCGCTGTGCACCACTGTTTTTCGTCGTCGACCCCCGTCGTCCACCGTCCGCCGCCGATAACTGTCTGTCGCCGACAACCGTCCGTCGCCGCTGCCGCCGTCGCCAGTTGGGGTCGTTGATAAGGCAGAAAGGTGCGTCTAAGTCCGACGACCACAACGCCGAAAGTCGCTCCGTGAGAGGAGCCTCCACTTGCATCCACGCGCCGCCACCGTTGCCGGCGCGTGTAGCCCACGCGCCCACCTCCGGCGAGACCCACTCGCCGGCGCCGCCACAGACAGGGTGCCGGACCCCCCTGAGTCGATTCCTAGGGTTGGTGACGACTCGTTTGGACTGTATTTGAGCAGATCTGACCTCAATTAGTCTCGGGTGCGTGTTTGTCACGCCGCCTTCCCGTCATCGGCATCAAACCGCGCCACTGTCGGTCCTCTCGCCGGACCTTCCTCTCGCTGTTCTGACCCTTCATAGCTGTCATTGCTATCATCTTTGTTGCTTCACAGAATCTTTGTCTTCCTCGCAACATACTTCCGCGACGGGTTGACGAGGATCCATCTCAGCCGCGAGGAGGAGAGGGTGTCATCTCGTGTTTCCACTTCACAACTAACGGAAATCTGATTCTTGTTATTCTGATTCGGGAGAGGAAGATAACAAACGGAAAGCCTACAAGTGAGGAGCCGAAACCATCTCTGCCCCCGGGATCAACCCTTTAGTACTGTGGCACCCTCAACACTCCCATTATGACCCCTCTAATACTAATTTTACCACCATTACAGTTGACTCTTTGATTGTTCGTTACCTTCGTCCACATCAGAGTGAAGGGTTCAGTTCATTTTTTATTGTGTCTCTGGTCAATGAGAGGTCGCGAGCGATGAGTTGGAAAGTGGCTGAGTTCTTCTTGTCAATGAACTTCTTCTTCCTCCCTCCCATTCTGCCTTCACGGGCTTTCTGCCACCGCCAATAGATTTCTTCTTCCTCTTTCTTGTGCAGCACTGATTGGTGCTTCTTGCTGACGTCTCCGCCGCTTGTGCCCCCAAATGCAGTGACACCTGTGACCAAGCCTGTTTCACCATCTGGTTACAATTCTGTGATTCTCTCTTGCAAGTGTGATGTCCCCGTTGGCTTGTGGCATGAAATGGAGTCTATTTCTATAGTTGTGATGTTCCATCAATAATTCATCGTCTTTTCTTTGGTCAAGATTAAGAGTGCCTCATAAAGTGCACTAGCCGTCGTTTCCGCTGTTTGGGGAAATATTTTTCAGCCCCTCGAGAGAACTTCCTTCTTGGGCTATAGTTTAGCATGTACTTCTTGTGATACAATATTAAGTATCATCATTTAGGAGTAGTCCAACAGAGAACTTTGGACCTCCAACCTGTTTTTGGCCTTTTGATGCCATGGTGTTTTTTTGGTTTCTACCAATGCTTTGTTATAACAACTCGTGAGTTGTTCTTTGAGACTGACCGCTGAATTGACTCTTTCAAAGTTATGGGATTCAGGTTTGTTCCTCGTACGGATCGATTCTCACCAGTTCTTCCACCTACACGTTCTGTTGTTCAGTCGTGAGGAGGAGAAAGTTCCAGCCACTGCAAGGTAGTGCAATCCCTACAGGTCTGTTGCTATTAGCCTCTGCAGGATAGATGTTTCCTGAAGGCTTGTTGCTGTTCAGGGTAGTTAAGTCCCTTAAGATTTGTTGCTGTTTAGGGTGGTTAAGTCCCTACAGGTTTGTGCTGTTAGCCTTTTAGTTCCAGTTGTTGCAGGGTAGTGTAGTCCTTGCAGGTTTGTTGTTGTTTGCCTCTGCAGGACAGATGTTTCCTGAAGGCTTGTTGCTGTTTAGGGCATTTAAGTCCCTTGAAGTTTTTGTTGTTGTTCGCCACTATTGATAGCAATCCAATCCTTGCAGTTTGTTGCTATTCGCCACTGCAGGCCCTTCATATGTTCTTGCAGTTTGTTGTTGTTTGCTATTGCAAGTCATCATCCATTTTTGATAGGAATCTCTCTCGTCCATTGCTGTCCAAGTTGAAGTTTCATGGTGTTAGTTCGCCCTCATCCATTGCTGCCCAAGTTGAAGTTTGCCCTCGTCCATTGTTGTCCAAGTTGAAGTTTCATTGTGCTAGTTCGTCTTCGTCTGTTGCTATCCAAGATGGTTTATTGACTTTATCTCTAATTGAGTTTGTTTATTCCAAGCTTGGTTCATACAATCTTGTATGATCCAGCTTGAGGGGGAGTGTTGTAATTTGAGATAATATCTTTAGAATCTTCCTAATTAGAGGAAATAAATACATAATCTTTTATTTTATTTTATTTTCTCTAGATTTCCTAATTTCTCTATTTCCCTTTTTAGGAGAATTAGATTATTACAAATAGAGGGTATTACAATGTATTTTTTATGATTTGAATATAAATCAATGTTATTTTCCACTTATATCGATGTTGAGTTTTACTATAATTGGTTAACAATAATCCTCATTCTATTTATGATGTAACATTACATATATCGTATATGAAATATTCTGCTTTGGGATTTTTATTTTATTCTTTCCATGTCAAGGTTACTTTGAAAAATTAGGGAGGTTTGTGAACTAAGACGATGCAAGGATGTGAAATTGTGTGCCAGTATAAGTTTTGATGCAAAATGCTGAATTACATTATGGGTTATATGCGTAACATGAAGTCTTCTATATATGATATTTCTACGTGAAGGTGATTTATGGTTTAAGTTAAATTATGTGTGAGGAATCTGGACTGTGTGAATGAATTCATATTATACAATTAATGTGATTGATAATGCTTTATCCGATTGTAATAGTTGTTATTGCTAAGTGAATTTGTTAGATTTCTATATATCTTATGATGTTCCTGCTGCTGAAGCAGCTAGCTTCTCCATGTTGCAACCTCCATAATTAATACCCTTTCACTCCTTTAGCATACCTAATAAAAATACCTACTTGTGGTTATATTCACTTTCTTAATTATGATGACAAAAGCTCTATATATTAACATCAAATGACTGGGAATGGTTGTAGGAAGACTTTTCAGAAACGTTATCATGTCTTGAAATCTGTTTCTAAATGGAAAGAAGAGGAGATTGGACTATGGTGGTGCTGTAAGTATGCGTGTAAATGGCAAAAGAAAAATCCATTTTTTTATATTTCACTACTATAATTAATGAGATAGCCTTATGTGACAGTGAGACAATCCACAAAAGGCAACTCAGGTATTCATATTCTAAACCAAATTCTCTTATTTTCATGCATGTCACAACTAAAATCATGTGTTTAGAACATTAACAGGATAAAAGCTGACACAGTTTCTCCATATATATTGTATTTTCGCATGCAGTTCTTTGCCAAAGCTGGATTCCCAAGTCCAAGTAGAAGAAACCCTTTTGATCATTTCCTTTCATTGTATCAATTCAGACTTCGACGCTGTCACAACCACAATCACGGTCTCTCAAACAAGATAAGTATATATAACAATTTCTTTATGTCATTAACTGTTTTAATATGATTTTTAAAATATTTATTATAAAACTAATCAACTTCTGCATGCAAATTTTTTACTCTAAATGTTATTTACTCATTTAACCTGGCTATAAATTACATCTTTTTCTTCCTTCCTTAGAATCTCTTCCGGTCAGATTTGCTTCTTTCTCACTGTCTTCCTTATTCCTTTAATATAGGAAGAAGTATCATTATCAACTGCATCAATAAAAGCAACACTCATAGAAAAATACCGATGGTCTGAGTATGCAACCACTGAACTATTAATACTCCATTTTGCAACAATTAATTGGAAACATGTTTTGTGGGATGTAAAGGCCACGGAATTGATGATGTTACAGGAAGGACGTGATTTTGAAAGTGAAAGGAAATGCGAATCCAAATGGTGGAACCGTGGAAGGAACTATCAGTGCTGACTTAGAGATGTTTCGTGAACATGTCAAGAGATTCTGTTCCATAGGAGCTATACTTGTATGAAAAATGTGTATGTCATGTTCCATGTAGAAACAATATCCAGGTCGTACCCAACTTTGAAGACAATTAGTATAACACTAGTGCAGTAAGATATTCTTCCTTTACAGCTGATCATTCAATAGAAATTGTTGCAGTTTGGTCTAGCCATGAACTAAACTCTCTAGACCAATGAGTATCATATCAGAAATATGTCCATCCTTTAACTGAAATTGTTTTCTTGAGTTTTAGAATCCAAACCAGAATTATGCTGTAATAAGATTTGAAGAAATAGTTTGATATGTAAGAATATACCTGATTGTATACTTTAACCACATGGCACTGGAGGCTAAATACTCTTAAATCCCAATAAAATTCTATTAGTTCTTTGGATAACCTGAGTAATTTTTCCATGAGCTTTGTTAGAGAATCAACCTCTGCTTCTACCATGTCATCATCTTCATGTATCATAGGCTGCTGCATGGGTTATTTCTCAGGACGTATGAACTGAAATAAATAATTTGGTGACATTCAAAGAGTTATTCTACCTTCATCTCCCAATCTAGATAAAGTTTTACATCTTCCTTTCCATGGAAATGGGGAAGATCCATCCTAATCTCTCTAAGAGGGTTCTCTCTTTCACGCTCTTTTCTCATCCTATTTGGTGGAGGTTGATAGTATTAGTTAAGAATCCTACTATCTACCTCATGGTGTGAAGGAGTGTGTGTAATTTGAGTTAGAGTCCTTGAACTCCTCCTAGTGTGACTTCTACTTCTACTCTTACTCTTTCTTATTTCTTCTTGTACTCTCTCTTGTTTAGTATTGAGAACTCTAAGTTCCTCCTCTAATTTAGCACAATATTTGTCTATTTCCATATTTTCTTTTTCTTTCAAAATAGACTCTTACTTTTGCCAAATTTTTGTGACTTTAGCTCTTTGGCCAAGTTTTTCAAAATTGGTTTGACCTTTTCATTAAAGTCACTACCAATTTTATAGGAGACAATTTTAGACATTCTCAAAGTGTTCGAAAATATGCAATGCATAAACAATTACTTAGAATTTCAAGAGAAGTTCCTTAGGAGACTTGAGGAAGTAAAAGATGTCCAAGTTCACTTTTAGGAAAGGGATCTGAATCACAAAGGATTACTTAATAATCAAATCTTTGTTAGCCAAAGTTTACCTTAGAAACTCTTACCCCAAACTTCTCAAAAGGAACTAAAATTGAAATAAAAATAGACACACACTAAGCTACCACAATCAAGCAAAGCAATTAAATCTACACTATGCGGCCTAATAATAAATTAAAAGGAACTTTGGTTCCCTCTTACCCATCAACTACAAATAACGTGAAAATAATAAGAGTCCAATGTTCTTGTTAGGACAATCCCCTAACAAGCCAAAATATACAAACCAAAAGAGAAAGCAAAGACAATTTTACAATGCAAAGAAAATACAATCAAATCTCTTTTCCTCACCAAATGCATAATCTCTTGTTTTCTTGTTTTCAACTAAGACTTCAAGCTCTCCAAAAGACCTTCTTAACCTAAGATGCTACCTCCAAGATGTTGGCTCACCACAAGGTCGAACACCTACACCAAAATATATTAGCACCACCAAACCCACAAGATTGTCAAGGAATAAAGCAAGAAAAGGTAAAAAAAAAATGAACAAGACTATCTCAAATGGAATTTTTATGTGACAAAACCAAGATTTGAGTAAAAAACAATTAAGTATATTGCATAATAACTTGACAATATATATATATATACATATATATGTATATATACATATATATGTATATATATACATATATATATACATATATATGTATATATGTATATATATACATATATATGTATGTATATATATACATATATATGTATGTATACATATATATGTATGTATATATATACATATATATACATATATATATACATATATATACATATATATATATATGTATATATATATATATATATATAATTTGAGTAGATTTCCAGGAAAGAAGTGTGCATCTTAATGGACAATTTAAGCATCAGGTCTTTCCTTAGTTAAAATATTCATCAACTAATTTTCACAAATTTCTTATTCCCATATTCAATACAAGATCACAGATTTTTAATTAACAATATTCACAGATAAATTCAAGAGCATGG
This sequence comes from Vigna reflexopilosa, assembly GCA_027742785.1. NCBI lineage: Eukaryota > Viridiplantae > Streptophyta > Magnoliopsida > Fabales > Fabaceae > Vigna > Vigna reflexopilosa. The sequence continues at coordinate 6,017,342 of CM050928.1, read as the reverse complement.
ATAGTTATACAACAATGTTAAATCATTAATGTAAAAGCCTAGAAAGTTAGCTCCCCTCACCTCTTTTCCAGAATTTTTTCTTGATCATAGTTTGTTTCCAAAAACCTTCTAGAATCTCTACTCAAACTAAAATTTTCTTTCTTCTCTCTTTTCCTTCCTAATTCTTTCTTCTCCCTTTTCTAATTTAATTCTCTCTCTCTTGTTTTCTCTACAAAATCCTCCTCCCATTGGATATTTATAGGCATAAATGGCCCTATTTAAATTTTTATTATTATTACTATTTTTATATTATTATTTTTATTATTATTTTAATCTACCATTGTTTAATCACCAAAAGAAGTTTTGTTTGCTAACTTCCTCCTGATTGTTACTGAAAGTTCTTAGTCCACTTCTGACTTAATTTTTTGTTTATAATGATTTCTTATAAAATGTTCTAAAAAATTGTAGAAATATGTTTCATGCCTATGAAATCATTATAATTATCTATCATTTAAGCTACCGTAATTTTTTGTTTAACTTACCACATTATTTTTATTAATCATATTTTTTACTCATAATAAAATTACTACTAATAATAATACTAAGAGAAAATTACTTTTATTTATTAAGTTAAATATTTTCATAGTCTTTATATATATTATTATGATTCATTATGACTTTAAAGTGGTTTATAAGATAGAGTTAATATTACTTTTAAGAATGACTTATACTGTTTGATCATGACGAAGAGATTTATTATAATTGGCTTAAGCATAAAAAAAAAACATTTCAATCATAGAAAAAACCAATAACACTCCAAAACCCTCTTCCTAGGTTCAGACTTTTCTGGCATAAAATTCCTAAATATAGGACAAACTCCCATGGCAAGGGGACAAACTTTTCTAGCTTATAACAATTCTCTTACCCAGTGAAAAAATATGTTTTTAATGACAAAGATAAAAGTCATTTTGTTATTTTACACATTAATCATAGTATCATTTTATCTTAACTACAAAATCTCATATTTTTTAATACATAAAAATTAATAAAAAAAGCCTCACATTTTTTAATATATAAAAAATAATAAAAAGAACCTCATTTTTTTAATATGTAAAAACTAATAAAAAACAAGAAAATATAACAGTCACGTTATTTAATTAATAAAAAAATTAAACAACAAGTATTAAGTTTAAAAATGTAATAAAAATTTAATTATAAATATAAAAATTATAAGAAACTTACAGCCCAATTAAACATACAATATTAAATTGAGATAAATTTTTAAAAATACCGATGTATTTTTATCATGTAAATAAGTGCAGAATGATTATGTTATCGTTAGGTATCTGATTTTCCCTGCTGCCTAACTGACATGTCCAGCAGTGTCATTTTCCCGCGCATGAAGGGCGTAAAACAAAATAGTATTATTAAAGAAGAAATGATATCATCATTGATAAATAAACTTTTAAATTATTAAAAAAATTTAAAATAAAATAATAAATTAAAGAGCAGAGGAAAACCACAATTCAGTTCAGCTAATAATAGCAAACTACGTTGATAAGAAAAACACTCTCCAAAGAATGAACAATAGAACAAGAATAATAGATCCAAAGAGCGGCTTCAACCGCGTTTCCAGAACCTTCCACAGCCTCAAACCACCGTTCCCCCTCCCTTCGCCCAATGCTGCCGTCTCTGCCGTATCATACGCCCTCTCCCTCCGCCGTAATTCGCCGTTTCCAGACTCTGTCACTGCCATCGTAGACGCCGCCACCGGCCGCAGTATATCCTACGAAGAACTCATCCACCGTGCCGAAACCCTAGCCGCAAACCTCGCCACAGTTCTCAAACTCTCCAAAGGAGACGTCGCGTTCGTTCTCTCCCCAAACCTTATCCAAGTTCCTATCCTTTACTTCGCGCTCCTCTCCCTCGGCGTCATCGTCTCCCCCGCGAATCCTCTCTCCACGCGCTCCGATCTCACGCACCTCTTCCACCTCAACAAACCCGCAATCGTCTTCACAGCGACTTCAATCGCGGAGCGCGATTTTGGTGTCCGTACGGCCCTCCTCGACTCCCCCGAGTTCGACTCCCTCACTCGGACGAAGATTCACAATCCGAATCCACTGGCATCCCCTGCGCGAGTGACTCAATCTGACGTGGCAGCGATTCTGTACTCCTCGGGGACGACGGGGATGGTAAAGGGCGTGATGCTCACGCACCGTAACGTAACAGCGTTAGCCGGGGGATTCCACGCCGTTGGAGTGAAGAGAAAGGAGCCCGCGGTGTTCTTATTCACGATTCCGTTTTTCCACCTGTTCGGCTTCGCCTACAGCTTCAAGGCGATGGTTCTGTCGGAGACAGTGGTGATAATGGAGAGATTCAGTTTGAGGAGAATGCTGAGCGCCGTTGAGAGGTTCCGGGTTACAAATCTTGCGGTGGTGCCGTCGCTGTTGGTCGCTTTGACGAAGGATAGTGTCACCCACGAGTACGATTTGAGGACGTTAGAGGGGATGGCATGCGGCTCGGCTCCACTTGGAAAGGAAACCGCCGAGGCTTTCAAAGCCAAGTTCCCCAAAGTCGTAGTTCTCCAGGTTTGTCTTCCTCAATAATCATCCTAACGAACATCCTTATTCACCTTTTTTTTATATAATAACTATTCTGTAGGTAATTTCTTATTCTAAATAATTATTATAGTTTAAAAAAATAGTTAAATTTAAAAATAATAAAATTGAAAAAAAAATTAATTTAAAAGTAACCACTTAAATCATAAAATTGATAAACAATTACTTAAAATGATTAATTCCATTTATATAATAGTATATAAAATAGATGAATTGTTTCAAATTTTTGGTAAATATGAAAATGGATTGAATCATATATTTGTAAATAACAAAGCCATTTTGTTGAAGGAACAACATGATTCAATATTATTAAGTATATATTAATTTTACCATAATTTTAGATTAACGATTTTATAATCAATAATTATTATCGTATTTTATCTTATAAATGACTTTATCTCACAACAAAAGAATACAATTTTGCGACCAAAATTATCTATCGCTAAGGTAAATTAATTGCTAATGTTATTTTGAACGAAATTAGCTACCAAAATTATGTAGTGGCAAAAACTCTAGTTGCAAATGATTATTGACTAATTTTTCATTCGGTTTTTAATTAGCGATCAAAATTTTGATTCCTAAAAATTTGTTTACTTCAAACATAGTTGACCAATTTAGAGGATGAAAAGTGATACTAATGTTGGTCTAGTAGAAAACGTGTAACGAAATATTTAAAACATAGAGAAGTGAATTGATTTGTGTTAAAAATGGTTTACTTTTCAACACTTTTTTTTTAAATTTCTTCAATTAATTTGAATCAAAACAAATAAACAAAATAGAATAGAAGAAAAAAATTATACAAATAATTATTATACTGATTGGGATCAAAAGATCATACCTCTAATTGTTAATTTTTCTAAAAAAAAAATTAACTTTTTCACTAAAATAAGTAATAATTTATAATAAAGAAATAAAGATTGAGATTAGAAACCATCTTTCTTGATAGATAAGAGATGACTAACACCTTCTTTTGACACAAAAAAAAAATGAGCTGTTTGACTCTGATTATTAGATGAGCTCTAACAACTTAGACATACTAAGTAAGAGCCCTTCCTTCTCTTTATAATAACTTCAAGAAAAAAAAGTTTGATTATAATCCATAAAAAAATATGATCCTTTACAAGGAAAACATTTTGTCATTGTTAATATTATTGTTACTAATATGATTTATGTTTCTATCCTAATTTGAAAAGTATTAAGTCTCTTATATGACTTCTTGTTGACATAATCCTAATATTTCTAATTCTTATCGATTTTTGTATGCATTTCTTCTCCTTTCAAACTAGAGTCATAAATTCTACTATTTTTTTCTCAATAATTCTATTATTACTTAGGTAACCTTCATGCACCTCCTAAGCATAGGATATATAAACATGTCATTTATACACTACAATACACTTTTCTATGAATATGGTCTAGAATGTTCATTTCTTAAAACAATATCATTGCATACTTATAACAATTTCATGGAACTTAACTATTCAAACTATCATTTCTCAATAATCTTGTTTAACTCTTAACAATTTACACATCGGCTAGACTTTTTATCTTTCTTCTTTACCAACTACATCATTGTTTCTCAATTTGTCACACTCAATCCTCTTATCTCTGATACCATAAATGTAACAACTCAAAATAGCTATAAATATATTACAAACAACTTCATTTTATATTTAATGGTCCATAATCATTTTACATAACAACATACTCATCGGTACACTACATATGAAAGTTCTCTAGAAAGAACATATCGTGATATGTCCAAGAAGTTCTACATTATTCAAACATGATTAATTTAAAACACACATTTTGTTTACATATACATAATATAATACAATATTCAAATTCTACATTCTTATCGTTGCTCCTCACTATAAACTACAAGTTCATCCACATGATTCTCTACTCACGTATGATATATGCATATTATCATTGCATTAAACAAAACACAAACAACAATAAAAACACAAGGCTAAGCTTAATTTTAAAAAAATTATCTCGCATTTAATATCATATAATTTAGTTTTTAGTTCATATATTTATCATTGAAATCATCATTCCACATTTGTCACAATTAGAGCTAAAAAACATATACATATGACATCGATATTCTTGTAAAGTCTTACACTTGTCAAAACATTTGCAATAAATCAATAATCAACAACAACATTTTCCTTATCTCAACACCACAATCCACATCCCAAAATCTTCATTACAAGGTTAATTCTCTTTTGTTCTTTAAGTTACAATAACATTTCATAATGATCTCGTAGATTGTGAACCTCTTTCGACTCTTACCAGATAAACCTCATTCTCTAAGTGAATATGAGAGTTTAGTAAAGTCAGGATGTTCAAGTCAAAACACTCTACATCAATAAATACATTACACCATACAATATGGTCTTTTCTCCTTAGAAATAACCATATTCATACAATTCATCCAATATATACTAATACCATAATTTGTATTTATTTAGGTAAAACACTTCAATTTCAAAGCAACTAATTTATATCACATTTTCAAAAATATTTTGTATTTATTTAGGTCTCACGCTTTCTAGTACTTATATAATAACTTTCATCTTGAGTTACCTCTTTTACCTTATTGTCTTAAAACTTTTAAATTATGTTCTTCTCATTTTTCAAAATAAGACTAATTTTTTCTTTTCGAGTTAAAATTATTATCACTATAAACATAGTACGCGACATTGTTGTGTTTTATCCTTATGAAGGACAATGGTCCAAAATAGGCTTAAAAGGTCTCGTATCAATTTCAAAGGTTACTAGTTTTCTAGTCAATATACTCTTAATTTATTTTATGGATGGACATAGTTAATTTCTTGTTCAAGTACTTCACTTGTAAAAGTAAAATGAGATGAGGTTATGGACATCTCAGTAAATAAAGAAATTGAAATAAAAAATATAAATAAATAAGAATGAGATTAAAAACACACCACCAAATAAAATTAATATAAATCATAAAGACAAATAAAAAAATAAAAAATAAGGTAAAGAACACCTCACTAAATAAAGTAACAATGCAAATAAATGTAAATAACACAAAAGAAAATAGGTTATAAACACCTCAACAAATAAAATAAACATAAATGATAAAGACAAATAAAATAAAATAAAATTATCAACACCTTACCAAATAAAATAATTACTAACTTAAATATAAATAAAATGTTATAAACACCTTATAAATGAAATAAATTTAAATCATAGATAAATTAAAAAAAAAAGTTAAGAATACCTCATTAAATACAGTACAAATGTAAATAAAATATAAATAAAAAAAATGAAGTTATAAACACTCACTAAATAAAATATATATAAATAGTAAAGATAAGTGAAAACAATTTAAAAACACCTCATTAAATAAAAAAATTATAAATAATACAGACAAATAAATAAAAAAAAATAAAGTTAAAAACACCTCATCACATAAAGTAAAAATTAAAATAAATATAAATAAACAAATGAAGTTATAAACATATCACTAAATAAAATAAATATAAGTAATAAAAACAAGTAAAAAAACTGAGGTTAAAAATACGTCACTAAATAAAATAAATATAAAGCATAATGACAAATAAATAAATAAATTGAGGTTAATAACACCTCACCAAATAAAGTAAAAATACAAATAAATATAAATAAGAAAAAAAATAAGATTTTAAACACATCACCAAATAAAATAAATATAATAAATAAATATAAATAAAAAATAGGTTATAGAAACCTCACTTAATAAAATAAATATCAATAATAATAACAAAATAAATATTAAATAAAGTTAAGAATATTTCACTAAATAAAAAATAAAAGAAATGATTTAATATATATTTCTGTTATCTCAAAATAACTTCAAATAAAACTCTACTTTTGAATAGATGGAATAATTTTTTAAGTTATTTTAAAATCTTCATCAACAGGTATTTCTTTTAATGAGAAAGAAAATGAAAATGAAAATGAAAAAGAACGAAGAAGAAAGATTGATGAATGCAACTATTAAATCTCTCTTTATTCACTTCATCTGTTAGAAGTCTTACATCGACTAGAGATAAGGTCAAATTATAATATATAAATAAGATGTAAACCTCATCTTACAAACCGATTTGTGAGGTTGAGTTAGGCTTAAAACTTATTTTTAATATGATATCATAGTCATGATCGGATGTGTTGGAAGTCTCACATCGACTAAATATAAGACTAAATTATATTATAATAATGAGGTGCAAACTTAGGTTGAGTTAGACTTAAAACTATTTCTAATATCTCTTGACATTATATAAAAGATTTATATTATTATTATACTATTATTTAAATGTTATTTTTTTTCTATATATTCACAAGCATATAGTAAAGTCAATATGAACTATTTAAATATTATAATAGTATTTTATATTTTACAATTCAATGTAGTTGAGAGAAGACTTATTCTTTACTTTAAATGCAAAAATAATATTTTTTACTACAGACATCTAAATATAAATCAGAACTATTAGAATGAAGAATATTATCTTAAGAATTTAATGTAAACTTTTGATTTAAATTCAATATTTAATGAAGTTGAAATTGAATTGTTATTGAAGTAATTTGAAATAGAAAATAAGTATTACTAGTTCAAATTACAAAGATTATTTTTCTAGTGACGTATTTCCAAATCAAAATCTAAAAGTTATCAAAGAGAGAATAAAAGGTTTACCAAGACAATCTAAAACTAGACAGCGTATCAAGACCTAACTTTTATACTAAAGTGTGAGAATTAATTCTCTTAACATTAATCTCCAATTATAAATACCACTAATCGTAATGAAAAATCATACTTTAATAATATTTTGTAAAAAATGTTCTGTCATCCATTGATGAGATTGTGATCACAGAGACAATTTCGAAATAAGAACCAGTTCAAAATCGTCCTTCAAATCTTATAAAGGCATTTATCATAATTTATCAATTTACTTATAATATCATATTTAAATAAAAAATTTAAATATAGTCAAATAGAGGGGTACATTAACGTTTACGTTTATAATTTTTAGTAAAACGGATTTTATAATAGTAAAAAATTAATTAATAGGAATGCAGTTTTCTTTTACGATAGAAATGATCATTAAAAGATTATTGCAAGCCATTATTCTATACAAACTGAGCTTTCTCTACGATCATATCAAGAAAATAATTATAAAAAAATTGAAGCTACGAACTATCAAGTGAGCCAAACGAGGTAACTTAACATGATTTTTTTTTTCTCTTAAACTTTTAACGTTTATTTAAAAGAAATATTTAATGGATGCAACACTTATATGATGAACAAATTTTTTATAAGAGTGATAATTCACAAACTACTTTTTTATAAGAGAGATTATTAGAAGGTGGGTTTAGGCTTAACTTCTTTCACAGTAGACATTTCGTACGTTATAGTAGAAATTAGGTGGGATTGGCTTTGATACCGGATTTAGGTCTAACTCAATTTCATAAAATCGACTTGTATTGTGAGATTTGTATCTCATTTATATATTATAAATTAGCCTTATCTCTAGTGGACGTAGGACTTCGAACAAAAATTGTGATAAAAGTCAGTCTATTCTTTTTTTTTTTTCATTTTAAGTAAAAATATATAATTATGATTGTTCCCCCTCCTTATACTTCTCTAAGTTCTTTAATTAATTATCTCTCATTTTTTGACAATAGTTTCTCATATGCAAATAATTTAGGGATATGGTTTAACCGAAGCAGGTGCCGGGGTTGCCAGAACCTTTGTTGAAGATGCTAAGCAACCGGAAACAACAGGTAAACTGCTATCGAGGGTGGAAGCCAAAATTGTGAATCCAGACACAGGAGAAGCCATGTTTCCAGGTGAACAGGGAGAACTCTGGCTCAAAGCACCTACTATTATGAAAGGTAATTAATATTTAATTAAACACTCAACTTTTATCAAAACAGAAATAAATCAAATAATTCAATACATAAGACGTGTTATTTATATAAAAGAGAAAGTTATATATAGAAGGAAACAAAATGACTGATTATATAATATCTAATCATATTTTTATTTTAATATCTTCTAAGTTTGATGATTTCTAACTTATTAATGAAATCATTGAAGGCTAGTAGAAAAAACTTTCGTAGATATATCAGTTATTGGATGTTCATGATGTTAAGATAAATGAGTGAAGAGTCATTATTGAACAAATTCATGAATAAAATAATAATTAATTTTTATATGTTTTGGACCTCTTGTGTTGGGAAGGGTTATAAGTAAATGATCCTGATATATTAACAACTTTTTTTAATAATTTTTTGATAACAGAATATGTGTCACTACTTTATTAATTTGTTTGAATTTATTTTCAAAAAAATATTTCAAATAGATTAATTACAAACCATCACGTATGAATTGTAAAAAAGTTGTCAAGAAAAAATTGTTAAAAGAATTTTTACAATTGACACATTTGTTATTATAGAAGAGTATAATTGTGTCAATTGAAGCTATTCAAAATATTTGAATAATTGTTGTAGTCAAACTTACTTGATTGGTTATTGATAATAAGGTACAATATTTTAATTCTGTTGAAGATTTATATACAATACCTTGTTTGACAAATTTTCAAGAAATCAAAGAATCACCAAAAGCTAGTGGTTGATCTCCTGGTGTCTAAGTAGCTTCCCCATTCTGAGTTAGCATAGTTACAAGATGATATTTGTTGTTGATTAAAAAAAGAGACCTTAGCATAGAGTAAGCTTTAAATTGGGATCCATAGGTAATGTAACTGGTTTGCTACCTAAGAAGCCAATATCATCAATCAAAGATAGAATATATTTTCTCTAACTCAAGGAAATACACTTGGTAGATCTGACAATTTTTAAACCTAAGTATTTGAGAGGACTTCAAGTTCTTTAGTTTGAATAAGGAACTCTGTCAATTGTACTTTGTTAGCATAAGAAGAATCAAGGCCTCCTAAGACGATGATATAGGAAACAAAATTACCTGTGAAAAATCGAAACTATAAGTGAAGAGAGTAATCGTTTTTAGATTGTATAAAACCATGTTGTAGTAAAAACTTGCAGAACCATTGTCTACAAACTTGTTTTAGTTCATATTTAGATTTATTTAACTTGCAAACCAATTCTTTTGTACTTCTGAACATTGGAAAATATCCATCTATACTTCCTCAACTAACTCACCATTTAAGAAAACATGGTTGATATCTAATTAGTGTAGGCTCCAGTTTTTTGCAACAACAATTGATGAAATCCTTACAAGAGTAAGTTTAACTTAAATCTGTTAGTATTGTGAAGCTTAATTTAGTCACAGATAATTTGATATTGTGAGTTGTTATTTATTTAACTATATAAGCGACATTCTATAAAGCTTAAAAGATATACCAAAATAAATATACTTTTTAGCATAGTATAGATGTAGACATACGATACTCACACATTTGTATGCTTAATCACCTTAAATTCTTGTGCACATTTGTATGATAAATTATCTTAAATTTATTTTTCTCTCTTTTCTTTTATTATCTTGTTCCTAACATAACCATCGATAAAAAGTATGAGAAATCAATCCTAGCTTGTTCTGTGTACCTATGGTTATTAATCGAGCTTTATATCTGTCAACTAAACCATCAACATTATATTTCAATTTAAAATGCATTTGCATTCTATAGGATGTAAATGTTCCTTCCAATAAAGGGACTAAAACTAAATGTCAGTATCTTCAAAAGCCTAATCTCTTAAGCCATGTAATCTCTCCATTTAGGATAAGGAATTAATTGCTCATAGAATTGAGGTCTTTAAGTACTAGAAATTTGATTGGTAAAGGTTCTATACTCATAAAATGAGATTTTTCTCTATTTGTATATTGTAAATTAATTTGATCCCGATAAACACCTTTTTATGTCTATCACATCATGAATTCATGTTAAGAACATTGAGCATAGACTAAAATCTTGATTAGAATATTTGACCGGTACCATATAAAAGATAGGAATAAAAATATGTACTAATAAACTGGACAGAAAATAAAACAAAATAACTTATTATATAATATATTTATTTTAATAACTTTAATGCAAGAATTTGTACCATATATAGGACCATTCTATTTATTAAAATTTCTGTCATGATTTTATAATGGTTAGTAAATTAAACTCCAACCATGCGTTGAAAAACATGTTTTTGCACTCCTCTTCAACTAATATATGATCCTTATCCAAGCATGGACAATGTTGGAGCAGGTTATGTTAACGAACCAGAAGCAACTTCAGCAACTTTGGTGAATGGGTGGTTAAGGACTGGAGACCTTTGTTATTTCGATAATGACGGTTTCTTGTATGTTGTTGATAGGTTAAAGGAGTTGATCAAATACAAGGGCTACCAGGTAACAAACCTGTCGTTACTAAAAATCTGTAACATGTTTTACAAATATTAAGTATAAATTATTTTATGTTATATGATTTGTTCGATGTTATTGTTGTTTGATGTGATATATAGCAAGGCATTGAAAATAATTTGCATTGCAGGTTGCTCCAGCAGAGCTAGAAAAATGGCTCCTGTCTCACCCAGAGATAAATGATGCTGCAGTTATTCCGTAAGATTCTGTTGGCTATACTCATTTTTATCTACAGTTTCTTTCGATGATACAAAGTCTCCGTAGGTTGTCCACTTTGAATTTAATATCAAATATGTGTTTCCCTTGCTCTTAAAGAATAATTTCACATGCATGTAAATAGTTTACAATTAGATCACTCTATAACTTAGTCGTTTAGAAGATAGACTATTGCTTTTGCACCTTAGGACTTTGAACACTTAATCACATGCATGTATAATATTGATGATGTCTCTCAAGACTTTATTCTCGTTCTTTTCTTATATAGGTGTCCAAAAAGGACTGTTTGAGGATGTATGCTTATATAGTCAAACTTATTAGAGTTTTTCTTAAAATATCATGAGTTTTTGTTGACATCCTTTGACTTGTGTTACATTAATGAGCTCTTGAACATCTTTCCTCGATCTTCTTTTTGCATTTTTATCTTGCAATTATTGTTAGGATAAACTCTAACAATATCATGATAAGAAGTTTAATTCGACCTCACAAAATCGACTTGTAAGATGAAGTTTGTATTATGAAAATCTTTTAACATGATCTCGTCTACTCTTATCTTTTGTATTTTCATCATGACATAATGTGATTAGAGTTAAAAAGAACCTATTAAAGATGAAGAAAAACAACTTAATATATAAGAGTAAATATAAGAAGCATGAAAGAGAAATCAAGAAAAACTTCAAAGGAAGATTCAGGAAAGAAGACTTAAAAAAATGGAGAAAGAAAGAAAGAAAGAAATAAATAAAATGGTAAGTCTTTTAGAAATTATAAAATATTCTAAAAGAATCAAAGAATATTCTATATAATCTCAATAAGTACTTCTAAGAAGTATTATTATTAGCCTTTCATTTGCAACTTTTATATCATAGCCTCAATCCATTTTCTTCTTGAAGTGAAGCCATGGTAGTTTGGCAAGTTTTCTCAAAGCTTTGATGAATTTTAGTTTCTTAGTACACATTTGAAGTTGATAGATTCATCTACTGTCTAAAGAATACATTAACTTATATCTCTAAAAAAAAAACTTGTTATTTAATGATTAAGTATCACTTTGATAGTTTTAATTATGTTTTATATTAAATAACCATATTAAACATCTTACAATTATCTTGTTTATTGTTAAAACTTGGAGTGTCAATTGATATAATTTAATATATTTAAGACTTTTATCTTGTACTTAATTTCTGTTTTGTTTTGACAAGCATTGCACGTTCGGCTAGTGTTGTTTTGCATTGGATTTTTTCATTGTTTAGGATTTTAAAGTAAAAAAAAAAGGACAATTTATTAATGTTTCGTGATACAAATATGGACTGGTAATGTGAAAATGGATAGAGTTAAGAACTATCTTTTGAGAATGTAACTGGTGATGATTCTATTATTGAGATTCTAATTCTTTTTGAATTTTTAAAGTTGAGTAGAATATTTTATATATATATATATATATATATATATATATATCATAAAAGAATTAATAAACTTCACGTATATTTATCATTAGCAGATACCCTGATGAAGAAGCTGGGCAAGTTCCCATGGCGATCGTAGTAAGACAACCCCAAAGTTCTCTCACTGAAGCAGAAATAATCGATTTTGTCGCCAAACAGGTACCATTCCATTGTGCCAGATTTTAAACTTTGAATTCCTACCAAAACATATACTAAAGTATTATTTATTATTAGTTCAATTTTAGAAATAATCGGTTCAGTATAATAATAATCATTATATTTTCATTTTAATACAAAAGTTGTAACATCCCAAGTATGACAAAAGCTATAATTTATTTAGGAAGTTAACATAAACAATAATAAAGAACAGTGAGAATCAAATTCAAGATAGAAAGGAAATATGAAATTTCATATAAAATTAAAAATACAAAATATTAACCAAACGAAAATACATACATTAAGTAAAGAGTAAAGCCTAAACTAAGGAGCAGACGGTCCATCACAACTCTCCGGAGTAGCTTCTATAGGATGTTCAGCCTGCAGTGCGTCTTCCAACGTAACTCCATGATCACCCTCAGCTCACACCCAAAAGGATGATCATTGCAGTGAAGAGAAAAAACCGAACGGTAGAGACCGAACGGTACATGAACAAGACAGGAAAATAAGGGTAAGCTTATGTAAATTTAATTAATCATTCTCAGTATACTTTTAAAACATACACATGAATCACATACATAAATATCTCAACCATAAATCATAAGTCAAGTATATTCATATAAAAACCGAACGGTAACATCATCATAATCAATCTCTCTAGACACTGTCCGGACGGTATGAACCATGTAGCATCGCCGCTCTCTGTACCCGGGTGGACCTGGCTGGGATACACTCAACAGACCGCCACCCGAGGTTAGTCCAGTGGAACCACCTCGGTATAGAAATACCCTGAGGCTAAAGGACCTCCTGCCATTCCCACGCATGAGTTACCCTCCTCTACATGAGAAGGCGTAATCACGAAATATCAGGATAGAGCAGAACTTGAGCCTGACCACGGTCATACTTTACCAATCAATTCCAATCACGAGTTATTCCTCCATGGAATACTCTTAAATCATCATAATAATTCATTCATAACTACTCGTTTCATACCATCCAAATCTCATAATCTTTTTCAGAAAATAGTTCTTTCATATATAGAAAATACTGGAAAGAAATGAATTGACCGAACGGTGGGAATACTAATAGAAGACCGAATATAGAAAAGAAACTCTAGCAGGTGGCCAAACGGTCAAGCAAAGAAGGAATTTATTATAGAAGGTGTTGTAGGCAGAGACCGAACGGTCTAAGACTAGGTAACTCGAACATCTTTTAAGACTGAGCAAAATCTCAAATAGATTATTTGTGAAAATGGCTGAACGTTCAATAATATCTTATCTTTAATAAAACCGAACACTTAGCAATTTGGCTGAATGCCTTAACATATAGAAACCAGAGTTCTCTTCAATAAAGCCGAGCGTTAGTACAAGACCGAACACTCTCTGGGATCAAGTGTCAGTATGAGACCGAACACTTTTCCAAATACATAAATTTTATAAACCGAGTACTTTAAAGATCAGGTGTTGGTATAAGACCGAGTACTAAAATAACCGAAGGCTAGTTTATGACCAAGCACGTCAAGACCGAGCACTTGGTGTATGACCAAGTACTTCACATGACCGAACGCTTACTAGATGAATAAATAATAGTAATGTGAAACCGAACGTTTCTTAACTTGAGTGTCAATCTAATACCACACGCTTGTATGACCGAACGCTTGGTTTATGACCGAACGTTCTTAAACATATCATATATACTAAAACCGAGAGGAAAATGACTCCCTTGACTTAGTAAGAAACCAAATTAGTCAAAGTAGATAGCCAACAATGTAAGTCTCACAAGACCAACCGGTCATCAACTTACCGAACAGTTTAAAGGGGAGGACCGAACGATCCTAATGACCTTCGATCACAGATTTCAGATTTCTAAGTTTAATACATTTCACTAAGTACATAACTAATATCAAACGATTCATGCAGCAACATACAATATTCCAACATACCAATTAAATCAACCAACATACATTAAATCATGCATCCAACCATACAAAGAAATCATAATTAAATTTTATAAGCTTCCCTTACCTCTAACTCCAGCTAGCTTCCAATCAACTACTTCTATGGCTTCCCAAAAATCCAAAGTGCTCCAAATGAAAATCTGATCGGTGCAAGTGAAAGAGCTTGACACCGGGAAGAATTATTTTGAAAGGTGTAAGGTGATCGGAGGAGAGGAGGTGGTCAGAATTTTAGGGAGAAGGTTGAGGTTTCTAGAGAGAAGGAGGAGAAAATGGTGGCTTCTGGAAACTGAGTTGAGGAAGAAGAAAGGTTGCATGCAAAATGGTGTCAATCTTCAGAAATCCAACTTTAAATATGACCTCCACTAAAACCACTCGGTCCACTCCATGCCTGCCACCTGTCCTTCATTTTCCGAGCTCTGTACTCCATGAGCTGCCATTTGGACTCCACTTTCTGTGAATTCCCTCCTTTCCTGCTGCCACACGGTTCTCAAGGGAAGGGAAAATTAAATGCAACAGACAACTTTGTCTCCCACTACCATGGGGAAGCTGGAAGGGTGCGACACGTGTCTTCCATTACAAAGAGAAATTTATGGGATGTGACACTCCCCCAACAAATAAAAATTTTCGTCCTCGAAAATTAGAGTCTACCCAAGAACTCAGGGCTTGGCCGACCGAACGGTAAGATTAATCTTACCCAAAGATTAAGGCTGAAAGGTCAAAATACCTTTCTCCTAAAAGCGTGACTATATGATTGGGATAACCCCACTATGAATCAAATACTTTAGACTTGGGCCGAGCACTTTGTCAAAGGATGAATTTCTTTGGAGTTGCTTAGGGTGGTCTTTCATTAATATTGATCAGTTGCACCTAGACCGAACGGTGAGGTTGAGCAAATGTTGAACGGTCTTTAAAGGAATCAAGTGAACAACTAGAATTTCCAAATTGAATGACCAAATGATAAAGAAAGCTGAAGATTTTGAATTCAAAATTCAAGGATCCAAAAACCCGAATGGAAAAATGTTTAATTAAGGAGAACCAATATGTAATGGAGGTGTGACCGAACGGTAAGGTGAAATACCGATCGGTGGAGGGTTGATGTTGGTCACAAGTCTTGTTTAGGAATCATGAAAATGGTGGAAAGTTTTCTAACGGTTTATGGTAAAAGACTAAACAGTTTGGTTTGTTGGGTTCAATTTGGAAATCGAGCAACAAAAAACCCGAGAAGGAAGTGGTCTGAATATTAGTGGGAGTGAATTCCTGAATACACAGAATGAACGAACGGTCATATAAGCAAAAGGCTGAACACAGACCAAAGGTCTAGCCAACATACCGAACGGTAAACCAATTGGTTTGAAATGTTAAGAATATAAACCGAGCAGCTAAGTCCTATACACCGAACGGTAAAAGGGCAAAGTTTGAGAAATCAAGTGCTCGTTATAGAAAGAAAACAAACGACAATGATCAATTGAAGAAAATAACCGAACGGTATTGACTACTATAGTTTAAAACCGAATGGTATTGGGTCAAAGGAAAGGAACAAGAGAGAATGAAAAATAGTAGAGGAAGAGTTGTCACCTCCTAATTCTTCCCTTTGATAAGACCACATCAGAATTTCCCCAGGTTTTATTGTTCGAACCTGGAGGACAAGGTTGCGATATTAACTCCATAAATCTTATTGAGTTAGGTGTCATCATACTCACAAACGAGGAGAGATCTCATTGTCATCTCATGAGCATGAAGGAAAGAAGATCGAGCCACTAGAGAATCAAGGCACGACATAACAAGTTGATGATTTCAGTCAAATGCCGAACCATTGTAGTCAGGTTGCAAAGAAAACTTGATAGTAATGACTGAACAAAATAATAAAAGAACGATCGGTTACTAAGGTCTAGTATATAAGGTTCGAACAGTCTTCAGAAAAGATCAAGCTGAAAACCGCTTGGTTAATAACAAAGTTGGACTTACATGATCGAACGGTAACTGATAAAGGATGTTTGGTCACGAAGGATTTATGTGAGACCGAACAACTCCTAAGACTTCTTCAGTGATACCTTCTCGAACTCGACCGAGCGTTAACGATAGCTTCTTTTCTTGACTTGGAAAAATAAATTTCTTCTTTCCGCAGTCAACAAGAAAATGGTTGATAGTAACTAATCCATTCTCAAAAATTATCTCTAAACTTTCGAAAGGTAAGCAAACAAGATTTACCCGAACTAGCTGCTTGAACTCCTGTTAGTGCATAAACTCAGCCTACGGTTGGTGTCCTACCATCACCTCTTTGAGGAATCCTTCCAGCAACTGGGGGTCTCATGACTACTCGTCCTCTCATATTGCACTCGGCATCAGAGTGTCCATTCCTTCCACACCGAGAGCAATATTTGGATCTCCCTAGTTGTGGGCATGCAGACCTGTAATGTGGTCCTCCACAGTTGAAACACGAGAAATTTATGGGATGTGACAAAAGTTATGATTTTTATATAAAATATTTAATTTTATTTAGTTTTAATAACGATTAAAATAATTAAATATTTGTTTAATCTTTAGTAAAATTCACTGCATATGTATATTAAAAGAAAAATAAATCTTAATATAAAATCTTTATTTTTTGTTTTAGAAATTTAATTTTTTTAATATTTTTTAATTACTAATAAAGTTTAAATAAAATTAAAACTTTTTTATAATTCTGTAAATTTTATTTTATTATATTAAATAAAACATGCCAATATTTATTGAATTGAATCGTCTATTTATTTTAAATTTATGAGATATACTTTTAAATTTTTTATATTTAGATTTCACTTATGATTTTGTAACTTTTAATATAAAAGAAATATCGGTTAGAGGGTACGGGTGATAACATAATACGACTACTGTTTACTCATTCTATTATAGACAGAACATGTGTATTTAATAATTTTTTTATATAACAGTACGTAAATAGTTTATTTTAAATATATAAACCAAATAGTGACATAATTTATTGTGAAAATATTATTAAAAATATTGTTAAAATATCATAATTCCTATCTACCTAATATCTCTTTCAAAAGTTATGTGTTGGACATATTTAACGATATTTTCTATAGAAAGTTGACAAAAGGAATTTTGTGAACTATATAGACACTAACATGAAAATATCACATAAATTTATAAACTATATATATAGCTGTAAAATGCAACCTTTTTTTTTAATTATCCGGACAATTTTTCCAAAAAATTTAGTTTAAAGAAGTACAGATTTGGTTTCCTTTTCTCTCATTAAAACTTTACAAGATTTCTCATATTTATGAAAGACAAAATCATTGATTTTTTTCAAAATAAAATCTCTTAATTTTAATTTTAAAAAAATTACCTGAAAAGATAAATTCTCTATAAACATAATATATTAATAAAAAGGAAATTTAAGTAAACTCATATTCTTGAATAATGGATAGTGGGTAAAGTAACATGATATTATAGTCTCTACTCAATTTAGAAATAAATGCATTAAAAACCCTTCTTGTTTGTATGTTGAACTTTATATAATGTGAATATTATTATGAGTGCTGGAAGATGTATACCGCTAAAATTTTATAACTTAATATTATTTACTCAGATTTTAATTAATCATTCTTTTAATTTAAAAAAAATGTTATAATAGTTCAACTAAAGTGTTGCGGTTTTAAAACAATAAAAAAACTAAGTGTTTGGGTTATGAGGTCGAGTCACCATCAACACTTTCACAATCCGTTCTCTCGTCCATCTGGTTTCGCTTTTTGATCTCTTTGGATTTTCTTCAATCACCGTCTGGTCACACTCTATGGTTTCCTTCTTCTATAAGCTGGACGGTCGAGTACCTATCAAAGGTTCTTCGACGTTCAAGTCAGTGTACCTGTACGGTAAATTCGGGACAGTAATAAATGTGTCGTAAATGTGAATCACCTACCTCATATAGAGTTGTCAAAATGGGTCACAACCCACGGGTCAACCCGGCCCACCACGGGTTCGGGCCAGGTTGGGTTTGAAAATTTTGTAATTTTTTATGCAGGTCAGGTTTCAACCCGGCTCATTTAAACCCGACTCATGCAGGTTGAACCCGTGGTGGGCCGGGTTGGCCCACCAACCCATCTACCTTATTTTATTTTATTAAAATTTAATTTTAATTTTATTTTAAGATATTTATTATTTTTTTTTGCTTGAAAAAATTATTTAAGTTTCTTATTTTCAAAATTAATTAAACACTCATGTTGGGAGTGAAATTTGTTTAGATTTGAATTATAGAAAGTTTGTAATTTTTTTTTATTTAAAAAAAATTGTAATTAAGTGAGTCAGTGAGCCAACCTGTTTATCCACTAACCCATGGTGGATCGGGTCGGGTTTGAATTTTTTCGGCTCGCTAATAAATGAGTTGGGTTGGGTTAGCTCACTAACTGACCAACCTGTTGTGGGTCGGGCCGGGTCGGGTCGGGTTACCCATTTTGACAACTCTAACCTCATACATTTGACATGTATTTATAGTTTTTGCCATGGGCCTGAAATTAGTGAAATTTTAATTACGGCCTAATCCCAGCCTAATGACCCTGATCACTTCTTACCTTAATCCTACCATAAATTCCTGATTTTGATAGATCGTCTTATGTCGTCCAGTCATGTCCCAACAAGCTTATTCTTAGGCCGTCCGGTCCATAAGTGATCATTAATTTTTAATGTTATCACAAAGTTGATGATGATTATAAAAATTTCAAAATGTTTTTTTAATGATTAAAAAAATGTTATAATTGATATATTGGCTCAGATAAACAATTATTTTAATTTAACCAAAATATTACATTAATTTATTTAAGTAGTGAAACTATAGAATAAAAATACGTCTTATGAATTTTTAAGCTAATCGTTTTTCTTATTACTTTTTTGTGTTTTTTTGTCGGTTGCAGGTTGCACCATACAAGAAAATAAGGCGCGTAGCATTTGTGGACGCAATACCGAAGAATGCCTTGGGAAAGACACTGAAGAGTGACTTGAAAAAACTTGCTTCCTCTAGATTATAATGCTTCAATAACAAAACACACAAAAATTCTCTCTTTCAGTAATTTGGAAATGTGAAAACATCGTATTTGAAAAGAGAAAAAAAATGTTAAAAGACATACCAGGTTGGTTGGTGAGAGGATCGATTTAATGAGTTAATAGGTTATTATGAAACTAATAGGTCAAAACACAATTTAGCAATACTGTATAGATTCTAAAATTCAATTTATAAATTTTTTAAATTCCATTTTTAAATTTAAAATTTAATAATAACATAATTTAATTTAAAATTTTAATATTATTTAATATATCTTTATATTTAATAAATATTAAAATATAATTTTTATTATTATAATAGTTATGTTAAAACTTTTAATAGAGAAGATGTCAAGTTACAACTGACAACTCAAAGCACCAGATCATGGATAAAGGAAGCTCGAAATTTCAGGCTTGAACATAGTTATCAACTCGGCAAGTATCCGAGGATAAAAAAAGGAGCTAAAAGCCCAAAAGGGAGGCACCTGAAGCCCTCTCTAAGGGAGGCATTTGAAGCCCTCCAAGTGATGCACCAAAAGCCTTCCAAGCGAGGCACCCAAAAACCCTCGAAGCGAGGCACCTAAAGTCGTCCAAGTGAGACACCCAAAAACCCTCCAAGTGAGGCACCCAAAGCCGTCCAAGCGAGGCACTCAAAGCTCTCCACGCAAGGCACCAAAAGCCCTCCAAGTGAGGCACCAAAAACCCTCCAGCGAGGCACTAAAAGCCTTTCAAAACAAGACACCATAAACCCTTCAAACGAGACACTAGACTAATTAAAAAGAAAAGAGTTACTTCACGAAGAAATACCAATCTAGTAAAAGCATATGTTTCTTTTAACTGAGTATCGAGCTCGATGTCCCAACAATTGAGTTCAATGGAAGCTCAATTTTCTAATACCCGAGCATAAAAGAAGCTCGACCTCACAATACGACACGTATCCGAGCATAAAAAGTCCAACCTTACATTGCAACATGTATCCTAAAGAAGCCCAACCTTTAAACTTCAGCATTTCCAATACTAAGAGTACATAAGCAATACAATAGCCTGACACCCAAACACAAAGGGAACTCAACGTGGCAAAACCATATATGAGTTATGTAAAAAAGCTAAAGTAAACCTCCATTCCATGACATAAATAAGTGTGAATAAGCTTGACCTACACGGCCAATCCATACTAAATAAGCTCGACCTCAATGACCAATTCGCACTAAATGAATTTGGCTTCAAGGTCAATCCACCTGTAAACACGACTGAATGACCCATCCATCTATAGACCACACAAGTAGGCTCAAGGTCTAATATGATACACTAAACTAAACTCCCAAGACCTGAGGGGTGGTTATGTTCCTAGTTGGCCTAATAGGCATAATAAAGAAAATAACCCAATAAGGCCTTTTAAGCCTTTGTATTACAGAGCAATCCAAACATACGTCTATTTGGGCCATATTTACATATTATTACTAAATCTCGGTAGTTTAGTATGTTGGTTATTATTTATCATTTTGTTACTATTTATTATATTGTTATTATACTCTCCAAGTAAGTACTATTATAATAAGAACATAGGTCCACGATCCATGTTAATCCTATAAATACAACTAGTATTCCCGAAAGAATACTCACTACCTAAATACTCACTCTCACCCTATTCTAAAATATCTTAATTCTCTTACTCATTTAAACGTCGAAGAGTCTTTTGCAAATACATCTTCCTCTCCCTTTTCAATAGTAAGAAGGTCCTTTTCATAAAAAAGAGCAATCAAATTATCGTTAGGATCTCACCACCTGTTCACAAGTCCAAACTCAAGATCTCCATAAGAATATATGGATATTATAACTCTTAAAATTTCATGTAATTTAAAAATGTTTTAAATATCCATAAAAATAAACATGTTATTCACAAGGAAACAAATGTATTCTACTTCTTATAAAAATATATATTTCTTCTCAAAAAATTAAAATTATCAATAAGAGTTTTAAGAAATAGAACAACTTTAATGGGTTTCAATAAAAAAAAAACTAAATTAATTTACTTTTGACAACTAAAATTTATTTCAAGATTGTATAAAATATATATTATTTTAATAT
Source organism: Vigna reflexopilosa (assembly GCA_027742785.1). Lineage (NCBI taxonomy): Eukaryota > Viridiplantae > Streptophyta > Magnoliopsida > Fabales > Fabaceae > Vigna > Vigna reflexopilosa. The sequence continues at coordinate 5,995,442 of CM050928.1, read as the reverse complement.
AGATAAATAACATTCACTCTAGAGACACGAGTGAGTTATGTGAATTGCTTTAACAAAAGTTATTAATGATCTCACATGATCAAAATTCTACCAACAGAAAAACAAAAATTTAAAAACTTCTAGGAACCAAAAAAAAAATGTTAACTTTACGTAACTAATACACATCGAAATGGTTCATTTATTGATAGATGTCCAACTGTATGAACTGTATTGAAGAAATTATGCCACAAAACAAATGTGAGTGGTGAGCCATGTGCCCTAGCTTCTAGATCGAACAAAACAATGCAAAAGAGGTGAGAGAAGAAGAAACCCAAAAGAGAAAAAAGAAAGTGAAAGGCACTGTCTAGAAATGTGGTCCAGTTCCAACATCCTTATCCATTCGTTGTATTCTTTTAGGACAATATTCCCATTTTTTTCCAGTTAGTGGCTTCCCCATGTCATTAGAACTTGTCTTATGTGTAATTCAGTGAAAGAAGCAAACACCTTTCTTCAAAGTAAGAGCCCACTTTTACCTATCTCACAAATGTCTTTGACCAGTTTTCAATTATTTTTTTATATAAAAGATAAGATCTTTTAATAAAATGATCTAATTTAAATTAGTTATGCATGAGATTATCTATATTGAATGTTTTCATACTAATGTCATTCATTAAAACTGATTTCGTTTCCTCAAGCAATTGTCTTTTTGTAGTTTGACATTGCTCAAAGCATGTTTTTTTCGACTGTATTTGTAAATCTAATTAAAAATAATTAATATATTACTTTAAAAGATAAATTAAATTAAAAATCACTAGTACAAAAACAGCGTATATCCTCGAATACTTTTGGCCTTTCACGTCGAATTCGAAAACGATGTCATATCAGGAGACGTTTATTTAAAATTCGACATTAATTTAACGTCAAATTTTGTCAACATACGACGTTATTTAACGTCGAATTTTGTCAATATACGACGTTAAATAATGTCGAATTTTGTCAATATACGACGTTAATCAATTTTTTTTTAAATAACTGTGATCCTTTTTTACAGTTCTACGAGACTTGAAAAGCAGAAAAAACAACAATTTTTAGTTTTTGGTATTTTATAAAGCATGAACTATGAACAGTAATATAGGATCAATCAAAAACAATAACAAACAACTAAGAACTTCAATCAAACATCAAACAATAACAACAAACAAGTTCAACCAAACAACAACAACAACATCAAACAAGTTCAACAAAAAAATAACAAACAAGTTATCAACAAATAAGTTCTTCAAAACGAAAACGAAAACTAACCTGGGTTCATCGGAATAAAGTGTTGCACCAGTGAGAGAGAAAGCAGAATGCGCCTATGAAGGACAAGAACACAAAAATAATCAGTGAAAACAAACTAAAATCATACCTAAAGTAGTTAATTAACATACATTTGTATCAAATGAAAGAAAGATTACACGTGATGGTCGTCAAACTTCGATCGAAAAAAGTTTGAGCAGAGAAAAGGGTCATGCGCGCTAAGATAATGTGAATGAATTTTCAATCCCCCGCTTAAATTTTTTTTGAATTCACTAACCTTTTAACGTCTAACACTGAGGTATCCGACATTATATCTATATATATATATATATATATATATATATATACGTCAAATTACAATTCTAAACGACGTTTAATAATTGCATTTATTTACAAAAATGTCACCGGTCATTTTTAACGTTGGATATTGAGTGGTTTGACATTAAACGCGTGACGTTATAAGTTGTTTTTGCACTAGTGAATTAGTATACTTTTATAATTTACATTAATTAAAAATTTCATAATTTGTGTATTTGAATATGAAATACTACATCATTTCGTAATAAACATTATAAATTTTAAAGTGAAGTATATTTTATCTTTAATTATTGTTGTAAAGCTGAGAAAACACAAATAGAACTTTTCGAGACATATATTTATTGTTTTTAAGAACTTATATGTAGTGTATTGTGTCAGTCTTTCGTTATACAATAATAACTTTTTAAATTTTTTGGGATTTTAGAACTAACAAAGAGCAAATAACTAAACACGAGATAATAAAAGTAAGAAAGGAAAAAAGAGAATGAGAGAACAAGAGAGAAGAATGAAAGTGTGAAAGTGTGTTTTTTTCTTCTGAGAATTATTGGATACTATTTATAGGCATTTGGAGGTATATGGTTGCAACAACATCCTCCACATCTCGTAGAGAAGCATATGCATGACTTGTGGAAGAGTAACCAGACAAACATTGTTTTCGATCCTTGTGGTTGAATTTCACTTGATTGAAGACCGAGCTTTGCGACAAAAAATCTCGAAGCTGAAGCAAAGGGAACTATTGTTCTAAGGTTCCTGTAAATAAGGAAGGAAGTAGAGTTATCTTTTGTGATACTTTATTTTCCAATAATCCTCCACATATTGCAAAAGATTAAAAGAAGATCTTGGGTCTCATATAAAATGTAATGTATCTAAACTAGTGTAGCAAGTTATTTGAACCAGTCCTAAATTGAGAAAGTTAACACACATTGTAGTTGGTATAGCAAACTATATGAATTTAAGACACTTGATGAGTGTTAGCAGTTTTCAATCAAAATACACTCCCACAATTCTTGTTATTTTCATTATGTCGTGTTTACTAGGCCATGCATGTGTCTGGTATTCATGAGCGCTTGGTCACACTCGACACTCATATAGGTGATTTCATCAAGTGTATGCTGCAAATCATACACTACTAGTAAGGGATATAGAAATCACTAAAAACTTTGTTTAAACTAAACATAGAATTTTAATTACAAAGTTTAACCTCTCAATAATGTAGTTTCTAACATTTTCTCACACGTTATAGAAATGGACGTAATTGATGTAAAATCAATTTAATGTTGTTAGAACTAACACGTGACTTGTTTTTAAGTAACTTAAGTCTCATTTCTCTCCATTTTTCTAAAACCATGTTTCTTTCTTAGAATTTTTGTTAAAAAATGTGTTAGATTTCATTTCGACTTCATACCATCAATATAAATTGTTTCATTATTTAATAATTGCTTTACCAAATTATATTTCAATTATATATGTTTGTTTTTTCATTTCAATTCGTGTTTTTAAGTAAATTATTGTCGATTTACAATATATATATATATATATATATATATATATTCCTGTTCATCTTAATTCTTATAATTATATTTATCATTTTTTTATAACTAAGAGTGACATTTTGAACAATATTTATAAAAGTTAAAAATAATTTAGTATTAAAAAAAATCATTTTAAAAAATATATATTAAGACAATCTAGAATGACTTTGTATACTCGTTTAGAAATTAAAAATAACACTAAAATAGTCATGTAACTTTTTTATTTATGGTAAAATTTCAAAGGAAATTATACGCGACTAAAGAAAAATGAATAATATAAAAATATTTCTTATAAAACTACTTTTGAATGCTGATGTTTAAATATGTTTTTCAAACTTCTTTACAAAATGTTTTTAGGTACTCTATTTAACCTTTTTTTTCTTCAGTTATTGTTAATGTTAGAAGTTTTCCAAACAGATAGTTGAATGAGAGTTTGTCTCTCAGTAATAATAAAAGTACCATTTACAATGAGTCTGATCAGCATTAATCAGAAAAAGAAAATCTAAAAGAGAAAAGAAAAATAACAAATATTTCTTAAATTGATATAAATTATATATATTTTATAATTTTATATAATATGAATAAGGGAGTTATTATATATAACACTTCTTCTTCTTTTAAATTTTAAACAACTTATATATGAATCTCAAATTAAAAACATATTTTTATCTATATTGAATGATCATGATCACAACATTTATATCATAATTCGGTGAGAATTTAAATGTGAGTTTAAGTTCACCATAAATAAAAATGAGATAAATAAAAATGAGAAGGTAAAATAGTATATAAAAATGAAATATCCATTAATCCATTATTTTAATGTTTTAAATTCTTATGTGATTAGACTTAAATTTCATTAGTATTGAGTTTTTCGTGAATTTCCTCCTTCTTGACATGCCAAACCTCTTCATGTTAATCACGCTATTAGTACATGATTTGTTAGTTACGTCCACGAACTCTTACAATAAACAAGATTTGCTTTGTTATTGGTATAATAAACCATCATAATTAATCTCGGCCAAACTCTAGAATATCATTTAGAAAGAAAAAAAAAACATAGAAACATGTGGCAGGTAAATATTCAAACATTCAACGGATGTTTGATTCGATTACTTTAACAAAAAAAATTTACAATTATCTGTAAAAGTTTATGTAGCAAACTACGTGGGAATCCGTTGTTGTGTCCAGTCATGGTTCTAACACTTTGATTAAAAATAGAGAAAAACATAAAGTAAGTGTTTACAAACTTTTGACGTAATTCTATGTTCCAAAGAAGAACGTGGTCTGATAGACACGACAAGCTGTCCCTTGCGTGGACCCATTTCTTTCGCCGTTTTGAGGGGACCAATGCCTCTCTTCCCTTTTCAAGTTTCTTCTTTTTATGATTATGCAATTATTGACTTTATTTCCCATTTAAAATAACAATAATAAATCATCTGATTTATATTCTAGTACCTTCAATTATAAGGACAGATTGTACTTTCTGGGCAATAAAAAATTTCCTTGAATAATCAAAATCTGGGATGGGATTAAATTTTTTCGTGTTCTGAGATTGAGGCAAACCTTAGATCATCATATCGATTAGAGATGGAATAGATCGTTCTATAGAACACAAATATTTTTTTTATAATTTAATTAGAATTATTTAAAATTTATTTTAACAACATTTATTATCAGTTTGATATATTATATTATTTGTTATAAAATTACTATTAAATTAATAATTGTATTTACACTAATACAATAAAAAAAACTATTAACTTATAAACAACAGTTCTACAACCGAAACATATATAAAAGAAATAAATTTTTTGTCACCGTTAATACTCAAAATGTATATACTTAATACAAAAAAAAAAAGAGAGGAAGCATATTAAAAAATTTATATCTACTAAAAATAATCCATATTTATAATATATAAAAGAATATGTAAATTTTATTTTAATTTTAATTTTTTTTAAGTATTTTGATAAATGTATTTGTGTTAAGAAATTAATAGTTTAGTCATACACTTCAAATCAATGACTTGTAGCAATTCTTTGGTGGGTATTAGATATATTTGGCTAGTTTCATGACAATGCACTGAATGAATGTTTCAACTATGTTTAGCATTTATATGTAGAATCTAGGGCGAATACTACTTTTAGATTCTATAGTTTTGAATTTTTCTTTCACATGTGTTATTAGATGTTGTGTTAAATAGGGTTCTTAGCAGTGATTTTGTTTGACTTTTTGTTAAAAATTATTTAAATTAATCATTAAAGTTAAATGCAAGTTAATATAACTTAGTTATGATTTCTTATAATTAAGTTTAGTTTTTATATAAAAAATGTTACACAATTTTATAATAACCAAACCAATCGGTTGACTTCCTTATACTATAAATGCAATTTAAATCGATTTTTAATGTTTTTGTTATTATAAAATTGTTTAACATTTTTTATATAAAAAGTAGTAATATTACCAAATAAACATAAACTTTATGAATTTTTATTTTGTATAATTATCATATTTATAATTTCAAATTTATTCTAATTTATAAATAAACTACATAATTTCTGTGATTAAAAATTATGATACAAATTTATTATCACGTTTCAATAATTATAATTATAATGCAATTAAACTCTGAAATAATTTGTAACAGAACATTCATTTGTGTATTTTTAATTACTAATTAACTCTAAACATTTAATAATATATTTTAATAAAATAAGTGATTTACTTCGATATTTTATTTTTAATCAAAATTTTAAAATCAAACTAATTAGTTAATATAAAGAAAAAATAAAATAAAATTCACTTCGATAATTTGTTATTTATAAATAACTTATGTGAAAAAATCATGCATAACATATGTATCTATCTTAACATCTTATACCTTGTTTATGCATAACGATATCATAGAAGGGTAATAGATAAAATTGATATTATGTTTTTAATACTCTTACCTAATCTGATTTCATAATTCAAATATTTAACGTAACATTTTATTTAATAATAATAAAATATTAAATAATGACACTTAGTTAATAAACTATAGAAAATACATAAAGTATAATATATTAATACATTTATCTCACGAGTATAACCATAAAACGAGTGTAAAAAGATGAATTAGTGTAAAATCAGAAAGGAGAAAACTAAACCCCTATTATATAACGAGTGATCATTTTCAATGTTGTTTTGAAATTAAAGTATATGAATTTTCTAAAAATTTTATAATGTAGAGAACGAGGTCAATTAATATTTCAATGAGACATATCTATATTATATATTCAATTTTTAATATTCTTTTGATTAAAATTTATTTTGGGATTTTTAGAATTAAAACATAAACACAAATTAAAAAAGAAAATTATTGGAAACAAAAGGCAACTCACATATCAAGATTCATATAATTCCTCTTCTCATATTTATCTAAAGATTTATATCCAAGTTTAAATAATTAATATATTCGAATTTAATTCAATTCAAATGTCATTAAACTAGAAATACAAATAAAATAAAAAAATTATTCAACATAATTTGTATTTGAATAAAATAAACTCATAGGAATTCTAAAATTAAAACTGCAAATTAATTTCACAAAATGCAAATCCAACATGAAGAACAAACTTAGATAGTTAAATTTATCTAAAAGTTCAGATTTTATTTTTTTATTTTGTGTATTGAACTTCAAGAATTATTTCTTCGTAGTTGAAAAAAATAATGAACTCAAAAGAGAGAAGATGAATGAATTTTTTCTTTCATTAAAGGTTATTATTTAGTCTATATATAAGCTTTATAACCCGTTACACACCCTACTCTAATTTTGAGTTCTAATTATGTTCACAAATTCAATTATAAAGGTTCAACTAAAACTAAGATATTCAAATTCATATAGATTTAAACAATTATATCAAAAACCTGTCTTAACTTCTAACCATTATAAAATATGTTAGAAGAGAACACCTTAGCCAACCTCACGAATTAGAAGTAATTAAGCAAATTAAAAAACCCTAAAATAAATATTTTAAACCTCAACGAATAGGACTCGTCCATGTATTATATATAATCATTGTTTACTATGTTTATTATTTTATTAATATATTTAAGAAAACTCATATTTCAATTATTGTTTAGAAAATGACTATACTTTTGGTCATTTAAAAAAGTTTTAAAATGATTGATGTTTTTAACCTTTTGTACTAGATGGGTCGGACGACCACTGAATAATCATGATACCAGATGGGTCGGATGACAATTGGATCATCACGATGTAGACTCGTCACCAAAAGTTAGTCTCCATCATGATGGTCCAGTTTTATGGAACGGACGGTCTGAAAATCAGCTTGTAAAGATATGGCCGGACGTCTTAGGACGAACGGCTAGACAAAATCTACGATTTATGTCGGGATTAAGGTAAGAAGTGATTAGGATTATTGGATCGGGATCAGGCGTGATTAAGATTCACTAATCTCAGGCTCATGACAAAAACTATAAATACAACTTAAAGGTATGAGGTATTTACTGCACATTTATTACTGTCCCAAATTTACTGTACAAACTGTATACTGACTTGAGCGTCGAAGAACCTTTGGTAGATACCTGATAGGCCGGCCTAAAGAGGAAGGAGGCTACGATACGCGACCGGACGGTGATTGAAGAATATCAAAAGAGATCGAAGAATGAACTGGATGACCGAAGGAAAAATTGTGAAGGTATTGACAGTGATTCCACCCCGCAACACTTTCCATTTAAATATTAATTTTTTCTAATAAGTTTTTAAGCGAGTTATTTTACTTTTTTTATTCAATTTAATATGTGAGAAAATCAAGACTATTTTAATATTATTATTTTACAAAAGTAATATATTTATTATTGTTATTATTACTTGCGAAACTAAAAAAAAATAAGGAAACACGTAAAGAGTAACATAAGAAGTCATGATCCATATTGCATATTTATATATATTTTTCCCACTTGATTAAGAGAAGAAAGTTTGAAATCTAAAACTCGCAAATCTTTCAAGATTTTGTAATCTATTTGGCACATAAAACCGCTAAAATATCCATTAACAGTAGTTCTCTCTTGTTCCTGTCTCTTTCACCATATCTTGTTAGCACCATATAGGGTGTAGACTATTTTGATATTCTATTTTAAATTATTATTATTATTATTATTATTATTATTATTATTATTATTGTTTGCATATTTTTCTGTCATTTTCTCATCGTTCCTTCTTATTTTTACTTTCTAAAACTACTTAAATTTTAAAAATTATAAAACAAAAAAATATAAGGAATCATAACTTTTGAGTTATTAATTTTTGTTTAGACATTTATTTTCTAAATAAATTTTTCTGTACGTTAAATGAATATTTCCTCCACCCCAAATTTACTATAATTTTAGTTTCTTGTAATTCAAACTAACCACTGTTTCCGGTTTTCAATAATTCTTATAATTTTTCTTTAAATAATATTTATTAAAAAATGAAAATATTATAAAAATTTAAATTTATTATTATTATTATTATAATTTATATAAATATACCTTACTCCCCCGATATTTAAGACACAAAATTTATATAGAAATTAAATTGAATACAAACTATTGGGATTTCACGAGAGAGGTATATAGTCAAGAAGTGCATTAATTGTTTCTCTTCTAAAACATCTGCTATAAATTGATATGTTTTTATTAAAAACATAGTAAATATTTAAAATGAAGAAAGTTTATCACGCTTGGTTTAATATGGAAATATTCGTATTTAATGATTTCAAAGTCTTACCTAAGTACTTCAATTTTAAATATAATAAATAAAAAATTTAAAATAAAAATACAAAATATTAATATGTCATGAATTAATGAAAATGTGTTATAAAAGTAAATAAATAATGTCCTAACGTGATATGAAAATTAGGAGAGAGAAAATATATATATTATTAATGGATAGAGATTCGGTACTGCATTATCTTTTTGAAGCTATGACCCTGCTCTGCTATCTCCTCTGTCCTTCAACTTCTCTCCAATAGTTACCGACCCCATTAATGGCAGCAACGCCACTTCAAACACCAAAATAAATGCCTTTCTCAGTCACCAGAGTATCACATTTTCAACTACCTCACTTGTCCCATTTCAAAACACGTTCACTATTCATTGAAGCCGCAATTTGTGCTCTTCCATTGTTACACTTACCAAGATCCTGTTTCCCCTGTTCTGCTCTGTTACCCTCTGCATTCAACCACCTACCAATAAATGGGTTCTTCTTTGTTTCTCCCGACAGGTGCAGGTGCAGGTGCTCCATGGTTTAAAGTTAAAGTTTTTACCAACCCAAGTCCGTGAACAATGTTCAAGTTTCCTTTTTTTCCTTGTTGGTTCTCTTCAATTGTAAAGTAAGAGTTGTTGATGCTGTGATTGAAACCGTTGACAGGGTTTTGATAAAAAGGGTGTGTGAATGTGATTTCGGTCACTCTTTATGAAAGTTTTTGGAGTCTCTGGGGCTATAATTGTCACTGTCTTGGTTGAGTTTGTCTATGATATCTTCAAATTTATGCGATAACGTTATGGTTTTTAGGGTCTCTGGCATTGCATCTGTGGTCGCATGGGCTGTGTTTGTCTGTGATTTCTTTTATTTTCAAGAACTGTGTGGCGAAACTGTAACCGCAAGTGCAATTTAGAATCTTCGTTGTTCAACAGAAATTTCTTCAGGGTGGTCTACTTTTGACTTCTTTGAGGTTTGAAAGATCTGTTTTGGGTCTTTGGGCATTCATCAAATCTGATGCGTTATGTTCCAAGGTGGTACAATGAGACAGTTTTGCTACCTTTATCTTGTTGTTCTTTCATGGTTCTTTTTCATCCCAAACACTTATGAGTTACAAGCTGCTCAGACACAAGCATTGTTGCAGTTAAGAGTTCATCTAGAGTATCCCTCCTCTTTACAAATATGGGAATATTACCAGGGGGACCTTTGTATGCTCTCTCCATCTGCAAACCTGAGCATTAAATGTGAAGATGATGAGGTAACTGAGCTTAAAATTACGGGTGAAAAATCTTTGAAGCCACCACGGTTCAATGGATATGCAGTTCCTAATCACACTCTATCCATGAATTTCTCCCTTGATTCCTTTTTCATCACTTTGACAGAGTTGACCACCTTAAGGGTTCTTAGCTTGGTGTCCTTGGGGATTTGGGGGCCACTTCCTGATAAGATTCACAGTTTCACTTTGCTTCAAGTTTTGGACTTGAGTTCCAATTTCTTATTTGGAGCCATTCCACCAAAAATATCCACAATGGTAACGCTTCACACACTGACCCTTGATGACAATTATTTTAACACCACTATGCCCGATTCCTTTGATTCTCTGTCCAATCTGAATATCTTGAGTATGAAGAGCAATGGCTTAAAGGGTTCATTCCCCTCCTCACTGGGAAAAATTAAGACACTTGAAGTTATTTCCTTGTCCCACAATGAGTTGTCTGGTGACCTGCCTGGTCTCAGTTCTCTCACTGGCCTACATGTTCTGGATTTAAGAGAAAACCATTTAGAATCTGAACTACCATTGTTGCCAAAATCTGTGGTCACTGTGCTGCTTAGCAATAACTCATTTTCAGGAGAGATACCTAAGCAATTTCAAGAATTGGATCAGCTTCAACATCTTGATCTTTCTTCAAATTTTCTCAGTAAGACACCCCCATCTGCCTTGTTTTCTCTGCCAGAAATAAGTTATTTGAATCTGGCAAGCAATGTGCTAAGTGGGACCTTCCCAGACAAACTTAACTGTGGTAGCAAACTTGGGTTTGTGGACATTTCTCGTAACAAGTTAAGTGGTGGACTTCCTTCTTGCTTGGCGAATACATCTGACAGTAGAGTTGTTAGATATGCTGGAAACTGTCTATCTGTTGACTCTCAGAACCAGCACAGAGGGTCTTATTGCAAAGAATCCACTTCTGGATGGAAAAGCTTCAAGACATGGGAAGTAGCTGTAGTAATGACCATCATTGTTTTACTTGTTCTTGTGCTTTTGTTTTCTAGTGTTTTCTTATGGAAAAAGTACCATTCCAGAAAGACAACTGGGCAAGATAACTCCTCAATAGCAGTTCCGTCAGAGATCCTTGCAAATGCCAGTAAGTATATAGGTTTCTTTGGCCATAGTGATGTGTTGTTGACTCTTAATTTTAAATTGGAATTTTTCATGATTATTGTTGTTTTCAGGATTTATTTCTCAAACAGTGAAGCTAGGGACACAAACTATTCCAACCTGTCGGCAATTTTCAATAGAGGAATTGAAGGAAGCCACAAAAAACTTTGATTTGTCAACTTATATTGGTCAAGGCTCCATGGGGAAGGTACACTTCAACCACTTAAAGTGTTACTGAAAATTAGCTTATTCTTTTGGTTTTAAGGGAGGGGGTATATACACATGAGGTGTGTTCTACAGTTCTATCAAATCATCTTAAGGAGATAAAATTTCTTGAGTTTTCAGGAAGGTTGCAATTTCTGAAATCCTAGTTAAGATTACACTATTTGCATGTTCTTTGGCCTGTACACCTTGTTAAGAGGTCAAGTGATTTAAAATGTATGTGTAAAAATAAAAACACTTTGTGATACTTATTTTGTGTGCTCACTGTAATGCATCTTTAAGTCTTCTGCCATATTACAGATGTACAAAGGTAAACTGGAGAATGGATCCTATGTGGCAATACGGTCTTTGGCTCTGTCAAAGAAATGCTCAATTCAAGCTCTCAGAGCTAAATTGGATTTACTCTCAAAACTTCATCATCCAAATTTGATTAGCCTTTTGGGTCATTGTATTGATGGTGGAGGACAAGATGATTCCAATTCCCATAAACTTCATCTTGTGTATGAGTATGTGCCAAATGGGAATTATCATGACCATCTCTCAGGTTAGTATGGAAAAATGATAGCATGCATATTATAGAGTCAAGTTTCACCAATTATTTCTCTCCTTATCTGTATAGCTTCATGAATATCTGTAGTACTACTACTGCCAATATTCTATTGAGACTATTTCTTATGTGATGATTGTATCTTCTCAATCCTTCATAACCTTTTCACTTTTCTTACTGTAATCAGTATACTATAACTTGCAAAAGTTATATTTGACATCACATCTTTCTGCTTGAAGGCTTCAATCCACTGATCTTCCTTCATTCAAACATGCAGAATTTTCTGTAGGGAAGGCACTTAAGTGGTCTGATAGATTGGCAATTTTAATTGGAGTTGCAAAGGCAGTGCATTTCTTACATACTGGTGTTATACCTGGCTGCTTTAGTAACCTACTGAAGACAAAAAATGTCTTGCTTGATGAATACCGCATTCCGAAACTAAGTGACTATGGTATGTCCATCATCGCAGAAGAAATTGAAAAGTTTGAGGTATGTTCCTGGCAATCCAATGTTGCATTTTTACCATTGTTTGACATAATTATGATTGATCCTCACACAATTCACTGTGTTGCCTCTTTTGTGTTGTACAGGCAAAGGGCGAGAAATCAAAGCCATGGTATGATACCAAAACTCAGTTTAGTTAACATAAACACCAAAACATATTAGTAGTTCAAATAAAATCATGTTAGACTACTTCTCCCAATTTTTTGTGTAGTAATTCACTTTTGATATTTTCTTGCCCTTGGATTGTGAAGGGTATGAAAGTTGGAATACCCAAAGTTTGATGTCCTTTGTTATGCATAAATGTATTTTTGGTATGAAAGATGGAATTACAAAGAAATTGTTCTTCTTTTTTCTATTGTAGCCTAAGGACAAAAGCAGATGATGATGTTTATAATTTTGGATTCATCCTGTTCGAATCACTTGTTGGACCCATAGCATGCGACAGAGGTGAAACATTTTTCCTAAATGAAAAGGTTAGTGCTTTTTTAAACATTTGCCTTTTGCTTCTTGATGAATATAACTACTACTTCAATGAATGTAATCATATTTAGGTACTGATTATTTTTTTCTTAATTAACTTAAAATGTTATTATTTATTTATTTTATTCATTTTTTTTTTCTGTTCAAGTAGTCACATCACATTATTATTTTTTAGAAAAAAAAAATGGAGATCTAATTGAACCTCTTATTAACAGTAGAAGATGAATAAATAATATAAAAAAGTAATTAAGTCCTAATTTTTCAGCCTCAAAAGTTATTTTCATTCATATTCATTTTAATTGTGCTAATTCCAAGAATTTTGATTAATATACTTATTCAAAAATTGGAAGATAATCCCCGTAATGACATATATGAGAATTTTGCCTATATATAAGGATCTTTGATACAATATTAGAAATTGATTTTAAGTCTAATTCAATCTCACAAAACTTTACCAAATAAAGTTAGGTTTACACTTCATTTATTATATATATATATATATATATATATATATATATATTATAAATTGATTTTATTTATCTCTAGTCGACGTGAAACTTTAACAGAAATTAATAAAAAAAAATAAAAAAAAAATATGAAACAAAAAATTTAACTTGATTGGTGTAAATCGATATTTAAACATTTTACTCATTATTATAAAAAGATTATATTTTTTAATGCAAGATCTTATGTGATAATTGGTGTGAATGACAGGCATCGTTTGGGAGTCAAGATGGTAGAAGAAAGATTGTGGATCCTATAGTGTTGACCACTTGCTCTCAAGAGTCTTTATCAATTGCAATATCAATAACAACCAAATGCATTTCACCAGAATCTTCATTTCGTCCCTCTTTTGAGGATGTCTTATGGAACTTACAGTATGCAGCTCAAGTCCAAGCCACAGCAGATTCAGACCACAAATCAGATTAATTCTACATCACATCATTTTTTTAGGTCAAAGTGTGTAGTGGAGGAGACTCAACTACACCTTCAACTTTTCAAAATCTAGATTTTTTTATTGAGTCTTTTATACTGTTCTCTGCTGAACATTAATCCTACATTAATGTTGATACTTTAAAACAGTATTTCATTAGTGTATTTTGAAAGTACAGCAGATAAACAGTAAAAAAAAAATTCAATAAAAAATCTAAGTTCTTCCTTCTTTAACAATGTTGATGAAGAAATCAATGATCTATAAGTAAACAACACAATGCAAATATAAAGATATAATTGTAAACATGCTCACCCATTTCTTTTTTGTGTTTCTTGTAGAGCTTTTATAGGACTTAATCAGAATTCATAAACCTTTTAAAAAAGAGTGGATTGGCCTATGGAGCAAATCGTGAACTTGATTAATGTTGATAAGATGAATGTTCTTAGAAGACATTTGGTGGAAATTGTAGTTTGTAACCATGGATTATGGAAGGTAAAATTCAAAGTGTTACAATTGATATAGTAGAGCTTGTTGTTATAAGTTGTAAATTTAATTTCGTATTACAGAAAAAATATTGTTAGAGTCAATGTGACTTCGAGTTGTTAGTGTGAATCATTGTATCTAAAATATTGTTGATTTTGAAGTTTAAATTTTTATCAGGTATTATCTTTAAAAGTTATTTAAAAAAATTAAGAAAAAATTGTACATTAAAATTGTCATTGATCTCAATTACTCAATGTAATATTATTAGATGTATTGAAATATCTACAAATTACAAAGAGAAAATTGTTTGAAATTTTTTAAACGATTAAATTGCCAGAAAAATAGAAGATTTAGTGATATTAAAACACATTATGTGTTATGTAAAAAGTGACGAGGACAAAAGAATACAAGATTTTTCCTATATTCGATTGAGTTTAATTTTTATTTCGGTTTGATCCTTCTCATGTATTCTCTCGTGTCTAGTAAGGATTTTTGGATCTTTTGACTTTTTGGAGCATAGAGTTATTTGTTATAATTATATTTCATTTTGGATTCAACTGACTTTACTTCATAATTTTTTTACTCAATGTTTTATCTATTTTAGAATGGGTATTTTGAAATGCATTTTTTATATTAAGAGTCCATTCCAAAATACGTGAAAGGTGAAAAGAGAAATTGTGGGTGCACTGAGAAACATTCTTCCATTTTAGTTTTTTCCTTTTAATTCTGATTTTATTTTCTTTAGGTTTTGGACACTCATGTTCATCATAGATATTCCTATCTTGCAAGTTTATATAGAGCAATCAGGCTTTTTTTTTTCTGCGTTACGTATATTTCATTTTATTTTTAATCTTTTTTTTTCTGGTTTAATGTTGTGGTAAGTCTCTATTTTTGTTCGGAATCTCAAATAGATCTCTTTTTTTTTCGGCATTTCAATTGGGTCTTTATTTTGTAAAAATTGCATCAATTAAACCCTTACCGTTAAATTGGACCTAACAACATTAATGTATGCTTGACGTGGCACGTTGGACTGTATTTTTAATTGACATGGCTAAATGACATGAATTTGGGTTATTTAAAATTATAAAATTGAGAAAAAATTGGGGTTCTTTGTCGGCCAGAGGGTCTAATCCGGTTTCTACTGAGATTTTGAAGCCCAATGTGATTGCACCTGGATTGAACATTCTTGCGGCATGGCCTTCTTCCATTCCTCCTTCTTCCCTTCCTTCCGACCACCGCACCACTGACTTCCACTGACTTCAACATATTCTTTGGCACCTTTATGGCCTGCCCTCACGTCTCTAGTTTGGCTGCTCTTTTGAAAGCGGCCCACCCTGACTAGAGTCCCACCGCCATAAGAACTGCTCTCATCACCATTGCCTACACTCTCGACAATGGAAGAGGTGAAGGGACCTTGTTGGACGAGTCCATTGGGAATGCTTCTTCGGTGCCACCATCAACCTCGCGAGTGTCACGCGCAACCCTCAACACTTCACCATCATCAACCGCATCAGAAACCTGTAGAAGAACCCAGTAATCGCAAACTCCATTGATGCACGAAACTTTAACCTCCATCGCAGAAGACCATCTTCATCTTCTTTAACGCATCACCACGACACACCTTCATCACATTCGCCAAGCCCAAAACCGCAAACCACAAAATCAGAAAGAGCTTATCCTAAACCCCAATCATGATAAACCCTAGTTCGTGAAACGCCACCACCACCCAACCCTCACTAAGTGAAACTCATCAAGGTTTTCTTTCAAGCTAGAATGCCAAGGGATTAAGCTTTTTGGGACATTTCTTTTTCATCTTGTAGTTTCCCTTTTTCAAGCATTGAGGAGATTGTGAGGGGAACTATGACAACCAAAACATGAACTGTATGATTTAATAAGATAAAATTTTCACCTTTCATGTTGTGAGGACTCAAATTTGTAGAAATTGGTGAAATTGACTAGACAATATTTTCTTTACTTTTATTGGAAATTATTTACCTACAACTAGGAAAACATCTATCTATATCTTTCTGAATGCTTCCCTCCATTTGGGACTACTGAACTGTGGAAACAATGAATTTTGTTTCAGGATAGTGATGGTCCTTGTGACTTCAGTGTTGTGGGAATAAATTTGAGTAATAAATCATCCAATTTTTATGAAGAGGGTGTAAGTGATTGTGATAATTGAGGGGTCTATATCAATTGAAAAGGAAAAAGGTTGATATGGCAGCAAAACTCCTATAAACAGTTTTGCAGAAGCAGATAGGATGCATTACTAGGAGGGGAAGGAGGATGGGGTGGTAGTTTGAAAAAAAATAAATAAAAAAGACATGTCAGAATTCCACATCATTTAAAAACCAAGATGACAATGTCATGTCAACTTAACAATAACATCGTTAGGCTCAATTTAACGGTAGAGGTGTATTTGTTTTATTTTTCAAAAATAAGGATCCAATTGAGACGTCGAAAAAGAAAGGAACCTATTTGAGATTCTGGACGAAAATAGGGACATACTAAAACATTACCTTTTTTTTCTTTATCTCATTCCAGCCAAACACATTTTCTCCATGTCTTTCCTCTGGAATACATAATTTAAATTTTAAACTATATAATCCAAAATATAAAATTTATATTTTAAAATTATTTTAAATTAATTTTATATTTTAAATTATGCAATTTAAAATATATTTTTTATTTTATATTTTAAATTTATTTTTTAGTTATACATTTTAAAACTATTTTATTATATTTTGCTTTGGGTATGGGTCAATATCAATTGTCTAATCCTCTATATGTTATCTTTGGTCAAAGTTCTGCTTGGTGAGTAATCTTTTGTGTGTCCAAATCGTTTAGATGGTATCTGTAAAAGATATTCTAATGTCAAAGTTAGATCAACTTAGACAAATAACAATGAATGTGCTACCAACCCTATTTCATCCCAAATTATGACAATTGTGAGAAAACGTAACATTTTGAAATTCGTGCTTGCTGGAATGCGAAATGTTGGACCTCTATGGATCGTTGGATGCAAGTAGATATGTCGGCCAAAGATGAAGAACATGTGAGGCTTATGCGACTATAAATAAGGGTGAGCCTGATCAGTCATTTTTACCTTTTTCACAACCTGCTCTTCGCTAAACTAAATATTTTTGAGTTAGAGGTAATAATGTCTATGTTTATCTTTCTTCGTTTGAAGAGTCTTCTGATGGGGACGACAAGAGGTATGTGGATAATGTGTCGTCTTCATCGGTGTCATTGTCAATGTCTTCACTGATATAATGATCAACCAAGCGAAGCTTGAACTCGGTTGGCAACACCAGTGTTCATACAAAAAATAAAACGACTCCTTTTAAAGGTATTGAAGAGGATCCAGTTGCCAAGATGGAAGTCGATGTTTCTAACGAGGAGGATGAGTTAAATCTCTCGACATGTGAGTACGTAACTCACTTTCGTTGGGGACAACAATTTTATTATCCTGAGTTGGATTTTTATTACTGTTTCTTAATTTTATTATTGATTTTGTTGTAATCATAGGACTTCTTTGAGACTTGAGTTTTTAAGATTTGAGACAAAGAGAGGTTCACATAATCAAAGAAGGAGCTTGATGTCTTACTTTCAGACGAATAATTGACATCCATATATTGTATCAGGGAACAAGATTGACATCATGTAGAAGTCCTCTCTTGTTGATGGATATTTCCTTTGTGAAACACTTGATTTTGTTGTAAAACACTTGATGTTGTAAGAATTATTTTATGATTTTAAGGAGTTGTATTTAAGGAACACACTAATAAATATGGTGATGTTTTTTTCCATGTTTTTTCCAACGTCTCTTTATTTTTTGATATAATGATGATGTTTGACAAATATAAAAATAGAGGAAAAGAACATCTAAAATATATCTCAAAATGAAATATATATTTTTCTTAAATAAAAAATTAAAAGTTAAGAAAATGAGCTAAAAAAAGTCTTGTCGTTAGAATACAACTTCTGAACAATATAATTAAATACACCAATCGTACCTCGAAATTCTTGCTTCTAAAATAATTTCCAATAACTTATGTAACCTTTTAAAAATTAACTTGTTGTAATAAATTTAAATCAAAATTATAAAAAATATTCAAAAGTTAGAAATGAAGAAGTGCTTTTATTTATATAAATTTTGTAATATGTTGATTTATTGCTACATAATTAATAATCAATAAAATAAATTATTAAAATAACTATGTCATTTAAAAAAAGCTAATTTAATGATGGTTTCAAATTTTCTAATTTCTTTTCTGATATATCAATAAATATTTAATAATTATAAAATGCGAAAGAAATTAGGTAACTATAAAATTTAGGGTAATGATACTTTGATATTTAAGATGTGACAAATTTTTGACATCGTCATGTGTCACATTATGGATGGTTCATGTGTTTTAAAAAATAAAATGACAGAATGAAATGGATTCATTGTGGAATTCAAAACAAGTGTCAAATTCAAATATGCCTTCCTGATGCTAAAAATTAGTTTAAACTACCAGTTATTTATACATTGTTACCATTTTTCTTTTTGCACCATCACTTTAAACTATCTATATCATCCTGTCATTTTATTTTTTAAAACACGTGAATCACCCAAAAATACACTAAAATTGATCCAGTTTCCTAGAGTTTTTGAAAGTTGTGCTCTTTGCTCATTGAACATTAATTTGCGTAGAAACCACGCATTGAGTTGCGTGTTGGTGTGGCGTATTGTTCACGCGCCTTCATCTATATTTGTTTTCCATTGGTAGAGTAACCAATACCTGTATGATGGGTAACATCTATGTCATGCAACCACAACACTTACAATCTATGTGATTTTTGTGATATTTACATGCTAACTACTAATAATTATAAGTTGGATGGTATAAACTAAAAAAAATTAAAATAAGTTCTATATTCTTATTTCATTTATAAGAAAATCACACTTTTTAAATAAAAATAAATTTTAACTATTTTTGAGAAACCATTAAAGAAAAATAAAATAATAAACTAAAATTTAAAAATTACAAAAAAAAAACACAAATTTGTAAGTGCTATTAAATAAATTGAAGTAAATGTTAGATGAGAAACAGCCTAGAAATGACATAATTAAAACAAAGAATCATAAAAGGTATAAAGTATATTAAAATGAGAAATATTAAATTACAAGGAACTATAATACAATTTATTGAAAAAGTAAATTATTTATGCTATTCTTTTACTATTAATTAAAAATTATCAAAAATCTCAAGTTATTTTGAATCCTTAATCTTTTCATTAAGTTTATGTTTATTTTTAGGTATAGATACAATTTATTCAAAATATTACTTAGGAGTATATTCTTTATTAACATATCTTATGCTTTTAATTAGTTACGCTGTGAAAATTGTGGTAATACATCAATGATTAGTATATAAACATTCTGGTGCAGTCCACATTAACTCAAACCAACGTTTGATGAGAAAGTAGCTTGATTCTGGTGAGGCATCACCATCAAGGAGCATGGTGATTTCAGTAGTTTACACCAAACAATCCCTTTGATGGCCCTTCCCAAATGAATTACATATTCTTGCATCATAAAGAGATTTCACGACATTTTTTATAATATTTTAATATTATTTATTGGGTTAAATATGTTTTTAATTTTTATATTTTTGGGCGATTTTAGTTTTAGTTCATTTTTAAATTAAGGTACAATTTAGTTCTTCAACTTTAGAAAACTCTGGTTTTAGTCCTTTTTATCAATTTTTTTTAACTTTATTTGCTGTTTCAAGCAGGTTTCATTATAGCATTTGGATTGTTTACACTGTTTGACACATTTAGCATTTGGATTGTTTACACTGTTTGACACATTTTTGCTTCAATGTTAACTGAGAAACGCATTTGAAACAGCAAATAAAGTTAAAAAAAAATTGATAAAAAGGACTAAAACCAGAGTTTTCTAAAGTTGAAGGACTAAATTGTACCTTAGTTTAAAAATGGACTAAAACTAAAATCGTCCAAAAGTATAGAGACTAAAAACATATTTAACCCTTATTTATTTTTTATAATATTTTAACATTATTTACTTGTTATTGTATGATTGATTAAAATTTATTCTATAATCAATAATAATAATCATAAACACTAACATGAATTGATCACAGAATAACACATAGATTGAAAATAAAATGTTATAAAAAAATATTGGGAAAATATGATTATCTCTTCTTGCTAACTTAGCATGCCAAACTTTTAACTCTTTTTTTAAACCACTTTAACATGCAAATTTTATCCTTTGCTTGGATGCTGCAATATATATATATATATATATATATATATATATATATATATATATATGTTCCAGTGAGTTAGTGTGCTTCACAAGCAGCAACTAAAAGTGAACCAGAAACAACAGTGTCAGAACAAAATAGAAACATAAGAAAAAACAACTACATTCGTATATCTCATGGCCTCAGAAATATGGTCACCCCATTTTAGTTTTCTTGCAGCTTTCTGATTCTTTCGCTGTCTCTACCAACCACTGTTTTTCGAGGTAATTAAGGTCTACATTACACCACTGGGTCTTCTTTAATGCATTTTTTTTTATCTGTAAAAGATTTAATGACTTTAATGTTCTGTATTTAACTTGTAACTGGATTCAGTGGTCCACATTATTAATTTTGTTCTTGGCTTTAGCTCTTCCCCGTTGGTATCCTTTTGGTTTTTTGGGTGGTTCTCTGTAGCAGTTTGTAAATTTGATCCTGCATATTGAAGTGCACACTTCAGAGGGTGTTCTGTGTTGCATTGAAGTTATGTCTTGTGAATTTATTATGATTTCTCAAGCTGGATTTTCTTGAGAGGGTTTGTGATTATTCTGCAAATTCAACCAAGTTGAAGTTAAAGGTTCTTCTGGTGAGGATTCATGACCTTATGGTTCTAGCCATGGCAATAAAGAACAGTAGACGTGTCGCAGTTCAAATGGATCCCCCATTCATATTGCAGCTGGTTATTCTTTATATTTTTTTTTTTAAATTTTCTGTAAAATTTTAATGACTTTTTTGTCGTCATGTTGTGTATTTAAGACTTGTAAATGGATTCAGTGGTCCACATTATTAGTTTTCTTCTTGGTTTTAGGTCCTTTCCATTTTTTACACCCTGCTTTCTAAATATGATTCTTGTAAGTGATCACTTTTGAAATTCTCTGCATGTGTTTATTAATTAAATTCATACTTCACAAGCTGTTCTTGTTGCATTAAAACTATGTGCAGTTTGTGAAATCATTTTGAGTTCTCAAGCTGGATTTGATTCAGAGTGCTGGTGATTGTTGTACTCGTTAAACCTTAGAAGCTATGGTTCTAGGCACGAGAGGAAAGAACAGAAGAGGTGTCACAGTTCAAATTGATTTCCTCATTCACATTCAGGAGATTAAACCTTGGCCCCCATCACAATCTCTAAGATCCCTGCGATCCGTGTTGATAGAGTGGAAAAATGGTGAATGTGCATCAGGTTCTACTACTCTTGTTGCACCCTCTCTTGGTTCAGTTATAGGTGAAGGAAGAATCGAATTCAGCAAGTCATTTAGGCTACATGTGACTTTGTTGAGGGATATGTCTGTAAGAAGTGGTGATACTGATGTGTTCCAAAAGAATTGTTTGGAGTTCAACTTGTATGAGCCACGAAGAGATAGGACTATTAAGGGTCAGTTGTTGGGAACTGCAGTCATAGACTTGGCAGAATATGGGACACTCAAAGAGTCCTTAAGAACTAGTGTTCCTATGAACTGCAAGAGGAGTTACAGGAACGCAGAACAGCCACTTCTGTTCCTTAAAATTCAGCCTCTTGATATGAAGGGTGCTACTTCCTCATCCAAGGACAATATTGGTGGTGACTCAGTGTCAACACTCATGAATGAAGAATATGCTGAAGAAGCTGAAATTGCCTCTTTTACTGATGATGATGTCTCCTCACATTCGTCTGCAGCTGCAGTTTCTCCTTCCCTTAACTCCAGAGGGTTTACCCCGCTGAAATTAGGAAAGGTAATTGTTCTTGATTTCTTCTAATAGTGTTATAAATTTAATATAAAATCATTATTGTAATATAATAATCATATTTTTCATCAGTAGTGTGATAAATTACTGTGGTTTTGTTGTTTGTCATGTATGAATATATGAAGAAATTCCTCTTAAATCAATATAGTAATTTCAACTGAATTGCAGAATGAACCAATTAGCAACACTGGTGTGAAAACCATGGAACATCCCGTGGCCTCGGAAACAAGGCTTGAAAACATGAATATGATGCAGCAAGATACCCACAAGAAGCTTGAGAGTTCTTACATGTCATCATTGGATGTATCTTCTATCAGGAGTCTAGTAAATGGTCATGCTTCTAACTCTCCTATTCACAATTCATTGCCAATTAAAAAGTTTGCTGCTTCACCAATTGCCAATACTTCTTCATCATCTCTAATTTTTGAGGATTTGGACATAAATTCTAGGAGCAACACAAAAAGCAGTGGCCATGAAACTTTGGATCAGAGTTTTCAAGAAAAGCTTGCTAACTACAGAAATATAGTTGCAGATGTCCAAAGAAACACAAACGGAAGTACTTTTGGGATTTATTCAAAACAAACATCATCTCAAGATAGAGCTAAATTCACTGGCAAAAGTCCTGGCTTTGAAAACTATGATGAAACTGAATATGGTGACGAATATTTAATGAAGGAGAGTGGAGGTGATAAAATTTTCCATAGTTCTGTTGAGGACATAAGTGGAAATGAAAAATATGATTTGGATAGGCAAAACTGCATAGAGGATGAAAAATTTGAAGCACAAGATGCCAAGGATCAAGCCTCAATGGATAGCAATACATATTCTTTTGGAGGGTCAAATATTTCTATGCAGGAAAATAATCTCAGAAGTGAAAGACTAAAGAACATCAAGTCTGTGAGGATACCAGCAGACTCGGCTAGGAATACTGGTTCTCCTGGTAGCAATCATCATGCTGAATTACATGAAAATGGCATTCTTGGACATTCACAAAACAGTGGAGGGAACAGAAGCAATGAAAGAAGAAATTCTAAGATTCAAACAAAGGAAGCAAGAAATGGTACTTTAGATGGAAAAGTTGAGCAGTTGGAGAAGAAGATAAAGATGCTTGAAGGAGAGTTAAGAGAAGCTGCTGCAGTTGAGTCTGCTTTATATTCAGTAGTTTCTGAGCATGGAAACTCCACAAGTAAAGTTCACGCCCCAGCACGGCGCCTTTCCAGGCTATATCTTCATGCTTGTAAAGAAAATGTTCAAGGAAGAAGGGCTGGAGCAGCTAAAAGTTCTGTTTCAGGATTAGTACTTGTTGCAAAGGCATGTGGAAATGATGTCCCGAGGTACATTTGAGCCATATTCTTACAGCTTCTATTCTGACTTTTCCAAATATCCTATCACTGAGAAGTAACATTGTGTTAGATGTTCATCAGTCCTAAGAATCACAAGCTGCACCTTCATCAAATGTTGTAATATCTTTTATAAAACAAAATTGATTGTCGTTACTTTGTTAATTCAGGAAACTAGTTGAGTCACAGATAATAGTTTGCTTTTACCGGACATGTGATAGAGTGCTACAAAAATGCCTTCTAAGATGAGAATGGACTAAAACTAAACTTTATTTTAAAATAATGAAGCAGAAATCCTGCACAAAACTCTTAATTTAAAGGGGTTAGATTAGTAATGTTTAGAGTTTGTTCAAGTGATGTTCTGATGAATTTTGTTGGCTTTGATGGAAACTGTAGTTTCCCATGAACTGTGCCTGCTGCTTTACCTTTTCTTGCATAATTACAGGTTGACCTTTTGGCTGTCTAATGCTATAGCTTTGAGAACAATTATAAGCCGAACCGTCAAAGATCCTTCAAATCCTGCAGGAGCTGGTAGGAGAAGGAAAAGTGATGAGGAGGGGTATGGTAAGATAACAGCTTCCCTAAGGGTGAAGGGGTTATCCCCCAGAAAAGATGAAAATGCAGCTTTGGGATATGGAGGTTTTGGTAACTGGGATGATCCCCAGGTACTCCTATTAGCACTGGAAAAGGTGGAAGCATGGATCTTTTCTCGCATTATAGAATCTATCTGGTGGCAGGTAATGCCTTGATCTTATCCTCCCCTTGAACAACCCTACAAATGATATCTATTTGCTGATGATTAAATGTCATAAAATTCCATTGTAGTCTAACATGAATCCTTCTCTGTCTATGCCCAGATTTTGATTCCACATATGCAGCACACAAAGTTCAACAGCAAAGAAGTGGTTTCAGACTCAAGAAAAAGCTACAGACGGACTTCTAGCTCATGTGATCAAGACCAGGGTAACTTGTCTCTATATATTTGGAAGAATGCTTTTAGGGAAGCCTGTGAAAGGATCTGTCCTATTCGAGCTGGAGGGCATGAATGTGGCTGTTTGCCTATGCTTTCTAGATTGGTTAGTCTAATTTAATAGTTTCCCAATCTTTGTTATGAAACAAAACCAAAGTTTCCATCACATTGCTTTTTTCACTTTGTTTACATCTTTTATGTGGTTTGGCTGGAGTTTGTAAGGTTTAGGCTTTGAAAGTTGTGATTGTACAGCAATCTAAAAACAAGTTCAGGATAAATAATAAGTGAAAAACATGTTTAAACTAAAGGTCCAAAATATGCTGAAAATAAAAGACTTGTTTTCAATTTTGGTCTGTCATGGTTCCTAATAGATGAAGATTTTTTTATATTTTCTTCAGACATTATTATCATCAATTCATGCTTGAAAATTTAACTATGACAGAGCTGGGTAATATTTGTACTAAAAACTATGGCAGTTATAAGGTGTTGGGAAATACATCACCTGTCTCAATTCTTGAGATGCTAAATGTATTTCTGTTGAACAATTTCCCTTAATGTCGACTGATATAATGTATTAATTCATATTACTATCTTCAGTTCTTAGAGAAGAACATGACATCAGAATGCTTGTCTGCTACTTAAATCTAGATAATGGAGCAATGTGTTGCGAGATTAGATGTGGCTATGTTCAATGCTATTCTTCGCGAATCTTCTGATGAAATACCAACTGATCCTGTATCTGACGCTGTTAGTGATCCCAAGGTTCTCCCCATTCCACCTGGGAAAATAAGCTTTGGAGCCGGTGCACAGCTAAAAACTGTGGTAACTTCTTAATGTGTATCTGTTTGTATCTTTGCATGCATGTGTTTCTATAAATGTATAAACCAACTTTAGTCTATGAAAAAGTTCATCTAATTTTTTCTTCTCATTTTTCTCTTCTAAGTGTTAATGAAAGAGTTTGTCTAAATATACCTTTAATTTGTTCAACCAAGTTGCTTTCTTCACTTATAATTGCTTTTGACATAAATGCAGCTTTTAAATTAGGCCATGAACTTGGCTTTTTGGTCTGGAATTACCTGAATAGCTGTTGAATTAGAGGGTGACTCTACATTTTGAATACAATGTCACTAAAGATTATTTCCTTGTCTTTATATTTGTGTCACCAATTTCTTACTGTCAGATTGGGACCTGGTCAAGATGTTTGACTGATCTATTTGGCATGGATGATGATGACGACTCAATTGAAGATAAAGATGAAACTGATGACAATGAACAAAAACAAAATGCATCCTTAAAGTCCTTCAGTCTTCTAAATGCTCTAAGTGACCTTCTGATGCTTCCTAAGGATATGCTGTTAAATGCATCCATCAGGAATGAGGTTGATTTGGCAATGAAACTGAACTTTTCTTCATGCAGTTAATTGCTACAATGCTGTTATGTTTCACTATTCATGCTGAAAGGATTCTTGTTTGTTAAGGTATGCCCTATGTTCAATGCAACACTTGTCAAGAAGATTCTGCACAATTTTGTCCCAGATGAGCTTTGTCCTGAGCCTGTTCCCGCTTATGTCTTTGAGGCTCTGGACTCAGAGGTTAGATATCCAAATTTGCACTTCAATTCTTTTTGCCTTATTATAGAGGATCTTCTGTTGAATATGATACAAGGATTGAACATGGTATAAAAGACAATGATTTTGTTGAAAAATTAAGATATGGATACAATCATATATATATATATATATATATATATATATATTAAGTAAATTACAATTATATTAGTATATTACTAATACTGTTAATTTACTCTTTTGGATTTATTTAGTTTTCTGCTTCTATTATTTATTTTTCTAATTATAAAGAACATAGTTTATGTATTGATTTTACCTTGCCATATAATTACAAATTGACATATATGATAAATTTACCGTCTATTATATCAGTACTCTTGTAAGACTGAACTATCTGGTTGATTTGATAAAAAAAATGGTTAATTTATATTTGTTTTAAATCTATAATTGTAGCTAATATATTTTTTTTCTTTTAAATGTTTGTCAATATAATTAAGGATATTTTAGTTTAACATAATTAACATGTAATAGGTCAAAGATTAGTTGTTATAAAAAGTACACTTAATTAAGTTTTAAGTTTCTCATAAATTTAGGTTTTTGTTAAGCTTTTCTAGTGATGCTCAAAACTTTTATATTTTTTTATTAAATTTTTGTCTTTTAATGATTTTGTTAATTGAGTGGTTGTTATTTGCTCTTGCATCATCTTGCTTAGTTTTTTTTCAAATGTTATAAATGATAGATTTTATGGATAATATAAAGATAATATTGCAATTAATGTAAAATAATAAGTCAATTTTATTGTTTTTTTATTAAAAATGTGTTAGATAATTAACACTTAGGTACTCTATTAAAAAATATAATTTTGTCTACAGACCAAAAAATATAATGCAGACTCAATCAAAATATACCCAATAAAAAATTTGAAACTTAATTGAGACTTACAAATGAAAACGAAATGTAATTAATCTAAAAGTGTAGTTTATAATTGATTATGTAAGTAGAATTCAAGTTAAATCATTCTTATATTGATGTTTAGCTTTTTTTTCTAACTTGGCACAGAATGAGATGGAAGATGGAAAAGAGCTTGTGAACAACTTTCCATGCATTGCAGGTCCCATTGTGTATTCATCTCCAACACCATCTTCCATTGCAAGCATTGTGGGGGAGAAGGGAAGCAAATATCATCTAAGAAGAAACAGATCATCAATTGTTAGGAAATCACACACAAGTGATGATGAGTTGGAAGAATTGAAGTCACCATTGTCTTCAATATTCTTGAGTGCTTCCTCATCCTCAAAACTTTCAACAAAATCCACCTTCAAGTTCAAACAAGTTAGCAACCAATCTCCTCTCAGATATGAACTCCTTAGGGAAGTGTGGATCAACAGTGAGTAAGTAGTCTTCTTCAAGAAACATTTCACACTCTTTCAAAAGTGACCTTGTACTTGCTTTTGTAATTAGAATTGCAATTTTATCTTAATAATAACAAGTTTGCTTGACATGTTATGTTGGTAAGGATTATTGATGTTACATCACAATTTTAATTCAAAAATGTTATTAAAAATGTATAAAGACTTATATCTTAGTTTTAAAGTTTTAAGATAATTTTGTAACCAAAACTTTAAAGTCGATTGAATTTCGAGACATTTCTTTAAAAAAAAAAAAACTAATATCACGATACTCAACTTTTATGTCGGATTTAGGAATTTGGTTTTTCAGTTTTACATGAGGATCAAGGCTTTTCAAAGAATGGGAACACAATATTTAAAATTGGATTTTCTTCATATATTTATATGACTTGGTGTATTTTAAGGTATTGAAGGATACACATGACAACTTTCTAATTTCTATTATCATATGATTTTTCAATAATTGATGGTTAACCGTGAGATGTCTAGTTTATAAGGTATTAGATTTGCACATTATACAATTACATCTTTTTGTTAGACTTGAATGATATGGTAGGATTTTAAGTGATTTAGTTAAGATAGTCTAGTATACTTAATAATAGGCTAACTTTCATTAACCAATATTAGTCTTCAATTAAACCTTGCAAGATATTATGTAATTTCTTTATCATAATAAACAAAGTGTTAAATGTAATTAAATATATAGGTTTTGATTCATGAGGAGTTTTACGAGAAGTTTTTTTATGTGCAATACTATGTTGTTTACAATAAACATAAAAGAGTTCATGATATTCACCATCGTTATCAGTACAGATACATTTTGGCTTTTTGTTTGATTGTTTCTCAACCAAAGCATAATTTTTTTTGAACTTTTCAAGTACTTGATCATTTCCTGAAGTGGATAGACTAATATCTTCTTATAACAATCATAAATAAA
Organism: Vigna reflexopilosa; assembly: GCA_027742785.1. NCBI lineage: Eukaryota > Viridiplantae > Streptophyta > Magnoliopsida > Fabales > Fabaceae > Vigna > Vigna reflexopilosa. The sequence continues at coordinate 5,966,756 of CM050928.1, read as the reverse complement.
AGTAAAAGTAAAGTGCATCATTGAATGACTTTACCATCAACGGGCCATAAACATCATAATGCACCAATTATAACATCTCTGTTAGCATAAAGCTGAAGAGAAAAAAATTTGATGATGTTTCAAAGTCAAGTAATAAGTGCTTCTGTTGCAAGAAATTTTTTATGAAGACTTGTTTTGTGTTAAAGCTTTTGTAATTTAGTAGATTTATGTATAGGATATGGTTTATCTTTGATTCTATGTATTGTTTGTCTTAGGTTGCATTAAAATTCGTTTTGAATCAAGAAACCTCATTTTATATCAGTAATCAAATATGACTTGTCATAATCGATTATCAAGAGCAATTATGAGAATTTTTAAGCAAGTTTTTGATCGTTGCGCATTCATTAAATGCATAATCGATTACCATAATCGGATAATCGATTATCACACGTTAATTAGCTGACAACGGATTTTTAGAAGTATCATTAAGTGAGATCTATATAAATTAGATTGAAACTCTTATTCTAAAATAGGAAATACATTGTATTCAAAATATTTATCTATTGTGTGTTGTGATAAGTGTTCTAAAATTGGTGTAATTCTTGTGTTTTGGCTTTGAGAACTTGGTGTTGGCATAGAGTGAAAACTTTCACGAGAGTTGTGATTGAGTGTTGTTGTTGTTGCTGAGTTAAAGCCTATCATCCTTTGTGAAGATTCAAATGAGGTGTTCATCCTTTGTGAAGTATTCAAAGGAGGTGTTCATCTCTTGTGGGTTTCAAGGGAAGTGAGTTTCATATCTTGGGGTAACAAGAGGGGTGTTCTAACCTTAAACTGATTTATTTTCTGTGATTGTAACAGTTTGTTGGTTTGTGATAGTGAAACATTAATTCTCGTTTGAGATTAACAACTAGATGTAAGATCTGTGGCATCCGAACTAGTATAAAAATCACATGTGCAAGTTTCTCTCTTTCTTACTCTTTTATTTGTTTAATTTGGTATTAAGGAATTAAATTTATACGAGAAAATTATTAAAGGTATTATTTGCGATAAGAAACCAATTCAGCCCTCTTGGTTTATTATACACGCTAACCATTCCACTGCACTGCTCGAACAATCTCTAACTTCTTTGAGGTCAGATGCTTCTTGAAGGATATCCTGATTGCTTGCCAACCATGTAATAAGAACATCTCTCCAATTTTGCAATTTTTAACCCTTAAAGAACATCCTCTTTAGCTAAACAATTCAACCCTTTTTCATTAATATGACTAAGCTTTTGGTGCAACAAATATGCCTATTCATAGTGTATTTAGCAACCAAATCTTTTATCTAATACAATTTAGCTTATTTTCTCTTCTAGCCATAACCAAGTTTCCTTTGGTGAGTTTCCACTTTCAAAAACCAAAGTGATTATCATAACCACCATCATTAAGCATTTACACAGAAATTAAGTTAAAACAGACATCAAAAGCATGTTTAACTCCTTTAAGCAACAACTATATTATTGTTCTGCAAGCAAACATCACCAACACTAATCACTTTAAAGACACCATCATTACCCATCTTCAACACTCCAAAATCTCCAAAAGTGTGAGATGTGAAGAACTCCTTCCTTAGTGTAACAAGCAATGTAGCGTTATTATCAGTAATCCACATCCTCTTATCATATACAAGATTAACTGCTCAAATTCTCAAAGACGAATAACATCACCACCTATAGTAGTATTGACATTGTCATCATCATGATCATTCATTTTCTGCTTGGCCTTTTTGTCTTTGCTGTCTTTTTTTCCACTTAAAACAATATTTCTAAATGTGCTCAGTTTTATTACAATAATGACACTTTATATTCTTGTATCTTGACTTGGACTTCCTCCTTCTCTTTTCTTTACCACCTTTTGGTTCCTTTTTGTGATTTCTCTCCCTAATTTCTATAACAAGCAACTTAGACTAACATAAAGAACTGTGTTCCTTCCTTCTCATCTCTTCATTAAGAGCACCACTCTTTGTCATCTAGAATGAAACAATGTCATTCAGTATTGAGTTTGTAATTGTAACTTAAAATATCTCCCAAGAATTGGTAGAGTGTTTAGTAGTTATAGTTCCAATAGACATCATCAAATTTTATACTCATCAAAGTTCCGAGAGATGATCATTACTCATAGTTTTGACTTTCTACTAGGTATGTAGGCTTTATGATAGAGTTAGAAGTTATGTTAGTGTGCTATGTATATAGACAAAAGGCATGTATGAAACTTTCCTTGAATATCCTCATGTCTCTAAACATTCTTCTGATTCTGAGCAGACTTTTGAATAAAGTTGATAATCTGCACAGAGAAAGAGAGCACAACACCACAGACAAAAAGTACTTGATCATATATGCATTCAAACAATTAGACGACCTTGGCATTTAATGCATTAAACGACTTAAGTTTTTTAGCATGATGCTTGATATAATTGTTTTATGCTTTTTTGTTTTGAGTAACTTGTAAAGACGTTTGTTTTTACTTGTGTTCAAACTCTTTGTCTGTTTGTTCACACACTATGGTGATTGGTTTCTTTGTTAGGAACTCTATAACATTTAGTGATTTTCGAGTTTACGCATGAGATGTAGTTGTTATGTCAGATATTCATATATCATTTGATAGAGTTTAGCACGTTATACTAATATAGTAGACAATTTGTTTCATTTAGACGCTTATTAGCTCAACACTATTTGGATATTAAATCTTGAGCTTCGGCGTAAAAGTAAAACATTTACTTAAATGTTTCCATTATATCAAACAATGCTTATCAACCATGTCTGTTAGACAATATTTACTTTAAAGTGCTATATTTATAAAAACATTGTAGATTATTATTTCGTTCAACACTTTAGATAAATAATTATATTGATAAACACTTTATTCAGTCTTATTCTTTGGCAAATACAATTCGTTAAACAATATTTCATTAAGTATTGTATATTAAACTTCAAAATATAAGTTGTTAAACAATGTAGTTTCTCTAAACGATCTTATCTTAACAGTACTAAAAAATATATTATTATACTTTTTTTCCCTTAAACACAATTTTATAATTAATCTAATAGATAAATATTTGTACAAAAAAAATTGAGATCTTTACATTTTGGAACTATAACCAGTATTTTACTTGTTTCACCCTTAAGCCATAAGCGAGTCTTATATACTCTTAGTCATAATTTGATATTAATTAAATTACTTTAATATTTTTAACTAAGAAGATAATAATTCTAATATATATATATATATATATATATATATATATATATATATATATACCAAATGTTCTTAGTCAAAATTATCTTTGTTAAGGTTCCAAACTGTTTGGGTGTACTTGTCAAAGGCACTCCATCACTCTAGTCGGTGATTAATCTAATCAGGGTCATAGTAAAATCTTAAATTCGCAATAAATGCAATCATCTATCTCTTTATCTTTGACCTCTATTTATAAGGTTCTAGATGAGCTTATGATTAGTAAAATCCTAATCAAGGTCCAATCATGGTCCATTACCCACTAAATAACTCTTAGAAGTAATCTTGATTAGGAATGATGTTTAGGGGTCACTAGAGACAGTGAGTTAATAAGTAATACTTGTCTTTGTTAGATAACATGTGATGCTTTTGACCATGACCTACCCAAAGTAGTCGTTTCTCCTTGAGAGTCTCATTCGTCGATCCAAGAGTCATTCGTAATATATATATATATATATATATGATAGAAAAATTGGTAATAGTTCACTTGTTTTAACTGAATCACGGTGAAGATACCAATTCAATGATGCACCGTGCATTGAAATCTAGACCAAATTTGGAAGGCGTGCGCGTTTTAAAGAATGAATAAAAAAAAAAGGAAATTAAAACAATAAAGCTGTAGAGACAGTAAAAAATTTCCCAAATTTTCTCAATATAAACAATATTAAAAAACTGCCAACAAAAGGGTACCCCTAAAGATGTAGGTACACACATACATGATGGCATATGTTGATTGTTCATAAACAAACTAGAGAAAAGCATTTTACAACATCATAACCCTAAATTCATCAAAACTAAGCACCCCATCTCCATTTAGGTCAAATCTAGCTATCATAGTTTCACACTCATCTATGCTCCTGCACTCTCCTAATCTACTAAGCATTCTCTTCAAACTCTTTGGTGTGATGCAATCACACCCTTCCATTTCATACATCTTAAAAGCCTCTTTTAGGTCTTTCACTTTCTCTTCTTCTTCTCCTTCCTCCACAAACCTCACAAAATCATCTAACCCCACTAACCCGTCCTTGTCCGAGTCCAGAACCTCCACCAAGGCCTCCGCCTCCGCCCAAGACACCTTCCCGCCGATCGCCTCCACGCACTGCCGCAACTCCCACGCCGATATCTTCCCGTCTCCGTTCTCATCAAAGTGGTTGAAAACACGCACATACTGACTCACCTTCTCCATCATATATGTAACCGAAAAAGCTACCCTTCAAATTCTGATTCTCACCACCACACTTCCCTTCTCAACTATCCTTACTCTAAAGCTTTGATGTTATAGATGAATGAAATCAAAGTCTTATTTCAAGAAAAATTAGAAGCTCCAAAGCAAATGAACTTGAGATGAGAAGTAATACCTTGTGTATAGATGAAAAGGAAATTGAAAAATGGTATTGATGAGGGATGTGAAATGGGGGAGAGTATATATATATATATATATATATATGATGTAGAAGAGAAGAGAAAGAGGAATGGTAGTTTGAAGCAAGAGTTGACCTAATAACTTGTATGACTCGTTAAGAGCGCAGCACCGTCGTGTATGGACCTGTTATGCATGGAAACTGTCAAAAATTCCACAACAGTTGACATTCAAACAACGTTTTAGAACAGTAAAGACAAGACAACAGATGGGAAACAAATCTCACGCAGAATATTTAATAGTAACAACGCACTCCAATCTTCTGGAAAAGATCCCACTCGGGTAGAAATTTCTAGAACTCAAAACCAGACCACACAACACCATTGACCACATTTGGACCAGAAAACACAGTTCACATGCCAAATTATTCTTTTTTTTAGTTATTCCACCCATTTTTATTTTTTATGTGAATGAGGAAAGGTATAAACACATGTGTTAATTGATTTATATAAGAGTAATATTTTTTGAAAAACCTAAATTTTTTATATTCATTTTTCACTGTTTTTTTATTTTTTATTTTCTTTCTTCTTAAAAAATACAAAAATTAATACATGATCATTTTATTTTTTTCAGATGATCAGAAAAATAATATTTTTTGCAAAAATAACATTCAAACAGTGTTTACCCAAATTTATGTGTTAAGTTTTGAAAAAGGAGTATTCCGAGTTTCTTGTTTTCTAGAAACTTCTGAAGTATAAAAGTTTTTCCTCTCCCGAAGTTTCTGCTACTAAAAAGAGAAGAGGGGCTCCTGTATATAGAACGTTCAAATATAATATTATTGTTTTCTTTTATGTTATTCTTGTTATTGTAAGTGGAACCTAATTAATAAATTTGTTTAAACTCAAAAACCGATCTAAATCTTTTGGTACTGTACTCCTCCAGAGTTCGTCGGTAAATTCTTCAAAAAAACGTAACTTCTTAAAGGATTAAAAGTCTCGGTAAAAATCCGCCGGTAATTCACGTTTTTACTGTAGTAATATTTGGTAATAAGTTTATTATATAACAGTTGATAGTGCTTTTTTTTAAGACATTGGATATAGCATTTCATTAATCTCCTTAAATGCTACAAGTTACATGAAAAATAAAATGTATGATTGTACGTTTAATAGACAAAATTAAGCGTGTGATTGATCATTTGACTATACACTTGGCACTTAACAACCATAAGTTATATATATTCAAGGACAGTCTTTTGAAAAAAAAAATATTATTTCAAAAAATATATTAAATTTATACATTGTTATAAACAAAATTAAAAAAAAAACTGCAAAAACATACAAATTTTAATTTTAATTTATATAGATTAAATATATTATATTTTTAGATATCTAATATAAATATTTTATCTTAATTTTTTATTTTTTAATTAATTTATTATTATTTTTACTTATATTTTAAACTTAGTCTATATTTATTTTAGAATTAAATACGGTTTTAGTCTCTCAAATATTAAGTAATTTTGCTTTTCATTCCTCTTTCAAAGTTTCATATATTGATTCCTAACTAAAAAAACCCATAATTTGTCAAAACAGTTTGGAGAAAACGCCTAAGCGGTCGTCCGCTGTTTCTTCTGGGTCTCACACCTCAGACGCTACAAGGGGCTCTTTCAAGGTGTCTGCCACAAGAAACGCCTTCTGATTCCAATCCCAAATCTTAATAACCTCAAAACATTTCATTGGGGTTCCCATTTCAAGCTCTTAAAAAAAATTAGGTTTTTGTTTTATTTTAATTTTCCCCAGATTCAACGTCATTGGCACCGACCCATCGCACATGTCGCCACTAAGCTTCCATTCTGACTCTGGAAATGGCGACGAGGGGCACGGTGGTGGCTAACCTCGCTAGTGATGGTAAGGAGGCATTACAGAGGAGAAGGGTGTCTCCCTCTCGCGCGCGAAGAGAAGCTAGGAGAGGAGAGCTTTTGCGGTGGTCGGCGATGACCTTGACAACGTGTGGTGTCACCGACGACACCTTGGGCCGGGAGGACGCGTTACAAAAGGGTGTCTTGCTGCCTTTGTGGACAGGACATTGTGGAAACTTGGTACCTTGTCGTCGTTGACATTTTATGGATTAACTCAGCCCTTAGATCCATCGTGGCACGTCTTAGGTTTTGAGTTTTGGCTACACCAATGTTGATCCTCAGTTGATAGAGAAGGGTGTTGTGATACATTTCAATGGAAATTCCAAACCATGGTTGAAGATTGGGATAGAGAAGTACAAGCCCATGTGGGAAAAATATGTTGAATACTTTCATCCTTTATTGCAGCAGTGTAACTTCCACTGATTTTGAATTGTGCTTAAATAGATACTTTAGACTTGTGGAAGATTCAGATTCAGAATTACTTGCCTCAGTTGGTAGGGTAGGAAATTATATCAGTGGCTGTTTGTGGAACTGGTAGGCTAGGGGAGATGCTTACTAGATGGCAAGATTCAGCTCTTAATTCGTTGTCAGAAATGTTTGTACAATTTGGAAGGTCAAACATGTCTGGTGGCTTTATATTTGGTGTCTTCATTGAATCTGGGTCTTCTGATGTAGCAGATACACGCTCATCTGTTAGATATTAGACTAAATCAGTTCAGTTTCTAATTGCAGTCAAGGATGAGATCAGTTGCAAACCTTTTATGTTCCCAATTGTTATTTGCAAGACCAAAAATTATTCTATTATTCTATTATTCTCAATGCCACTTTTTCAAAAGAAATATTACTGTGTATGTGTAACAAAACTATCTACTTTATTTATTTCAGAAGCAGATATTCCAGTTGCATATTTTGTTTTGAGTGGAGAATGCTTGTATGTTGTTATATGCCTGTGTACAATTGTGTATAGTTCGTACCTTATATCTCAGTAGTCTAAAGAATATCTAAAGGTATTATTAGTCCAAGGATGGATTAACACAGTAACAATTTTTCTTAATTCACGTCTAAAATAAAAGATGTGCAAAATTTGCAGTAGACAAAAAGAACATTTTAAAAATTGAAGAAAATTGTTATATTTTTCTTTCTAAACACAAAATAACAACACTCTTTAACCAAGATAGGAAATTTTAATTACTTAAGACATCTTTAAAGAAAATAAAATATTACTTAAGACATCTTTGTCAAGTGCAAGACTTTTATGAACTGTAATGCATCAAACCACCCTCTTATGAAGAGGAAATTCTATTACAAATAGCTTACTGAGGTAAAACAAATATTTGGTATATTCATAAAGCTACGTATATGAAGTAGAAAAAGTGTTAGATTCTTTCCCACTGACACAGCTTATATTTCTAAATGAAGAGTTTGCCTCTTAAGAAAATTTTCTTTGACTGGTTCATCACATGAAGAAAATCTATGGCTATATATACAACTATCATCATCTCATTCATAACCAATTCCTTAGCTTTACATTTCGTACTCCTCTAAGTCATGCCAAAACCCTATTACTCCCTTTTCGCAGTGTTCATCATTCTGGTGCCATGTCATGCTCAAACTAATAGTAACACATCAACAGTATGTCCTCCTTCTAACTGTGGTAACATCTCCACCGGTTACCCTTTTTGGAAGAAGTCTGACACCAACGTTGGAGAGTTTTGTGGCTACCCTGAGTTTGGTCTTGAATGCTTGGACGACCATGCCATCATTAAATTTCCAACTGAAACATACCAAGTCACAAATTTGAATCTGACTTTCTATTTCAACTGCAGCTCTTACCCTTCCTCTATTAAGCACATTAGGTGCATGCAACAACATGATCATAAGAATCAATCTTATGTGTTTCTGGCTGGGGATGAAGTTGAAAATGGATATGGTTGGGTGAGGCAGTGCGTGTGAGGATTCTGATGGCTATTGCAGATACAATCATACCACCGAGCAATGAAGTTGCTTATGCAGAGATGTCCATCTCTCAGGCATTGTATCGAACAGGTTTCGTGCATCTTTGGTAGCGTCACCGAACCAAACACGATGCCGCACCTCCTCCCGGCCCAAGGCGTCTCTGGCAACATCGCATGTCGCCAGGGTCATCGTTGGTCACCACCAAAGCTCTCCTCGTCACCGCTAAAGCTCTCCTCTCCTAGCTTCTCTTTGCGTGCGAGAGGGAGACACCCTTCTCCTCCGTGACGTGTCCTCATCGGCACTAGTGAGGTCAACCACAATCGACGCCTCTAGCGGAAAAAACCCTGCCCTTCACGACAACTCCCCAAAGACGCATCCTCACCATTGATTCTCTCCCGTCAAGACCTTCTCTGTTTCCAAGGGGAAAATAGAAACGTGACACACAAGTAAAATAAAAGTAATAAAAGTTTGTATCAAACCTAGCATTTAGCAAACTAAATTTAAGGATGTTATTTTTAGAGGACAAAAGAATTATAGTTTCTTTAAGAATAAGGATTAAAGTGTACCAAAGTTTGAAAGAGGGATTAAAATTAAAATCGCTTGATAGTTAAAGGATTAAAAGTATATTTAATTTTTTATTTTATTATAAATAAAATATTCTACATGTATATTAAAAAATTGGTTTAAATACCTTTTTAGTCCTCAAGTTGGGATTAGAATTTTTGTTTTGTCTCCTGTTTCAAAAATGAAGCCCTTTGGTTTCCATGTTTTCAATTTTGAGTGCAATCGGTCCTTTCCGTTAAGTAGATGTTAACGACATTAAATGTTAGCTTATATGGCAACATGAGTTATCCAACATGGAAAAAACAATTTCTTTTGACAATGACAGATGTGAAAATATCATCTTAGGGTTAAAAGAAAAGAAAAAAAGAAAAGAAGAAAAAGGATTTACCCTAATATATTCATCTTTGAAACCCCAAGGCACTCACATCCGCCACTCCTGCACCCACTGCCGCCACAACCTCCGATCAAAAGGCCGCTGCGAGGGGGCTATCCACGGCTTCGCCGACGCATTCGTCGGAAGAGCCACCGCCCTTCACTGCCTTCACCGCTCATCGACGCAACGACCTGGACCGACGAGGCTGTCGGCGCCTTCAACGCCACTCTTCCGCGCAAGTCGCCGCCGACCAAGCCAGGGTCGTCGCTCCTCCTCCTTACCGGCCAAGAACACCATCGCGGACCACCATCTTCGTCCTCTCTCGCGCAGACCTTGCTTCCATCGAACCAGTTACCATAACGATCATCAATCTCGGCCAGAGATACTACCACCGTCGACAAAACCAGCCACTGATGTTCTCGCCGGAATCGCTGCCTTCATCGGCCCCACAACGCCGCTCTCCTTCCTCTCCACTCAAGGGTTTCCTTTCTTCTACCTCAGATATCAAAAATCTACACCAGCGCCGGCGACTCTTACCACCGTCATCAAGGACGAGAACGAAAATGTTTTTCGAATGCCAGATTTATTGGTTGGTTTTCTATTGTTTAATGTTTCTTCTACTGGGATTGGGAACAATGAGTGTGTTGTGTGCATATGAGTGTGAGTGTGCTTTTTGATGATGCGATGTGAAGGTTTGGATATGGTGGTGAAAGAGGGGGGGTTATGGGGCTACGACGGCATGAGGATTTCCGGTGGAGGAGATGACGCAATGGGGGTTCTGTTTTTGAATCTGTTTCAGGCGCTTGTTCAGACTTTGGCTTAGCTTTGATTATAGGTTGTGCAACAATGATGGACTGGTTAGTGTGATGGAGGCAATTGGGTGTTACGGCAAAGCTAAAAGGGGTTGTTGGAGCTGTCAAGGATAAGGGTTTGGAAGATGGATTTTTGTTGAAGATGATTAAGCTCGAACCAATTTCGTTTCCTGAAGACATTAAGTTGGGTCTTAGATTGGGAAATTGGGGCTTTTGCAATTGTTGAAGTGTTTGACTATCGAAGTTGAAGAAGAATTATCGTTGTCGTTCTCGAAGGGATCCAAGTCCCCCCTCTGGTACACACTACAATGCATCAACATACATAACCATCTTCATTTTCACACCCTTCACAGATGCATCAGTGTGAGTGGCGGAGAGAGAGGCCTTAGGTTTCTTGTGTTCTTCATTTGAGTGAAATGGGGAGGAGAGTGTGAGGACCCCTATGGGGTTACTGATCTGAGAGGAGAACGTTTTGGGCTTAGGTCCAGAGCTAAAATGATGTTTTCACATCTGGCATTGCTAAAAAATGATTATTTCCATGCTGGATAACTCATTTGCCATATCAGTTAACATTTAACACCGTTAGCATCTACTTAACGGAAGGGACCGATTGCACTCAAAATTGAAAACATGGGGACCAAAGGGTTTCATTTTTGAAACAGGGGACAAAACAAAAATTCCAATCCCAACTTGGGGACTAAAAAGGTATTTAAACCTAAAAAATTCATACATAATTTTTATGCATACTTTTTATTATATTAAAAAATAAATAAACCTTTTTTTCTTGTAGAAATTCTTTTGCAAAGTTTATAAGAAAATGAAAAAAAATATTCCTGCCAATCATACGAAATGGGATAAAATTCTGTGAATATTAATTTCAAAAAAGTAAACAAAAATACATGGAATTACCGACAGAATTCTATCGACGAAAATTTTGTCGGTAAATGATGTATTACCGACGAATTTTGTTGACGGAGGTAAAAAAATGTAATTATCAACGGACATTATCCTTCGGTCATTATCGACGACCAAAATCCTTTGGTAAATTCCTCGGTAATGTATCTTACAGTTACAGAGGAACAAAACCTGTCGGTAAATCCTTCGGTAATTACCGTCGGCAGAAATCCTTCGGTAAATCCGTCGATATTTCATCTTACAGTTACCGACGAACAAAATCGATGGGAAATCCTTCGGTAATTACTGAAGGAAATATTCCGTCAATAAATCCGTCGGTAATGCATATTGTAGTACCGACGGACAACATCCGTCGGTAAATCCATCGGTAAAAAGAGCGGCAAAATTCCCACCCATTTTTCCCCCTCTCTGTGTGAAGAAGACTATATTTTACTCTCTCACAAATGAGTTTCTTCATTTTTTCTTTACTCTCATCTCAAAAGCATTTCTCACCTTTTCTACAACCATTTTTCTCTCTTGTGCAACCATCTTCCTACACTGCCACTACTGTCGTTGGAGACCACCACTCTGTCGTTGGAGACCACCACCCTGCCGTTGGAGACCACCATCGTTGTTGTTGGAGGATGTCACCGCTGTCATTATAGAACGCCACCGCTGCTGCACCATCGCTGCCGCACCACCGCTGCCATGGATGCTCAAAAACTAATTAGGGATTTTTCCCAATTTTAGGGTTTCTAAAACTATTGGAGAACCTAAGTTTAGTCTTTGATTTTGGTTTTGGAATGAATTGGATTGTTGTTTTGGTTTAGGAATGAAGAAAGTTTGATAAAAAAATTTGAAATCTGAAGAAAAAGAAGAAGGGGAAAGAGGAAGAAGATGAACCAGATCGAGATATTTACTGACGGAATTACTGACGGATTTATCCTTCGGTAATTACAGTCGAATATTTCCTTCGGTAATTACCGACGGATTATTTCTTCGGTAATTATCGACGGTTTATGTGACAATTACCGACAACGTTATTACCGACTGACTTATGACCATCGATAATCCGTAAAAAATGCCATTATCGATAAATTTTGAACATTTCTCACAGATTTCGATCGTCGATAATTCCATGTATTTTTGTAGTAATCATAAAACTAAAAATATAAATTTTCTCATACACTACTGTATTTTTTAGAAACACACTATTTGACTATACTTCATATAATTGTCACCGTATAAATTATAAAAATAAAGAACTTCATAAAATATAAAATAATATTAAAATTTTAAAATCATTATTTCATTGAATATGATACAAAAATAAATTAACTATATCTTACATAAATATTTATCTTATCAATATAATAACCTATATTATTAGTATATAATTTAACTATTGTAAAATAGATCATGTAATTATCTTTCTCAACAAATTTTTTTATAATTAAGTCATATTAAAATTATTATTTAATGTAGTAAAATCTATTTTATTAACATACTGTGATAATTTTATTTAATCATTATCTTATAATTTTTATTTAATTATTTTTAATTTATTCACGTGTTTTAAAAAATAAATTTATTCCTTCATTAACTTCTTTCAGTTTTTTTATGTTAACAGAACGTTATTCTCATTTGTTTTCGGTAATGAACATTTATTCATGCTTAGTTATTTCACTAGTTTATTTTTTTTTTTAAAACATTAGTAAAATTATAATGCATTTTACTTTTTTAAAATTTTATTAAAAATTATAATGGCCTTAATATAATGAGAAGTGAAAAAAGTATGTTAATATTATTTTAAAAAGTTCATAACTTAAATATATCTTCATAATATAATGATTATCATATTATAAACATTACATTAAAAACTCATTTTATAATTTACATAAACCAATATTAAATAAAATAATTTAACAACAATATTTTTAATTATAATACATGTTTATCATATTAAAAACTTTACCTTATGTAAAAGTCATTCTAGAAAGTATATGAACGAATATTAAATTAAAATAATACAAAACATAATATTTTTAATTATAATATACTCAAATAACTTTATAACTTTTTAAATTCTATCTTATTTTTATATAATGCTATTTGTGAAATTCTTCTAAATATAATTAGTTTACTATTCTTCACTTACTTGCTTATATAGATAAGTGAAAAAAAATTCATAATCTAAGTGATCTTCAAATGATAGAAGACATAGATTAAAAAAATTATTTATATATATATATATATATATATATATATATATATATATATAACATTTTGTAACTAAAACTAATGATATAAATTTTCTGATATTGATAATTTCAAGACTATTGTATTGATAAATGTTTTTATTTTCATCTATTGTTACAACTTTTTTTTTATTTTGTTATAATGCATTAATTTAACTAAACCATATATATTCTTATTATATTTAAATTTATCTTTTTAATATGACTTTAACATATAAATAAAAATTCACTAAACATGTACTTTTAATTAATTGTTTAATTATGTTTCGAAATTAAACTAATTTTCTCATACCTAATTTTGTACTAGTGTATATAATTTATAAATATAGTATTTGATTGCATGTCATATCATCGTGAATATATAAATTACAAAAATAAATAACCTCAATAAAATATAAAATAATATTAAAACTTCAAAATCGTTATTTGGTTGAATAAGGCACAAAAATAAAGTTTATTACAAATTTTGTTTTTCTAATATCCACTTCTTTTTCATATTTTTCCACTTTAACTCAAAAGCATGACTAATCTCCCTTGCAATTTTGTGAATTTCACTTTTTGGAGAACCTAAGTTTCTCTTGTCACAATCATCATACCTGATTTTTGCATTATTTTCACAAGAATTTGATTCGCTTTTCACATCAATCCATATGGCTTCTGCATTATATCCCTTTTTATTCTTCAATTCGCACACTCCTTCACGATTCTTAAGACGTGAAGTATAAATTTTTATGATGAGTTTTTTTCGAGATTTTTGTGTTTCTTTCATGAAGAGAATCAATATAGAAAACAAACAAAAAATATATGATGACAACTCCAAATGTTGAAAACTACTAGTCAACACAAATATAACTATCCTTTGTGTTATTATATAGAGATTTGGAGATATGAATATATTTACAAAATCATATTAAGTACTTATATTATATACTAAAATCTACTTAATTAATGATGTTAATAAATTAAATCTTTAAATGATCCATCATATCTAATAAAATATAATTTTGGTAGATATTGTAATATTTAGTTAAATGACATTCAAATGATTATGTTGTCTAAATGACTATAAATTAACTATATCTTATTTATATAATTATCATTTCAAATCTTAATCATATCTAATTCGTTATATTATCTAACTAAATATAACTTAAAAAATAGATTAAGTTATAATCTTTCCTATAAATATTTTTAATAATTAAACCATATTTAAAGTATTATTTTATCTAGCAAAATCTAATTTAATAAAATATCGTCATAATTACATTTAACTTTTATCTCATGAATTTTATTATATTATTTTTAATTTATATATGTGTTTTGTAAAATAAATTTGGTATATTTTTATAAGTTTACACAAGACTTTTGTTAGTTTTCACAAATAATTTTCTTATTTAAATGAGTATCAATTAATTATATTTTATTTCATTAATTATTTTATCTAAATGGATATAAATTAACAATATCTTATTTAATAATTATTTTATCTAAATGTTATATCTTACTTATCTTACTTATCATTGTATAACGTATCTAATTAGTTATATCAACTAACTAATGTGAAATAGATTAAATAATTATCTTTTTCAACAATTTTTTTATAATGAAGTGATATTTAAAATATTATTTTATGTATTAAATTCTATTTTATTAAGATATTGAGATAATTTTATTTAAACTTTGTCTCATGAGTTTTATTTAATTATTTTTAATTTATTGACGTGTTTAAGATAATAAATTTATTCCTTCAATAACATTTTTTAGTTTTTTTTTCTTGAAAAAACATTGTTCTCATTTGTTTTGAGTAATCAACATTTATTGTACGCTTAGTTATTTTACTAATTTATATTGTGTTCACTTAAAACTTTATTAAAAATTATAATGTATTTTAATTTTTTAAAACTTTATTAAATATTATAACGCTGTTAAAAAAATGAGAAGAGAAAAAATTATGTTAATATTTTTTTAAAAAATTCATAACTTAAATATATCTACATAATATAATGATTATCATATTAAAAACGATAGATGAAAAACTCATTATATAAATTACATAAACCAATATTAAATTAAAATAATCTAAAAATAATACTTTTAATTATAATACATGTACGTAATTAGATTATATATTAAAAGATTTACATTAAATAATGTAAAAATAATTTTACAAATTATATGAACGAATATTAAATTGAAATAATATAAAAAATAATATTTTTAATTATAATATACTAAAACAACTGTATAAATTTTTAAATTCTATCTTATTTTTATTTAATGCTATTTTTAAATTCATTTATATATAATTAATTTATGATACTTACACTAAGTAAAACAAAAAACCCATAATCTAAGAAAGTGCTATATGGAATACATAGATTAAAAAAATATTTATAAATATATATATATATATATATATAATATTTCTTAACTAAAATTAATAATATTATTTTTCTGATATTCATAATTTCTAAGACACTATTGCATTTTTAGATTAATTTGATAAATGTTTTTATTTTTATGTATTAATAAATTTCTTTTATTTAGGTATAATGTATTAAATTAACTAAACGATATAAGCATTCTTATTAATTTAAACAATATTATATGCATAAATTTATTGTCTTAAACAATAAATAAACCTTTTTTCTTGTAGAAATGCTTTTGCAAAGATTATAAAAAGAACAAAATAAAATTCCAGCCAATCATACGAAATGGGATAAAATTCCGTGAATATTAAGTTCAACAAAAGTAAAAACCAACAATAAAACTAATAATAAAAATGTTGTCAGACACTAATGAATTTTTAGATGACTTTGTAAACTTTTTTATTTTTATGTATTGTTACAAATTCTTTTATTTAGTTATATTGCATTAAATTCACTAAATCATAAATGTATTTTTATCATATTTGAAAAATGTTAAATTCATATTTTTAAATTAGTTTTAACATGTCTATAAAAATTTATTAAACACATACTTTTAGTTAGTTGTCTATAAAAATTTATTAAACACATATTTTTAGTTAATTGTTTCACAATGTTTCGAATATTAAACTAATTTTCTCATACTTAATTTTATATTAGTGTATATAATTTATAAATACAGTATTTAACATAATATCGTATCATCGTGAATATATAACTTACAAAAATTAATAACCTCAATAAAATATAAAATTATATTAAAACTTTAAAATCATTATTTGGTTGAATAAGACACAAAAATAAAGTTTATTACAAATTTTGTTTTTTTAATATCCACTTCTTTTTCATATTTTTCCACTTTAACTCAAAAGCATGACTAATTTCTCTTGCAATTTTGTGAATTTCACTTTTTGGAGGATACCCCAATGGATAAGAGAATACCTTTCTCATGTCATATGCAAAGTCATCAACTTTTGAATACTCCAACCTTTTTAGCTTTAACTCGATATCTCGCAAACTCATTATCTTTTTGTTTTGTTCATTCTTCTTTAAAACCCATGCATCTCTTCCCACCATCAAACGCTTCATCATCATCCAACACTGCATCTTTTTGTAACTGTCCATTCTCATTGCACTTTCTACCTGTTGTTTTCTTTCTCTTTTCTTCCACTCTTTCCGCACCATTTCCTTGTTGTTTCTCTTGTCACAATCATCGTACCTGATTTTTTCATTATTTTCACAAGAATTTGATTTGCTTTTCACATCAATCCATATGGCTTCTGCATAATATCCCTTTTTATTCTTTAATTCGCACACTCCTTCACGATTCCTAAGACGTGAAGTATAAATTTTTATGATGAGTTTTTTTCGAGATTTTTGTGTTTCTTCCATGAAGAGAATCAATATAGAAAACAAACAAAGAATGTATGATGAGAACTCCAAATGTTGAAAACTATTAGTGAACAGAAATATAACTATTATTTGAGTTATTATATAGAGATTTAGAGATAGGAATATATTTACAAAATCATATTAACTATTATATTATATATTAAAATCTATTTAATTAATGATGATAATAAATTAAACCTTTAAATCATTCATCATATCTAATCAAATATAATTTTAGTAGATATTGTAATATTTAGTTAAATGACATTCAAATAATTATTTTATCTAAATGACTATAAATTAACTATATCTTATTATATCTTAATGTATTACCATATCTAATTAGTTATATCATCTAGTTAATTATAACTTCAAAAAAATTAAGTTATTATCATTCTCATCAATCTTTTGTAATAATTAAATCATATTTAAAATATTATTTCATTTAGTAAAATCTAATTTAATAAGATATAGTGATAATTGCATTTAATCGTTATCTTAGAAATTATATTCAATTATTTTTAATTTATTTACTTGCTTTGTATAACAAATTTTGTATATTTTTATAAGTTTACACTAAAATAATACTTTTATTGGTTTTCACAAATAATTTTCTTATTTAAATAATTATTTTATCTAAATGAATATAAATTAGGTATATATCTTACTTAAATAATTATCTTATCAATACAGTAACCTATCTAATTAGTTATATCATTTAACTAATGTAAAATCGATCAAGTAATTATCTTTCCCATCAATTTTTGTTATAATGGAGTGATATTAAAAATATGATTTCATGTAATAAAATCTATTTTATTAAGATATTGTGATAATATTATTTAATTATTTTCTTATGAATTTTATTTAATTATTTTTAATTTATTCACGTGTTTAAAAAAGTAAATTTATTCTTTCATTAACATGTTTCAGTTTTTTTTTTCTTGACAAAACCTTCTTCTTATTTGTTTTGAGTAATGAACATTTGTTTAAGCTTAGTTACTAGTATATTTTGTTTTGTTGTTTTAAAACTTTAGTAAAATTGTAATGCATTTTATACTTTTAGAACTTATTTTATACATTTTATAATGCCCTTAATAAAATGAGAAGAGAAAAAAGTATGTTATTATTTTTTTAAAAAATTCATAACTTCAATTATATCTACATAATATAATGATTATCATATTAAAAACGTTACATTAAAAACTGATTTTATAAATTACGTAACCAATATTAAATTAAAATAATCTAACAAAAATACTTTTAATTATAATACATGTACGTAATTAGATTACCATATTAAAAAATTTAGATTAAACAATGTAAAAGTCATTCTAGAAATTATATGAATGAATATTAAATTAAAATAATATAAAAAATAAATTTTTAATTATAATGTACTAAAATAACTTTATAACTTTTTTAAATTCTATCTTAGTTTTATTTAATGCTATTTTTGAAATTCATTTAAATGTAATTAGTTTATTATATTTACACATATTTGATTATACATATAAGTGAAAAAAAATTCATAATCTAAGAAAATGATCTTCAAGTTACAAAAGATATAGATTAAAAACATTATTTAAATATATATATATATATATATATAATATTTTTTAACTAAAACTAATATTAATTTTATGAAATTGATAATTTCAACACACTATTGTATTTTTAGATGACTTTGATAAATGTTTTTATTTGTATGTATTGTTACAATTTTTTTTATTTAGTTATAATGCATTAATTTAACTAAACTATAGATGTATTCTTATTACATTTAGAAAATGTTAAATTCATTTTTTTAATATAGTTTTAAAATGTCAATAAAATTAATTAAGCATGTTGTTTAATTATGTTTTGAACATTAAGCTAATTTTCTCAAACTTAATTTAGTACTAGTGTATATAATTTATAAACACAGTATTTGACTATATATTATATCATTGTTAATATGAAAATTACAAAAATAAATAACCTCATTAAACTATAAAATAATATTCAAACTTTAAAATAGTTATTTGATTGAATAAAACACAAAGATAAAGTTTATTTCAAATTTTGTTTTTCTAATATCCATTACTTTTTCATATTTTTCCACTTTAACTCAAAAGCATGATTAATCTCTTGCAATTTTGTGAATTTCAATTTTTGGAGGATACTCAAATGGATAAGAGACACATTCCTCATGTCATATGCAAAGTCATCAACTTTTGAATACTCAACCTTTTTAGCTTTAACAAATATCCCGCAAACTCATTATCTTTTTGTTTTGTTCATTCTTCTTTAAAACCCATGCATCTCTTCCCACCATCAAACGCTTCATCATCGTCCAACATTGCATCTTTTTGCAACTGTTCATTCACATTGCATTTTCTACATTTTGTTTTCTTTCTCTTTTCTTCCACTATTTCTGCACCATTTCCTTGTTGTTTTTCTCTTGTCGCAATCATCGTATCTAATTTTTTTTATTACTTTAACAAGATTTCGATGGACTTTTCACATTAATCCACGTGACTTCTGCATAATATCCCTTTTTATTATTTAATTATTGTTATATAATCTAATTAAACATACATAAAAAATAGATTAATTTATTAACTTTCCCATCAATCCTTTTTAATAATCCAATCATACTAAAAATATTATTTCATCCAGTAAAATATAATTTAAGAACATCATGATAATTACATTTAACCATTATCTTATGAATTTTATTCAATTATTTTTAATTTATTTAAGTGTTTTGTAAAATAAATTTTTTATATTTTAATAATTTTACACAAGAATAATATTTTTATTAGTTTTCACAAATAATTTTCTTATTTAAATGGATATAAATTAACTATATCTTATTTAAATAATTATTTTATCTAAATGGATATCAATTAACTATATCTTACTTAAATAATTATCTTATCAATGTAGTAAGCTATCTAATTCGTTATATCATGTAACCAATGTGAAATAGATTAAGTAATTATCCACTACAAAAATTTAGATTTTTATTGGGGTTAGCAATGATTTTGTTGGAACCATCGAAATTAGCGAGGGTTTTATTGGAACCGTCGAAATTAGTGGAGGTTTTGCTGAAACTACTGGAATTAGCGATAGTTTTGCTAAAACCGTAGGAATTAACGAGGTTTTGCTGAAACCATCGGAAATGTGTTCAAATTTTGTTTTTTTTAGTTTTTGATTGTAATAAAATGAGATTATGATAAAATTTATTTTATTAACCAAATAGACTATGAAATAATATGAACTAAAACTGATTATTATATAAAATAAATTACATTGTTCAACATATTAAAATGTTCATACAACTAATTGTTCATATACTAAAAAGAAAAATGTTCAATGCTAAATTAACATACTAAAAATATGACTAAGATGTTCATTACATTACATCACGTTCTCAATGTTCCTCTCAAGAATCCTTCAAGTTTCTTCAAATTCTTTACTTCTTAGTTCTTGGAGCGTCTATGTAATCTGTAAAACTTTCTCAGATCAAAGATGTCAGATATGAAAATGTACTTTGAAGCATAAGTAATGTCAAAATGATCAAAAGTCACTGAATCATAAGTAATGTGTCAATTTATAGTTTTCATCATATCAGATGTAAAAGGGTTAAATATGTTTTTAGTCCCTATACTTTGAAGCGGTTTTGGTTTTAGTCCCTCTTTCAAAGTAAGGTACATTTTAGTCCTCCTTCTTAAGGAAACTTTGATTTTAGTCCTCCAAAACTAACACCGTTAAAAATCTGGTGAGTTGGCTAACGTCTAGCCACGTGGGATGACATGTATCCTTTGTAACGTTTGCCACGTGTTTTTACATTTTAAATGCAAAGTTAATCCCAACATTGGTAAAGTTTGCTTTATTAGGTTCATTGCAAAATGTGGTCTGAAGGTTTTGAGCAAAGGTGAGATCATCATTTCAGCTCGAAAGAAGGTTGAAGGTGAATCGCAGAAGCTTGGATATCATCTTCTTGAGCATTGGTGTAGTTGGGCACGTAAGTTCCTTTTCCTCTTTTTTTTCGTGTGAATAGATGGATGAATTTGGGATATAGGGTTTTGTTGGGACTAGTCGAACTTGATTTACTTTCGAAATCATTGTTGAAGGGAAATGAAAGTTAATAGAGGAGGAAATGGTTGCACACGAAGGAGCATAGGTTCTGAAATGTCCCAAACATGTGGATCCTCCTCTCACTTAGCTTCAAAAAACTGTGGTTGTGGGGAAAGATTGTTGTTGTTGAAGGCAACTACATTGAAGAACAAAGGGAGATTATTTTATAGATGTAGAAATTGGGCAGTAAGTGAGAATATATGCTTTATTTATTGTGATGAAGTTTGTATTCGTGATTTGTAATTTTTTTTTGCAGAGTAATTCAAGCTGTAACTTCTTTGAATGGGTTGATGAAGGAGATTTTGAAATTGAAGGAAGCTTACAAAGGAAGAGTGAAGAAGTTGAAGTGTGTATTGAAAATGTTGTGTTGGATCTAAGGAAGAAGAAGGACAAGTTGAAGAAGAAATTAGAGCAAGAGAAAAAAATTTCAAAATGATGTTGGTCTTTTTTGTATTGTCATGGCATTAACAGTGATGTTTTCTATTATGTTTGTGTTGAAGATAAATTGTAATTAGATAGGTAATGTTGTGTTGTGGATGTACTTTGAAGTTTTAAATTGAATAAAATGTGGAAGTTCAGTTCAATTGTGCCCAGTTCAATTCTGCCCTGATGTTTGTGTTATGTGCATTTGTGTTATTATGTGATTATAGCTGTCATTTTAAATGATAGAATTTGAAGACATAAGTGGGTGTTGTCATTATGTTCATTCATAATGGTTGCAAGTTAAATAAATTTGCTGCAGTACTGGTTTTGGACGAAAAAGTGCTTAAAATTGGATGAGTTAAGGAATGAAAATGCACAGAACAATGTATACTCAATTTAATTTTGCACAAACATGTTTAATTGATGAATACAAACTTGTTTGAACAGTTTTTCTTGGAAGATTCAACTTATATCATAGTTTGGCTCATCTAGTTCTTATGCATTCCAAAATAAGCAACTCTAGTATCCAGATTTTAAAGCAGAATTCCAAGCAGCCTTTGGACAATGAAATTGACTCCAATACAACAATTGAAAGTTGCTCAAAGTAGCAACACAATGTAATGGATGGCTAGCAATGACCTAGGTGCTAAAACCAGAAGTTAAACTCAAAATCAGCTTTAATAAGGACAAATCACTGTTCATTTTGTATTCTTAACAGAGGATTGCAGTACATCAAGCAAATCCAGAAACACAATTAGCACGGTGCAATTGAGAAAACAATTAAAATTCAGATTTGACAAGGTGACACACATTTTAGTTACATCACATGGTTCTGACTTTCTAATCAGGTCATGCAGGACCTTCATCACATGGTGAAGTTCTAACCAGTTTGGCAAATACCAGTAACACCAAAATCAATGAATAACCTGAAAAGTATATAGTGAACCTGATAAGTATAAATAAAATCTGTGCAGAAAGCAGAAAGTAGAAAGCATATTTAAATAATAGCAAGTGGTCCGAGAGCACTATAAATAACAGAACAATTAAGTCTACAATAGCAAGTGGTCCTTGACTACTTTAATTAACATTGCATGTGCTACACTACATGACAAACAAGTGGTCCAAAAAATATTGTGCCCACTACTAATGGTCTCCCTAAGTGTGCCACATTCAGTACAAAAAGTCACATTCCTACACTAGCAAATCAATTGCAACTTGCTTGAGACCCTAGAATTTGTCCAGCCAGTCTTGAGGATGTTCTTCTTCCCCCTTCACGCATACTTGCAGACCCTTCAGCTTGTGATGTTGATGCAGCCCTTGCATCTCTGCCTGATCCCCTTCCAACTGATGCAGATGCCCCCCTTCCAGTTGATGTAGTTGATGCAGGTCCTCTTCCAGCTGATGTAGTTGTTGCAGATGCACCCCTTGTGTCCTGTGAAAGGAGTAAGGTAGTTAGATAAGACATACATGTAAATAAATGAACTTATAAATAACATGACCAAGAAGAATTACCTTGCTTTTCTACCCCTTCTTACAACTTCTTACATTGTGTCCATATGCATTGCAACTGCTACACTTCATACCAATATTTTTCTTTGACAATTTTGAATGGCTGACATATTCATCAGCTTCTCGTCTTCTTAATTTTTTTGGCCTCCTAGGAGGTGTTTTATAAATGGGAGATAGTAGTGGTGCAGAGTCAAATGTAGGCCAAATTTGTTGTCCATTGATAGGATTTATAATAGGTGCATAACAAGTTCTATACACATCTTTCTTATAATAAGGATGAACATGGTATTCCTACCAAATCCCAAAAGTAACAACTACAAGTGTGATTACTTAAATCAACTACAAACTTGTCCATTGTAAAGCCATGAGTTACTTCAAATTGTGAACCCCCTGCCCAAACTGGAAGCCAATTCCCACTCTTTTCAACTTTCCTATCCAACCTTTTCCTCGGTTTAGGCATAACATCACTAGGATATGTGTCAACTTTTTATCTAAGGCTTGCAAACCCACTGATTATGTATGACCTAATCCATTCCATCATTGTAATTATAGGTTTGTCTCTTGCCAGTAAAATGGTACTATTAAATGACTCTGACAAGTTATTGATCAACACATCACACCTAGGATAAGCACTAAAAGCATGTTTACACCAATTTTTAGTTGGTATAGTCATTAACCAATTAAAAGCATCAACATTCACATTCTTTAACTCACCCATTTTTCTCCCATTCCTTAAAGTATGTTGCATTGGCAGCCCCCATCATATATAAGGTCTCTAATGAGCAGGCCTCCACCAAATTTTTTCTTGTAATTATTGTACAAATGGCGTAAACACAACCTGTGCTCCACTCCATTCAAGATATCATCAAAAACTGACATTAATCCCTGTAAGCATATTACATCATTCATTATTACATAATCAAATGAAATTTTAAACTAAAGTAAAATTTGAATGTACCTTTTGTTGATCCGAAATAAAGATCCACCTTTGACAATCTATGCCTCCAATATCATCAAGCAGCTATGTAAAAAACCACCTCCATGTGTCTTTGCATTAATTTTATACCACGACAAAAGCTAGTGGGAAATACTAGTCATTAGGGTCTCTTCCTACTGTAACTAACAACTGACCTCCAAAACTTGTCTTCAAGTGACAACCATCTACCCCAATGAATGGTCTGCAACTACCTAAAAACCCCTCCTTACAGCCATCTAAACACATGTAAAATGACCCAAACCTTGGTGGCAAGGTGGGTTGGGGTTGATTGACCTTAATCTTGAGGTTCCAGCCTTCACTCTTAACAACTCAGCCACATAGTCATAAAGACGAGCATATTGTCGTTCTCCATCACCTACTAAAGAATCCATTGCAATTTTCTTAGCTCTTCCAGCCTTCCAATGAGTTATTCCAACACTATATGACTTTTTTATTTCATCTATGATTTGGATCATTATCATGCCTCTTACATTCACAAATCTGTCAACCAAAACCTGTGCAATCCATTCTACACTTGCACTTTTGCTACCAAAAGCCCTTCCAAACTTGTGCCCAACTAGAGATTTCACTCTGAAGGTTTGGCTACTTCCTACCTTGCTAGCCATAATAACAAAACCACACCCCTTCTTACAAACTACCCTTACTCTTTTCAAATCATTCTTGACAAACTTCACTTCTTTTCCATTCAAAACGCTATGCTCCTGTAGCGCACTCTTAAAATCTTTCAAAGACTTAAACTCCATTCCCAATCTAAATTTAAAGCCCTTCGTCATATCTTCTCCTCTATACTTTGGAAACTACCTCTTATTCTCCCTCACATCCTCATCACTATCTACATTTGAAGACAACTCATCTGTATCATAATCTTGATTTATCTCATGTTGTCCAACCTCTTCGTTAATCACAAATGCCCCCTCACTATCTTCGAATATGCTCCTAACACTTTTATTTTTCTTTTTCATTCTCTTTCACCTATCCAAAACTGGATTAATATTTCTTCTCTCTTCCTCCCTCACTATCAACATTTTCCACCCCTTCATCCACTTCCTCTTGCTTTTCCTCTTCCTCTTCCATCATTTCTCCCTCAACATTCCCCTCTTCCTCTTCGTCATCCAGTAGGAAGTCTTCTACTTCCACATTTCCCTCCACCTCACCAAAATCTTCTTCATCCACTGCTTCACCTTCTTCAAAAACATAACCATGTTCTTCATCCATAAGAACCTCTTCCTCCATCTCCTCCTCCATCTCCTCTACTCGTACTCTGTCTGCCTCTTCACCAAATGTAAGAAAATTAAT
Organism: Vigna reflexopilosa; assembly: GCA_027742785.1. NCBI lineage: Eukaryota > Viridiplantae > Streptophyta > Magnoliopsida > Fabales > Fabaceae > Vigna > Vigna reflexopilosa. Next base: position 5,941,202 of record CM050928.1, on the reverse strand, counting down.
TTCAACTGGCTGACTGGGTTGGAGAAGTTGAACATAGATTTCAACTTCCTCCTTATTTTCCTCTGCATAGTTAGACAACAACATTGCTTCATTGTCATCTGAGTAGTCTAAGGTTGTTCATTGCCTTTTGTTTCGACCCCTTCCACCAAAGCTTGAACTCTCCATCATACTTGAATTCTCTAACAAATCCCACTGCTTCAAAGTACGACCACATGTCGGGATCAATTCCTTTAATAACATGTATCTCTCCTCCCATATATTTTAGTCCCTTGTTCTTCATAAACGTCCCCATATGATGCAGAGAAATGTCAAAAACCATTTTTCCTACATGGTCAAATGAAAACTTGCCACATTACACAGAGAATGCACAACAAACAAGCCACATTAAACTAAAACTAGATAATTACCTTTGAAACTGAATCGCCTTTCTTTCACACAAAATGCATACGCAATGGAACACGAAGACGACCAGCAATAGTTGAAACTAAATCGCCTTTCTTTCACACAGTAATAGGATAGAACATTCAGAGAACAAACACCAAGACGAACACGAAACCTAAGTATTTGGAAGACAATTTTTACTATTTCTAAACACTAATTTGATTCGCGAATCAAAATCCCTAAATTTGCTTCGCGAATTAAAAAATCCCTAAATTTTAAGTGTAAGAACCCCAATCACTTAACACATGTCATCAAACAATCAATCACACGTAGCAAGAGATAGGAAGCAAAGTTGGGAACACACGTGGACAGACGTTAGGCACATTAGCTGATTTTTAACGGTGTTAGTTTTGGAGGACTAAAATCAAAGTTTTCTTAAGAAGGAGGACTAAAAACTACCTTACTTTAAAAGAGGGACTAAAACCAAAACCGCTTCAAAGTATAGGGACTAAAAACATATTTAACCCGACGTAAAATAATTGATTACGTTAGTAATGTAATCGGTTACATTAAAACCAAATGTAGCAGAATTACAACTAACACAACTCTTAATGGAATGCACAATTAATGTAATTGATTTGCATTTAATGCTAGTCAAACATATTTAAAAATATGACCGTTATAGCTGTTATGACTAAGCTGAAAACTATTTTCAAAAGACAACAGACTTAATGGATTACATAACATGTGTAATCGATTAAGCTAAGCACTTAACCAAATTTTGAAAACTTTTTCTCTTCAAAATCTCATCACAACACATTTGAAAATGATATATGCAAAGACACGGGTTTTAATCGATTTAACACTTAATGTAATCGATTCAAACTTGCTATTTTGCCACAGTTCAAAACATAAGTTGTCTGATGAACTTAATTGATTACAACAATACTATAATCAATTATGTCATGCATATTTGCTTTTGCGCTTGTGGTTTTCATCACACAAAAACATACAGTATGCATACAAAGATATAAACACATCATAATCATACAACAGTATGTCAACATATGCATTAATCAGCAATAAACATTTACATGTCCACATATGTATTTCTCACACAAAAACACATTTTTGTTGTGTCATGACAACATCTATGTGTTGTTACTATCAATGTGTTGTCATAAACAAAAACAAACACATTAGGGATTGGGTTTAACACTCACATTGCTTCCCCTTCAACAGATACCTATAACAGAAAAAATTATTTAAAAAGTAAGAAAAATAATGCCTAACAAATTAATTAATCATAAAAGTAAAAAACCAATTAAATATTGATAAAAATATTTATTAACCTGATTTTGTAATTCAACATTAGAAGAAGATGTTGATGATCCACTATGAAAACGAGCATTGATTCTAAAGACGAAAATGTTAATATCAAGCATTTTAGATCCAAGTTAATAGGAAATAAGAAAGAACATTTTAGATCCAAGTTTCAAGAAAGAAAATGGCAATTTCTTTCTCTTAACGTCGTCATTTCTCTTGTGTACTGGGTGCGACTATTTATAATGCTATCACTTGATTGCCCAAGTTTGTAGAAACAAAGTCATATAATCAGTAAAAAGGACTCACTTCACCTCGGATAATATCAAACATATTTTAGATCGAAGTTTCAAGAAAATGGAAATTTCTTTCTCTTAACATAATGTCCTCATTTCTCTTGTGCACTGCATGGGGCTATTTATAATGCTACCACTTGATTCTCCAAGTTTGCAGAAACAAAATCAGTAAAAAGGACTCACTTCACTTCAGGTTATATCGAACATATTTTAGATTCAAGTTTCAAGAAACAAAATACCAATTTATTTCTATTAACATAACGTTGTCATTTCCCTTGTGCATTGGGTGGGGCTATTTATGATGCTACCATTTGATTGTCGAAGTATGCAGAGCCAAAGTCATATAATTCAGTAAAGAATAAAGCGATTTGTGTTCGATGAACAATCTGAACTTCAATTTGTCATCATCAGTTAGATATAAGTTAATTCTAAGTTACCATGGACATAAATAAGAGAGACATCAAACTTAACCTAGTTACTTGACCATCACAGCATTACTAACCTTAAATCCCACTTTGATTTCTAGACAAGCATGCCAATCAGCCTTCATTTCTTTCAAAGACACCCGATCATGAGGTCTGGAAGGAGTATTCAGTATGAATTACCACACAGATTATAAAGCAGAATTTTTTTTTTAACCCACATTAAATGCAAGACATGTTTTGCATAAGGGAAGTGTCTTACCTCTTGGGTCCTAAGATGCATGGTTCGACTTCATCAAGGTTCAATTCAAGATAGGATGAATAAACTCTATCTGGTTGAGGCTGTACTTACAGCAAATAAATTAACTTTCCACACCCTCATATACGCATATTTTGTTTTGTCGAAAAAAAGTACACATGATATTCAACTAGTATTACCTCATTATAGTCAATAAACAATTTGTTTGCCCTAAGATAGGCCTCTATCATTGCCACCTACAATGTCAAAAATGAAATTTAAGAAATTATACAAGTATTTCACTGTAGAGGTTCAACACTCACAGATACATATAAGTCTCTACATTTGATAAGATATTGTCCGCTTTGAGCCAAGTCCTCACGGATTTGCTTTTGATAGCACTTCAAAAGATCTCTTATCATGAAGGTATCTTATGTTTATATAAACACATGTCCATCTCTTATTTTATTTTTTTATGCAGGACTTTGTTTATATCCAACATTCACATCATTGAAAAATAATTAGTTCATACTTACAGTCTCTATCATGATTTGTCCATTAAAATGACCTTTATTTATGCCAAGAGGATTGAAAGATTAAAATAAGTGATCATATTCAATAAAATACATTTACATAAGATGAATTTATTAAACTAATTATAAAAATGTTTCTTTTGTAGAATGCAATTCAAATGTACTCCTCAAAAGAATTTTTTAGATTAGTTTATCTCTGAATCTATATTTTCAACTTAATCAACGTGGACACTATTCTTAAAAATTCAATATAATTACACACACCCTACTATTATACACAATATGCAAAACATAAAAACAAATGAAACTTCTTCATACTAGAAATCTACCTCACCAAATTTAAGTATGAAAACCCATTCAACTAATAAAAGATGCTATAGGAATACATTACCTTTCTGGGATTGATTTCTAAAACAAGAAAGTGCAAGAGGAAAGTTTCTCCTAAAGACATTGCAGATGTAACTTGCTTCAAGAATTCTTACTCTTTTAATTCATTATGAATTCAGAAAAATTAATTATATTATATTTGTGATTCTCATCATCTCAAGATAATTTATTAAATTATTCTTTTGAAATATTTATAAAAATACAAGTGTTATAAAGATAATCTGTTCTAAAGAAAGCACCGTTACACTAGTACTGGTACTAGGTCTCAAATTTTCTCAAATTAACCATGATATATATATATATATATATATATATATATATATATATTATAATAGACTTGATTTCATTAAAATAGTAACATGATGATGCACTGGAAAGTCAAACAACGTTCTAATAAAGCAACTAAAGCACCCTACGTTTGCAGACATAGAACCTAACGCATTCTTCCTCACAGCATACATAAATTCTGCACCAATATAGCCTATTAACTAATTCCAAAACCAGGAACAATAATCACTTTTAGTTCAACCAAATTTTCATCCAATTCTACTGCACAGGAATAGATTAGAATCTACTAAACTAGAAGATTGATACATACCTGGCTGTTATCCCTGCACTCAAAGTTCATGCTCATAGGAAATTGACATCAACAATTAACATTGAAGTTCAACCGATTCATCACATGATCACACCAGTAACACATCAATAATAAAAGCCATTATACGTCCACCCAACCAATATTTGAACGTCCAACAATAATACAAAAATAGTATAGCAGTAACGTGACAACATATTAAAAAGAAATTGAACCAGAAGAAATTCGACGTCTCATCTCACACAGCTTATCTCTTCCATTGCCTGTTATTTATTCCATTCCTCAATCTCTATCGGAGACAAAATCAAAAGTTCTTTCATCAATCTCAAAGCTGTGTCAAATACTTGATCTTATTGTACACATTCATGTATATTTGTCAGACCACATACGCATATAGGTAACAATTTACCAAGTAATTTCAGAACCCTATTCAACTAGCACTATTACGTAACACTACCCACCCACACCTCATCCACTCTGTCTTCTTCCACTTTTCCTAACATTCAATTAATCTAACACTTTCTTCAATCAACCAACAAACACACCCAAATTAAACACCACCAAAATTATGATTTAGAAGTGTTTATTATCTTTTCTTAAACCAGTAAATTTATACAGAAAAAACTAATAATGATCATACCTTGGTGAGAGATGAAAGGTTTAACCGAGAAAATCCACGGATCGAGCAGAGAGAATTCGAAGCTGAGGTTGAAGTTGAAGACGAACACCTCTTCACCAATCCACCTTTTGTCATTCTGGTGATATTTTTCTTCAACTCCCATTGTTCTAACTTCCTTTTCTTCTTAGGTCGACCAGGCAACTTTCTTTTTGATGAAGGCATGACATCTGGATATTGGGTTTTCTCCCACGGGTTGTTTCCATTAATAGGATAAATAATAGAGGAGTAAATTTCTTCATACGTTGGCTTTTGAAAGCAAGAAGGTATGTAGTCCTCTGCATCTATGTTGAGAAACCTCATTGCTGCCAATGCATGAACACAAGATATTTCGGTGATGCTCCATTTTCTGCAGTAGCATGAATATTCATCTATGTTCACCACAAACTTGTCCCCACTTTATGACACATGTCTGACTGCAATAGCTTTTGTGCAGACCAACTGTACATAAGCCAACATTAATAATGCAGAGTAGTTGTACAAGAAATAAAGAAACAAATACATATCTCATAATTCTTCAATACTTGGGAATCCAATACTTTGTTAGTTGTGCCTCCTTTTTTAGTCTACTGAGTATTTTTGGACAAATTGATAACTGAAATGACCTTACTGTTGACCTATTAATGGTCCATCTCTTCATTATGTAAAGTATGATTTCCTCCAACATTTGTAATTATTGGTTTTGTCCTAGTATGAACCAAAACACTATCAAAGGCTTCTGATATGTTATTAACCAAAGTATCACATTGTGTTGTGCTTGTGAACCTTGATCTTGACCAATACCTTTAATGAAGATGTAAGACATACAATCAGTATCTAAAATGTAACAAAAAGTAAAAGAAAAATAAAGTCAAGCACTGCAAAGCTTGGAGGAATAACTATCAAGTGGCGAAAGGCGTCTTGGTTCACCTCTTTTATACTTCTCATCTCCTTCTCCCATTTCTTTGGGTGGGTTGCTGTAGCTGCCCTCCACATAAGCTTCTTAAGATTTTTTTTTCCAGGGAATTTCTTCCTGAACTTAGCATATAAATGCCTTACAAAAAATCTGTGTGCAACTCCAGGAAGTACATCTTGTACAGGCGTTAACCGTCCTTGTGAATGAGTCAGCAATATGTTAGATGATATCGATTTGAAGTCATCTTTATAAGATAAAAGACAATGAATATAATGCAATTTACCTTCTGTTGATCTGATATCAATGAAATGAAGAACACACCTCAGGTCCACCTAGGTCTTCAATGAGTAGCTCTATAAACCATATCCAAGTCTCCTTGTTCTTGACCTCTACGATGGTATATGCGAGTGACAACATTTGATCGTTTGACTACACTCACTATAACAAAGTAACTCCACAAGTCAGGGTCAAAATACACAGTATCATTTTTCCCTTCATACTTCAAGCACCCTTTATTCACGAACTTCCCCCATGGTGAATAACAACCTTTATATCATCCTCCATCACAGACAACACAATCAACAATATTCTACACCTATAAATAACCCTAAAATGACAAAAAACACGGTTTATTAAAATGATTATCAATTGATAATGACAGAACAAAGGAACTTTAACTATGGGGGACATAGGGGACCACAAGCGCAATATGCAAACAACACATTTTCAGACAACCCCACCCCACATTCAAAAAAGCATGGCCAGATAACAACAAAAAGCACTGAATATTAAATTCATATCTATCTATAGTACAGATACTAACCTTCCACGAAATTTCACTCCAACCACTTAACATACACGTTAAAGGACTTCGCGATTCATGTCAAACCTCCATACACCAACGCTTATTCCAATCACGAAGCTCCAAAGCCCTAATTAAACAAATATCGTCTCCACTAAGGAGTTTGCGCAAGGTTGCGATACACTGTGCTTCAAATTTTTAATCTGAATTTGTAATCTCAATTTCAATTTCAATGAACCCTAAATCCCATTTAAGAAATTCCTATTATTAAAATCTACGTTATTGTCTAATTCCACATACAAAAGTTTGAGAATGTGACGTATAAAAAAACTGGCAACATTAACATCTCAGTTCATAAAAACTTAACTCGTTAATTCACTCAAATTTTCATTTTTTTAAGACTAAATTAGAGAATCTAAATGTCTCTGTTCCGTAGCCAACAGAGAAGGAAAGCAACAATTAATTGTCTCTCCACGTTCGTGACCAAAGGCTGCATTGGCCCACCAATTTTCAATCTTGATAGAGGAAAAAAAATCACAAAAAAAAAAACCTTTCTTTCAAGGCTGCAGAGGAATTATCAAGCTTGGTATACGAGAATTACAAAAACACACATAGACCATTGGGACAGTGTTATCACGCTAAAAACCAACGCAAAAACTAGTACATAAACCTTTCTTCAAGCCATTTCAAAAATTGAAATTAAAACTATTATTAATTAATTTTTATACCATTTCTAAACACTTTTATCATCCAATGTCATACCATAATTAAATACTTAATATTTGAAATATAAAAATAAAATAAAAAATATTTTTATTTTATCTGGGTTATACATACGAGAGTAGGTTAAAAGAAACAAGTGTAAAGTAAAAGTTACTATGTGGAATAATTATAAGAGATATTTTTTTATCCTAGTTAGAAGGCCAGTTTAGGTATTTAGAAAAGTTTGAAGGTGAGAGGGGTAGAGAGAAAAAAAGAGCAAAGTTTAATGGTACGACACAAGGTTAGAAAAAAAAAAGTGTGAGAATAAAAGTGGATAGATGGAGTAATTATAAAAGAGATATTTTTTTTTACCCTAGTTAGATAGCCACTTTATAGAAAGAAATCATAGAGGTACAGAGTTGTAGAAAGAAAAGCTCACATTTTTTTATTTGGATGAAAGGTGACCCATATAGAAGTGGAAAGTGCAAATATAGCACACTCCCCAATCTATGAGCACCATCCTTAAATATTTTTTTATTTCTATAACTTGTCCATATTAATATTAGTATTAAAAGAATAGTTTATATCCAACGTTTAATGAAATTTCCAAAGTGTTCACATATAACTACCCCAATCAAATGTGACGCTTTATAAATTAACATGTTAATATCATTTACTTAAAAACAATTTTCTAAAAAAACATAACATATTTATTAACTATTGAAGTTGATAAATATTTTAAGTTAACCTAAAATTATCGAGACCAAGAGAAGTTACAATAATTCTTACATAACATATAATCATGGTTTACTTCTTTTTTCCACAAATTAAACATCTCAATTATATACTAATTATTTATAAAGAAGGTGTTAGAAGATGTTATTAACATGATTTCTGGCCTCTATAGTGTCACTTTGTCTTTTGATAATGAAATTACTTTTTTTTAATTAAGTTTCAATTTAAACTTTACAGATAGAAAAAATGTGGATCCAAATTCCACACAAAAATTCTCTGAAGAGATATTATTCACTCAAAAAATAATTGAATATTGAGTGGCAATAAAATAGTTTATCTAAATAAAATATATCCAGAAAAAAATGTTTGATGAGAATTTGAAGTAAATGCCAAGAAAACACCAACACTCTAACATGCTTGCCGACCATTTGTATGTTCTTCCAAATTGCCAATATTTGCTAATATGTCTTTTTCTTTATACGTGTCAATTATGGTTGCCAATCAATCAACACTCTCTATAAAAAAAACAAATATTGAATATCTTTGACCTGTTCAACTTTTTCCAAAAGTGGTTTTCTTTCATTATATAAGGTTTGATCTCCATTTTTATATGAAAAATATGTCTAAGGTTTGGATTTAGAACTTTATAATTTGAAACATTTAAACATAATTGAATTTATTTATATTTTTAACCATGACAATTTAAATTTGCTAATTTTGAGTTTTGTAAGAGAAAAATACAAGAAATAAAAAAAAGAAAACAAAGCAAAAGAAAAAAGAGAAGAGAAGATGAAATCATCATAAGTAATTGTCGACGTATATTTACTCACAAAGTATTAATGAATTTTGATTTACATACAAATAATCACTAATAAACTTTCGATCAGTAATTACCGACAAATAGATAAAGTTTTTACGAATATTATATTAATAAATATTTTATTTTCAATAAGTTATCAATAATTTTGAATTATTTATATATTTTAATAATAACTTATTTTTTGTTAATAAATCTATTTATTTAGTGTATTAATTTAATCATTTTAATTCTTAAATATTTAAAAAAAAGTTACATAAATATGTGGTTAAGTTTTATAGAATTATTGTGATATTAGAAATATTGTAGAACAAGTATTGTGGTATCATATTAGGCTATAGTATTACATTTTAATTTTAATTTTTTATATTTTTAGAAAAAAAATTAGTTTTTTCCACACTTTCAAAAACAAACTTTAGAGCGTCTCACGTTTGAGAACCAAAATGATGATTTATTGATAAGATATAAGGAAGAAGACATGTAGGATGTCAATAGAGGATAGAGGGACTGACTTTAACTATATTTATCTCTATCTATGAAATAAAATGTATATCCATTTTGTCATTATTGTTGTTTGTATAAAGTTAAGTTTGTGCATTATTATTGTTCTTGGATAATAGGTGTATTTATATATATATTCTCGCACTTTCTTAAAGATTAATTAAATATTTTTTAAAAGTCAAAATAAAAAAAGAAACATGTCAATAAATAATATATCTATATAATTGAAATCTTATAATAATTATAACATCTATTTATTTATTTTTTGTAGATGTTGAGAAGAAAAATATTTCAAATATTTAAGTAAACTTTATGATGTTAAATGAGTAGAATAGTGAAATAAAAAATAAAAAATTATGTAAGAAGAAAAAATTATACTAAAACATTCGATGTTAATCAAATTGACGTTGAATTTTGTTAACTATGGCCAATCTGTCACCCAACCTACTCAAAAATCGAAAGGCTTGATCCTGTCCCGTTTGGAGAAGATCCTTATGGCATGGCTTAGTCAGTTATTATCGCAATTCAGATAAGATTCGGACCGCCACTTATCTGAAAGCATGGTTCTTGCCTTCCTTCTCCCTCATTGGAGCTCGTCCATTCGTTAGGTGATATCTTGCTCTTACGATCAAGTGTTTGCTCGTCGTTTAGGCCGGTGAGTGAGATTTCTACTCATTGCAGTCACCTTCGGGGGATGTTAAGCAATTTTTTTTAATTAATTGTGATTTTTTTATTTTTAATTAATTGTGATCTTTTTTAATTAATTGTAATCTTTTATACAACAAATTTCAGTTTATGATATTTTATAAAATATGAATATGAACGTGTAGTATAATATCAGTAGCAAACAACAAATAAAATCAATCAATAACAAATAAGTTCAACCAAATAACAATAAATTAAAAAAAAAAATAAACAAAAATTTATTAGACATTTAAGACTGAGAATAAATAGTGGCGTAGGGTAAACGTGTGCTCGCTGCTACATTGAACAGAATGAATTGAAAGTAACAGTGAAAGAGACAAATGACTAACCTTTGTTTGAAGAAGATGAATGGTACATTAATTGTAGCAGCGAGAAGTTCGCGTCTATGATTCTCAGATACACTGTTTACACAACACGGCACACACCACTTATAATGCAGCTTATCACCGACCTACTTAATGCATTCAGGCCACACATGATCTATCTCAACTATAATTCATTATAACAAAACTTGCTACTACCAAATGCCCACGCACATTTTCTAATTACAACCTATATATTCATAAATATAAGAATGGATATAATACCATTCTGAAAATATTTATATATACTTTTAGAATTTTGCATTAATCACTTTTAGAATTCTTGAAAATAAAATATACAAAAATGGGTTCTGAAATAAGGTGTTAGTCTTTTTTTCTCACTTTATTATTGTGACAAATAAGGTGATAGTCAATTGTCTTTTGTGATTAATGAGTCTAATGCAAAATAAAACATGATTTGATATGTTTATTTTCATTTTTTATTTTTTTTTATAACTGTTATTGTGAAATTGAACGTAATTAATATACAAAGTTTTTTTTAGATCATGAACTCTTATTGTCTGTTATTCATCTTCTAAATTTTTTTATTGAATGATAAGATATATGTAGAAGATCCTTTAATGCTCAAGTTAGTATTTTGTCAAAGATTCTGGTCAAATTTGGATTAATACAAAAAAATGAAGTCAAACTACAATTAAAAGAATATTTATAGCCTTATCTCGTTGATTATGGACCCCAATTTGAATGGGTCACAATTTTGGATGCATTGACCTAAAGGTCCAATAAGCATTATACCTATGAGATATTGGACACTAGTGGAGTAAAGGGAAAAAACAACAGTTAATTTCACCTATGTGCAGCGGTTACTAAATCGAGACAAAAAACAATGTGAGATTTTGCCTCGATTCATTGCAACCAAAGCATTAGAGGGATGTCCCTTTTTTTAATTTTTTTTTTGCTAGAGTTTTTGTCTCGGTTGTTGGATAACAGAGGTAGTAAAAGGGGGTTTTCTGTCTCGGTTGTGCTAGAACCAAGGCAGTAGAGGTGCTTTTTTTCATCAGTCTTCTGCTTCGGTTGTGGCTAGAACCGAAGCCATAAGAGTCAGTTTTGGTCAAAACCGAGACGTATTCTACTATTTTTTTTAAGAATATGTCTGTTTTTACAACATTCTCAACTACAAAAACAGAACTGCATATATTCAATTTTACAGAACAATTCATAAGCATATATTTTCAATAAAAATTATATTAAAAGATAAATCAATTCAATTTACATAGCATTATAATCATAAATTAACTTAGAAGCATAAATCAAACCAATGTACAAAGTTAACCTAATCATAAATATGCTAATGTACAACTTACTATATACTAACATCTATATACTAGTATAGATTCATTTAAATATTTTGCAAAACATACAATTACATACGTTTGTTCAAAAAAATCTAGAGATAGTAAATAATTTTTGTATTGAATCTCAAACGGGAAACTAAGGCTAATTCACAACAACAATATATATTCAAGAAAACAAATAATTACATATGCAATATATTCAAGCAAAACAATATATTTAACCAAACAATATATTGAAGCAAACAAATAATTATATGTTCATATTAAAAGAAAAATTTTAAGAATAGAAACCTAGGAGCGTGAAAGCCAATTCACAATACAAAATGTCCGCTATTTAGAAGCTATAAAACCTCACCACAAAACTACAATATCATGACAAAAACAAACAACACATTAATTAGTCACATGATTCCTAGCCTTAAAGTTTATTTCATCAACAAATCAACCAATTTAATACAAACAATTCAAATTTCCATTCCCCAAATTTATATATCTCTAATTAAATCCTCTCCATTTAATTTAATCACCACTTTTCTATCATCATTGTATATTCAAAATCATTTTTTTTCTTTTTTTATCTGCAATGCAACAAATTTTAAGTTTAGCATATTCAAATGCATTATTTCCCACTTCCACAGCACGCAAACTACTTCACCAACTCTTTTTATCTATTAGTAATTTTGGCTAAGGCTATGCTTGGATTAATAATAACATATCAAATAACATTAATTACATTAACATTCATTACATTATCAAATAACATTCAATACAATGTAATAAAATCAAAGTGCTAGTGTTTAAATGTTTTCTAATATACAAGTTATGTATGAATATGATTCGTTGTGTACCATTATGCAGTTTTCATACTTTATATTAAATCAAAGAATAAAGAATGGAGGCAGTAAAGAACTTGGGAGCGTGGCGGCGCAAATGGCCGACGATGGCAACGAACCTCACGTGACATAAAATGGAGGCAACAACGAGTGAAATGGAGGCACAACGCGTAACAGAAATGGAACAATGAAGATGGCAAAATCGAACTACCAAAGCACGAGAGCAATGGAGGCAGAGGCAACAACTAGAAAAAATGGAGCCACCAACGAGAGACTTTGGACCAATAGCGAGAGAAATAGAGGCACCAATGCGCGAAAGAAATGGAGCAATGAGGATGGCGACCACGAACTACCAAAGTGCGAGCAATAGAGGCCACGAACAAAACCTTGCGCAAGAGCATTAGAGGAAGAAGAGTTCTTGCGTGACAACAATGTAGGAAGAAGAACAATGAACAGTAGGTTAAATTTTTTAATGCTCTCGAAAGTTATAGAAAGCTATACTACCTCGGTTCTTCACTTAACCGAGGCAATAGACCCATATATGCCTCGGTTCTTCACTTAACCGATGCCTATACGCTTCAGAAAAAAATAAAAATAAAATATGTAATGGCATTTTTGAAATTATATTCAACTGATACGCCTCGGTTCGCGGTTAAACAGAGGCATAAACACCTTTTCACACTGGTTTTGAACGAACTGAAGCCATAGAGGTTGAAAAAAAGAATTGGAACGTTAAAAAATCAGACCTATCAGTGCTGGACAGGACGTACTGCTTCGGTTTGTTAGAGAATAGAGGCAATAGGTCAGGATCGAAAAGGCGTCACGCGAAAAGTCTATTCTGCAGAGGGATAGGTAGAATTTTTCAGGGTATTAGGCATCAGTTGACATTTTAACCGAGATAATATAGTGTATATGCCTCGGTTGCCCTTGAACCGAGGCAGATAAGTTTGACTAAACAACAAAAATGCCATTGCATTTTGATAGGCTTTAGTTTCTATTAAACCGAAGCCTATTCTGCGAGTTTAAATGCAGTTTTTTTACTAGTGGGACCTATTTTTGATTAAGTTATCTAACACGAGAATGTCCCTAGCAAGCACAAGGAGTACCGATAGACGACACCCTGGCTTAATGAGCAACGTTGTTATCAAAATAGATGCAACTTTTAGTATAGATAATATAGTACCCTATATCCAATATTCGGCGTCTGGCTAGATAATTCATATATGAGTATCCAATAGTCATCTTATTAACTACAAACTATCCGACCACAAATACCTAAAGTGATATCATGTTATTGTCTTAAATAACTCAATAAAAAGTTATAGTTAGTAGAATGTAGAGGTCTTTGGCCATCCGTAGTATAATGATTTTTTATTACATGTTTATTTTCTTTTACATGTTTATTTCCTTAATATATTGTTTTAATTAGGATTTATTCTAAGATAGCTAAATGAGCTTAGGATATGAAAATATATTAAAAATAATTTTTCAGTAGCATGAATATTTTTTGGATATTCTGAGGTGTTTTAATGCAATTTAAGGAAAGTTTAAGCTCATGGATTAACTAAAATTATAAGAAATCAAGTCAAGCATTGCATGAAGAAGACAAAAAAAAGCATGAAAAGGTGAATAAGTTTGGTTGAGGTAAACATAATTTGGCTAAACGAAGAAAAGAGGGAACAAGCAAGAGAAAATGGATCGTGCAATATGTTGACGACATTCTTCTTACTACTAATAATATTGGTATGTTAAAAGAAGTTTCTCTTTAGCAACTTTGAAATGAAAGATATGAATGTGACATCTTGTGTAATAGGAATAGAAATATTTCGTGATAGATCACAGTGATTGTTAAGTTTGTCTCAAAAAGGCTATATTAACAAAGTGTTAGAGAGATTCAGAATCTAAAAATGCTCTCTTGGAGTAGTTCTAATTCAGAGAGGGGACAAGTTTAGCCAAATGCAATGTCCCAAAAATTATTTGGAACGAAAAGGCCATGGAGTCCATTCCTTATGCATCAGTGGTTGGGAGTTTTATGTATGATCAAACTTATACTCCATCAGATATCAGTTTTGCTTTTGGAATGTTAGGTCGATATCAAAGTAATCCCAAAATGGATTACTGGAAAGATGCAAAGAAAGTTTTTAGGTACTTACAAGGTACCAAAGACTACATGTTCACCTACAGAAGGTCAGATCATCTTGAAGTGATTGGCTATTCAGATTCAAACTATGCTGGATGTGTGGATTCAAGAAAATCCACATTGATTTATGTTTATCTATTGGCCAGAGGAGAAATTTCTTGGAAAAGTGTAAAACAATCAATCATTGCTACTTCCACCATAAAGGCTTAATTCATGGCATGCTTTAAGGCCACTATTCATGCATTGTGGTTGCAGAACTTTGTATCGAGGCTTAGTATTATTGACAGTATTGTTAGGCTAATAAGGATTAATTGTGATAATTCTACAACCATCTTCTTGTCTAAACATATGGGTTTGAAGTACTTGTCAGTCAAAGAAGAAGTGAAAAAACATATAGTGTTGATTGAGCATAATGATACTGATTTGATGATATCAGATCCATTAACTAAAGAACTACTGCCTAAAACTTTTATTGGCCATGTTGAAAGTATGAGCATTATGGATAAGTCAACATTAACATCATGATGTTATCAATCTATATGGAAATGTATAGTTATATGTTTGTACTGTCATGACACTTGTGAATTCATTAAAGTTATGTTTCTCTTTATTCTATTGCTATCCATATTAAGTTATATACATGTATTATTGATTGTGGGAACATGTTATGTTTCTTTTAGAGACATAAAAGTTATAAAATTGATTAAAGTTATGTTGAGTTGGTATGATTATGTGTTACATAAAAAAGAATCTTGTCGTTCATGACTTTTGTCCGCCAAGATCTGATCATTTCAATTCATATAAGGATGATGAATCGATAATTCTAATGAATGGTGCACACTTAAAGTTTAGTATTAGGTCTTTAAGTCATCACATGAACCAAGTGAGAGAATTTTAAATTATATTAATTTAATATTTGGTTCATGTAATTTAAAAAATAACTTTGAAGTAAAGATTTTACTGTGATGGTTATTAAAATATAAATGTATTAAAGTTATAGAGATTGTTTTAGAGTTATTAAAATTAATCTCTCTTGTCACTTCAAAAAGGAATTTTGGTATTTTATTAAAGTTGGTAAAATATCATAATAAATATACAATGTTACATTCTTGAAAAGATAGAGCAAGAGTTACCTTCTTAAAAAGATAGAAAAACATTGACTTTAACAGAAGGAGACTTTTTATCCGGGTAATTTCTATATCATCAAAAAGTCATTAAAGAGAAGTAATAGAAGGGAAAACATTGATTAGGAGAACTTTGCAATGGATCCGGGTAAGTCCTTTTCCTTCATAATTATGTATATGAGAATTTGTAAGAACCATGAAATTTAAGATCATGTATGTTTTCATTCAATTGAAATTATAGAAATTGCTTATAGGAGTTTAAGGAAGTTTTAACAAGTAAGTGAATATCCGGATAGTATAGAATAACGCCCTAGACTAAGACATTCATAGGCCAAACTTGAAACTATTTGATACTACTCAACATCATAAAGTTTAGGCAATGAGTATATATCTTTTTTGTGGATCGATAAATGACTAATATTCTTGAGAGGAAAATGATTATGATTGTACTAATTTTTTATGAGAAATACTCAATTATGTAATCACTTTCCTAAGCAATTTTTGATGTTCATAGTAGATCATCAAAAGTGAAATATGAATCCATATAAATAAAATAAAATTGAGTGCTGTGGTTATAGGTCCAATTCTAGACCTCTAGTGTCTTTATTATTTATTGAATTTATTAAAATTGATATTTAAGACTTAACTTCACTCTTTTTATATTTTTCTTTCACATGTACCATTTTGTATGAGCAGAAAAATAGTATACTTAATAAAAAATATTCGAAAAATTATTGAAAGATCTTTTAAAGATTGACTCATGGATAATATATATTAATATCCTTAAAAATACTAATATATGTCTGTTATATAATTTTTAATATTATACAAGATATATGTTTTTGTAATATTTTATAAAAAATTATAAATATATAAAATATTAACATATATAATGTTCTCTCAAGGAAAAGTTTATTATAAAAAAAAGTTATATCAAATAATAATAATTTATATAACAATTGTGACATTACACGTATCTTTAAAGCAATTTTTTAAATCTTCATTGTGATAAAATAAGCTACTTTTCTCAAGTGATTTTACAAAAAATATTAAAAAAACATATAAGAATGACTTAGTGGTAAAAGTGAAATGAAGGATACCAGGATTCAATTCCCCTTACTAACAATTTAAAGTTGAAATGATGTTATCACTGTTTGTCATTAGTAAAAATCAAGATATCTTTTACTTTGAAACTCATGATAAAAATAAACATTTTTATTATAAATGATTATTTATCGTTTAAATAATTCTTTTAGTATAAGTAATTTTTTAATTTAAAAAATAGTTACTTAAACAATAAAATTAGAAAAAAAAAATAGAAAAATCGTTTATGAATCACAACCCAGAACACAATCTTCAAATAAGTTTTGGACTAAATATAATCAATTTTTTCATTTTTGTAATAGAAATTTTTCTTACAGTGAGGTAAAGACCTTAAATATTTGTTTAATTCTTCAATTTGACATGATTTTTTAGTTTAGTGTTTTAATTTTATTTTTTAACAAAAATTATTCACAAAAGGCAATATTGATATTTTGTGGTCCACCTGTTGGTATTATTGCTTGCGTGACAAACAGATGACATGCCAACGTTTATGAGTTGTGGATTAAATGTGCATTCCCTCAGTTACTAAACCAATTTCTATAGAATAAAGAAAAAAATATTATTTTCCCTTTCTCTTTCTTATACCTAACCAATTTCATTGTTGAGAGAAAACAAACCTATAATATAATATATATTCGCGTTAACATTAGGATTTATCTAAGAATTTACAAAAAAAAAATGATATGATAAATGTTTCCAACACTATTTTTTTATATTACTTTTTACGTATTTTTATTAAAAAAAAATATCTATGCTAAAATTGAACGAGTGAGAATATATTTAAGGTTAAAATACCTTTTTAGTCCCCAAGTTGGGGTTGGAATTTTCATATTGGTCCTGCTTTCAAAAATGAAGCTATTTGATCCCCATGTTTTCAATTTTGAGTGCAATCGGTCCCTTCTGTTAAGTAGATGCTAACAACGTTAAGTGTTAAGTGACTGTGTCTGTTATGTGGCAAAAAATGTGGTCGTGGCAATGAGGTGGCATCATATGTGGTGTTTTAAATTTGGGAAAATAAAATAAATGAATTTTTTTTAATTAGGGCAAATAAAACAAAGTTAGTTATTTTGCATTTGGGGAAAAAAATTAAAGTGGAACCAATTTCGTTTCTGAAGACACAATTTTGCAATTGACGTTGTGATTGAGTGTGTGGAAGGTACGAGGTGCTGGAAGCATTGACGTTGAAGAAGAAATTTGGTTGTCGTTCTCGAAGGGGAGTCGTTCTCGAAGGGGATTTCTGAGCGAAAAGGTTCGAGGCATTGGTCTTCGACGTTGAGGTGCTCTTTCTTTCTTCGAAGTGAAAAAGTTGAAGGTGATGTTTTCTTTCGACCTTTTTGATGTAGTTGCTTTCTCCCATGGAACTTGTCTTGTTGTCCCCTTTGTAAGTTGTGATGTGGTCCCTTTAACTGTGTTGTTGTACCTTTTATTCTGTTGTGGTCCCAAATTACTTGTTTAGTGTTGATTTTTTTGTTCTATGTAGTGGTTTTGGTTCGAAATTAGTGCGTACTGTTTGTTGTCTTTTGTAAGGTTGAACCTGTGGTTGTTATTTAAGCTCTATTTCATGCTTGTTTATTATTTAATTTGTTGTAGGTGAACTAGTTATTGCGTGTCATAAAGTCTAACTTTTATATGCCTACACGTGTTAGTAACGTGTCATATTTACAATTAAGATGCATCTGAAAACTGTGATAGTTCTCATACTATATGCATGTGTCTGACACTCAGTTTTATATAGGCTTATAAATAGTTGATAAGTAAAGATAATGGAAAACCTTGGTGTTGAGGTGGTGTTTCACCATGGGGGAAAGTTTGTGAATGATGGGTCATTCGGATACCGTGGAGGGGACACAAGTACCTTGATGATAGACATAGACAGGTGGAGTTATTTTGAAATTTTGGCCATACTTAAGGAGATGGGATATAGAAATGTTAAGGAATTGTGGTATTCCGTGGGTGGTCATGTTTTAGAGGATAGGATGGAATTATTAAGTGATGACAAGGGAGCAATGCATGTGGTGAACATTGCATTATTGAATGGTAAAGCTCATGTGTTTGTGATTCACAAGGTGTCTGAACCTGATTATCTTCTGCAATTGGAATATAATGTTGGTGAAGGTGGTGAAGGTGGTGAGGATGGTAATGTTGGTCAAGGTGAAGGTAAAGTTATAGAAGAGGTTGAAGGTAATGTTATAGAAGAGGATGAAGATGCTGAAGTTCGAGAATGCGGAAATGGTAATGGTACTGAAACTGCTGAATGTGGAGATGATGTTCAACATGTTGGTGTTGAAGGGGATGTGCAGGCTGTTGTAGTTAGTGGTGAAGGGGATGTGCAGGCTGCTGTAGTTAGTGGTTAAGGGGATGTGCAGGCTGCTGTAGTTAGTGGTGAAGGGGATGTGCAGGCTGTTGTAGTTAGTGGTGAAGGGGATGTCCATGATGATGTAGGTGGTGCTGAAGAAGATGTCCATGATGATGTAGGTGGTGCTGAAGAAGATGTTCATGATGATGTAGGTGGTGCTGAAGAAGATGTCCATGATGATGTAGGTGGTGCTGAAGAAGATGTTCATGATGATGTAGGTGGTGCTGAAGAAGATTTCCATGATGATGTAGGTGTTGGTGAACAAAATGTTCAGGAGGAGGTTGAAGTGAGTAGTTGGATAGGGTCTGATGAAGAAGCCTTTGTTAGTGAAGATGATTTGGTGGATGTTGCTGTCCATGCAGATGAAGAACTTCAAAACCAAGACCACGAAGGTAGTCTTTTTGTTGAAATGGGAACAGGAAGTGGAAGTACCTCAAAGTTCCATAAACATGCTAGGGGCTTATCTGATACTGAGTGGGAATCTGATAGTTGTGGCAGTATTTATGCAAGTGATGAGTCAGATGAAGAAACAACCCGAGATGGACATTTTGGGATCTTCTCAGAGCCTGTTAATATGAAAGAGTACAAATGGCAACTAGGAACATACTTCCTTGATAAAATAGATTTCATTGATGCAATTAGAACTTATGGAATACATAATGGTAGGAAGTTGAAGATTTTTAAAAACGACAAGAGAAGGATATGTGTTAAGTGTTGTGGATCACAAGGCAAATGTCCATGGTACGCATACTGTGCCTATAGGAGTAGCCAAAGTACATGACAACTAAGAAAGATCATAGATAGACATACATGTAGTAGGGAATTCAACATTGGTCTAGTTACCTCCAAATGGCTAAGTGGTAAATTAGAGAAGAGCATGAAAGCAAACCCAGATATAAATCTGAAAAATATGCACACTAAGTTTTGTCAAAAATGGAACATTGGTGTGTCTAGGTCTACAACAACGAAGGCAAAAGCAATGGCAACAGCCAAGATTGAGGGTTGTTTCAAACAACAATATGAAAGGTTGTATGACTATGCACATGAAATACTTAGATCAAACCCTGGCTCAACAGTGAAAGTGAAAGTAGATGGAGTTGGTGATAATGTTATATTCAATAGAATATATGTTTGTTTAAAAGCATGTAAGGACAGCTTTGTCTCATGCCGGCCTATTATACATTTGGATGGTTGTTTTTTAAAAGGCAAGTATGGAGGTGAGCTTTTAACAGCTGTGGCAAGAGATGGTAATGATCAGATGTGTCCATTAGCATATGTTGTGGTTGAAGTAGAAAACAAGGAAACATGGACTTGGTTTTTAGAATTGTTAATTGATGACCTTGGAGGTGGGGCATCATGTTCAAGGTGTACCTTTGTGTCAGATCAACAGAAAGTAAGTAAATGTCTACCTTCTTTAATTCCTTTCTTCAACAACCTATATAGAGACTCATACTTACCTTCATTAATGTCATAGGGACTTAAGCTAGCTTTACAACAACTATTGCCTGGTGTGGACCAACGTTTTTGTGTAAGGCACATTTATGCCAATTTTAGGAAAAAATATCCAGGCATTAACCTTAGACAACTACTTTGGAAGGCAGCAACAACTACAAACCCCCAAGCATGGGAATCAATCATGAGACAAATGAAGGATGTCAACGAAGACGCCTTTAAACACTTGATAGCTATTCCACCAAGGTAAATAAATCTCAATTCCTTATTTTCTTTCATATTATTTGAATCTTTCTTTCTTGTCCACATAGTTAACTTTGACTTCTTCTAGATTTTGGTCTAGGTCCATATTTTCAGCAAGACCTGCATGTGACACACTTGTTAATAACATATGTGAAGGTTTTAATAGCGTTATTTTAGAGGAAGGGAAAAACCAATAATAACAATGTTGGAGGAGATTCGTAGCTACCTAATGAAGAGGTGGGCATCCAATAGACAGAAGATAACTAAGTTTCATGGTCCCATTTGTCCTAAAATTCAGAAAAGACTACAAAAGGAGCTAGACAAGACGCAATATTGGATACCTAAGTAAGTAAGAATGAGTTAATAATGAGATACTCACTTTGTACAAAATTTTTACTCATATTTTTATGTTTTGGCAGTTGGTCTGGGCTGCAAGTATTTGAGATCCGCCATACTTCCAACCTTGCTGAAAAGGTTGTGGTTGATGTACAGAAAAGAGATTGTAGCTGCAGGAAGTGGACTGTCTCAGGGATTCCTTGCTGCCATGCACTCACAGCCATGAGGTTTTTAGACATCACTCCAGAAGACTACTAGCCAAATTGGTTTAGAACGTCCACTTATGAGGAAACTTACATTCCAATGATATTTCCTCTCAATGGCCCTGAGCTATGGGAAAGGACACAATATCCTGATATTTTACCACCTCCAAATAGGGTGTTGCCGGGTAGGCCAAGGAAAAAAAGAAGACTGGAAAGCTGGGAGCAAAAAAGAGATGATACACAACTTGGACAAGCTGGAATCCCAAAGAAATGTAGCATTTGTAGACAAGTAGGGCATAGAAGACCCAATTGCCCTCAAGCAAGTCAACAACAACACCCAACATCTACACCAGACCCCACTCAAGCAACTGAACAACATATAGCAGACTCCACTCAAGCAACTCAACAACCTATACCAGACTCCACTCAACCAAGTCAAGCAACTGAACAACCTACTCAAGAAAGTCACATTACTGAAGATCACACTACCAGACCAGTGTAGTTAACACATTTCTGTTCAAGACTTTTGTGTTGTTTTTTGGAGATGTAATTTAAACTTTTTCTAGTTAATCTGTCATGAGCTTTGTACTCAATCTGTTGAACACATAACTTTTCGTTGTCTTTTGTTAAGTAGTTAATCTGGATATGAGATTTGGATATGTATTTTGGCACTCAATGACAGTTTTGGATAAACTGATGGAGTTTTGGATATAATTGTCATTGCCATATTGCTTTATTTGGATATATTAAAGTTTTTACTGATATTGTTAAAGGCATGTTGCCTTGTGTCATATTTTTGCCTTGTCTCATACCAATAACAGCTTCTTCATTAAACAACAACTTCTTCATTACAACCACATTGTTCAAAAATACAGAAAAATTCTTCAACATAACAACCCCAACAACACCTTTTACAATTTTAAAACAAAAAACAGACAATGATGATGTTAACAATCCCCATCAGACATACCAACCCCAACAACACCTTCTTCCTTTTCTAATAAAGCAACACTGACTTTTCCAAACTACTGATCTTTCTCCTTTGCCATGCAATTGTAGTATCCCTTTCATCTATATATTCTTCAGTTCGCCATTTGAAGAAATTACATCCTCTCACTTCTTCGTTTCTACTCCGCTGTTCCAAAGAACCAACCAAAACCATGTCAGGATACACCAAACTAATGTACCCAAAAATTTAAACAACACCAAAATAACAAACCTTGTAATTAGGGCAGCCCCAAAAATGTCTGCCCTCATTCTTCACAGTTTTTGCGACTCTTAAAACAGCTACCTCTCCACAATAGCATACATGGTTTCCAACCATTGCTCCTCTTGATGAAGCACTACGAGAGCTCCCCCATGACCAAGAAGAAGACTGATTCATTGACATTGCTTCCAGTAAGGAGACGATAATGCTTCGTCCACACCTACAAAAAAAACCCAATCCCAAATAGCCAAGTTAGGGCACTCACCTGAAAAAGACCCAACTTCATAAAATATAGCAGGAACTTGAGGCAAGGTACCTCCTTCTACCAACCTCCTTCCAGCTCACCTCAGCCAAATCTGCTTCACATCACCTTCTTTAGCTCACCTTCTTAAGTTCAGGTTCCACACAAATATATTACGGCAATTCGGTTTTTAAATTTTTTTTATGCCTAAGATGATATTTTCACATCTGTCATTGTTAAAAAAATTTTCCCCATGTCATATAACTCATGTTGCCACATAAGTAAACACTTAATGCTGTTAGCATCTACTTAACAGAAGGGACCGATTGCACTCAAAATTGAAAACATGGGGACCAAATAGCTTCATTTTTGAAAGCAGGGACAATATGAAAATTCCAACCCCAACTTGGGAACTAAAAAGGTATTTTAACCTATATTTAAACTTGTATGCAAATTAAGCTAACATCTCCTCAGAAAAAGACCAACATTGCATGAATTAATTATTCCTCGGAAAATGCACTTGATGTTTTTCTACTATTTCATACTTACATATGATATACCCTTTTAAATATATTCCTCTTTATTTACTAAAATTTAGTAAAACTTATAAAAAAAGTTCAAATTCTATATTCTTTTACCAAATATCACTTATTATTCCACACTTTTGAAAAATTCAATAAATAACAGAATATAAAAAAATGTTAACAATGTCTTAGCATATAATATTCCTATAGTGTTGTCAAAACGGATGACTGGTTCGATCCAGTTCGATTTATCAAGGTTGTCAATTTAATCCGATTTATTTATTAGTGAGTCAAAAAAATTTGAACCTGACTCAACTTACCACGGTTGGTAGGTTAAATGGGTTGGCTCTCTAGCTAATTTAATTACAATTATTTTAAAATAAAAAAAATTACAAACTTTTTGTAATTCAAATCTAAATAAAATTCACTCACAAAATGATATTAAACACAGACAATTCAAAATAATAATAATAAAAAGTACAATACAATCCGCGTATAATGAACCGGGTGGTATTTTTTAGAATTTTATAAGATAATAAATTAATAAAAATAAAATTATGTAGATTGGTAAGCCAATCTGACTCACCACAAGTTCAATCCAAATGAACTGAGTTTAAATGAATCAGGTTGAAAATTGACCTATATAAAAAAATGTATTTTTTTTCGATCTAACTCAATCCAAATCTATGGTGAACCGAATTGACCTGCGGATTGTAATCCGTTTTAATAACTATGTCTCTCATCATATTTTTATCATTCTAAATGTGATTTGCCCCTTCCAATATCGACCATGAAAACTGGACGAATTTCCAAGTGTTAAATGGAGACAGAAGATCTGGAATTAAGTCAGAAAATTCTAATTAGAGCGTTAATTAATCTTTAATCCTTCAATGTTCGCATAAAACAAATTAGGCGTAACTGAGATGGAGAATATATTATGCTGGCATTTCGCATATATAATTTGTATTCAACCGAAATAATGAACTTTCTATGTAAGAGAGAGAATGGGAAATTTTTATGATTAGTTATTATGGACACTAATTCTGCATGATCAACGCGTGTGAAAAAAATAATGTAACAAATACTCGTTTTTAACGCTGAAATTTTAGGTCATTTGGTCAACGTGTTGCTATGGATGCCCCCAAAAAAGGTTTGTTCATTCTAACCTATAGCTGCCTCTATTTTGACAAATGTATAACACGCCTACTTCATTATATTTACAATTTTTAAAAACAACTATGAATTTTTTTTAAATACATCTACCAAAACTTCTTAAATTGTAGGAGGTTGCTCAACCACAATCACTATGCACCACATTATCCCTTTAATCAATAATATATTATAATTGTTCATCCACTTTTTTTTAATAAATATTTATTCGATTTTTCTTTTTATTAGTTAAATATACTTTTAGTTTATGAAATTTTATATAAAATTGAAATTCTTTATATGATATGTTTTAGTCTCTAAATTTTAAAAATAAATAAATATAATCTTTTTAATTCAAGGTTATTATTTTGGATAAATATATTAATATTATGTATATTTTCAAATTATATGTTTTATTTTATTAATTTTATAATATTTTATTTAGTAGTATTTTACTATTAAATAATGTTAAATGGTATAAACAACTTAAATACTAATATATGAAATTTAACAGGTTAAAAAAATTTAACATAATTTGATTAAAAAAAAATATATTAATTATTTTGAAACTTTGATAACCAAAAGTGTATCAAATTTTCAAACATAAACTGATTCCAAGCATAAACTTCAAATACTAAAAAGATATTTAACTCTAAAAACATAATAAACTTACCTAAGTATAAATATTATGACTCTCTAAAAATTTGTTTTCCATCCGTGGTATGGCAATACATTTGTGTGTTATAAAAATATATGTACATAAATCATTCTTCACAAGATTATGTGTACCATATGATTTAGAGATAATGTGTATCTGTCAATCTCTAGTTCTACCTTGATATTTTTTTGTGGCTATACATGCATGAGATATTTTTTTCACTCTTTCATTTGCATTTTATTTTTTCAAAGGAGTTAGAAATGAATTTTAAGCCTAATTCAACCACACAAAATCAATTTGTTAGTGAGATTTACACTCATTTATATACATTAAATTGATCTTATCTCTATTTAATGTGAAACTTCCAATAGAGAGGAAAAGTTTTAATAGGTGAATATGATTTTGATGAAAAAAGAAGTTGTAAGTAACAAAGTTAAGACTTCCTTTATTCTTTTTCTTTGAAATGCTCTAATTAGATTTGACATCAAGAAAAAGAGATTATTTACTTGTTTTAATTTTGTTTTGAATACTTTTATTTTAGAATTTTATTATGATTTATATTATCAAGAACTTGTAAAGGTATTTTAGCACAAAAAAAATATTTTATTTACAAATACTATTTCTTTATTTATGTGACTTTTATTTAGGCAAGTCATACATGTCAATTTTTTTATCCTCTATTTCCAATTTCATTATATATTAATAAAAAAGATTCTATATAGAAGAATGACACATTTAGTAAGATCAAAACATATTGATTCATTCAACTAGTGTGCTTTTTCTTGTCATGTTTTTGCGTTTATTTTGAATTGTATGTTGAGTGTTTTGTGGTTTTTGTTTTATATATGCTTGTTAGATTTGTTGTATGTTTTGAGTTGTGTATCGAAACTTGTAGATTGTTGTTTAGTAATAAAGTCAAATGACTTCATCAAACATACATTTCTCGTTAATTAAATTCCTTTAATTGTTTTTTTCTGTCTAGTCCAATGCATTTCTTCATGATACATGCTGGAATAAGTACTCATCTATTGAAAACAAATCAATGAAACCACAAAGACATAATATAATATATATATATATATATATATATATATATATATATATATATAATATAATATAAATAAATGAAAAATAATATATTTTCTTTTTATTTTGAGAAAGTAAAGTATAAGTTTGTAATATAATTGAAATATTATCTGTTGGAGATATCCTAAAAATGCATATATTTTAGTAGCCATCCTTAACATATAATGTGCGGGTAAAGAAAAAAAATCATATCCACATCAAATAAGTAACCATTTGAGTGGATTGAGAGAGTAATTGAGAGAATTTGAAGATAATTTTTGTTGTTGTTTATTTGATTAGATTTGGAGGAGGTAAGTGAGAGTGAATTTGAAAATAAATTTTTTTAATCTGTCATTAGATTTAGAGGTAAGTAAGAGTGAATTTGGAAATAAATTTTTTTAATCTGTCATATAAATTAAATCCTAAACTAATTCTCATAAACTTTACTTTCAAATTCATTCTCATTTACCTCCAAATTCACTCAAATAAACAAAAAAAAAATTACCTTCAAATCCTCTCAAATTCACTCAATTACTTTCTCTCAAATCCATTCAAGTGAATTAGATCATTAAAAAACATTATATTTTTATAGTTTTCACATTTAATATAAAATGAAGTGGGTTTTAATCAATTAAATCACGTTTATTTATATAATTATATATAATATGTGATATATATGTGAAAAGAATAGACTAAAACACTTTATAATTATTAAAATAGAAAAAATATATTACGATGCTTACTTTTTTACATATAACAATTAAAAAAATGAAGGGAAAGAAGAAAAGTACGTTGAAACTAATCTATAACTATTAATAAGAACTATTCTCTTTAAATTTACTTGTAGTTTGCAAAATTTATTACCAATTTTATCTAAATTCTATATTTATGTATATATTTTACTTTATTCTTTAAGTTTTGTATTTCTTTTAAACTCGATTAACTTTCTAAGTGAAAAGATTACTTGTAATACAATTCTTTATTTTATAATTAATCTTTATAAACATATTTCTATAAATTTAATAATATTTCTTTCTATTTTAAAACTTTGTACTGTGTTTTGTCTATACCAGAAGCATTTCTACTAGTTACTCTTAATTTTGTTTCTGTACTCTTAACGGTTTCTCTAATTCATAACTGATTGTGGAAAAAATATTAAAATGATGAAAAATATTATTTTAACAATTTCTTTGTAACAACTTAACTTTAACTTATGTCATACTTCGTGATTTGTTCAATTCAAATATACATACTAAAAAATAATGATACATATTTTATTGTAAAAGAATTATTAAAAAAATGTGTTAAAAGTTCTAAAACTATTTAGAAAAAGGAAAAGAAACTGGTAATCTTTATATGGTAAAAGCCTAAAAAGTAGTCACTGAGAAGATGAAATCAATTGTTGTAATAAGAGAGTCATCTTTCTCCAACTCAAACAAATCATTCATTTTCCCATGGGACCCATCTCTTAAAATCCACATCCATTACATTATGCACATCCCTTACCATAACACTCTTGGTAGGATCACATAATACAACAAAATGTTGTTCACATAACTTCACTTTCAAGGCCAATCCTCTTTAACTTCCATTTTTATCACAAACACAACTTTTCCCTACCCTTTAAGTATAACACCAAAAACCCACACATTTTCTCACCCTTTGCATACACTTCTTCTCTTTCTATCTCTCAAGCAAGTGCAGAGCATTAACTCTGGTTTCCTGTCACCCAGTGACCGTGATGATCATAAAGTTTTTGTCTTTTCAGTGATGGGTTCGTGTTCTTCGGTCCCCAGAAAGGCTAACGCAGACATGAAGCTCAAACTCTCGTTGGGTTCCAAATCTGAGAAGCTTGTGATTCCTCCATCACCCATTAAGGGACAGCCCCTAAATGGGGATTTTAAGTGGTCAACGACCACCTTCACGGACCATGGTAAGCTCGTTTTTTTTTTTGTTTCTGCAGATGTTGTGTTCATAGGTTGCTCTTCTCTGTTTTTGTGTCCAAGATTTTAAATCCGTTATTCTTGATGTTGTGGGGGGATTGCCCGTAAAGGTGACACAATTGTGGCTACAGTGATTTTGAAAACCTTGATGTTGTGGTCAAAATTGCAGATGAAGACTTTTCTTAACTTTCTCGTGACTTCTGTTACTATTAATATGTGAATGTTCCTGGGTATGTCGTTGAATGTGTGATCCTAAGATTATTAATTTCTTAGTATATGTTTGAAAAAAAGTTTTTTTTTCCCTTTTAAATTTCTTTTGACAAAGTTATCTGATCTTTTTCAGTGTTGATACTTGATTTTATTGAAGCAGGATTCTCTTTTATTCTTCTGCCCTTTCGTTTCTGGTGATCTGATTTTGCATCTTTTGTTTCTGATTTTTGTTCCAATTGATTTATAAATTTAATTTAATTTCTGTTGTACTTAGCTATGATTTGGTCATGATACCCAAGTGGAAAATTATTGGATCCTCTTTAGTCGGTTGCATTCTCCAATTGGAGGAAGACACGTGTTATAAATGGTGTCATCCATCTGTGATGTCTCTCACTGGTTTCATGATTTGTATTGTGCATATATGAATATGACAGGAGAGTTCCAATTAAAAAAGTATGAAGATTTTTTTTTTTTTTTTTTATGTTCCAGAAATACTGTATATTCAATGTGTATACATTATTGTTTATGTGTTACGATGAATATAGAAAAATGCTGATTCATTTGATGAGCCATTCTTACACCATAATCTAATTGGGATAAATCATCATTGTTTTCTTGTTTGTTTTGATTGAGACATCCTTGGATAGTATTCATTCTTCTTCTTCAATGTCTATAAATGTGAACAATATTTTTGGTGTACATGAATTTTCTGTTAGTTTACTATCTAACAATACTTTATCTTGCCAGATTCAATCTGGGATTAGGATTAAGCTTACATTACAAACATCATTTGAAAACAAGAACAGTATATTTGTAAACAGGTTTTAGAATTTCGTGCACCATGCTTATTCCAGGGACACTGCTGGTTGAATTTATCACATCTTGATATTTTATTTGTTGCTTCTTGTTGATTTAATTTCATACATAGATACTTTTAACTGTACCGGCTATTGTTTTATGGTGATGCTTATTACAAGTGAGAGTGGTCACTGTCTTTGAATCTTCCAGACTTTTGGTAACAGTAACTCTAGTTTTCTTACAGTAAAAAAGAGATGAACACTAAAGTATTGGGTGTCCAAGAATTGTTAATCTGTCTTTTCTGATAAACTTTACACTCTGCTGCTTGCTTCTGTTGATCTGGATCTATGTGCGTGATTGTTCCTGACATGTTGCTCTAAAATGATTGGTTCAAGTGCTTGCTTGTACAGGAATCAATGAGGTGTTTAGGAATATGAGTTTGTTTCATTTGTTGAAATACTTTCTCATAGGTTTCATATCCATGTTTGCCATTCACAAGCCATTATTTTCCTGAACAGGAAGCAAAGAGGAAGCATTTTTTGATTCCAAGCCCTGGTTAGACTCAGACTGTGAAGATGATTTCTATAGTGTCAATGGTGGTAAGGATTCCCTGTAACACTCTTTCCTTTGTTGTCCTTTTTATGGCTGAATTGGTTTACTTGGTCATTTTGTTATGTGTATACACTTGTGAAAACAATGTCATATCTAACTGTTATATATAAGGTGTTTAATAGCTCCTTTAAAAGTCATGGTTAGACTCAGACTGTGAAGATGATTTCTATAGTGTCAATGGTGGTAAGGATTCCCTGTAACACTCTTTCCTTTGTTGTCCTTTTTATGGCTGAATTGGTTTACTTGGTCATTTTGTTATGTGTATACACTTGTGAAAACAATGTCATATCTAACTGTTATATATAAGGTGTTTAATACCTCCTTTAAAAGTCATACATGGTTGATAAAACTGCATCAAAAATTAATGTCATCATAATATATGATGGTGAACAGCACACTGTCATGATTTATAGCATGACATTTAGTTTGTCATGGACAGTTCATGAAGGAAGAACTCATTGGTCATGACAAATTTTGGATATGTTGTTCTACCATTTTCTTTGTAGCTTTTCTTTCACTTGATATTCATTACTCTCTCCAACCACCTTCAGCTCTATAGTCTATTTCATTTTTATGCAGACTTCACACCATCTAGAGGGACCACACCAGTTCACCACACTTTTGGGACCCCTTCTAGGAGTAGAATTCCTGGTTCTATTTCTGTTGCTGAACCATCCCCAGAGAAGAAGAAGAAACTGTTGGAACTGTTTCGTGAAAGTGTGAAAGATGAGAAAGTTGATGATTGCCATGCACACAAAGCAGTGAAACCAAGCACACATGTTATGGCTAAATCTGCAAATTGCACTCCTTTTATATCAGGGGCTAATTCTACTTGTAGTAGTGAAAGAACCATGAGTGAGGATCGTGCTTCCATTAGAGAGAAACCAGTTAAGTCTTTGCCATGGTGCATTCCGAGCTTGTCCTCATGCAGAAGCTTTAGGGAGAGAAGTAGGAAGACAAGTCCTGCAATAGAAGTAAATGGAAAACATTGAGTTGCCCTGCAATTTGATGAACCAAACTTTCTCTTATGTGTTTAATTTATACTTACTATGTTAAATGTAAAACAATTGTACACCAATATTCAATAAAATTTTGTCATCTTATCTCCATTTTTTGTTCCTTAATGTATGATAATATGATAAATTTTTACTGTATGTTTGTGCTGAAAGTGCATGGAAGTTGAGCTCTTCTTTGATATCCCCGAACTCACTTTAAGAAAAATTAGGTTGAGTAACAAATATTTGTCATTGAAATCTATAAATATGTTACTACTAATGTGACAATAACTAAATTTTCACTACTAGTTTTGTCATTATTTATATTTGTGATAATATCTTTTAATATCACTAAAATTAAACTATCTTATGACAAAAATAATTGTTACTAATAATTTTTTATAATAATGACAAAAGCACATTATCACTAAAATTAAACTATATTGTGACAAAAATAGTTGTCACTAATAATTGTGTAATAAATTGTGTATACAAAAATATATGGTCACGCGTATATAAGACAATAGTGATAAATTAGTAGTCATTAATTATTATATATAATAACTATATTAATTAATTATTTTAAAATCTCACTATAATTAAGATAATTATTAATTATTTTTTATAATTCCATTATAAATTATGTTGATACCTAATTGACACATAATAAATAGACAAATTATTAAAAAATGTTCTAATAAATATCAATAAAAATAAATTAGCATCAAATATAAATATAAATATTAAAATACAAAATATCCATTACATTTTGAAGGACAAAAACACACATTATAAATATATACCAATGAATCCAAATATCATATATATGATCACTTATAACTTTAAATCATTTTCAACTTAAGTTTGAACCAATTGTTTCTCCGCATTCTATTTTACCCTTATATATTGAGTGTATTTTGTGAATGATTTGGCTCTATTCCAACACAAATTGCTTTACCCATAGGATAAGTTCTTTTTGAATTTCTTCTCCTTGTAGCTCATCCACATTCTTCAAATTGTCCTATAAAATGTTGAAATAGCATAATTAACATTATGAACATGTCTACAACGCAAAATATAATTGTCAAAAACAAAATCAATATTAACCAACTATAAACTCACCTACGTGATGTAGCGATGATGACAAATGGTGAAAAGAGAAAAAATGATGGGTGGATTCTTCAAGAGAATTAGAAGTTGAGAAAGATATCACATAGTCATGATGACTAGATAGTCTTTTTCCTCGATTGTGAC
Source organism: Vigna reflexopilosa (assembly GCA_027742785.1). Classification (NCBI taxonomy): domain Eukaryota; kingdom Viridiplantae; phylum Streptophyta; class Magnoliopsida; order Fabales; family Fabaceae; genus Vigna; species Vigna reflexopilosa. Next base: position 5,909,069 of record CM050928.1, on the reverse strand, counting down.
TAGAACTGATGTCATAGGTGTTTTTCTGCCTCGGTTTTGGTCACAATCGAGATGTATTCTATTGTTTTTTTTTTAAATAAATCTGTTTCTGTAACATTTTTAACTGCAAAAACAAACCTGCATATATTCAACTTTACAGAACAGTCCAGAACAATCCAGAAACATATATTTTCAATAAAAATTATATTAAAAACATAAATATAAAACATAATTACCATTTCCCATCCACTAGTAACATGTGCACGAATAGTGGATATCATCCAATACATGATGTAGTAACCACACTCATATGACCCACTTTGTCTATTACACTACAATATATCATCATAATTATAAAATGTTAAGTAACATCATTGGAATGATACAAAATGTAACAAAGTAGGGACTAAAATACCAAACCTTAAGGGCCAACCATGCAAGCTTTTTAGCTTTAGCAGTTGATCTCCCGGACAACATCATATGAGTTGCAAGGGAACTATTAAAATAAATGGCTTTAGCATATATTTATATAACAAAGAAAGTCCAAACATTGCGGTTCTTACCAATCTACTACTTGTCTTAGAGGGTTGAGAGGAGACTTGTGCAATGAACAAAACCATACAACAATGTTCTCCGCTATGGACACCACAAGTAACTGCCAAAGGCACCTGAAACAACATTTAATTTATTAAACATATAAATTTTAAACAACATATCTAAAATTTCACGAAATTTTGTAGCATTTTGCATTGGTCTTCAGGTTACACGAAATGAAAGTGATTATAAATCACAATCAAATATGCATCCGAAGATCAATATAAAACATAATTGTAAATTTTCATGAAATTTAAGACATGTATATTAAAATTTATATATATTAATAAACTATGAAAAGTTATTACTCTTCTTAAATTGTCCAACCGAAAAATTCAAGATTCAATATCTGTAAATTATTATTTCCATCTCCTCTCTATTCATTTGTAAAAAGTACATTTGTTCAAAAAATATGGAGATAGTCAATAATATTTGTATTGAATCTCAAAATGGAAAACTAAGGTTAATTCACAACAACAATATATTGAAGAAAACAAATAATTACATATGCAAAATACAATATATTCAAGCAAACAAATAATTACATGTTCATATTAAAAGAAAAATTTTAAGAATAGGAACCTGGGAGCGTGAAAGTCAGTCAACATTGAAGAATGTCCGCGTTTAAGAAGCTATAAAACCTCACCACAAAAATACAATATCTAGACAAAAACAAACAATATATCAGTTTGTCTCATGATTTCTAACCTTAAAGTTTATTTCATTACCAAATCAACCAATTTAATACAAACAATTAAAAATTTTATTCCCTAATTTCTATATTCGTAATTTCTATATCAACTCATCTAAATTATCAACTCATTTACATTATCAAAAAATGTCATAAAAACAATTCAAAATTTTATTCCCCTAACTTCTATATCCCTAATTCAAAATTATACAACAATAAGAATTATTAAGCAATTTAATACAACCAGATTTCATTCAACATTGCACAAAACCTAATTAAAAATACATATACACAAATTTTATCATTGTCATTCTTATCACCAATATATCTATCTCATACTAATTTACTGTCAAATACAAAGAGATAAATGGAGAGGTTTCAAAAAACTTACCACGCGCGAAGAAGAAGGCGTCAAGCGAAGGGATAAACGTGGTGGAGGAAGCGGCGAACAACAATTGACGGTGGTGACAATGCAGAGAGGCCGAGATGACGACAGTCAATGGTGCACCGGTGGAGGAGATGGAAGCAAAGGCGCCAAGCGAAGGGATAAACATGGTGGAGGAAGCGGCGAACAACAGTTGTCGGTGGTGACAATGGAGAGAGGCTGAGACGACGATGATCAATAGTGCACCAGCGGTGGAGATGGAAGCAAAGGAGAAACTCGCACGAGAGAAGGGAAAGCGTTCGCGGCGAAGATGATGAATAGTGCAAGAGTGGTTCTGTTTTGCGTTTCTGAAATTTAAACAGGTTATTACCTCGGTTAAGTAGAGAATCGAGGCAATAACACACTTACTGCCTCAATTATAAGTACAACTGAGGCATAAACCCTTCAAAAAATATTGAAAATAATATTCTTACACTACAGGAAATGCGCAAAATATCGACAGACATATGCCGACGGCCTTTGGTCCTTCGGTATTTACCAATTACCGAAGGATTTAGTGAGGGCTCATGAAAGTGGTTTTTTCCGACGGTCATATCCTTCGGTAAGCAGCATATGCCATTATCGAAGGGCGAGATCTGTCGGTAAGCAGCAGAGTTTAATTAAAAAGGGATTTGGGAAAAATCAGTTTCCCCCCTTCGTTCAATCACATTTCACATTTCTTCTTCTTCTCGCGCGTTGTCTCAACTTTCCTTGGTTGGCTTGTGCAGAGGCCTTCTTCTTCAGCCAATGTGACTGTCATCCACCGTGTTGGTGATTAGCTGTGTCCCAATCGCGTGTTTGTGATTTGGTGTGTCGCAATCGTCATCAGAGTTCATCCATTGCAAAGGTAGGTTTAGCTTTTGGTTTTACGGTTAAATGGTGAGTTTCACCGATTGTCATTGAGGGGTGGGCTTCCACTTGCTGTGACGTGTGCGTTTTTCTTGCAGGGTTGTTGTTCAAGGGTTGGAGGGTTGTTCTTGGAGGGGTCTTACTAGAGTGTAGTTCGTGCGTGTGAGCGAGGTTGTCTAAAGCATCTTGGTGGAGGTTTTGGGTTGTGTTTCTTCCCCTCCACTACAGCTAAAAAGCGGGTTGCATCTGGTTCGAAGACCATTGCACATACATCTAAGATAGATCAATTTTCCTATATTCAAGAGATGGTTGACAATGCTCTTCGTCGATATGCTGAACAAGAAGCAAACGATAGTCATGATGAAGAGTCTCCAAATGAAACCACTCAAAGGTTTTACAATTTATTGACAGAGGCAAATCAACCTGTATTTGAAGGTTCATCTGAGTAATAAGGACGACGACATCCGTAGGACACAATGTTGGCTTGATGTCGTTGGTGGGAAGAAAAAGGGATGAGTGTATGGTAAAGGACAACTTGCTACAAACTATACAACATCAAGATGAGGTACTCTGAAGCACCAACCTTCTTCTTCCACCACTACTGCTGACGAGGCCATCGAGCGCTTGACATAACTACTACAACAATGTGACCAGGAAAATCATGATTTGAGAGAAGGAATGCAGTGACTTGAGAAGAGGATTTACAAACTTCAAGTCCCTGGTCATGAGAGCGCTGCCTAGTGCTTCATACATTCATTCCATCGTCCCTCTGACCCAGCCATGACCCTCCCCATCACCCACCGTCCCTCAGCAGCCTACATCAGTCCAGTCCACACCAGTCCAACCATCTACATAGCAGCAGGATGATGAAGATCATTATAATGATGACTATGAAGATTATTAGTTTTATTTTGTTATTGAACAGAGTTGCTAGAAAATTTGGATATTAGAACATTATGATTATGCTACATTATATTTGCTCATGTCTAGATGATATTGTTTTATGTTTCATGTTTCATTTATAAATATAAGTTCTTAAATTTCAAGAATACAAATGATGTTATATTGTTGTTTTTCTCATCAATGATTGAATGATTTTGGGATGCATATTATGGAGGTATGTCTGTGGTTTGAAAATATTATGCAAGTCTGTCTGTGCTGTGAACATTTTATGCAGGTTTGTTTGGTTGGTTAAGAAATACAAATATGACTTAGTTTTTCCTGGATCATACCAAAGGATTTACCGAAGGCCTTTGCCCTTTGTAATTATCGATAACTTTTTGCCCTTCGGTAATTACCGAAGGGCAAAAGCCGTCTGTAATGGTTAGCGATAAAGGATTTACCGATGATAATTTGGTCGTCGCTAAGCCGTCAGTAATAGGTCATTACCAACAGCCTTTGGCTGTTTCCGAGCAATTATGGTTGTCGGTAATGCCCTTCTTTTTGGTATAATACCTATAGGCATCGTTCCGCGGCAAAACCGAGGCATAAACCCCATATTGCCTTAGTTAAAAGGCAACCGAAGCAGTAGAGCCTATGACAAAATGAATTTAGAACATCGTGAATCAGGGTTTTTTAGCTTTTGACAGAACATACTGCCTCAGTTCTCTAGGGAACCGAGGTAGTATGTCCTGCCAGAATATGACAACCTCTGCATAAAACGTTCCATATACGTTTTACCAACCACTACTCCCTCGGTTGGTCAGAGAACCGAGGCAGTAACCCTATGTCAAAAAGGATGTCAAGTGAAAAGTCTGATTTGCATGAGGGTAGCACGATTTTCTGCCTCGGTTGGCCAGATAACCGAGACAGTACCCCTTTAGGCATCGGTTCCTAGGCAACCGATATATATAGTTTCACTAAAACTACAAAAATGTCATTGCATTTTGATACGCTTTAGTTTCTACAAAAGAGAAACATATATAACGCTTTAAAAACTATTTTTTTTACTAGTGCTCCTTGCACTAGTGCAGAATCGGCCTTTAATGTCACCTCTTAGACGTCGGACCACAAAACAACCAACATAAACACTTGACCGGTGGCATTTTCGTAAATAAGTTGGCTATATAGACGTCGGTTAGCTCTTGCTAACCGACATCTATATGGCTAACAGGTAGGTGAAAAGTAATTTTTTTTAGAAAGTAGTTTTTTTTAAACATATATATGGCAATTAGGATTTTGGAAGCATAAAGCATTGTGCATTCCAAGTTTTCACATTTTAAAATATAAAAATTAGTTTTTTTTTTCACATCTACATTTGTACAGAAAACGCATTCGAAATAACTTTATATGCTTTGATTTCACGAAACTCGAAGCCTTTAAAAATGCAATCATATTTTTGAAATTATGGAAGGCTTTTAGATTTGGTTCTTTATTGAACAGAAGTCTAAAGTCAAAAGTCAATCATATGGCTTCAGTTTCCCTTTAGATTTGGTCTCCCAAATCAGATGCCAAATCCTCTTTTAGACGTTAGTCTCTAGATCAAACATCAAAAAGGTTCAAAAATAGACGTCAGCCCCCCAGACCAGACGTCAAATCATCTAGTAGGAGCTGCAAAATCAGAATTGAAAGGTCACTTTTTCAGACATTAGACGTCGAACATAGAAGGGGTCAAAGTCTAATACACATTAGACGTCGGATCCCTTTTCCTAGACGTCAATAAGTTGCAAAAATACCTTAAAAGTAACGTCAAAATGAATTATTTTAGTAATTAAACGTTGGATTTAGAGCGGGGTTGATGTCAAATGCCCTTTTAAACCTCAAAAACTCATAATGCAAGCCTCACTTTCTTACGCGTTTTCGTTTGGGTTTTTCCTTTGTTCACATTCATCATTGCTGTTATAGCTATGTTTGATTAATTTTCTTCCAATTAATTTATTTTGCACCGATTAACTTTAGTTTGCACCGATTACATTCCGTTTGAACCGATTAAATTTCATTTGCACCTATTAATTTTGGCTTATGATGCAATTTTTTTCGTGAGTTGATGAATCTTGGCAGCGGTAGTGAGTGCCCAATCTCCAATGCTTGAAACTCGTAGTATATAAAATTTTATGATGTGCTATAATGATTTTCTATATTTCAGGTGTGGTAATATTGTAAAAATAAATTAATTAAAAAAAACAAAAGGGACGTCGGTTTAGGAGGAGTCCGACGTCAAATTGACGTCTTCTAATAAGACGTCGAATCTGGATTGAACGTTAAATTTCGAAAATAACAGATGTCAAAAGCCTTTTTTGTAGTAGTGATGTAAGCTTTTCTTTGCCACTGATTTAATTTATTTATGTGTGATTAATCCTATAATAGTGTTAATAATATTAAAATTTTGGGAAATTACATTCTCATTAAATAAAAATAAATATAACAAAATCAAATATGCAATTTATAATTGAGTTAGAGGGGCAATCATAACTCTATCATCTTTTTCTATATTTGAAGTCAATAATAAAACAACTTTTTATATTAATTGAAAAATTGAAAATATCAAATATTATTTTTAACAAAATTAAAATTGTTCCAGTATAGGGTCGAGATACCTAAATCCTACACAATTTCCACCAAGTTTTGTCCAGTCGTTGCCTCCACTTCTTCGTCCTTCGCCCAAGTTCCATCTAGGAGGGTACCTGCCAAAGGTTCTCCGATGCTAAAGTCAGTAACGGACCGTTCGGTAATCTGGGTGTTGTAATAAATGCTTAATTGATGAGTGTCCCTACCTCTTACCTTTTGACCTGTATTTATAGTTTTGGTTATGGGTTTTGGATTAACGAAACCTTAAACAAGGCCCAATCACAGCCAATTACCCTTAACTAGTATTTTACCTTAATCACATTCGGAAACTTACCTATTGTGGTCGTCCAGCCTTATCGTTGCAGCACCGTCCTGCGTGGCCGTCCAGGCCCAGTACAAAAATGAATCTGAAACTTAATTACAATTCAAACCATATATATTTAATAATCATAGTAATTAGAGTATAAGAATGTAAGTATAAGCATGGAATACAACTGATATATACACAAAATATAATATCACTAAAACTAATATTTAAATGTTCTAGATCGTAGAAAAATGAAGATGATGGACCTCATAAAACAAATATTTGTCTATCATGAAAGAAAAAAAAAATCTCAAATCTAACATCTATACTAAATTTCCATAGCATTAGTAATATTACTAAATTCTTTATTAATAGCCAAGCGGATAACAATTCCTATCTTTAATCCATTATCACAACACAATAAAACTCTTTCCATCCACAATTAAGATATAGTGCTGTCAAAATGAGTTGTAACATGCGCCAACCCGATCCATCAAAGATTTGAATCGGGTTGAGTTTGAAAAAAAATGTAATTTTTTTATGCGGATTAGTTTTCAACCCGATTCACTTAGAACCTGGCTCACGCGGGTTGAACCCGTGGTGAGCCGGGTTGACTCACCGACCCACCTAATTTAATTTAATTATTTATTATTTTGTGTTTCAATATTATTAGTTAGCATTTTTTTTTATTATTTAGATGAGATAAAAAAAAAGGATGTTTCAAGAAAGAAAAATATTATAGATTTATCTATTCAAGACTTTAATACTATAGATGGACAAGTGATACAAAAATTATCAATATTAACTTATTTGTTTGCCTTTTGTGCTTGTTTTTGAATTACGCTTGGATGGTATGATTTTATTTTTTTTTGAATTATTTTGAAGTTTAACATCATTCTTAGAGTGAACTTTATTTAGATTTGAATTAAAAAAAATTATAATTTTCTTATTTAAAAAAAACTTATAATTAAGTGAGTCAATTAGCCAAAATTTTTCCAGTTCGTTAATAAGTGAGTCGGATTGAATTGACTGACTAAATAACTAATGCGTGATGAGCCAGATCGGATTGAATCGAGATATCTGTTTTCGTAGCTCTATTAAGATGACACTCACTTTTAATTTTTCGCATCCATTTAACATAATCCATTAGCATGTTTGAAAGAATATACCGCTTACGTCTCTTCAGTAAAACCTTTTAAACAAACTCAATCTAAATTCTGAAAATACAAAAATCGGTGTTTTAAATTTACTTATAAAAATAATAGAGCTGGTAAAGTTGAATAGAGATGAAAAAGACATAAACATCTAACATTATATTCAATTAGACTTTTATCCGTTCAAAATTAAAATTCATGTGGGTCATAGTTAGACTCCACTATCTACATAACATTTGAACATGATTAAATTTCTACTCACACTAATGCTTTTATACTTTCTTTTTTATCGAAATCTAACACTATATTTTAACAAAACAACCCATATATTATTAAAAATATAATCTATTCAATATTCTTACTATCTAATTTAAATTATATAAAAAAATTAATATTCAAAATATTTAATAAATAACGATATTGTTTTTAGAAATATCTAAATTATAAATCCTTAATGAAAAACGCGATTCTAGTTACCTACCAACCATTTTCAGCAGGAATATATTCATACTTGAAATACTAGCAAAGCACAATGAATCCACTTACTTCTACATGCCTTTTCAACGCAATTTCTCACTATCCATTCCAAACTTCAAACATTCACAAAGCTAAAAGCATCAAGTACTATGTCTCCTTCTTCACCCCAAGAATCATATCCACAAATATAGCCTCAAATTATACTTTTCAACTTTTTCTTATTCCCCATTGCTTTTTGCATTTTAAATTCTACACACTTCCTTGTAACCATTATTCAGATAAGGCAATTTGTATGTTCCTTAATTTCTGAATTCATAATATAAGAATCTAGGTATCAAAATTTGTAAATTTATTAGTTTACAATTTTAGGATGAAAGTGGTTTCACTCAAATTTTAAGAATCTTTTCCTAAAAAAGATATATCAAATTCAATTTTGAGGATAAAGCAAAAATGAGAAATATATGACCCATAATTTGAATTAAGTATCTATGATACGTATTATTTGACATTTAGAATATTTTACAAATACTTATTTATAAAATCATGTCTAATCTATTAAACAGTAATATTTTTATAATGATAATAATTTATAATTTTTTATTTTGATAATGTATATATGATTTTAATTTAGATTCACACAAAAACAATTCAATATTTATCATATTATTTAGAACTTTTATAAACTTTTCAACATGTATATGTATAATTAATGTATAATATCTTATTATTTTTAAAATAAATTTACCAGCATAAGCATCGTATTTAATACATGAATGGTCTCCGTGTATCATATGATTCGTTTACTCGTAAATTTTGGACTATTTAAACTGCAATAACATGAACTACTGTTTTCATGAACAACTTCACTTGTCTAGAACACTCACAAATATACCCACCAAACCAATCCTTGAAAATATAGCATTCTTGCACAACATGATGAGTGAGACACCATACCTCAACCAGAACTTTAGTGAACTAAAAAAGGCAAAGGAAATACAACAAAATACAGTTCCAAAGATACAAAAGGTAGCACATTATCTCCGAGATCGAAAGCATTCGAAGAAGCATTACTCCCCCAGGTTGATTTCTATTGGTCCAATCCATCATGGAGAACCGAACCTGAAACTGGGGGAGAAATACAAGCTTATGTGGGCAGCAAAGTACCTTGAAAACACCCAGCAAGATGGTGAAACTCTGTATGAAAAGTTTGCATTACACGTCAACCAATTGAAAGAACGGTATGCTGAGGATGTCGTCAGAGACTTCGGTGGTGATGATGAAAAGCTCTCGTGGATGCTGTTTGTGGATGGATGTTCTCTGCTACAAATCCTGGACAAGGGAAACCTCAATCATCCCGAAGACTTGAATGTTAAGGTTGACCAACTGGTTCTTGTGTGGCAGGATGTGCTTTTGTTAGAGAACCAGCTTCCCTATGAAGTGCTTAAACTTTTGTCAGGCCACCAGAATGATGACACACTGGTAAACAGCATGAACAAGTTTCTTGAGTGCCATCATTTGTCACCAAAGCAAAGAGAAAAAATTCATGGCACGACCAAGTTTAAGAAAAACGAAGACAGGTACAAAAACCAACTTTCAGTCTCAATTCCCTCGTCGTTTGTATTTCAAATACTGTATCTTGTTTTTCAGAGTATCGGATGAAGATGGGGACCAAAGTGTTTATGTTAGGAATGAAGACACCCTTTGTCAAGAACACGGAATAGACATAAGAAAGGAGTCACCTTTTCATCTTCTCGATCAGCTTCGCAGGTACATCGTCGGTGATTCTCAAAAGGAAGCCCAACATAAGAAAGGTGACGCAGAAAACGGGGAAAGGGACAAGAAAAAAGATGATGATTTGGACATGACAACATACAGGAACATAGAGGAGCTGAGAGCAGCAGGGATTAAACTGAAGGTGAAAAAGTCACGGAAGCTGAGTGACATCTCCTTGTATCGCTGGATGTGGTTGCGTGCTGAATTGACACTGCCAGAGATCACAGTTGATGACACAACAGCTCCTACTTTTCACAACCTGATAGCGTATGAGATGTGTCCAGATTTTCAGAACGACTTCGAGATTAGTTCGTTTGTGGCTTTCATGGACTCACTCATCGACCATCCTGAGGATGTGAAGGAGCTGAGATCAGCGAAGGTTCTGTGCAATGAACTTGGGAGTGATGAGGAAGTGGCGAAGCTCTTCAACACCATAAGCGCTGACTTGGTGCCTAACAGTGAGAGCTATTTAGGTGTTAGACGGAAAATTGAAAAGCATTATAGGAAGAGATATAGGACATGGCTTGCTCTTGGTTATCATACATATTTCAGCAACCCTTGGTCAATCATTGCTTTCCTTGCTGCACTTGTTGCTCTAGTTCTCACTTTCATCCAAGCTTGGTTTGCCATTCACCCTGTTTGTTGAAATTTCTTTCTTTTTTTCAATTTCTTTCACAATTAAGAGTTTCACTTTCTAAGAGACTCACATTCAAGTTCTCTTTCTCATTAATCTATTCCAAAAAGTTTATATAAGAATTGGATAATGATATTAGGTTTAATCATTTTCTACTTTCCTATTTTGACATCCTTATTTATTTATGATTTTCTCAAATAGGTTCTCGTATTCTAAATTCTCTTTATTAAGTCTTTTATTATGAAAAATTGAATCAAATTAGACATTGCCATTAAGTTGGATAGACGGTGTTAAATGATTTGATGTGTGGCTCGATGATGTGAGCAAGTGCTACTGACGTGGCACACATTAGTAGCCTGAGTTGACTTTATTTTATTTACATATTTAAAAAAGTTCACTTAAATCAAAACGCAACGTTTCCTCTTTCTTCCCTATTGAGCCTCCGGCGTACTACCTTCTACTGTTCTAAATATTTCCCATTCTTTCAGATATCAGAAAATGAATCTTCCCCTTCTTCCTTTCCATTCCAACTTCCCAAACATAAACTCATAGAAAATATCGAGTCCAAACTTGTTTTTCATCTTTGCACAACTCAAAACCCTAACACTCCAAAAATGTCATCACTGTTAACCTACCCTGTGGTGGTCGACGACAAAGACCTCGACGACGACGCACTGTGGGCCATGATCGACTCCGCCTCTGCCTCTCACTCCTCTTCCAGACCCCCACAACGTCAACCCCCTTCCCCGATCTCCAACTCGTCCTCAATTTTTGGAAACTGACCAGAGAAGTTTAATCCCAGCATAAAATCATACTCCATTTTCGTTTGCCTGGGAAACAGTTTCTATATGTAAAAGTGTTTAAATTTGGTTGGATAAATAAAATTTGAGAGAGGGAGATAAAAAAAACAAAAATAGCCTGGGAAAATTTTCTGATTTCTCTCCATGCACACAATATTCAGGTCTAATGAGGGAAATAATAATTCAATGAGTCTAATGGGAGAAATAAAAGCCGAAAAGGTGGCCCACTGTTGCTGGAAAATTTTCAAGTTTGACTGTAATTATGTGAAAGAAAATTACAGGAGGATATGGCACCAGACGAATCCTCTTTCCTTACATTTGATTTTGTTGGAAAATGCCATCTATCTACTTTTTTTTTCTCAATCTTATTTATATTCATATTTCTATCGCATTTTTCACTTTCTTAGGCTGTCCGAATGGAATTTCAACCCAGTAATGATTGTGATTTGGTAGGCGTTTGTGATTATGGTTTTGAAACATTATTTGTTAAAAATTTGGGGGTAATCTTTGTCCTCTGGAATCAAATAATGAAGATTGTCCCTATACCTTCTTTTGGTTACAGCTTTAAAAGAAAGTTCATCTAATAAGGGAACCTTTCAAAACTTCGACCAGTGGTGGCGATGAGTTGGAGATCGGGGAAGGGGGTTGGCGTTGTGGGGGTTTGGAGGCGACGAGGGCCTTTCTCTTGGAAGAGGAGTGTGAGGCGAAGGCAGAGTCAATCATGGTCCACAGTGTGGCGTCGTTTTGATTTAAAGTTATAAATTTTAAATATATAAATAAAACAAAGCCAGGTAAGATGATCAATGTATGTCACGTTAGAACAACTTCGTCATGTCACCAATCCACGAATCAATTTGTTTAACGTCGTCCAGCTAACTTAACAACAAGGCTTCAATTGATTTAATTTTTCAAAAGGATCAAATTGAGAGCTTTTGAAATACGGGGATCAAATTGAGATGATCTTACATAAATAGGGATATCGGAAATGATTAAACCATGATATTATCAACTTTTCTTTTTAACAACTTTTTAACTTATTATCGTAGAACAATCACAAGTTACCACATAAACGATTATAAAAAAATTGTCAAAAAAAAGTAGTTAAAAATATATTTTTCATAAGAATTTATCAAGGATCCTAACATGGTAAGGACATTGAGGCAACCAGGGAAATTGAATCCTCTAATCATGGTTTTTTTTTTATAAACTAATATAATACTGAAACTGCATCATTAGATCCCAGCTCCGAAGTAACTCCATCCAACATAACCATCTTTCTTTGGTTCCCTTAATGGGTCAAAGCATTTCCCTAAACCCCACCATGGTTGGAACTTTGTAGCACCAAGTTACCCGTTTTGTTTAGTACCCACATTTGCATATCCTGAAAAATCTATTGTCGGCTGTATCTCAAATGCATCTGGTTCTTGTGGAATCAAATTCTTCCCAATACTGAACCCGATTCAAATGCGAAGCATTCACGGAGTTAAATCTCATGCATATTTTAAGGATTAAATGAGTCATCAGATCTTCATCCAATGGTTCGTTCGACTGAATGCATTTCAAAATAGACCTACTGCCTGCATGGTTAAAATTCAATGCTCTCCGCACCCGCCGCAGTCGTTACTCGTCTTCGCCGTCGCCTATTGATTATGGTTCTGGTTTTGATATGTGGGAGATTGGTGTCTGATTGGGCTATTAAGATTGGAGTGTACTTCATTGAGAGGATTTTAATCTTCAATTTAGGGATTTCAATCTTTCAATGGAGGTCCATGAATATAGCCACCAATTTAAAACCTAAACAAATAAACAAATCCACGTATTAAACTAATAAGTGTGTTAAACTAATAAGTGTCACGTATTTTCAAAGGACAGTTTAGTTCACTTAGTCAACAAATAACAATTTTTACGTTGTCCATAGAATTTAACAATTTAACAGGACAAATTTTATTGTTTCAATTTTTCATAAACAATAATCAAAATTGAGCTACTGAAAAATAGAGACCTAATTAACAAAAAATTGCACAAACAAGAACCTCCGATCTATTAAACCTATTTTATTTTATTAAAATAAAAACAGTACTGGATTCCGATAAATTCTTGACTTAATTGATAAGTAAAAAATAATAATATTCTCGTATTTTTATATTAACCCCTTTACTAAACAGGTTCTAAATTAGGGTCTAAATTAGGGGTTTTAATGTTTACCTTTAATTTTTATAAATAAATAAAAATTGTTTTGTATGCAATTAATTTGGTTTTTCATTATTTTCAATGATTAGTGTAGCAGACAGTGAAGGTAATTGTTTTATATTTTCAATGTTTCTTGCTCAAGACAAAACTTTAAAATCTGGAAATATTTTTATAATTAAAATAAAAATAAAACATCTTTAATATTTAGACCTATCAACTCCTAAACTTTTAAACTAAATTTTGGGAAGAAGATTCACATTCTAAAAATAATGGATCTATTTTTTTATTTAATTTAATTTCTTTTTCTTTTCTTTTTTGTTTGGTCAATTTATCACCTGCTTAACAATTGAGCATAGCTGTAAGATGGCAACTTTGTTTAAAAGTCAAGCTTTATCATCTTTTACCAACCCTAGAATGCTTGGTGGTTAATCCAATGGCTGAAACAGAAGATTATACTTCACAAACAATGCACCTTCGTTTTACCCTTTAATCAAAGAGATGACAAAGCTATCTTCACCCACCCATTAGATTGAAAAATATTTTTTATTTTTACCAACTTCATATAATTATTCTTAGTCTTAAAGTTTTCTTACAATTAACCACCTAAAATAAAATTCTAAAAACCTTGTCCCTTAATTGTTTAAAAAAACTAATTAAGTCGTATGAAAACAGAAAAAATTATAATTTAAGTTTCTTTTCTATCTTTAATGGTTAAAAGTCGTATAACATTTATAATTTAAGTTGCTTTTTTCTACCCTTTTTAGTTTTTTTATTTTTACAATAATAATATCTAGATAATATATACATCACTAATATTAACTTAATAGTGATTTACAATAATTTTTAATTTGAGAAAATAAATCCAGATAATTAAAAACTAAGATTAAATGTGTAAAATTCAAGGATTAAAAGGTTGAAAAGTTAGAATCAAAGGAATAAAATTGTGGAAAAATGTAGAGAACAAAATTACAATTTTGTGAAATATAAGAACTGAAACTAAAACTAATCCTATATTTTAACAAAAAAAAAACATTGGGGTACTGAGATCTGAGTATAAATAAGAATGAACCATGGCAATGTTTGAAGAAAACCCTTTCAGTCTGGAGAAAGTGGTAGTAAGAGAAGTCTGTAAAAGAAGAAAGAAGCTATAACAATGGAGCTCAAGAACACACTTTTCTTGGCACTGTTTGCAGCCATGGTTGCAAAGGTGGTCTTTGCAGCACAGCATGTTGTTGGTGGAAGCCAAGGTTGGGATCAATCCACAGACTTTAAGTCATGGACTTCAGGCCAAACATTCAAGGTTGGAGATAAACTTGGTATGTTTCTATTGCATTATACTAGGGTTAAGATAATTATAATAATAATAATAATAATTTATTTTTAAAATTATTAGAAAGTGAGTTTTAAGCCTATATCATTTTCATAAAACCGGTTTGCACCTCGCATGATAGTAGAAATTAGAAGATCAAATAAGAATTCTAATACCATAATAAAAAGTGGGTTTTAAGCCTAATTCATCCCCACAAAATCAGTTTGAAAAGTGAGGTTTGCACTTTAGTTATATATTATAAATCGGTCTTATCTTTGGTCGACGTGAAACTTCTAACAAAAATCTAGATTAAAAGTTATAATGTTTTATTATTTAATTTGTTGTGCAGTTTTCAAGTACAGTTCTTTGCACAGTGTGGTTGAAGTAGGCAATGAGAGTGCCTACAAGAGTTGTGATATCAGCAATCCAATCCAATCCTTGAGTACTGGGAATGATGTTGTGAAATTGGAGAAACCAGGTACGAGGTACTTCACTTGTGGTACCTTGGGCCACTGTAGTCAGGGGATGAAGCTCAAAATCACCATACTTAAAGGGAATGCTAATGCTCCTTCTCCTGCATCGTCACCATCTTCATCACCATCATCATCTTCCTCCTCATCACCATCTTTTTCTCCTGCTATTACCACTGATGCGTCTTCAGGCTCACAATTCTTCATCTCTTTTATGTTCATTCTTGCATTATCTCTCACGGTAATGGTTTCCTTGTTTTAATTGATTAAATAACTATGACACTTGTGATATGATGTCATGGAAATTTTAATTCGGATAATGATATATACTTTAACAACATTTTAATATCATGCACTATATATGTAAATAAGATTTTTCCTTGTGCCTTATAATCACTTTTCTTAATTTTGTATAATGTAAATTATGAATTCTTTTCATAAGAGAGAAATGCTCCTAACAACAAGGTCTATGTTTATGTTTAAGGAGTTAGAAGAAAATTAATGTTTAAAGAAAAAGATTCTAATTAGAGAATATTACGGATTTCTTTTTTCTTTTTAATTTTGTAAAAGTTTCTTTGTAAATTTTAGGAGTTTTGTAAAAACAAAAAAGTGTCAACCAAAATTGTCACCAAATGGCAAGAACAAAACGGATTTTCAAAAAGAGAGTTTGGTTTTCAAAAACTATAATAAAACCGTACAAATAAAGCATGCTTTGTGAGATCAAAATTTGGATCTTGAAGATAGTTACGTGTAGAAAATGTGTTAATACTTTACAACGTTTATCATAATATATATAGTATCTTTAATTAAATATTAAAAAATAATGTTGTTTATTCTAAATATATATATTTCCAAAAATAAGAATAAAAGACTTGACAAAAGAAAACAAAAATACTTTTTAGAAATATTTTGGACTTAATAAGGATTTGAATTTGCTTCTATGTATTTTTATTCAAAGAAAAATCAAAGCTTACGCAAGTCTAGAAAAATATTTAAATTTGATTTTAGAAATTTGATTCTTTTTTAAAAACTAAACCTGACATTTATTAGCTTCTCTCTTATATGTTTTCATTCAAAATAGAAAATAAAAAATAACGTAAATGTTAAAAAATTATTTAAGTGTGTGGTTTGATTTTTCTAAATTTTGAACGTTATTATATATTTTTATATTTTTGAATTATTTTAAAAGGGTGTCAAACACCATACACACAAAAAAAATTCATTTTTATATTTTTATTATTCGTAATAAAAATGTTATATGTGAACAAGAGAAGAATAAAAAGTAAGTGATGTAATAATGTAGAAAAAAAAAGACTAAAAGTAGAGGTGTAATTAGAAAAATAAAGGGGAAATGCAATACCAAGTATTGGGGTGCAACATGTAAGTACATAAGTGCAAGAAATAAAATAGCCCAATCAAAAAATAAAAAGCACAAAAACAAATCATAGTCTTGAGCACAGGGTGCACCCAACACTAACTTTTGACACATAATATCATAGTTTAAGAAGACATGCTCACCCAACGAGCATAATCTCTAGTATAACGAATATAAAGCAAAGGGGTTCACACTTGTAGTGAAGAAGTGACGCTCAACGTCCCTAAATCATCCTAAAAACTAAAAAGCTCTCCAGTTTCGTAGTGTTTAGCATTAGAGATTGTCGCTCAACACCCGAGAACTTAGTAGTTCTCGAGTTTGGCAGCGCTCAACGCCACACAAGATTGCTCAACACTATACCAGAATATAACAACTTCTAAATCTGATCTAGAGTCACTCAAGACTTATCTAAATGATCAAATTGATATTATTGATACTATAATTGATTCAAAAACATGTTTATGACTTAATTTGAATACCAATTTGCTTATTTGGCATACAAAAATAAAAGGTCAACCAAGTCCTAAATGATCTAACAACAGACTCCAAACATCAAGTTCATTCCTAAAACAATTCATCTAAAATTTGACCTACCAAAACCCCAAATTTCATACCAAAAACCAACTATAACTCTATCATTCTACCACACTACAATTCAACAACAATGCCCAACTCATAATAACATCAATCCCACCAATTCAAGCAACCAAAAACATTCAACAAGCAATCACTGTAAGGTCATTTCAATATCATACATCGCATATTCACTCCAATTTCATGCAATCAAGCTATAAAAACAGAAGAATTTCAACAAGCTCACATTCAACAATTCCATATACCAATTCATCAATTTCAAACGAAATTAATCATGCAACATAATTGATCTAAACATTATAAATATCAAAAAGCGTTAGTTAACTTCCCTTACTTTATAGAAGACCAAACTACTATAGAAGGCCTAAAACAACTCCACAAGTACGAGAAGTCATATATGCTCCTATGAACCACAAAATCACAATCAGGATACACTATTAGGACGATTGATCACCAAAGAGTCTTATAGAAGACTCAAACTTCAATGCAAAATAAAAAGAGCTAACATACAAGAAATAATTAAGTTTCACTCTTTTTAAATCAGTAGTATTTCTAAAATGTCATTTTCTAAAGTTTTTACATTTTTACTAGGATTTACTTACTTTTAGCTTAATAATTTTTTGCTTGTCACTCATTTTGGAATTCTTTTATTATTGTTATAATCCTTCTTCGCTTGAAGTTGTGCATTTCTAATGGAGCATTTCTTGATTGAAAAATGTGGTATTTTTAGAAAGTTGAGTTTATACTTTTTAAGAATTAGTTGAGTGGTTGATGAATGTCCATGGGAGATTCGGGTGCAAAATATTATTTGACACTTGAATAACTACGAATTATAAAATAATAAAAGGTTTAATCATTTAGATTGTCCTATTTATGTTGGGTTTTCTCAATTAGGTTCCCGTATTTTAAAATGTCTCAATTAAGTCCCTGTTTTTGCAAAATTGAATCAATTAAGGACTTGCCGTTAACTTTGATGGACGGCGTTAAAATTGAGTGTGCGTGGCATCCAGGCTTGGCTGAGGTGGCAGTGTGTGCTCATGTGAGTTGGCTTTAATATATTTTTTAATTAAATTTTATTGCAAATGAAAACGTTCACACAAAACACAACGTTTTATTAACTAAATTCTGCAAAATCAAAACGCAGCGTTTATGGAAGAATTGGATTCTGCCGCTCGACGCTGTTTTAACTGACGACCATTGTCTTGGCCGGTTCAGTTCGTCCAAGGGTAGGGTTTGTTTCGGAGTTAACCGATGTGTGAGTCTCGCTCCGATTGTTTGTTTCTCTCCTGGAAATGACTCTAAGTTTAGGTTTAGTTATGTTGCATGGGTGATTAAGTGTTTGGAGGGGATGAGCGAGGCTGCGAGAGAGGAGTTAGCATGGATTCTTGAAGCTTCCGTGAGACAGAGGAGGGTGTGTGGGGTTTTTGGGTTGTGGAGTGAAGGGTTGGAGGGACCTCTGTATATGGTGTGTGAGAGGCAAAGCGGTAATCTCTTAGACAAATTTGGTGAATTGGGAAATGGGTTTGTTGGTGGGAATGAGGGTGGTTTGGAGTTGGACACTAGTGGGATTTTTAATTTTTTAATGATTGGGAAGGGTATATGTGAAGTTGTGCTTTCTTTGCATTTGGAAGGTTTGGTTGCTGGCTGTTTGGGGCCTTCTTGTTTCTCTTTTGATGAGCTCGGTGGGATTTGTGTTGATTTGAATGAGGTATTGGGGATGGGAAGGCGGTTGCATGCTGTTTCCGGTAAACTAAATTCTGCAAAATCAAAACGTGCGTTTTGATTTCTTCTGCAAATTCTTCTCTTCCAATTTAGGATTTTTTTAAATCCCTTCTGAGTTTCAGATTTCCCCCAATTTCCACTTTCTTCTGAAATGTTCTACAATCAAAACGATTTTGGCAGAATTTAGTTAATAAAACGTTGCGTTTTGTGTGCACGTTTTCATTTGTAATGAAATTTAATTAAAAAATGTATTAAAGCCAACTTACCTGAGAACACACTGCCACCTCAGCCAATCCTAAATGCCATGCACAACCCTAAATGCCATGCACACTTAATTTTAACGTCATCCATCAAAGTTAACGACAAGCTCTTAATTGATTTAATTTTGCAAAAACAGGAACTTAATTGAGACGTTTTAAAATATTGGGACCTAATTGAGAAAACTCAATATAAATAAGGACAATCTAAATAATTAAATCATAATAAAATATATAAATATAAAAGTGAATAAAAGATAATGAAGATTCTTTATAAAATTAATATATATTTATAGGTTTTTGAATATATGAATGTCTCAATTACATGCATAAATCTCCCAAATTGAGAAATTTATTCTGACATTGTATTTTCCCAATTATCATTTTTGGTTGAAGCTGTGACCTTTGACAAGTTCTAAGGTCAGAAACATGCTGGAGTTTGACACACAATATGCCAATAAAAACTAGGAAAAAAAGCGAACAAATATAAAAAATTAAGGGAGAATAGAAAGGTTAAAAAGAATTTATAAATGCATCTATTTGTATATTTTAAAGTAGTAATAATAGTTATAAAAAAATTACAATGAAAGATAAATATATTTTTCCAAAATAAAACATTTATGTAATAAAATTATAAAATAGAAAAAATATTTCAAATATAAAAAAAATGATATTATATTAAAAAATAATTTTTAAGTCTAACTCAATCTTATGTTATAAATTAGTTTTATAATAATTGCTTGTTATAAATTAGCTTTATAATAGCTTGTTGTAGGGAGACTTTCAACAAGGGGAGAGAAAAAATACCATATCATTAACTTTATTTAACAAGAAGGACGATATGATCTCAGATAAAAACCTGTGAGGAAAAAAAATAGGTAAAATTGAATATGGTTTACATCAATGTTGTATCTTCTTCTCCATGCATGACCCAAATAATGCAAAACTGAGGAAAAGCTTCATGCTGAATAGAGAGAATGTCCCAATAAAGCTGCTTGTCCATTCATTCATATTTGACAACAAAAGCTTCACTTCCTCTTTGGTTTTGACAATTGAGGAAACACTGTCAGAATGTTGTGTGCCAGAAGATCCTGCCTCGTCAAGATCCCAATCACAGGAGACACCTTTGAGGACAACAAATTTAAGGTTAATCTGAGATTATCTTTAAGGTTATAAATGTTTTATTCTATGTAAAAGGAAGTATAAACTTTTGTAAAAGACAAGGAACAAGTTTAACACAATTCCATTTCAGAGACAAAAAGAGGATTTGTTTTGATGGTTTAAACACTAACATTGTCATATTTCATCTTGAAATGCTTTCAAAGTGAAGGACAAAATCAAATTTAATGCTAGAATGGAAGTAATGTTGTGCTTAATAAACTCACCCCAGATGCTTGATATTTTGGCACAACAAGCATATGACGAAGTCCTACTTGTCTGAAGAGAACCATAGCTTTTGCTACTGACATGCTCTCTAGCACTGTGAAGGGAGTTGTGTTGGTGAGAGGGTGTAGATCAACAAACATCTCCATTTCTTCTTTAGTCACAGCCACATCTTCAATGTTTCCTTCTCTCTCAGCCAGCTCTACCCATGTAAATTTCTCTCTCACTTCCCACTCCTCAGTTCTCCTTTTCTCCTTCAAGAACCACTTCTTCTTGAGCACCTGAATAAGGTGTGCTCTTAGAATGATTCCATGAAGTTCTGTAGCCTCACTTGCCACTCCTGTTGCTGGCACCACTCCACAGTCCATGACAGGAAAACCATTATGTGTGGTGTTTCTCAAGGCATCGACTATATTGGCTACCTTTTCTACTCCTCTGAAGCTGATCACTGCTGGCTTCACATCAACAAGTTCTCCCACAGTGAGGTTTCTCATCCATGGCTCAGGGTTTGCATCCATGAAAGGGAGGCCTTTCAAGTGCAGGATGATCTCATAGATGCTTGGGTTGAAGCTGTCTCCAACAGTTTTAGCTATGAGGAGTACAATCATGGTTATTGGTAGTAGGAGAAGGTTGTTGGTTAGTTCAAGGAAGATCACACAAAGGGACACAGTCATTCTCATGGATCCAGCCATAAGTGAGGCTGCACCAAGGACTGCAAACAGCCCTTGATCAATGTTTGTATGAGGTCTCATGAGGATTCCAAGAAGTCTGCCATAACCTGAACCCATGAGAATGATTGGTAGGAAGAGCCCTGATGGCACAGCAATCCCAAAGGTGATTAGTCCTAGTATGCAATAGAGTCCAAAGAAAATTAGGATGGAGAAAGGTTGGTACTCAAAAGGAGTGTTGGTTGAGAATATGTTTCTAACAGCATCATCATTGGTGGTCAGAAGCAGAGTTGCAAGATCATTGTAGTGGCCATTTGGGCAGTTGAATTGTTTGAAGTTTCCAGAACGTCCGTTTGTAGGACACATTTCTGAAAGGGAAGGATCACAAGGGGTGCATTTTGCTAGGAATGGGAGACAATATTGGCATATTGATGTGAAGAGTGCAACTGAAAGACTGAGAAGGAGCTTGTACATTTTTCCTTTCCTGCAAAAATCAAAAGTAGTTGACTCACTACTACTTAACAGTCGTACAGTCTGAAATAGAAAATTTGGATGCTGCTAGTTGGAAATTTCATCTTCAAACCAATTCAAATTTTATTCCTTTTGATCCAAGCCTGATCAATTTACAACTCTTTGTTTTTGTTATAATGGAGGTGCTTTCAATTCAGACTAATGAATTATGAGATGCTAGAAACACATTCCAAACTTTTCCTTAAACATGTTATCTATTACTGATTAAACTTTCTTAGATATCATAAAAAGAAGTCCATTCATACTGCTAAAAATATTGTCAAATATTGTGCTGTTAGCTTTTCTCATCAATAATTGGTAGATTACTTAACGTTCTATGTTTTCTTTACACTTTATCTCACAAACAAGCCATGAACTCAAGATTTATAAGGAGAGGAGATTAAGGAGACTAATCTCCCTGTAACTAAAACCATCAAACTACTGGTCAGTTACAGCATTGTTAATTTTATTTACTGCTAATTTATATTGTTTTGGATTATATAGTGTACTATTTGACAGAAACAAGATGACAGATTGAGATTATAGATAAAATTGCTTACTGATTGATGAGATTGTAGAGACGGAGGACTTTATGCAGAAGGTAGTTGTAAAGGCTTCCCAATACCCCACCAAGGACTCCAATGATAACAACAGGGATGACATCGATTACATTGTAATTCACAGTGACATCACTCACATCAAACATGATGAGCCCCCCTTCACCGAAAAGGCCACATTTTCCTTTGTGGCAAAGTTCAATGGTGGCCCTAAGCACAACCACAACAACAGCTGTGCTGAAAAAAGTTCTCCAGAGGAGAGCACTTCTCCACCATGTTGCCACCTCCTCAAGAGCAAAGAGAACTCCACCCACTGGTGCTCTGAAAGCTGCACAGACCCCTGAAGAAGCACCACAGGTGATGAGATCCCTACGGTCACGATCATTGTTGAAATACCTCAACCACCGCCACTTGATCCTGTAATTGTCAGGGCCACCCTGACCGAGTAATGAAGCAATGCAGCTACCAATGTGTACCAAGGGCCCTTCTTTTCCTAAATCTAGGCCTGCAGATACAGCTCCAATGCTTCCAATTATCTACACCAGCAAATATGTTGGTTACACTTTCTCAGTGTATTGGTTTTGTAATGATAGTTTTTATGTGAAAAGTTCTAGACTATTTGCAATTCTGCATTATATCTGTGCAATTGAGATCATATGGTGTCATGTTCTTCTATCAATAATGATACATTTTTCTGTCAGATGAGACATACTAACTGGATTTGTCGGATGAGACATTCTTCTATCAATAATGATTCACCCAACATTATTATTACTCTGCCATTCATCTCAGACAATTCCAAGTGTTAATGTTTGAAATCCATAATGCTTTGCTATTATAGGAAACAATTCAAGGATTCAGTGGTAACATCAAGGAAAAAATTAAATTGTACTCATCTCTTTGTTTTTCAGATTTCATTAGATACTCCTCATTTTGGGACCTATAGACAATTCCTTGCTTGTTTTAACTTCTTGTAAATTACACAGACCTCCTTGATTGGTTGAAAAATATTACATCAAGAGTATCCCTATAAAGTTGTTGTTGCAAATGTAGAAAATATGGAGGTATTATATCCAATCCAAAAAGAAAATCTCAAATGACTCTAATCTTTTTTCCGAACCCTTATAACACTACTTTTGAGATCTCACTACAGTAAAAGAATGCTAATCATTGAAAAATTAACGATGACAGAAATCAAGTAGCGACAATTTATCATCATTGCCTTTTCTTTTATTTTTGTTCCCTGATGGGCCTATTTCCTAACCCTCCAAAAAAACTGTCAAAACAAGGAAGCCTTGTATATACATTTTGACATTCTTCTTTAATGTGATGAGTTAATCAGAAGTAAAATGGTTGAGGAAATGAAGCATTCAACATAACAAAGTTTACCTTAACAAACAATGTTGTGGCACCATACATGTTGGGAGTATCAACCCCATTAAGATAAGCTTTGATTTCTGGTATTCCAGGTCCAGCAGCTGTGGGTGCAAAACACACACACAGAATAGAAGCAACAAATGTCAAAATGAAATTAGCTCCAGTGAAATATAGGAACCCTGTCAAGTACCTGCACCATATATCAGACATTCATATTCATTCACAGTTTGCAAACAGTTCATATAACAAAAATCTCACTCACAGTTCCTTGATGCAAACCTTTGTTAAGAAAATGATCAAAATAGGCTTCAGGGTAAAAGAACAATTTTATCAACACTTGAAGAACAACATGTAAGGTTTATCTTTCCTGTTATTTTGTTTGGATTGAAACTATAAAACCTGAAGCTGGATTTCTTGCAAACTTTTTTCCCTCACAGAAAAGGAAAGAATTTCTGGGATTACCAAGAGAATATAAGGTGGGGCAGATTGATCTTACCTTTCCTTTTGGATAAAGTTGACAACAGCAAGAAGCTTGTACCCTGCAATGTTCTCTATAGCAAGATTGATCAAAGTGGCTATGACACCAGTGAGAAGTCCAACAAGGAATGCAAGAGCCCATTTCCAGAATATGTACTGCAACACTTGAGTTCTTGATCTGCTCCTCCAATCTTGTTTGAACAGATCATTCTCATTGATCCTGCACAGAGGGAGCCTCTTCAAAATGAGTAAACTTTCTGGTGGGATGACACAAAGTGACATTTACACATGAAAATTGAGCATGATGGTGCCTTGTTCTGGTTTCTTACTCATAGTCCAAGCTTTCTATGTAGGAAACTTTAGCTCCAACAAGAGCAAGTGGATTGGAAGACAATGTCCTGTTCCTCTTGAGCAGAGGCTCATTCAGTGGATTGCTTTCTGGATCTCTTTCTTCAACCTCTTCCACCATGGTGTCATTCATTGATGTGCTTTCTTTGTTCAGACCAGATTCCTTATTCATTGGAACAACTCACCAAATAGTTGAGGTACAGATACTGATCAATATCTGGAGTTGACACCCTTACCAAAAGAAGTTTTGGATTGGAACAAAGTGCATCAACAAACCTATATATGGAAAAGCAATTCAAAGCACTGGTCATTTCCGTTTAAATTATGACATATGTTAAGCAAGATTGACAAAGTAAAACTAGTGGACCCATCATCAGATGAGGTTCTTGTTGTTATTGCTGTGGTTAGTATTTATGATTATCTTTCGGCTTTTTAAATACAAAAAAAATGACAACCTTAGGTAGAAATTTCACATGATATATCTTTTCATTCATCTGTTCAATATATTACTATGACATACTTTTACGACACAGAATATAAATTTAAAATAATTATAAAAGTGTAAAGTTTTATATTTTTTAAGAAAAAAAATATAAAAAAATAAAAAAAAATAAGGTCAAATAAACGTAAAAAAAAGTTAGTTGTGTTAAAGAATAATTTTTCTTTCATTTTTATGATCATTAAGCTAAAGATCTTACAAGCAAAACTTGCAAATTTAACTTTAATAAGTGTAGGAGTAATCGTTACTACATGGGTACAAATAAATTGTTCTTAAATCTTTGGAATGGAAATCATGGCTGTTATCTTTTCTGTGTTTTTTCAATGTCTATTTTAAGTCTTTGTCTCACCAATAATTCATTGTGCGATGAGAACACGACATATTTTTACAATATTATTTTCTATTTATTTCGGACCACTTGCCATGAGTTAAGGCCACATGCTAGGCATGCATTTAAGGTATGATTGAGGCTAATATTTAGCTACCTAAACAAATTTCCACAAGTTACTTTACTTGGAACACAAACTTTAATAACTTTATGAAAAATATATATAATAAAATTAGTTAAATTTATTTTTTATCATAATCAATCCAGTTTATTGAATCAAATCGATTTTGTACTGTATCTCCGACTGGTCACACTAGCCTCCCACTACCAAGTAGGTTGGACGGCCTTGATAAGCACGACATAACGAAAGTAATTGAACACAATAGAATCAGCGCAGTAATGCTAGACGGTCAACGATCGAACGTTCGGTGCTAATCAGTAATCAGATTCTCATACAAAGAGTAAGTTAATCGGTGATTAAAGGTATTGGGCTGAGATTGGATCTTTCGCTAATCTCAAGCTCGTATAGAAAACTATAACTAGAGGTCAAAAGTAAGAGGTACGTGTTGACATTTACTACGTATTTATTACCCTTGTGTTAAATTACCATCGGGACAATCTACTGACTTTATCATCGAAGAACCTTTAACCGGTACATCACCGGACAGTGGAGCAAAGACGAGATCTTGAGATAGCTACCGGATGACATTTCAGAAGAAAGTATGCAGGTGTTTAAAATGATTCGATCCCGCACCCGAAACAGATTATAATTATTTTTGTCAAAGTTCAAGAGAGAATTAAGTTATAAACATATAATGTATATCTTTTATAAGTGTAGAGATATATTTATAGACTAAAAATTAATTATTACTTACTCTATATTTATTTTGTCAAAAAAAATTGGAGTTTTTTTTTTTTTTTTTATGTTGAATAGACCCCGAAATTATGTTTGTCCTAAGACCAAAACTCACCATCTCGATTAGACCAAACATAAATAACACATGATAAATTCTTTGTTAATAGTACAGTCAATAAATGTTATATTCTAAAATAGTATTATTGTTATGTCATATTTGATAAAAGAACATTCACAAGAAATCAAAAGTTTATTTAACCTAAATTAAAATTAAAAATAATAATTTTAATTTGATGAAATTTAGTTATTTTTTTTTTTGAAAGATTTTAGTGTAGAAGCTCCTCCGTACAACTCATGACAGTGACACAAGGTTTGAATGTTCCAAAAGAAAAACTGTTCTGAAACCTACTTCGTAATTGTTAATTAAGTTACCATGTTTTGTAAGTAAAGACTCAAACTTTATGGCTGATTATACATATATTCGCTGTCAAAAAAAATCATTAGGATTCGTCAAATATTTCTGATCATTACTATTAATACTTAAATAGTTACATGCTGTATTATGTATAAATAAATTAAATCTATTTTCGGAGTAACCAAATTTCATAATCATGTGAAAGATTTTCACTCCAACTATCATTTCATTGAAATTAAATATAAATATTATGTTGTAAGAATTTTTCTGAAACTTCTACGACAGCCCATGTCTGAAAGAAACTTTTTATGTGATATAATTAGGCGGGAATCATCTTTTTTGCGACAAGTCAGCGAAATTATCATCATGTGAGGCACGTGTTACATTCTTTTAGATAGTAGGTTTAGTTGATGTTATGTTTTTCAATTTTGATTAACATATAAAGCTCTTTTCACATCTCACATGACTTTTGTGCGGTTTTCTTATTGTATCTCCGTTTTTTTTCTTCGCACTTCCAAATTTTATATTATGATGTCAAATGTTTTCCTTTTAAATATATATAAAATATTAAATTAATTAGGTAAGTAGTAATTATTATTTATTAAATGTATTTATTACACCAAATTGTATATTTATTGAGACCTTACAACTCCTAATTCGAAGTAACAGTGTTTTCTCTCTTCTTAAATTTTATTCTTCTTTGAACCACATTCAACTTCTTCTATTTATTAGAGAGTGAATAATTTTAGTAATAATCGAATTTCCAAATATGATTTAGAGAACCACCTGATTTTGAAATTTATTTTAGAGAAACACCTGATTTCAAAAATGAAATATGTGAGGGAGATTTTACACAAATAATTTTATAACTGATTAGATTTTTTCCACACTAGTTAATTAAGTGAATTTGAGGGATTGTTTTTTATCTTGGTTTTATTGTTGTCATTATAAGATCTAATAAAACTAATGGTTAACTAGATAGAAAGATGAGTGTATTAGTAAGATGTGAAAGGGTTAGAAAGTATAATAAATACAAATATGATGTTCAACCTAGTATATTTGACATAAGAAAATGTGATTATCCTTTTAGATTGAGAGACAAAACAATTTCTAATAGAGAGAGTTGAGTATTGAAGGTAATGTGTGGATATCCTAACCATTATTTGTCACAAACTTTAGTTGGTCACCCTTTGTTGGGAAGTTAAAATCTACTAAAAACTTATTGATTATTGATATGACTAAGAATTAATTAAACCCTAAAAAGATTCTTCTAACTCTAAAAAAAAATAATGAATGAAATATGACAACAGCCAAACAAGTATATAACACAAAATATAGTTACAAATAATCATTCAGAGGTCGTAACTGAATTACAACAACTCATAATGATGTTAGAAAGTGATAAATGCATCCACTAGAGTAGATATGCATATGAATCTGAAGTGGTATGTGACCTATTTTGAACACATCCTATAGTAAAATCGTTGAATGCATTTAATATTGTTTTTTTAATGGATGCATAAATCCAACAAATATTAGTTGTCATTGCTTGAAATAGTTGGGGTCACATCAACAAGTTGACTTTATCAGTTATTCTTATCAAGTATGATGAAATAATTTCACTTAGGGCTATGGAAATGCGAAGAGGATTATTTATGACATCTAAAAGTGACCCGCAAGTCATTGTTAGGAACAAAGACTTAGTTTTGATGAATGTCATTGACATTGTACTCCTTGAATGTTATCATCTCTTATGTTGTTTCCACATTTAGAAAAATGTGCAATATGATCAGCATAACTCATCAGCAAAAAAGTTTCGGTTAGACGTCTTGGATATCCAACCACTTCATCTTCTTGAAAAACAATATCATCGTGTTGCTCAATAACATCCTCCTACTCCTGAACATCAAGATCAATTAATGTTGTAGCTTTTCCAACTTCACTGAATTTTGATATTGGTTAAAGAGTGTACCAGATTTTGAAATTCAAGATACTCCTTATCTTGATTTTGAAATCTAATATTCAACCCAAATCTAATGCTTTTTAACAGAAATTTGATATTCAACTCTAAATCTCCAAATCCGTAACCTTGCAAATTTGTTTCCTACGTTCAACTACGATTTTGACAAATTCACCAAAAAAAAAATACAAATTTCTATTGTCACTAATATATAGTAAATGTAATGCATGAATTTTGTTGTTGTAAGTAGTACAACCTTCTTCAACCTGTATGATGCAGTGTGAGAAATATTTTTTTACCCTAATCAAAATCAAGAGATTTAGAAAATTTTGATGGAGTAAGAAAAATTGGAAGTGCATTTAGAATTGTCAAATTGGCCACGTTACTTGTCCTTTATTATAAAATAGTTTTCGTCTACCATTAAATATCTTCTTTTCAACTAATCAAATTAAAAATATTAAACAAGTTCTTATGTTTTTTCTTTCTTTTACTTTTTACAATATTTCTTTTCTATATTTCTCTTTTATGCAATTATTTATTTTTTATATTCTTTTTTCCTCTATCTCTCTATTTTTATACAATAAAGTTTTAGATGGGATGGGTTATATCGAAATGAAAAAACGCCATTAGTAAATTCTATAATTTTACATTTCGAAACTTAACTATCATTTTTTTTTCGTGAAATGTTTCTGTTAATTTGTTTTTCATATTTTTCTATCAATTCTTATTACTTTTTACATATTTTATTATCATATTATTAGAAAGAAATTTATTATTTTTGCCAAAGTTAGAGATAAAACGATGATCACGTTATAAAGACACACCAATACTTGTTACACATATACAAAAAGTGAAAATTAAAAAAAACAATAATAACGTAATAAATAAGAAAAAAATTTAAGTGACAAAAATTGTAAAATAATTACACACAAAACATATATTTAAACATTTTATTACTTATTACAATTTATTGATAATTATTATATTTGTAGCTTTCACATTCTATTCAATAAATCATATTTTTTTCTTTTATTTTGATAAATTTACTCATAAAATGTGCATTTGAAAGTACAAGTTAAAAGTAAGTAAGTGTTGGTATGGTTTCGTTTATCATTTGTGAGAGTAATTGGTGTAGAGAGACGAATGCATGACAAATAAAAAGAGACAAATTTACGACAACATGTTACATGAGCCAACTAATTTAGTTTAATTTAATTTAATTTAATTTATTTTATTGTGTGTGATGTGTGTGTATATATATTATAATTGGGTGGCAGGAAAGCTTGAGAGAAAAGGTCAAAAGAAGCCAAGGATGTAACAGAAAACGTAAGAAGGTAGATAAGAGCAGAAAGAAAAAGGTGGCTAATGAAAATAGACGCTAATTCCTTTTGTGTGTTTATGCTTTCTTGGACAAAATGGAAGAAAAACTGTTATTTATTCAATTTTGGAAATGAATATATTCTCTTTTTAATATCCGTGTTTTGTCCCATTTAAAAGATTACGATATCTTAACAAATTTTTTAATAATTCTTTAATTAATGATAGACTATATATTACTATTTTATTAGTTTGTATATTTGAAACGAACAAATCATAAATTATTATAAATATAAAAAAATTGTTAAAAAATTTTGTTAGCTTTATTAGCTACGTTAGCAATTTGAATTGTTTTTATTTTGAATTTGGTTTCGATATTTTTGATAATTAGAATGAATATCTCGTTCTAGGAACATGAAAGTGGGAGTGTATACAAGTTTTTTCAATCTTGGAAGCCCGTTAAATATTTCATTTTCCCAAACACCGCCCATGAATCACTTTAAATGAGTTACATTAAATTTTCCTATTTACAGGTCTTATGTCTCCTTCGTTTGTATTTACTTTCGTGTGAAATCTTAATCTCAATCGTTATTTTCTTATTCAATCAAGGTATATGCTTCTTTCATATTTTTGTCTTCTTTGTTCAATTTTTTGTTAATTTTTTTTTCACTTTGTAGTAAAGACTTTTATACGAATTATTTTGGAAATTATATTTTAGTTATTTAACATAAACATATATATTCAAG
This sequence comes from Vigna reflexopilosa, assembly GCA_027742785.1. Lineage (NCBI taxonomy): Eukaryota > Viridiplantae > Streptophyta > Magnoliopsida > Fabales > Fabaceae > Vigna > Vigna reflexopilosa. Next base: position 5,878,522 of record CM050928.1, on the reverse strand, counting down.
TATGGTAAAAAATATATTTTAGTTATTCAATCAGATTTTTTTAATTAAAGTCCATTCTTATGTATTTTAAATAATTATTATTTTAATTTCTTTCTCTCCTTATCTTTGTAATAATTTTCACTTCAAAACTATCGTAAAACCACCGTGTTTCTCACCAACAAATAGAACTACCCTTGCCTTTCTCACCTCCACTTTGAATAAAAGACATTAAGAAATATTTATATTAGGAAGAAAATATTATGAAATAGAAAAAAAAAGTGCAAGATGAGATAAGGATCTTCTTGCCGCTTTCGAAATAGGAAGAAGAGAGGCTCACAGTAGCGACGAAGTGACACAGTGCATATGGGCAACGGCGAAGGGAGGAGAACGGAGGAGTGGTAGCGAAAGTGGCGACGTAGGTCACATTTAAGGACGAGGAAGGGAGGAGAGTGACTCTTATAGCGTTTTCTAAAACTTTTCACAAAAGGTGTCTAATGAGTTTTCAAAGGATTATCAAATAAGGGTATTCTTCAGACGATGACTTAGAAAACTTACTAAAAGCTTTTAAGAAAGCAAAACAATAAAGCACAATTTTTATACGGGTTCACTTTGTCTGAGCTACATCTTGCTTTCCCTTAAGAACTCTTATGGGTTTCATTAATCTTATCAAATATTACAATGAGTCTAACATACTCCTAGTTACAAGTATTGTTACCACTCCTGGTTCCCTAGTCAACCCTAACTAGTTTGAGTATTATAAACCAATTCTGGTTTCCCTAGTCAACCCTGACTAGTCTAAGTATTATAAACCACTCGTGGTTCACGTAGTCATTCTTGACTAATCCGAGTATTATAAACTACCTGGTTCCCTTAGTCAATATTGACTAGTTCAAGTTTATTCATTCCTTGTCATTGAGTATTATGACCACTCTTGGGATCCAAGTATTGTCAACCACTCCTTATTCTCTAGTCCAACCGAACAAGTACACAAGTAATATGAGTGTTTTTAATACAAACACACTTGGTTTTTTATTACAAATACATATTGAATAAACTCTCATATAGAGGATTAAGAAGATACAAATCAATTTGTGAACTCATGAGATTTCTTCTCTTAAATTGAAGAGCATTAAGAGATATAAGCTCATGAAGTTCTTTCTCTCTTTTCCTTTCTTCTATTTTCTTTTCTGCTTCTACTCTTCCTTTCATTCTGAAAGCTTACAAATTGTGTGATCTTGAAAGGGTAATGGGTTGGAAGGTTGGGCAAGGATTATGACATATATGTTTGAAGAATCTTAAATTTAAGAATCATGTAGAATTTACTAAAGCTATCTCAACATAGGCTATGGTCTATAAAGTTGACAATTGAATTCTTTAGGTGGGTTTGATCATGAAATGTTTGGGGGAGACAATACTAAGGTTTTATAGTGGTGATTTGGCAGGGTTTATAGGTGAATGTTGGCTTTGGTTAGGATATGACTATGTTGTTCTTCAAAGAAAGGAAAAGGAAGAACAGAAATAAAAAAGCATAGGAAACAAGAAAGGAATGAATCACTTACAAAAGGGTACAACTTGTTATTGAAGTTAAAGAAAGGATAGTTAATTTGATCTCTTCAAGTTCTCACACTTTGGATAAGTCAAACAACACCACCAAGAGAACACAAGGGAGAGATTATCCAACTTAATATCAAGAATGGACTAGAAATTCTCTAGTTAAAGAGCAAAAACCCATATTTCACAAACTCAAAGACTTGTGTATTAAATGCTATTGAAGTTGATTTCCAATAATGCTCAATTAAGCTCCTTTATAAAAGCCTTCATATGTGAATTAACTAAGACCTTTTGTTCCTTTTTTTTCATGTTTTGAATGTAGAATATTAATGACTATGAATGCCCTTAGTAAACTCTACCTAACAAAACTTTATTGAAAGTCTTTCAAATTTTTTGTCAATGTCTTTTTAGTGTCCTAATCATTAATTAATTCATGTACTTTATATCAACTAAAGCATGGGTTCCAAGTTGGCTAAGAGAACATGGGACTTCCTTCTTGGGATAAGATGATTATGCATGCAGAATGTGCTTGGAGATATTATGTTTCAACACCATCTTACGATATAAAAAACATCTTGGACTTATAACATATGTCTAACATACCTTGAGATTCATTTGGTCTTGAAATTTTTAGTCTAACACACCTTAAGATATTGTCTATTTCTTTTATTATAATTTATCAAGTGCATTTTCTAATACCTTCATCAAACCATATAGACCGTTGGATTTTATATGGTGTTTCACACTTATTTGTTATCATCAAAATCATGGTAGCTTTGGATAGGATAGTTAAATATAGATTTGTGTCTGATAATGAGTGAATTATCTATGCTTTATAGAACTCTTTATGGAACTTTAACTTGAAAATGACTAAAGTTAAGATGAAAAGGTCAATTCACATATTCAAGAATCAAAAATCTCCTTTTAACATAGTTTTGTGAATATTCAAATTGAAGTTTGAACAATTGGCCAATTTAATTATTCAATTAAATCAGTTATATAAATCAAATCAAAGTATCATTTAATATAATTTTTATCTAATTATCAAATCAAGATTTCTAAAACCAAAATTACAATTTATAATCAAAGAGAAGAACAAAGTGTTCAATGATTGATACAAAAACTTAATTTGAATTATTTGATCTTGATTTTTTGTGAATTGATCTTTAAAGATTAATTCTCTTTTGATGAAGACCAGAAAATGCCAATGAGAAAAGAAGAGGAGCAGTAAAAAAAAGTTGAGAGAAAATATTGAAAATGAGACGAACAGACAATTTCTAAAACTAAAAACTCAAGCTATGTACAAGAGTTTAGAACACATTTATGTCATATATAGGCTATGAAATTTGAAGTAAGCATGATTGTAAGTGCATTATAATTATAATTAGATTCATAAGCCCAATTACAAATGTAAGTTAAACCAAACAAAAATGAATCTCCAAGGGCTATTTAAAAAAATTCAGCGTATCTCAACTTCTAAAAGTCATAAAAGAAAAAAAAATAGTAAAAAGCTTTAAATCGTGCAAATCATATGTTAATTTTAAGCCTTGAAATATAGAATCCAATGTAACTAAAAGAGGCCAAATATCTCCATCAATAGTTATGGCCACAGTAGTGATAAAGGTAAGATGAATCAAAAATACAAAAAGTAAATAAATATGCAAATAAAACTACAAATGAAGATAAAGCATATAAAAAGTACTTTCAATATACAATAAAACTACAAATATATATAAAAAAATGTTTTTGACTAGATGAATTTTGAAAAAAAAATATTTTTATTAGAATGTAGACTCATGATATATAAATTATAATTATGACATTCGAATGTTTACTTCTAAAATATTCTTTATCGTTCTATTCATCACAAGCATAAAATGATAATAATCATCCTCAGGCAAGGAGGTAATATATGTTGATGATTATGATTTACTTAACTTTCATTTGACGATAATTATTTTTAAAATATAAAATGAACCAACAAATTATATTTTAAAACAAACTGAATTAAATACACAATCAATCAGATATAGAACATCAAACAATCAGCATCATGGTTGCAGAATCGTTTTCTAATATAAACAAATGATTTATGATTGGTTCTTTCGTTCCATAAAAGTGATCAACCAACTCCATTTCCATTTTGATTCATTCACCTTATAATATATATATATATATATATATATATATATATATGCATTAATTATGCTATCTGTAAGACAGTGGTGGGCCATATAAAAATAACTCAGAGGAGACATGTGTAAGGTGAACAGTGTTGCTGAGATGGAAGAAATGTTAAGATCAAGGATGCAAAACTATGTTGGCTCTTCAGTTCTTCAAAGGCTGTTTTGTTTGGATATATTTGACATAAATTACAAATACTTTATTCAACCAAACATAATCCAAAACCATAGACTTGCCACCTCAAACAATAACCACAAATAGCGACAACTCAAGTTTTGTCTATTCTTCGCGTCCAACAGATGTTGTGGTGTTGGATCATGTGTTGCGTTTTGGAGTTATCATGAATTGTGCCATGAATTCAGGCTTTTGGTGCTTGGTTCAGATCTAAGGTACAAAATCCAGACAATTAAGTCCTATCTGGCTAAGACTTGTTCGCACCAAAACATTTGAACCACACTACAGTGTTACAGCCTATTATCAACAGTTCTGGGAATTTTCAAGTGTATATATTGTTAAAAACTAGGTTATCTCTTTATAATCATGCTGGTATTGGCTTGCAAATTATAGTTTATTTTATGGATGATCTAGTGGTAACATGCACCTTCTTCTAATACTGACCAGAATTTTCTGTTGTTTGATAGTCCATTTACTAGAAAAGTAATCTCAAGATTCATCCACTAAAATTTTAATAAGATTTCTTAATCATTAAGCATAGTGTCTTACTACTATTTGGATAGAAGCAGTTTAAGTAATGGAAACTATCCAACACAAAATCCATGGCCGCTAAAATGATAGAAAAAGATGAATATTCAATCGCCAAGACTCTTCTATGTTGAATAGATCACTAAGAAAATTTTTTAGTCTTGTATAATTGTATAGGTTTCTAATTTCTTTGTAATTTTTAAGATTTTTTTAAGTTATAACTCTGGGTTAGTGTTAGATCTTAATTGAGCCTCTAATTGAGTCTTGTATCTATAACATAAGAAGAGTTTAGAAGAAGATCTTGAAGCATAGAAGGAAGTCTCAACAAGGAGAAGAAGCATTTTGCTACAAAATTATGAGTTGTGATGAAAAATTTTGTAGGTGATTCGATCAAGTGATTTCATGTCCAACATCACTTATTTTTTTGTCAACCTTTACATTTGGACCTCTAACTTTATTCTTTAGTCTTAAATTGAGTTGGCCGAACTTGTAAAAGGGAGCTATATATAGAACCCCTTGTTCCTTATACAATGCACATTTGATAAGGAATTGCTTAAAATGATTTATTCTTGCACATAAGGTACGTAGGAATAATCTTCATCTAGTTCTTCAAGGATCCTTTCTTGGAAAAGCAACATTCTGATTTTCATTTTAGAAGCTTGGAGAGTTTAATAATTTTCCAATTCCCCTTGAAGATTTTGTTGCAAAGAGGAAAATAGGGATCCATCACTGCTGAGTGATGTTTCAACCTACACTAATGCAATAAAAGGATACAACAACGATTATTTTAAGGTTATGACAATGATTTTAGAACCAAAATATATTAAAAAGGCATAACTTTTGGCCTCGATTCAAAATAACTGAAGCAAAAAAGGTCATGATTTTGTCATGGTTTAAAAAAATCGAAACAGTAAACCAAAAAAAAAAGAAATAACTTGGGTTTATGGCCTATGTTCTTTGAGAAATTGTTGCCATAGACCCTTAAAATTAATTAATTTAGAGGGTTTACGGTCTCGGTTGGAACTAGAACCAAGGTAATAGACCATTTTCTACCTCATTTTTTACCACAACTGTTGTCTAAAGTCTGTTTTGTTTTTTTAAAAAAACTGATTGTTCTATTTCTATAAGCATTCCATATCAAAAAAACAAACAAACCTACATATAAAAGCGAGTATCCACAACACAAAAATACATAGTCCAGTATTAACTATTTACTTGTGATTTTTGGTTTTGATAGCTATGGTTATTACTTTTTATTGAAATTTTTTTTACCACTCCTAGGAACTCCTATTTAAGGGGAAAAATCTTATGATCCCTTATTTTGGGTGAATAAGAAGTTTAAAAATTATTTGGATTGCATATCTTTAAACAACTCTAACTTTTGCTCTGATGGGTAGTTTTGACAATATCATATATCGATTTGGGGTAGAAAAAAATTCTCAATACCGTGGAAGCCCGCATAGTTAGCTAATCCTTCTACATTTTCCAAAAAAAAGTGTCGTTTTCTATTTTTCGTCAAATTATTTTGTTTTTTTTTTCAAATTTTGTAAAAATATTTAAAATAGTTAGACTTTGAATTTTGAGTTAAATTTTTTTTAGGAATTTTCATGATTTTTTGATCCTTCTAACAAATTTTCAGGTCATATAGAGTTCATTTGAACATACTATCAATTTTACCTTATGAAAAACAAACAATCAAACGAAACGAAAATTTATCAAAAACCTAAAACGAAATTAACCTTAAAAGTAAGTTTGGTGTCCAAAATAAATCGTTACTACCAGCAGTGAGGGAGAATGAAAGAAAACGTCTATACAAAGAATATCTATGCACAGAATCTACTTGAAAAATATGAAGCAGTTACGTGTGATAAACACTTATCAGATCATGAGTGCATGTGCTTTATTTGACAAACAATAAAACACTATGCCAAGTTTTCCATAATTGCAAACCATCATTGCACCTATTAAGCCTTTTTCCTCATACACTTTTTTCAACTCAAGATCAATCCACATATTCGAACAACCAAACAATCCAAAAACTATGATCCTCTGAAAATTATATCAATATTTGAAAAATTAATCAATTTAATTAATCAACTAAATTTATTTATATGATTTAAATTTCAATATCATTCGATCAAATTTGTATTTAATTATCAAATTAAGATTCAATTGATTCTAAAATCAGAAATTCAATTTCATATCACAAAAGAAAAACCAAAATTCAATTAGAGAAGAACAAAATGGGAGTGAAGAACGATCGAATCAAAACTTAATTTAGTTTATTTGATATTAATTTCGTAAATTTAGTTAGGGAGGAAAAAAATGTAGTAAAAAGGAGAATAAAAATAAAAAAAAAATGAGAAAAAAAGAAGGAATTCTAAATTTCAAAAAACTAAGCCAATGAGTTTTATGAGTCTTGTTTTAAGCATAATTAGGCTTTGAAAACGGAAGCATTTGACCTAATTTCCTAATATGAGCTCTAATTAGGTCTAAAAGTTAAAAACATGTAAAATAAAACAAGCAAAGATCAAATCCATGTCTTTACAATTTTGAGAAAATGTGCCTTAACTTCTAAAAATTGACAAAAGTAACACAGGAATCCAAATCCAGCAAGTCATATGTGTCCATTTGAAGTCTTAAAAGTGTAGAAATTAATGCTACTAGAATAAGATAAAAGTGATATCTACAGATAAAGTTATGGCCCAAATAATGAATAAAGGTCAAATTAACTAAAAATATAAAATATATTCTATAAACATGTCAAAATAATACTTAGTTGAGACAGAAATAACTAAAAAATATATATGAAGGAGTCGTTAGGAGTTTTTAAAAACTAAAAGAATACTCGTATTAGGTTAGGAGTGGATTTGAAAGAAGACTTTTTTGAGTCAAAAGTGATTTGGGAAAGATTAATGGTATATACTTCCTAATGCGAGTTTACGCAATAAAACTTATTTTTTTAATCAAGAATTAAACATAATTTATATCCTCATACGAACAAATGTAAAAATGTTGAGTATCGTAGGAAAAACTTAAAACAAAAATTAACTAAATCATTTTATACACTATTTAAGTACATCTTCCTGTCATCTAATAATATTGTTTGCATAAACAATACAAGCAAAAATTATGAAAAATTTAAAACATAATTCAATCATCCGTTCCTGTGTTATTTTCTTATTTTCACAAGAGTTATTATTTTTTTAAAAGAAATTGAAATTAAATGTTTGAGTAAGAAATTGTGAAAGAAATTAAAAATATAATTTGACCAAATGAATTCTTAAATTTAGATAGAATTTCAAATTCCATCTAAAAGGTAAAAATTTGAAATCCTTGGCATTCTCAAATTTATGTTTTGCTTTTTATAGTTTCTTCTTATATCAATCAAATTTATGTTTTGTTTTTTATAGTTTCTTCTTTTATCAATTTTAGCCAGAGTTTCATCAACTTAAATAAGACTGGGACATTGTCAATATGACTATATTTTAATTGATATCGACTATAATATTTTTATTGATGTTAATAGGAGTTTTTTTTTTTTTTTTTTTTTTGTAATTTAAGTTGTTAGATTTTTATTTTATTGTACGTGTTATTCCTTGCTCAATATTAATTAAAGTTTTTCTCAACATCTCAGGAAGACTTTTTCTTTTATAAATGTAAATTAGATTTTTTTTTTCAATAAACGTCACTTGAGAATTAGATTTATAAATAAAATATTTACAAAATAAAATAATTTAAAATAAAATTAATTTAAATTAATGTATTGAGTGTTTTAGAAATTATATATATACACACACACAAGGTCAAGTCATATAATAGAAATACAACCATGTGCGTAATGAACTTTAGAATTTTTTTTTTCTAATATTTTGAGTAACATGTTATTCTTTAGAAAAGGATTTTCTAATATTTTTCTTAAAAAGTTATTACCAGCAACTTCGTAATTTTTAAAACTATTTTTGTTTTCCCAGGTTGCCAAACAGTGAACCAAAAACAGAACTAAATAAGGATGCACAGGACAAGCAAGTTACATAATATTAAATTCAACGCCATAGAAAATCCACCCAAGAGCACATTCTACTTAACAAAACTTACATGCAGTGAAATCAAAGAAAGCTACAGAACTTCGGGGATGAAAGCATTAATACAGAGTATCTCCATGAGGTAGATCCCAGTTATCCTCATCTTCTCTCTTGGTTGCTGGGACATCCTGTTTTTTCTGTACAGCAGTTTTTGACATGGGGCGCCTGAAAATGTTGTCAGCCAGAAAAAGTATCAAAATTAAACTAATATTTGCTAATGGATATACCTAACCACAAAAATAAAATTTGTGAGCCATCCAGTAGCCATTCCATTCTAGAGGCCAGCAAATAGCAAATAAGCAAAAGAAATTTACACCATTCAACCAACCGCAGACAACATTGGACAGTAAAAAGCTCCATAACATTGAAAGGGAACAAGCATCATTCTCTCAATGGTGTATGAATGGACATGACACTTGAGGAAAAGAAAGAAGTCTGTCTAGTGCATGAGACTATCATCTCAATTGGTACATAAGAAAGATAAATGAATACCCTGTGAGAGAGGAAGTACACTATTTTCTAGACTTAATTTCATAGGTCACACGGCTGATAATACTTATGCTGTACACACCTTTTATAACTTTATTGTATAGTGATATACTTTCGAAATGCTTTATTTCTGTTTTTAGCTCATTTCCACTTTTTAAAACTGGGACAAATTTGCTGAAAAATTGTAAACAAAACCTGGATTAAGGTCTTTCTTTGTATTAGGTGACCTTTTGCAGTTGGGGTTAAGAACTTAATTAGAGCTCAGATTCGGTCCACTTTAGCTTCAGATATCAGAGGCCATATAAGACCTCTAATGTGCTAAAAGCTACACAGAGAAATCAATTGCAAAGTTTAAGAGTTTTTAGTTTTTTTCTTTTCTCTCCTCTTTCTTTAGTTTTTTTATCTTTTCATATTCATTTCCACGTTTTTACAATTATCTGAAGATCAACTCACAGAATCAAGAACAAATCAACATCAAAAGATTTTCAGTTTGTTTTGTTTTGTTCTTGAATTTGAAGTTGATATGTATATATTTTTTGCAATTACTTTAATGTTCTTGTTCTTTAATGTTCTTGTCCTTTAATTCATTGCACTTTAGTAATTTCAGTTTCTTAGGTTATGCTCTCTATTGCAAAATTTAGATAAACTTAGTTTTGTTTGAAATCACTATCAATGGCCCTCAGGCGGAAACCTCCCTATTGAACATGACATGCACGTAACCTTCATTGCCTGACTTAAAGCATATAGTGGGGGAATTTCATAGAACTCTTCCTCTTCTCACAAAATTTACACTTCGATGTATATACACACTAATACTACAAGTTCTGTCAATTTTAGATAGAATCATAAAAAATAAATATAGACTAGTCAATAGAGGTGCACAGTGGCTCCTTGCTGCTTTATGTACTTCCATATGTCACACTTCAATGTAGCAGCCTGAAAGCTGCATTTAGTCGAGCTATAGGCCTCCACTATGTTGATGGAGTCCAAAATCCAGAGAATGGCCTATATTAACATTTGGGGAGCCTTTTATGGGGTGAATTTTGTAGCAAATCCTTTCAAGGTCTATTCCCTCTCTTCCAAGACAAATGACATAACTCGAATAACTCATGCACAAACTAATTTGGAGAAATCAAATTTTATTTTTGTGTTTCTAATCTACCAACCACTTCTTGCATAAAATTGCAGCAATGACATGAAAAAAGGAAGGGACTACCTTTTGCGGTTACGTTTGGCAGCCTCACGCGACTTGCGTTTTTTCTCTTCCTGTTTGTTCTCGAAGTACCTCCTCCGCCTACACTCCTGAATGACGCCGGCCTTCAACACCTCTCTGCGGAACCTGTTGAGGAGGCGCTCCTCGGGCTCGTCCTCGGCCACCACCACCTGCACGTTGTACGGAGACTGGAAGAAGAGCGTGTTCGTGTACGCCATGGAGGGGCATATTACAGAGGACAATTCAGAGCAAGAAGAAGAAGAAGAAGAAGTAGAAGAAGAAGAAGAAGAAGGGTCATATTGCGCAATTAGGGGTTGTGAGGGTTTGTGAGTGGAAGAAGAAGTGGTGGGATTGAATTGGATCGGCGGCGGTGTAGAGGGTGGCGGAGGTTTTGTGGGTAAGAAGAAAGAGAGGAAGTTGTTGATGGTGGATGAGGCAGCCATGGGTGATGTGAAGTGATGTGGATGATGATCACTGAAACAAAGTTTATCTGTTATCAATATCACCGTTTGGTGGAAGGAGAGTGCTTTTTCCTATAACTGGATTTCTTTTTGCACCCATTTTTCCTCCCACACCCCGTAGGAGTACGTAAAAAGACAAAATTAATCTTGCACATCTCTAAGTGTATTTCTTTTCTCTACACTCCTTATCTTCCACCAGCAAATGTAAAGGTGCGAAATTTATGTTTATGTTTTCATTTTATCTAATTTTTATTAAAATATTTCAAATTATGTAATTCAATATTTATTAAAATAATTTTTTAAACAAAATTGATATTTGAATTATTCAATCCAAAAGAAAATTTGGAGGTGTCTAATGGTCTTCTTACATTAGAAGAAGTAGTGTTCATGTCAAACATATGCAACGTCCTTCCAAGCTTTCCCTTAGGCCTTAGTACAACAAGAATAACTTAGGAATTTTAACATTTGCCCAGATAAAAAAAAATATGGAAAAAATAACCTTTATATTATTGTTAACTTTTGGGCTAGATTGGTTAAAGAGGAGAGGGTGTTGCTCCCTCTATCACCCCAAGCTCCTGTTTTTACGTCTCTTCACTATTTCTTTTTATTTTAAAAATATTTTACGCCTTCTCATTATCCATCAAAAGAAGCCCTTCTCTTTTTACCTTCCACCCCCGTTGACTTCTGCAAATCCCTCACCACTTTCCCAAACTCATTCTCAACAACCTTCTTCTTATCACTGATATCCACACTCTAGGAAAGATGATCCACTTGTCCAGTCCTCGTCAGCCACTGATGTTGATCTGCCGACCTTGAATTCTCCCCCTTCCCTGGAGTGGCCCTCTGTCGCTCCAGCGTCGCGGCCTTCCGCGACGAAGGGGTGGCGGACAGTGGCTTTGGTCTTGCTAATGGGCAGCGAAAAAGCCTCTCCTTGAAAGGAAATCGACAGGTTCTGAGTAAAAGTCACCAGAAGCTTTGTCGCCTCAGGAAGCGGCGTTGAGGGGCGTGGGTGGCGACGATCCACCGATTGGGAACGCTTTGGTACCAAAGGGGTAGAGGAATTGGTGGAATGAGAAAGAAGAGGGGAAGGGAATCGACGAGAAGAAGAACTTGTCAGTTGATGTTGAGGGTGAAGTTGTTGTTGTTGGGGTTGAAGAAGGCGAAGGTGAAGGAGAGTGAGACATATACCTTGAAGAAACTTGCCTACCCTTTGGTCTTTTGGGTATGGTGCCATTGTTGTTGTTATTGTCTTGCTTAGAAGAGGTCAATGGGTCTTCTGAAATGGCAGCCACCATTTCCTAAAGCTTAGAACATTCCTCACATTGCCTCTCTCATGAGGGTTTTCCTTTTCTCTTTCTCCAAAGCTCAAATCTTGACCCTGTTTTCAACCCTGCAGATCAAATGTGTGGTTCTGTGGAGTTGCCATAAGATAGTGGAGAGGTATAGGGTATTTTTGAAATAAAAAAAATAGTGGAAAGGTGTATGAACACTTAGGAGGAGACCATATAGAAGGCCCAAAGTATATATATATATATATATATATATATTAGTTTGGTAATTGTATCTAGACAATTTGCTTCCTACACCATCTTGCTTTCTACATGAACTGTTGTAAGTTTGAAACTATCAAAATTACTAAGTTACCTTTATGGTAAAAGTTATAAGAAGTGGGAATGTTAAAGTGTTGTTATTGTGGTTTATTAGTAGTGATTATTGGTAGTTGGTAGAGTTTAGTGGTGGTGATTAATGGTGGTCTTCTGGGAAGTGACAGTGTTGCATAGGTGAGTTTATGGTTTTCCTTTTGTTTAACTTTCAGATTGTGCATTATGGAGACTTTTAGATTATACAAAACTAAAGTGTTTATCTTTTTTTTTCATTTTCACAATTTTAAATATAAATTTTGAATTTTAGAAAATTTTCATTTTGGACTATTATCTAAAATATAAAAATTTATATTCTAAAATGTACATTGTATTCTTGATTCTACAATTTAGATACAAAATTGAGTTTTTTAAAACTTTACAAACATTTTATTTCTTTTTTATAAGGTGATGTATTGTTGAATTTAAAGATGGAATCTCAATATTAGACCATAATTTTTAATAAAGTAGATAAATTATTAGATATATAAGGATTTGAAATAATGCAAATGAGTTAGTTGAAGGAGATTATGTTACACCTTTTACAATAGATTGAGTATATATATGTTTCATTGATTTTTGTAATAAATTTGACATTTGATGTAATTATGTTGTAATATATTTGTATAAGTATTCAGTACATATGATGACTTACTTCGGTAGGTGTATAAGGTGACATTTGAACTTGATTTTATGATTGTGATATTGAGGTTTGATAAAGCTAATGGACAATAGGAAAGAAAAATATATATCTTGTTCAGTTGTTAAAGGGGTGATAAGTATAGAAAATACAAACATGATTTGGAGACAATTATAATTGGTACACAAAAATGTGATTATGCTTTTGGGTTGAGGTAAACCTATTTGCAATGAAGAAGATTGGGTATTAAAGGTAATATGTGATAGTCATAGTCATGAATTGACTAAGACATTAATTAGTCACTCATATGTTGCTAATGGGCATTCCATGGTTGTTGACATGACAAAAATTCTAGTGAAGTCAACAAATATATTTCTTACTTTAAAACAGAACAATAAGGACAATGTCACAATAGTAAAGTAATTGTTCAATGAAAGATAGGCATACAAGATATTACTAAGAGGGTCTAAAACTGAAATGCAACATGTTGCTAGAGCACGACAAGTATAATTAATAAAGTAGGTGTAATGAGTTTACACAAATTATAAGCGACACTTTTGGAAACATCACGATTCATTTAAATTGTTCAATGCATTTAGCTTTGTATTGTTGATGGACAACAATTACAAAACCAACAAAGATAAGTTGCATTGCTTGAGAGAAGATATGTGATGTCAACAAGATTAACTTTCTTTATTGGTTTTGTGATGTTAGGAAGTGAATGAGAGACCAAGTTTATTTGGGTTTTAGAAAGACTTAAAGGGTTGTTTTCTAAATTAGATGTGTTTCCTAAAATTATTGTTATAAAGACAAAGACTTTAATCAACATTGTCTTTTCTGGAGCTTTATTTGAAATGTTTGTGTCAATTCCACGATAATAAGAACGTTAAATCAAAGTGTAAAATTTTAGTTGATTTTGTGGAGGCATGAAAACTTATTACAATGCATGGAGAACTGTGATAGATTGTGCAAATTGTTATTCATTTGCTAGGGTTCTAAAACATTTTGAAGTTGTTTGCATACCATGATCACTATTTTTTAAATATGTGAATAATGTATAAATCATTCTACATAAGGGAAATTTTGTTAAGCCATGTACAAGGTTATGTATTTGGAGAATACAATGTAAAATATGCACTTTTTTACATGTTAATTAGTTCTTCTTAACATATATGTAAAAGTTCTTAATTCTACTTAATTGTTTGTTTCGTTATATGCAGGGTTGAGTGTGCATTCTAGAATTTAAACATTGTCATAAGACTGCAACATAATGTAAAATTTTCATTTAAATATGTTTTGATGAACATTGGTGAAAAGTTTGATTGGGTTATACATGTAAGTTTTGATAGTGAACATTGTGATTGCATCCTGAGATGTAGTCATGATTTGTCACTTAGTGAAATTCTTGTTGGGTATGCGAGATTGAGGGTTTCTAATATGATTTGTCATTTGAGTTGTCTATTCAATAGAAATTTGATGTCATTTTAAATCATTTTAAAAAAATTGACAGTATAGGTAAAATGACAATTAGGCATAAGTAATATGAAACCTAAATATGACATCAATATGTGTACTAGTGGATATTATCAAAACAAATGGTTCCCAAGACACTCAATCAACTTGATTTGCAAAGTCTACAATGAGCACTAAGGCATTTGGCGCTAGACTCCAAGTGTAGGGTGTTGAGCACCACTCTATTTTGGGTTCTGGAAAATCTTGGTAAAATTTTGATTTTTGTTTCGTTAACCATTTGATCAAGCTGAAGTTTTGACAACTGGTACTAGACATATCAATCTTCACTTTGACTATTGAGAGCTTTGATTAGAGGTCTGTGGTTAGAATTTTTTTATATGATTATTAATAATGTTGTATTTGAATATTATGCTAATGCAATAGAAAATAAATAACGAATTATTAACATTTCAATTAAAATAAATAATAAGTGATTTTATGCTATGTGAAGAGTTTAGGTTGAGTTAAAATTGCATATGTATGACATGGTGTGATTATTTAAGATCATATGAGAATGTGTTGTATGAACTATGTGTGAATTGTGTTTGTACTTTGAAGTAGTTGTATTTTTACTTTGATTTTATATGAATAATGTGGAATGATAGGGTAGTGATTCCTAGAGTGATTTTATATGTATTAATGTCAAAGTTTGAAGTGAGACTATCCTTACTCATATAAGTATTGGACATGTAGAGGAAGATAATTAGGATGAAATTTGAAGGAGGTTGTCATGAGTAGATTTGACATTAAGGATTAAATCTAAAAATGAGGTCATTTACCTTGTTATACTCCATGGTGTGAGATGTGGCCATAGGATGATGAAACCCTTGAAAGGTGAGGGTGACTATAATAGGTGCAGGGTCTCCGATTCTATTCAATACACTAAGTCATTCAGAGTGGTGAGTATGAAAGTGCCACAAATGTTTTTATAATTGTAATATTTCTCTATTTGTATTATGAAGTTGATATGTGAATATAATTATATGTATATTTTATTATGACTATAATATAAAACTATTAGTATAATCTTAACTAACTGTAACTTACCTTTTTTTTTGTGTCATTTGTGATTTTATTTACCTACAATAATTGTATATTATATGTGATCAGAGAATATTATAAGTGAGAGATTAATAATGAAATAGCCTAGAGTATAGATAATAAAAACTACTTATGTTAGTTTTTGTTGTATTGCATAAAATTTCTTTACTTTTGTTTAAATATTATGATTTTGTAAATTTTCATAAAACATGTTTATGTAGTTTTTATGTTTAATACACCAATAATTAGTAAGTGTTATAAAGGCAACTTGCATCTTATCAGATTTTTGGAATTAGATTCCGTACAAATTAATATAACATCCTGAAATAAAATTAGAGCAAACTTAACTAAATTCCAAAAATTAAATTAAAATAAAGATACTTAAGAATATGTAACCAAAATAAAGGTTATATAATAATTTTGGTCTCGTGATATTTGATTTTAAAACTTTATCATTTTTTTTAAAAAGAAAATAGATATATGAGAAACATTAGATAGATTTGTTTAACTAAAAACAATTAATAATATAAATATTGCATTGAAAACTACTAATAGTGAGAGTTATAATATATATATATATATATATATATATATATATATATTTATTTTTTCCAATTTGTAATAGCTTGATGCTAAGTTTTGATTGTGTAATTGTGGTGGAGGTTTTATTAAAAAAAATTGAGAAGTTTGTTGTCCACTACTTTTTAAATAAAACGCTGAATTTAATTTCATTATGTTTAAAACTTTTTTACATTCTATTTTAAGTTAATGTATCAACATTGTACTTGGAAATTACCTACATATGATAATTGATTACATATGATAATTGATTGATAAAAATATCACTATAAAAATCATATAAATTGTGACAGTTTCATTATGACAGTCATTTAAAATTGTAATTTTTTATAATATAGCCATAATTTATATGTAAAATATGTCAGTTTTAGCTACCATTTTATTAATCTTTAAATACATTTCAATACTGAATTTTTTTCCTCTAACTTTTTTCTCAATCATTCCCTCCCTCTCAGTCACTCATTGACTATCCTTGCCCTCCCTCCCTCAAATTCTTTCACTCTCACATTTCTTCCCATCTCAAAATGCATTTCCCCACACTATACTAACCAAACACATACTAACATCTAGTATAGCATAGTATAGAATAGTATAGTATAGTATATAGTATAGTATAGCATAGCATAATAGTATAGTATAGCATAGTAGTAAAGTATAATATGACTAACATCCAATATACGATCTATATAACTATATATTATATTTTTTTTTATAATTATTTCTTTACATATTATTTTATCATTTATATCTTTATTAATAGAGAATTTTATTTATAAAAAGAACTACCGTATTAAAACTTTACAACTATTCTTATTATATATTATGAAATTAGCAAAATATAATTTTTCATGAACATGTTTTTATTTATAATTTCAGTATAAATTTAATAACCATTTCTTCATTTTAATAATTAATTTTCATTGCATATATTTTTGTTGCTGTAAAAAAAGAACATAGAGTCGTCTATGCTCTTTATTTTTAGTAGTAGTTACAAGCGGAAACTCAAACAAATTAGTAATTTTAAAAAATATAAAAAGTAAATCAAATTATTAAAAAGGGTGAGAATTAAATCGAGATATGTAGTAAAATTACTCTAATTTATTAAAAAATAGAAATGTCGAATTAAAAACTACATTAAACTTAAAAAAAAGAAGGTAAGATCTTATAGTTATTTTATCTCTCTAATGTTTTGTGTCCTAATTAATGTTACCTTAAGGAGAGGACTGAAGAAGTTACAAAACAAAAGCAGTATTACCTTAGTTTCTCTCTATATATTCACACAAAATTGCACACTAAGAACAAGGTTTTCTCCTTCTTTCTCTTCTTTCTTCTATGTTAAATAGGTGAGTATCTACTTGTCTTTTCACTTTCCTTTTGCAGTTAGATTGTATTTTGCTTTTGTTTTGTTTGTGTTCTTCGTATCTACAACTTTCCATTGGGATTGATTTCTTTCTGTTTGCGTTTTCATGATTGTAACACTGACCTCAACCTAGTTCTGATCTCTCTGTGAGGAGAAGAAAAAAAAAATGGCCAAAGTCAGAATCTTTCTGATGGGGCTAATTATGCTCTTGCATTGTTGTGTTGCCACAAATGAGGCAAATTTCTTCAAATATAAAGATCCAAAACAACCTCTGAATGTTCGAATTAAGGATCTGATGGACAGAATGACTTTAGAGGAGAAAATTGGTCAGATGACACAGATTGAACGTAAAGTTGCTTCTGCAGAAATCATGAAGAACTATTATATTGGTAAGGTAAAGTTTTTGAATGAAAAACAAACAGATATATATTTTGATATATTTTAGTGGTTTTCTTATATGGTTTGTGTTTTTGGTAGGGAGTGTGCTAAGTGGGGGAAGCAGTGTTCCAAAGCCACGAGCTTCTGCAGAGGATTGGATAAAAATGGTGAATGATTTTCAAAAAGGTTCTTTATCAACTAGATTGGGAATTCCTATGATATATGGGATCGATGCTGTTCATGGCAATAATAATGTATATAATGCAACAATTTTTCCTCACAATGTTGGGTTAGGTGCTACTAGGTAAACTATCTCTATCTTATGCATTCATACTTTTTGTCACATTCAAAGTTCTTTCTTTGCATCTAGGTAAGTGTAAAAAAATCTAAGTTAGTAAAAGCAGCTCTTAATTAAAACGAAGACTTTTTTACGTGTTTTTTAATCTATTTGCAAATTAAATAGAGTTAATCTATTTAATTTGTAAATTTTATAATTTTTGTAAATCTTATATTATAATTATATCGCATGTTAACACTTAAAATATTTTTTTCTATTTCTTTTATCCAACGCATACTCTTTTTATCCAATTTTTTTCTATATTGAGACACATTTCTTTCAAAGCAAAACTTTCAACCGTACAATAGTTGTCTACTTTTTTATACTTTTTTGGTTATAAATTTTGGAAGCAAATAAATTATCTTACTATAAAAGTGTGAGAGAGAATAGTTACTAGTGTTATTCAAAATTTAATACTATACTTATGTATCTTGATGAAGTTTATTTATGAACAAACAGGGATCCTAAACTAGTGAGGAGAATTGGAGCAGCAACTGCTCTGGAAGTTAGAGCTACTGGAATTCAATATGTTTTTGCACCTTGCATAGCGGTAACTAAGAAAATTCTACTAAATAATTTTATTATCAATACATCTAATGATAATATTCATTTGGCCTCAATTATAACCTTATAATATGATATGAGGTATAGGTTTGTAGAGATCCCAGGTGGGGAAGATGTTATGAAAGTTATAGTGAAGACCACAAAGTAGTTCAAGCTATGACTGAGATCATTCCAGGTCTACAAGGTGATATCCCAGCAAACTCCCAAAAGGGTGTTCCATATGTTGCTGGAAAGTAAGAACTTCATTGTTCCCTTTGTTTCATATATTTGTTTCTCTCTTTGATAAGCTTGTCTAGGTGTTGGTGTTACTGGCATTTGTTTGAATAGACGGAAAGTTATAGCCTGTGCAAAGCATTATGTTGGGGATGGAGGAACCATTAAGGGAATCAATGAGAACAATACAGTGATAAGCAGACATGGATTGCTTAGCATTCACATGCCAGCCTATTATAATGCAATCATCAAGGGTGTTTCCACTATCATGGTCTCTTATTCAAGCTGGAATGGAGAAAAGATGCATGCTAATCGTAATCTAATCACAGACTTTCTCAAAAAGTCATTACGCTTTAGGGTAACACTCAACTTCTCAAGGCTTCATTTAATTCAAAATAGCAAATTGACATAGTAAACGAGTCCTAAATTTTGTTGGTTTTTTCTAGGGTTTTGTCATATCAGATTGGAAGGGGATTGATAAGATCACTACACCTCCTCATGCTAACTACACATATTCCATTTATGCTGCAATCACTGCTGGAATTGACATGGTAAAATATGAGTTTAAAGTACAGACTTGAATGGTTTTTCCATTTACCTTGTATCATCTTCTAAGACTTGCTTTGGTAATGTTATAGGTAATGGTTCCCTTTAACTACACAGAATTCATAGATGGCTTAACCTTATTGGTGAAAAGTAATGCCATACCAATGAGCCGAATTAATGATGCAGTAAGGAGAATTTTAAGGGTAAAGTTTGTTGCAGGCCTTTTTGAGAATCCGTTGGCTGATTATAACCTAGTTCACCATCTTGGGAAGAAGGTTTGTTAGTAGTGAAACATGTGTATATTGTTTACCCACCAACTAATTTTTTGCATGTTGATAAAATCGTTTTGACAATGTACCTTGACAGAAACATAGAGAATTGGCTCGGGAAGCTGTGAGGAAATCCTTGGTTTTACTGAAGAATGGTGAAAACCTTGAACAACCAGTTCTCCCTCTTCCTAAAAGGGCTTCAAAGGTACTAGTTGCTGGAAGCCATGCTGATAATCTAGGATATCAATGTGGTGGATGGACCATCGAATGGCAAGGAGTTACTGGAAACAATGTCACCAAAGGTATATTATAGATTCCTTCACAACATCTTTCCCTTTTGTATAGTTTGGTAAAAGTACAATATTAACAAGGCCTATGTGATTTGCAGGTACAACAATCCTCAATGCTATAAAAAATAATGTTTATAAAGATACTGAGGTAGTGTACAAGGAGAATCCTGATTTGGACTATGTGAAGTCTAATAATTTTTCATATGCCATTGTGGTAGTTGGAGAGAAACCATATGCTGAAACAAAAGGTGATAGCTTGAATTTGACAATCTCAGCACCTGGGCCAGAAACCATACAAAATGTGTGTGGAGGAGTGAAGTGTGTTACTGTGATAATCTCTGGTCGTCCTGTGTTTATAGAACCGTATGTTGACAAAATTGATGCTCTAGTTGTTGCTTGGCTTCCTGGTACTGAGGGAAATGGTGTGACTGATGTTTTGTTTGGTGACTACGGTTTTAGAGGAAAGCTTCCAAGGACATGGTTCAAAAATGTTGATCAGTTACCAATGAATGTTGGAGATAGTCATTATAACCCTCTTTTCCCCTTTGGGTTTGGCCTTAAAACCAAACCCCACAAATACAGTTAGGAATTCAAAATTACGCATCTTTTAATTTTACTACATTTAAGATTATATGCTTAATGCCAAAAAAAACTTAAATATGCTAAAATTATTATTATTATTATTATTATTATTATTATTATTATTATTATTATGTTTTTAATTCGAAAAAGTATATTCTTTATCATTCAACTTATTTTAGTGCAATTTTTTATTATATTTAGGTTGTTGTAGTCAACATATTATTATATTCAACTTGTTTTAAAAGGAAAAAAATTACTATAATAATAATAATAATAATAATAATTATTATTATTATTATTATTATTATTATTATATAACTTTAAAATTGAGAAGTTAAAATCTAAAATTTTAATTCAAAATTTCAAATTTAACACTAAAAAAATTGAAACTAGGTAAGGATTTAATAGAAAAATAATTTTAAGACATAAAATTTAGGTTTAATTAGTAGTTTGATATCTATATTTGAGTTTATGATTCATTTTTCTTCCTATATTTTTTAGTATTTAAGTTTCAATATCAATTAAATAGAGTCAATTTGGTCCTCTTCTATCTTGAAATATCAATTTAACAGAAGTAACCAAATTAATTATATTTAAAAAATATTAAGACTCGATATTGAGTCAAAAAAATTATAGGAGTTGTCTTACCGAAAAAAGAAGAAGCATGGATCCTTTGAGATGATGTAGAAATGTTGATCATGGAACGGGCAAGAGGGAGATCCACCTGTAAAATATTCTTTGACTCTCAAGTCAATAAGTGCATAAAATATATGAATATATAAAGTGAGCATGAGAGAATTTGAGTGAATATTCGAAAGTGTAGGAAAACACTAGAAAGGGGGAGGGGTTGTTTGAATATGACTTTCAAAAATCTTTTGTAAAATAACGCTCGTCTGGTAACACTGGGGTCAAACGATCAGATGTAGGAATAAGATAATTGTGTTTTTAATAAAGTGTTTTAAGAAAACATTTCAAATAAAAGAAAATGATAAAACAAATGTTTTTATATTGGATCACTCATCCTAAGCTACATCCAGTCTCCCTCAAGAAGTCTTGAGAGATTCCACTAATCTTATCCAAGATTACAGTTGAGTTTAACCCACTCCTAGTTGCAAGTATTATCATCACTCCTTGTTGCAAGTATTATCACCACTCCTTGTCTACTAATCAATCCTGATTAGTATGAATATTCTAAATCACTCTCGGTTTCCTTAGTCAATCCTAACTAGTTTGAGTTTACCCATTCTTGGTTGTCAAGTGTTATAATCACTCCTGGTTTACAACCGAGTATTGTCAACCACTCTTGGTTCCCTAGTCAATCCTGACTAGAACATTTAGCTCAATACAATGATTTGATGCAAACACCTTCAGTGTAGTTTGTGCACATGCGCCATTACCCATTCGGCTTCTTCACCATGACCACATTAGCTAGCCAGGTTGTGTATGTCACTTCTCTTACAAATCCCGCCTTCTTCAATACAAGAGAAGGGAAAACGAAAGCAAACCTAAAACTCCCACAAGGGGGTAGAAAACACCCAAAGCTCCTAACCTAAGAAGAGAAAATGAAAATGAGGGAGAGAGGGCTTTTCCAAATCTGATTTGGGTATTTAAAAACCCAAAAAGATGAAATTGCCCATAGTATGGGCTTTTCCTAATTGTTGACCAAAAATGCATCCAAAGTCATAAAGTTTGACCCAATTACATTATAAACAAATTTAAAATGAAATTAAACTATAATGTTGACGTGTTCAAGCTCTTCTTGTCCCAAAATATGATTCCAAAATTGTTCTGCAAATAATAATTGGAATAATTAAAACATGCAATGAGAAAACACAACCTAGTTCGCGGGTTCATCTTCTCCGCGAGTCGAACCTGCAAGAATGAACCTGCAATTTCGCACAACAGGGAAAGCCATAATTAGAACACGAACACCTTACGCTGCCATGTGTCTTCTCTCCTCCTTTCTTGCTTTTTCGATCTTCCCCGCTTAAAGGTGATTATGTCTTCTCCTTCCGCCGATGAGGTTGCCAGTGAGGGTCGGGGGTATGCTGATGACGCAGCCTAGTCATCTTCTTTAGTGAGCTCTTCCATCCTTGGTTCTAAGATAAAAGGCTCGGAAGGGGACATGGAGTTGGAGGTCGACAACACTCGGGAATGGTTAGACACCACTTCCCCACCTAACATTAAAGGTTACAAATGGGCTCCCTACGAGGTAGGCTTGCATACTCCTTACTTAACCACCAGTGCTTCTATATAAATTTTAGTGAGCCGAGTATGTATGCTATCCAACATTAGGGATGCCGAACGAATTAAGCTAGTAGTTTGTAGGTCGAACGAGCGGGCATGCCACGGACGTGAGGACTATGACCTAGATTTCTTTTACGTGTATGTTACCCTGTTTTAGGATTTGGGTGTTTGACTTCCCTTTTCTGACTTTCAGATGGGCGTTATGCGGGCCCTGAATGTATATCCAACTCAACTACATTCGAACGGGTGGACTTATATGCAAGCCTTTTCTGTAGTTTGTTCGGCCCTCTTGTTGACCCCTACTCCTTCTGCCTTCCTTTATTTCTTCCGAGCCATACCTATCGCCAGTAAATCCTGGGTATCCCTTGCCCTTGTGAAGGACAATCAATTGTTTACCTTGTTCAACGCGTCATACAAGGATTTCAAGACCAACTTTTTTAAAGTTGCCATAAAGGACGGGCGGCCCGACTTTCCTTTTTATTGGACGTCCGAGCCTAAAAAGGTGATTTCATGGTCCCAGGCCGAAATGACCCCTGATGAGCTAGACGTGATCAGCCAGTTCGATCAGCTACCCCTGAAGATCTCCTCTCGCAAGCTCATCGGTCTTTTGGGCTCTAACACTCTACGCGCTAGAGTGTTCAATAAGATATTTTTATTATCACCTTACGGCCACTTGTGACTTATCTAAATTTTTCCTTTTATTTCAGACTTGTACGGCGACATAGAAAAGCATCAGGCTTTCCTAGCGATGATGGCCCATAAGAAAGAAGAACTCAAGAAAGCTGCCGAGGGCACATCGTGTCCCACTACTGCGACCGTAAAGGATCCCTCTCTCCGATCGGCTCATGCTGTCTCTTGAGCTCCTATTGATCAACCCTCCTTAAATGTTCCTCCTACCAATCTTCAAGAAATTCATCCTCAAGAAAGCACAAAGAGGAAAGCTTCTCGGGAGAAATCTGTCTCTTCCAATAAGAAAAGTAAGAAGACTTTCGAGGGTCCTTTGTGCTCCAACCCCCTTAACCCAAATTTGCATATCGCTAAGCGTCTCCAGTACAACCTCCAACCCGAAGAGAAGAAACCATTTAGAGAGATGACTCCTGCTGAAGCTTTGGATATGGCTTACGAACTCACCGCTCAAGCTAATGTGCGTATGAGTTATGTTGTTGGCTCAACCAAGTCTTTGATGGCTGAGGAATTGGAAACCGTTCGTCAAGATTTAGAATCGGCTCAAAAGGAAAACGTCAATCTATCCCTTCGTCTGAAAGAGACTCTGCAAGCTACCGAAGACGATCGTGGGAAAGTCGCCACTACCCTGACACAAACCAAGAATAACAATCGTCAACTCAAGCGGGCGAATGATACCTTGAAGTTGGACTTGCAGAAAGCTTCCACCCAAATTGATGACTTGACAAAAGAAAGGGATTCTCTAGTCGCCGATCAGAAAAAACTTGTCGCTGAAAATGAATACCTGGCCCGTGCCGTGTGCAACGAGCGTCTTAATGGATTCAAACAGGGCATCGCACAATGTCACTATTTCTTTAAGCCCCCTCTGAGTCACCCCGGGTTCGACATCATGAAAGTATTGGTCAACGGTCAGCTGGTGACTTTAATTCTTGCTGATGATAATATAACTCAGCCTTCAGCCGGCCCCGGTGTTGTCAAGGAGACACCTGTTGTCAAGCCCGTGGATAATGATGCAACCCCCGACACATGACCCTACTTTTATTAAGTTGTTCTTTTGACTACCTTTCAACCTTTTGACATGTATTTGGTTCAATTGTGTATATATTTTAACAATGGACGACCATAACAGTAGTATTTTGTATTTCGATGTTTAGCCGATACCGATATTAACTATCCTTTTTCCGATCCAAGTCTCGACTATGCTGCCATAAATAAAAACTTATTAATTACGAATTAATAGATAAGTTAAAACCTTTTAGCATAAGTCACGAAGTAGCTTTGAATAAAACAGTCGAGAGTTCCTTTAGCAATGATCAACAAGAAACCTCG
Organism: Vigna reflexopilosa; assembly: GCA_027742785.1. Lineage (NCBI taxonomy): Eukaryota > Viridiplantae > Streptophyta > Magnoliopsida > Fabales > Fabaceae > Vigna > Vigna reflexopilosa. The sequence goes on along the minus strand of CM050928.1, from coordinate 5,853,647 downwards.
ACCTTATTAGCTTGGTTTTTTCCTGAGTGAGTTGACTCTCGGCAAGGACCATCTCGAGCTTAACAACTCGAGGGTTTTTTCCCACTTCAAGTGACGATCGGCGGGGACCTCCTCTCGAGTTTAACAGCTCGAGGGTCTTTTCCCGCTTCGAGTGACGATCGACGGGGACCCCTCTCGAGTTTAACAACTTGAGGGTCTTTTCCCGCTTCGAGTGACGATCGGTGGGGACCCTCTCTCGAGCTTAACAGCTCGAGGATATTTTCCTGCTTCGAGTGACGATCAGCGGGGACCTCCTCTCGAGCCTAACAGCTCGAGGGTCCTTTCCTGCTTCGAGTGACGATCAACATGGACCCCCTCTCGAGCCTAACAGCTCGAGGGTCTTTTCCCGCTTCGAGTGACGATCGGTGGGGACCTCCTTTGGAGCCTAATAGCTCGAGGGCCTTTTCCTGCTTCGAGTGACGATCGACGAGGACCCCTCTCGAGCCTAATAGCTCGAGGGCCTTTTCTCGCTTTACAAGAGCTAGAAGATGAACAATAATTTCGAAGAACACTTATGATGTTATGTATTGGCTGAATGCAAAGTTTACATGATATTTCTAGCTAAAATAAAACTTCAAATGAGTTGTGTTCCAAGTATTGGGGATAACTTTACCGTTCAAATGTTCTAGTCGGTAAGCTCCACCTGCAAGACTTTCGGCTATTTTAAACGGTCCTTCCCAGTTGGCAGCGAACTTTCCATGAGCCCGTTCTCTCCTGCACATACCTTTTGAGATGACCCTCTCTTATCAGCTCCTCCAATTTATCCCTCAACGTACCGCAATCTTCTGTGTCATGCCTCAAGTTTTGATGCTACTTGCAGTGCTTCTGCCCATCAGAGTTCTTGGGAGTAGGTGCCTATAACAAAGTTAATAGGTCCGCTCGCAGGGCCTCTTCCATCACCCTCGTTCTCGTTGTGCATAACAACATATATCGGGTGTACCTGGGTCCCTTGGGAAATTCTCTTCTCTTGTAAATTCCCCCTTCATCCCGCTCTCGCGCTCGTTTACCCTCCTTTCGTTCTTGGTCATGATTCACCATCAGTGCATACTCTTCCTTTTGACCCTACTGATAAGCAATCATTTCCTCCACATGTATGAATCTATTAGCTCTGTTTTGTAACTCTGTCATGGTCATTGGTTCTTCAATATACAAACTGTCTGCCAAGGGGCCAGGTCGTAAAGCTTGTGTGAGGCTATTCAATATGAACTTTCTATCCACATCTTTCATCTGCCGAACGGTCCTATTAAACCAATCCATGAAGTCCCTCAAAGTCTTCCTTGCCACCTACTTCATTTTTAACAAGGCCAAATAAGTCAGCTCCTGGGGCTTGCTTGAAGCGTATTGTTGTCCAAATAAATTACGCAACAACCCAAATCCATCGATCGTTCTCGGTTCTAACGAATGAAACCAAGCCAAGGCTTCCCCTTTAAGTGATAAGGAGAACACCCTACACCACACCAGATTATTAGTGGAGTAAACACTCATCGCATCGATGAAGGATCGAAGATGCTCATTTGGGTTAGTCGATCCATCATACTTTTCTATTGTAGGCAGCGCTTTGTTTTCAGGCATGTGCACTACCATCACAGCCGCTGTAAACGGGTGTAACCCCTCAGCTTCATCTGGCCTCCCTCCTTGACCATCAACCCCTAGATTGTTCTGACCCCCTTGGTTCCCTGCAACACTGTTTGCCTCATGATTCCCGCCTCCATTCTACACGTTCCCCATGTCTCCTACCTACGTGGAGATCATTGATTGTTGAATCGAATGGTCCCTATTTCCATCTCGTTCGGCCTTTAACGCCTCAATCTCCGCCTGCATCGCCTCCATCCTTCTTTGCATCTCCTGCATCAACACCCAAGGATCCGGCTATCCCGCCATTCTTGCGATTGACTGAATATTACTGTTCTCAGGCCCCACTGTGGGTGCCAATTGTTTCGGTATAATGAGGACCGAGAACAAATTGCTCCACTTCTCCTCCTTTGCTCTGAACGCACTACTTCTTCTTGGTATTGATCGGGTGTTGACCTGCAGAAAACACTCTGATGCTCAAGTCAGAACCACTCTAAACTCAAATATTCTATATTTATTATTTCAGATGTCTAACCTGGTTATTAATCTGGTATTTATAGGCTTCGTCCAATAGCCGGTCCATTAACCATTCTTTAACGCATATATCTTACTCTGTTAACCATCCGTAAATGTCGCATGTAATCTATTAGCCGTCCATAAATATCACACATAATCCGCATATAATCCAGTAGTGACTATTATACGTGTTGACTAGTCATTCACTTTCTCTGAAACCACTGATCATCCTACGATTAACTACTCGATCAGGATGAACGACTTAATCAGATTCTCCATTTTCCAGAGCAATTGAGTATTGGGAAGGTAATACATATAAGAAAAAAAAAACAAATTTGTATAATACCCACAAATTATTTATCATTCTTACTACTAAAATCAATTATTGAATAAAATTAAATATTATTTGTTATGATAAAAATATATGAAGTGAACATACAATCGAGACTTTATTTGACAATTAAAATTAAATTATCCAAAGTAAATTATTAAAAGGAGAATGTTCCTTTCTATCAAAATTTTCAAGTCGGTGAGACTCTCCCAGTCTAAGGGTCCTAGTTCTAAAAATGCAGTTCTAAATAAAGTTTGAGCTGGATAACTTAAAAAGAAATATTTTTTTTAAAAAAAATGAACTATAAAAATCTTTAAGTAATCCCTTTATAAATTTAGTTCATTGAACTTTTTCGTTTCTCTATTTTTATCATTACATATTTCACTTTTATTTCAGTTTTAATTAATGTATTGATTTTTATTTAAAGTTAAAGGTCTTTGATTACTTTTAGTTTTCATTTAATTTTCGCGAATACAGAATACTTCTTTTTGCTTTAATATATTAAAAACCCTTTTAATTTATTAAAATGGGTTAATATGGAACTTTTAGTGCTTTTAATAATTAAAAAGTTAATTTACTTTACTAATAACAGCATATATTATTGTTTTCAAAACTCTACCAATGCACTTAACACATTAAATTTCATTTTAATAGGTGAAAATGATTTTATTCTAATCTATTTCTTTTGAATTTTAATTTGTTTCAATCACCAAAAGAAGTCCCTTTATTTCAAAATCAACCAATTACCTATTGTGTTTTACTAAATTAAAATCCCAAATTCAATGATTTTCTATTCAAATGGGTAGAATACACCAAATTTTGACTGATTCCTGACTACTTACCAATTTTGGAAAAATTCTATTTTAAAGTGACCAGTCTAGTTAGTAAGTTAATTTAATTCCATTGCAGTTAAAACGGTTGGACTAGTTAAGCTTTTGAAATCATAACTACTCGGGTATCAAAGTTTATTTTCTTCCTAATACTAAAATTGATTATATTTTTAAAGTCTTACTAAATATGTTTCTCCATTCATGATTACATTTTTCCTTATCTAATATTGCAAAGTCACTTAACATTTTAAAAGATATATTTAATTATTTAATGTAAAACAAACAGAAATACATAAAGTTATTTGAGCTGTGCTTTAAATAATATTTTAAAATGAGATCAAAATGAATAAAATAAATTCATGAAAAACAAAACAAAAAAAAGTAACCATAGTTATTATTAAAATATTTTTAGAAAATATCACTTTGTAGGAAGAACGACGCAACGCGAACGACGGCGTTTTGGTGGAAAGCTAGAAGGGAAGGCATACTCATTCAGTGACTAAACTTTGAGGTTTGACCTCCAAAAATTGGGCTATTTTCCTAACCCTAGCCACGCTTCAGCGCAATCATCGTCCACCTTCCAGAAAAGAACCACTCCCAATTTTTCTCACTCTTTACCATTTCTCTAATTTAGCCCACTCTCTCCTCAAATTCCAGATCCTTCCAATCCATCCCTCTGTCCCACCGAAGCCCCATGTGCCGAAGCTAATCTCGTGTTCTTCTAATCACCTGGAGTTACGCGGATCCTTCCAAAGCCAGATCGAGGTAAACCCTAGTCGATTCAGTGGTTTTTCATTTGAGGTTTTTTGTAATTTTCCGGGGCAATGCAAATTCGTAGTTGGTGGCGACTCACGCGAGTTTTGAATTTGGACGCTTGATTTTGTTGGTTATTTTCCCATTTGGTTCACTGGTTAAGATCGAGAGCTAAGAGATAGGATCTTTTCATTTTGGTATTGAGGTTTTGTTTCTGTTTTTTCTTTTGCCCATTTCTGGTTGACTAGTGGATTAGGTTTGGACAGTGATGTCTGTGAACAATAATAACCCTTCTAAGGGCATTGGGGCGTCTTCCTCATCCTTTGGCAATGCTGGAATACCCTCCAATTCTATACCTCCAAACCATGGTTTTTCACAGTCCCAAGGACAAGGGCAGATTCCCGTTGGTTTTCAAGGGCAGTTTCCACTTTCCCAGGCTCATGCTATTGTCCAAGCTCAGTCCAAGGCCCAGGCCCAGGCTCAGGCTCATGCCCAAGCAGCAGCTGCAGCCCATGCTCAAATCCAGGCTCATTTGCAAGCACAGGGGTTAACTCTTAATCAGAACCAAGGTGGTGGTTTGGGGAGTTTGGGGCTGTCGTCGGCTATTTCCACACCGGGTAATGCAAGTGGGAAACGGATCCCTCTAAAACCCCCAATTCGGCCAGTGGGATTTTCCCCTCCTAACAGCTTCTCCCCTTTGAGACCGATGGAGCTCACACCTGCTTCGCGGAGGAAGAAGCAGAAGCTTCCCGAGAAACAGCTGCAAGATAAAGTGGCAGCTATACTACCCGAGTCTGCACTGTACACACAGCTTCTAGAGTTTGAGTCTCGTGTTGATGCAGCACTTGCTAGAAAGAAGGCTGACATCCAGGAAGCGCTCAAAAACCCACCCTGTATTCAGAAAACTCTTCGCATCTATGTATTTAACACTTTTGCTAATCAAATTCGCACAATTCCAAAGAAGCCGAGTGCAGAGCCTCCAACCTGGACGCTGAAGATAGTTGGAAGAATATTGGAAGATGGTGTAGACCCTGATCAGCCAGGAGTGGTTCAGAAGTCCACTCCTTTGTATCCGAAGTTTTCAGCTTTCTTCAAAAGAGTAACCATTTCTTTAGATCAGAGACTATATCCAGATAATCACATTATTATGTGGGAGAATGCTCGATCACCTGCTCCACATGAAGGTTTTGAAGTAAAGAGGAAAGGGGATAAAGAGTTTACAGTGAATATACGTCTGGAAATGAATTATGTGCCAGAGAAGTTTAAGCTTTCACCTGCTTTGACAGAGGTTCTTGGTATTGAGGTTGATACCCGCCCAAGGATTGTTGCAGCGATCTGGCACTATGTAAAGGCCAGGAAGTTGCAAAACCCTAATGACCCTTCTTTCTTTCACTGTGATCAGCCTCTTCAGAAAGTATTTGGAGAAGAAAAGATGAAGTTTACAATGGTTTCGCAGAAAATATCTTCACATTTATTCCCTCCACAGCCTATACTTTTGGAACACAAGATCAAGCTATCGGGAAACAGTCCAGTTGGTACTGCTTGTTATGATGTGATGGTTGATGTTCCTTTCCCAATTCAGAGGGAGTTGTCTGCTTTATTGGCTAATGTGGAAAAGAACAAAGAGATTGAGACATGTGATGAAGCAATATGTGGAATCATAAGAAAAATTCATGAGCACAGAAGGAGACGGTCATTCTTTCTTGGTTTCAGTCAATCGCCAGTAGAATTTATTAATGCATTGATTGAATCTCAAAGCAGGGATCTGAAACTTGTTTCCGGAGAACCTAGTCGCAATGCAGAAAAAGAGCGTCGATCAGATTTCTTCAACCAACCATGGTAAGCTTTAACGTTTATCTTATTTTTTTTAATTATACCTTCAACATTGCTATCATTGATGTAATGAGAATAATTTAAAATCTAGCTTTATAGTTTAGAGATTAATAGTTTACTTGGATAAGTTGCCATTGTTTAGGGTGATGTATGATATTCTTTGGATTCTATTTTACTTGATTGATGCACTTTCACCAATTCATATCCACGGGAGGATTTCATTTCAGAATTCAGATGTGACTAAAAGTGCTAACATGTTTTTCCTTTGAGCAAATCATATTGACACCCCTGAGGCTTCTAAAGATTGCACTTAACGCTCTTCCTTCTTTTTATATTCATAGCACTTTTAAGTCTCAATTGTTGCTTAGTGTTTGTGCCAATTTAACGGTAGACTTGATCAGTGTCTATGTGCTTTTTCTTCGATGTTATATAAATGCACGTCAGTTACAATCATTGTAAAATTTGATCTTGTTTGACAACTTGAACAGGGTTGAAGATGCTGTTATTCGATATCTGAATCGCAAACCAGCTGTGGGAAGTGATGCTCCAGGAAGCACATGACACGGGGAGTTCGAGGGCCTCATACTCAGTTATTCATCCCTTTTGGCGATGTATTTGAAGATATATACTACGAGAATTTCTGAAGTAGCTAGTTTTCCGACTTCCATGCTGTATTAGTGGCGGGAAGGAATGCTGCTCCATGGTAATTAATATATACAATATGTTGTTGTATGGGTAGTATGAGCACAACTAGTTGCAGTGCTGATGATTGTTTGTTAGGATAAGTGGTACCACAGTTTCACGTCTAGTTGTAGTCAACTGTGGTGAATTCTTTGGTAATCTCACAGTTCATTTCTCCGCGCAAGATGCTTGTCGTTATGGAAAATTGTATTAGGAAGGATTTGATTGGTGTACAGTATCTTCAGTTGTCATGCGACAACACGAGAAAGAACAAATGTTGCACCCCATGGCTCCTATTTCATCCATCTATAGGTTCTGTTCACATCGATTTTTGGACTGTGTTACTTGCTCAGTATGAATGTTAGTGTTAGTGGTACATAAATAATTCTGTAACAGTAAAATTTGGTTTCTGTTCTTTTACTTTAACTCAACTTCACACAATGCAACACTATGTAACAGGCATAACCATGGCGTACGCTTTACAAATAATGTTTATTGGATTAGTTGATAATTTATAATGATTATACATCAAAATTATACTCAATAATCTCATTTATTCTAGTATAATTTGCTGAACATAGTTTCATTTTAGTTATCAAAGCAACATAAGGTTCTAACTGTGAAATTGTTCAGGTCATCTCCAGTACAGTTGTTCGTTGCGTAACTGTAGCCTAACATAATTTGTTTGATGCTTAACATAACTGTTGTCTAACATAAGTTATCACCGGAGCAAATAATATGACGTGGCTTATACAAACACAGTTGTTTATGTGGGCAAATATTGTTGAAGAAAAATTATGATGCTTTGAATAAGCAAAACACTTTTAAGTAATGTACTATATTGACGGATCGGTCCATACTTACCGTTTCGAAGAACTCGCAGCAATAACCGAACGGTTAATGTAGAGTATATCATCTTCTTAAGAGGTAGGTGAGTGTATTTATTGAACATTTAAAATTTAATTATTATAATCGGTTGGTAATCTAAGAATGTCGAATTATCTTTAACAGGTATCTAGAGCTGTCAAAATGGGTCACAATCCGCGGATCAACCCGGTTCACCACAGGTTCGGGTTGTGTTAGGTTTGAAAAAATTGTATCTTTTTTGTGGGTCAGATTTTAATCCGGTTCATTTAAATCTGGCTCATGCGGGTTGAACTCGTGGTGGGTCGGGTTGGCCCACCAACCCATCTACCTAATTTTATTTTATTAAAATTTAATTTTAATTTTATAAAAAGATATTTTTTTTGCTTGAAAAAATTATTTAAGTTTCCTATTTTCAAAATTAATTAAACACCCATGTTGGGAGTCAAATTTGGAAGTCAAATTTGTTTAGATTTGAATCATAGAAAGTTTGTAATTTTTTTTATTTAAAAAAAAAATTGTAATGAAATGAGCTAGTGAGCCAACCCGTTTACCTACCAACCCATGGTGGGTCGGGCCGGGTTTGAATTTTTCTGACTCGCTAATAAATGAGTTGGATTGGGTTGGCTCACTAAGTGACCAACCCATGGTGGGTCGGGCCGGGTCGAGCCGGGTTATCCATTTTGACAACTCTACAAGTACCTCTACTCGGATTCTGATCACAGAGGAAAGGTGACAAAGGAGAGGAAAGGTGACAAAGGACAGAAAGGTATCGATATAACTAAACCAGAGTAAAAGAAGATTGTTCCGGTATGGGGTCGAGTCAACTAATCCCTTCACAATTTCTCCTTCAGTCGGTCGGTCTCTCTCGCGTCCGTCTTGCTCCTAGTCACATGTTTCCGGTCGTCCTCTTCGTCTCCTTTAATCCAAATCTGTACGGGAGGGTACCTGGCAAAGGTCCTCCGATGCCAAAGTCAATAAAATGTTCGTTCGGTAGTGCGAGAACTGTATTAAAAGCGTAATTAATGAATCCACCTACCTCTTACCCTTGACCTGTATATATAGAGTTGGTTATGGGCCTTGGATTAGGAAAACCTTAATCAGGGCTCAATCACAGCCCAATAACCCTTAATCCCGACTTACCTTAATCATTTAATAATCCACCTACCACGCCCGTGTCGATACTCACCATTGTTCGGTCGCTTAGTTGTTGGAGGAACGCCCGTCCTGATCGTTCGGTCATCCCGGTACAAAGACTAAATTGTGAAAGTGTGTATCTCAACTCATCGTACTGAAACAAGTAATTATACGACTTATAAAATTATATTAAACACTAATTTTGAATATATATATATATATATATATATATATATATATATATATATATATATATAAAAGTTGTTTAGGATAACAAAATTAAAATTTTAACTTCTTTATAGTTGATGGGTGACTTTTATAAATGCAATAGTCCCTTATGTTTAAGTATTCCATATATGATATTTCACTTAGTAAAATAGTTACAAGATATTTCACTTGTTAAACAATTATATGATATTTCACTTGTTAAAATAGTTACAACTAATATTTTTTAATCACATGATATTTCACTCGTTAAAAGAAGAGGGAATTTGTTTTATAAAAAAATAAATCTTTTAAATCAGTTGTTGAGATATTGATTTTTAAAATTTTTTAAAACTATAAAAAAAATATATAAAATTAAAGAAAGAAAAGGAAAAAAAATAAAAAACATTAGTTTTTATTAGTTTGATTCAACTTGAACATACCACTTGTTTTCTTCCAAAATCATTCTTTTGCATGGTCGGTTGCTTCAACACACAGTTTCCAAAATCATTCTTTGGTCTCACAGTAGGTGAAACGTGCGACTTATCAACAATCATTGGATCAACATCTTCTCCTTCGTTAACCTGAGGCTCATCTTTGAATGCCCATCCATCTTTTTCTCTTAGGTCTATGTGATGAAGTGCCAAATTTCAATCTTATTTTTGTTATTGTAACCCATGTATACTTCATCATTTAGATTGACATGGTAAAATTCAAATACTTTTAGGGAGAAAGACAACATAAGGTATGACTTGTTTTTCTTATCAAGAGGGGGAGGAGGGAGGGCGAATTGGTATATAATAAAAACAGTTTCTTTTTGAATCTTTCTAGAAAATTGAGATGATCTTTAAATGCGCACAACACAATTATGAAATAAAGCACTAGAGAGATAGAGAAAGAAAACAAATACAGTCTTTTTATCCTAGTTCGGTCTCAATGCCTACATCCAGTCTCTTTCAATCAACCTGAGATTGATAGACTTTCCACTATAAAGAATTTAGTTTTTAGAACAAGGATTTACAGTGACCAAACTGTCAAAATGTAAAATAACTCTCTAACTAAACTAATCTAATATAGCAAATACAACATGCAAAAGAAAAATCCTCTTAACTGTAGCAACCCTTTGAGATCCTTCTCAAAGTACCAATAACCTCACGTTCTTCTTCCTCGCCAGCGCACAGGGAGAAAACAATCCTCTTGATTGTAAAACAAAAACCTGATCAGAACAGAAAACACCTGAGTAGTGCATATTTTGATCAGATAGTAAGCGCTTCAACTTTGTTCTTCAAGAATCCTTCAAGAGTGTAACTTTCTATGAATCTTGATTCTTGGAGCAATTCCGTGCACCTGTAAAATCTCTCTAAAACTCTTTGATATCAGATTGAGAGTTCTCAAATGATCAAAGTGATAAAAGTTCTTAATACAAAGCACAATGGGTCATTATATAGTTTCTCATATCAAATGCATTTTAATCGATTACGTAAGTAATGTAATGGTTACACTATTTAACAATTGCAACAAAATTACATTTAAACAGTTATACTTGATTACACATTTAATGTAATCAATTGCCATTTAATGCTAGTCAAAACATTTGAAAATATGACCGTTATTTCTGTTATGACTTAGCTTGAAAATAGTTTTCAAAGTATAACAGACTTAATTGATTACATAAATAATGTAATCGATTAAGGTATACACTTAGACAAATTTTGAAAACATTTTCACCTCAAAACTCATCACAGCACATTTCAAAAAGATGTTTGCAAAGACACGAGTTTTAATCGATTATGTACTTAATGTAATTAGTTAAAAATTTTTGTTTTGTCACAGTTTTAAACATAAGTTATATGATGAACTTAATTGGTTACAACATAACTAAAATCGATTATTTCATACAGAGTTGCTTTGTGCTTGTGGTTTTATCACATGAAAACATGAGTATGCATATAGAAGATATAAACACAATTATGATCACATTAATTATGCAGATCAATCAACATATCATCATATGTATCAATCATAAAGAACATTTTTGTGCTGTCATGAAAACATATATGTGTTGTCATCATCAAAACCAAACACATTAGGGATTGAGTTTAGCACTTATATTGCTCCCTCTATCAACAATCTCTCCCTTTTTTAATGATGCACAACCATGATGTACAATACACAACCAGAAATTGTTCAAACAGTAATTTTCAAACACATAGTCAAATATTTCATCTATTAATTCAACATTAATAATATCAATTATCTCTCTTATTAATTCAACATTACAATATCATCAATTGTCTCTCTCCCTTTGGGCATTAACAAAAAAGGTATTAGTACACAATGTATATTTGAAGCAAGAGATGTATACCAAGCAAAGATACATCAAAATTTATATGTACACAATATAATGAAAAAAAATGATGTTCCCTCTGTCAATAATCAGTAGCTCCAATTGTTTCAATTTCTCCCCTTATCATTTTGTAAAAGGGCTGACAGTAATGGATTTAATCATAATACAAGTTTCAGATACATTTTCAAGCATATATCATATGTAATCAAACATGTATAAGATATAATCAAGCATATATCAGAGTAAAGCAGTTAGTGCTTGAATGCCAATGTATTTAAGTGTGTGCAACATTAACAACACACATGTTCATTCACAACGAATATAAAATGATGAGTATTAGAATGTATGAACACATATATCATCATAATGATTGGTTTAAAATAAATGATTTAATTATTAAGAAAGTTCAAACCACATTCACACAATTTAATCGATTTCACTGCTTTTGCAGTCGATTAAATTTTACAGAACAACTCATATTCCATTTCAGATCAGTGCAAATTTATGTAAACACCTTTTGTTTGGTCACAGACCTGCAAGTCACATTTTTCTCAATCTTTGTTGAGTGTTAATACAGGTTAAAGTATAAATGTGAAATAACAAAATCATCAAATTAAGTATTATTATGCAAAAAGAATATGTATGACAGTGAATAACATAGTTTGCAAACATACGACAGATATAATAATTTAATGTCATTTTATACAGTTTTGGTCCAGTATTCCCAATTCATTACTTATAGTGTAAAATCTCTCTTTATTTAGAGGCTTTGTAAAAATATCAGTCCATTGATGTAAGGTATCCACATATTCAATTTTGATTTCTCCTTTCAAAATGTGATCTCTTATAAAGTGGTGCCTTATTTCAATGTTCTTGGTTTTGGAATGAAGTACGAGATTTTTTGTTAAGTTTATGGCACTTGTTTTGTCACATTTCAAAGGTATATGATTTAAAAGAATACCATAGCCTTCTAGTTGGCTTTTAATCCAAAGAGACTAAGCACAACAGCTTCCTACTACAATGTACTCGACTTTTGTGGTTGACAGTGTTACACAGGCTTGTTTCTTTGAATGTCAAGACATTAAAGAACAACCTAGAAGGTGACATATGCCACTAGTGCTTTTCCTATCTAGTTTACAACCACCAAAGTAAGAATCACTATAACCTTCTTGAAAAATATTTGAACCATTAAGGTACCATAGTCCAAGACTGTTTGTTCCCTTTAGGTATTTTAAAATTCGTTTTACAACAGTGAGGTGTGATTCTTTTGGATTAGATTGAAACCTAGCACATAGACAAACACTAAGCATTATGTCAGGACGACTGGCAATTAGATATAGTAAGGAACCAATAATACCTCTATATAGTTTTTGATCAACCGATTTAGCTTTTTCATCCAGGTCAAGATAGCAATTTGTTGTCATTGGTGTAACAACTTTTTTGCATTAACTCATTTTAAACTCAGTGTAGTTATGACTAGTGTATGTCAGGCCAATCCTCAATAAAACACCCTATGAGCTATGGAAGGACAAAACACCAATATTTCTTATTTTCATCCATTTGGTTGTCAATGTTTTATTTTAAATACCAAGGATAGCTTAGTAAAATTTGATTCTCATAGTGATGAAGGAATCATGCTTGGTTACTCAGAAACTTTAAGAGCGTTTAGGGTATATAACTCTAGAACCTTGAAGGTTGAAAAAGCCATTCATGTAAAATTTAACCATGAGCCTGAAAAAAGTAAGTCGGAGCTAGAAGATTCCTTTTCCAAATTGCAGGTAAATGATTGCATATCTAAGGAAGGAAATGCATCAGAAGATCCCAACCATGAAGTCAAGAATAGTCTTGAAGAGCCATTCAACGATACTAGTGAAGAAAGAAGGGAACCAAAAAGCTTACATCATCTGATCACGAAGGATCATCCCTCAAAGAAAATTATTGGAAGTCTCAATGAACACGTAAGGACGAGATCATATCACAATTCGCCAACCACAACTCTTATCTCTTAGGTTGAGCCATCAAACATCAATCAGACTCTTGAAGACAGTTCTTGGATTGAAGCAATGAAAGAAGGCCTCAATCAATTCAGGAAAAACTAAGTATGGGAACTCGTTGAGTTGCCCAAAGGAAATAATGTAGTCGGAGCTAAATGAGTCTATTGCAACTAGTTAGATGAACATGGAAATATCATCATAAACAAAGCTAGACTAGATGTGAAAGGCTATTCTCAACAAGAAGGAATTGACTACACAGAAACATATGCTCTTGTAGCAAGGTTAGAAGCCATTCACATACTCTTATCATTCATGGCGTTCAACAAAATCAAGCTTTATCAGATGGACGTGAAGAGTGCATTCTTAAACGACAACATTAAGGAAGAAGTGTACATAGAGAAACCCTAAGGGTTTGAGTGCAAAGTTAATCCCACACTCGTCTTCAGACTTAACAAAGCCTTATATGGATTAAAACAAGCTCCCAAAGCTTGGTATGAAATGTTAAGTCTCTTCCTTATAAGGAATGGTTTCACAAGAGGTCAAGTAAACACCACGCTCTTTAGGAAGAATGTCAATCAAAGCTTCATAGTCATTCAGATATATGTTGATGACGTTATCTTCGGTGCTACTGATGAAAAGTTATGCCAAGACTTCTAAAAAATGATGTAAGAAGAATACGAGATGAGTATGATTGGCGAGCTAAAATTCTTTCTTGGATTACAAATCAAGCAAGAAGACGACACAATTTATATACATAAAATTATGAATATAAAGGAATTGCTCAAAAAGTTTAAAATGGATGACGCTAAGAAGATGAAGATTCACATGCATCCAACAACTAGCCTAGGACTAAATGAAAGCTCAACAAAAGTGGACAACGCCCTCTATCGTCAAATGATAAGTTCACTTTTGTATCTTACAGCGGCTAAACTTGACATTATGTTCAACGTCTGTCTTTGTGCAAGATTTCAGTCCGATCCTAGAGAAACTCATCTTAATGTTGTTAAACGCATACTTCGTTATCTAAAAGAAACAACATCTCTTAGTTTATGCTACAAAAGAAGAGAGAGTTCTGATCTTGAAGGATATTGTGATGTTGATTTTACTAGAGACAAAGTTGAGCGAAAAAGCACAAGTTGAGGCTACCACATCATTGGAGGAAATCTAGTATCATGGCTAAGCAAGAAGCAGAACATAATTTCACTATCAACTGCTTAAGCTGAATATGTGTTAGTTGCACATTGCTGCTCTAAACTATTATGGATCAAGAATCAACTCGAAGACTACAGTCACAATAATAATGCTACAACTAGTTTGTCTAAAAATCCAAGATTGCATTCACGCACTAAGCATATTGAGGTCAAGTATCACTACATACGTGATCATGTTATCAAGGGTACTGTTGACTTACAATATGTAAACACAAAAGATTAGCTTGTTGACATCTTCATTAAACCATTAGTTGAAGATAGACTTAACCGTCTAATAACCCTTATTGGTATAAGAAACGTTGAATGAATTTTTTATTCAAATATGTTAAGTGTGTTCATATAGGAGTCTAGAGAGTCAATCGTATAGGACACATAGTCCAAAAGATGTCATTTTGTTGCATCGTCTAAGACAAACTACATTCATGCATTAGGTGTGTCTATGTATTGAGCCCATCTCTAGAAGTTTTCTAGGATTTCCTAAGCCTAACCCTCTCTCCTATCAGCCAAATCTTCTGTGTGTCAATCAAGCCACCCTCCTCTCTATCCAAGCCAAATCTCTCTCTCTCTCTCTCTCTCTCTCTCTCTTTCCTCGAAACCCTACACAAGTCAGTTACTTCGACAACCTCATCTCATTTCACGGAGTGACCCTCGATCCAAACAAAGTGAAGGTCATCACTAACTAGCCCACCCCACATTCATACACGGAATTATACAGTTTCCTCGGTCTCATCGGATTCTATCAAAAGTGTGTTCATCACTATACCACACTAGCCATTCCTCTCACAGAATTATTACATGATCATAAGTTTACATGGCCCTTAACAACCCAACAAGATTTTACAACACTTAAAATACATAAGTCAAAATTACCTATACTATATCTTCCCAATGTCAAAGACCTCAATAGATGAGAGATCCATTTAAGACAAATCCAAATAAATATTTTCAGTTATGCTAACTAAGGCTTTGAAAGCCTAATAATAATAAAAAATATCTTTATAGTTCATGGGCTCTCTTGGACCAATTAAAGTCCAATTTACGGTTGTTACTATATGAATGAAAAAAAAATTCATTTTTACCTAGTCCCTTCTTTTTCCTTCTCTTACGTCTTAGTAATAGTTGTAGTCGTAACCTAGCAGGATGTAAAGCCATATAAGAAAATTAACGAAGGTATTTACAAAAGGTCAATTTATTGAGAAATTTTCATATCATTAGTGATTAGTGAATTAGGTTGTGAGTGTACATATTGTATATCCTTCATTAAGTGAAGTAGTAACATGTGAGTTGAACTGTACACTCCTGATGTGAGGATATTTTTTGATTATTCATTGTAATTAAGAATTTTTTTTTATCTCAAGGGGAGATCAAGAAGAATACATGGAGAGGTTGATACTCAATGTAGCCTGGAGAGGTTTTTACTCGTATACCTAGAGAGATTGATACTTAGTGTAGCTAGGAGAGGTTTGTGATACTCGTATACCTGAAGGGGTTGAAACTCATGTAACTTGGAAATTGTGATACTCATTATAAGTCAAAGATGTTGGTTGGTGGAATTTCTTAAGTAAGTTGCTTAAGAGATTAGACGTAGCATCAGGTGGACTATAAACCGATAAAAATCCCTTATGTTTGCATTTTCTTTATATAAACAAATATCTTGGAGTCAGCTCCAAATATATTGATATCCGAGTATTTCAAATTGAATAGGTATACAATAATTCGTGACTATAATTAAAAATTACAAGTTGCAAATAGAAAAATGAAAACCAAATGCCAAAAAATCTTTAGAAGCCTAAATAAAGTAGGAAGTTACACAAGGTAAAACATTAAAATGTGTAAACAAAAATAAAATGTCTTCTTTATTGTTATAAATTATGTGTCTCTTGGATTAAGTTTCTTAAGAGAGATATATTTATAGAAGAATTATCTAAAGTCTTTAATGTGAAAACTTGATAACTTATTTTAAGTTAGCGTTTGATATATATATATATATATATATATATATATATATATATATATATATATATATATATATATATATTTATTGTGAGAAGAACTACAAAATATTCATTATGATAGAATTACATAAATATCTTATATTATTAAAATTATTAAAAATCATATAAAAACTAAATTATTTAAGTATTTAACTAAAAATGTGTTTTTAATTTTCAAAATTTAAGAATATTGTAGTTCATCAATTTTAAAAAAATTTTAATCCCAAAATTTGAAAGTAAAAATAATTATAGGGCACCATTTCCAAGTATAAAATATAAAACCATGTGAAATTTTATATTTTGGTTTTCAAAACAAAAAGGAGACTGTTCACCATTATGAAAATTTATTGAGGATATATTTTTCCACTTATTTTACATGTGCAGCTCTGTGAAAAGTTTTTGTTGGAGACTTCAAATATTAACCTTTTTGCAAGCCCTAGTGACAGATTCTGTAAGGCATAAGTTAAATATTATATATCCAAACACCATTTTTACACGGAAGTAGAACTTGTACGAGTAGAGAAGAGACTTTAGCCAGTAAAAGCTACAAGTTATACAAGATATAATGATGATAAAAACCCTTTATCAAAGAAGTAAGCATTCTAGCTCAAATTCCAACACAAAATTAGGTCCACAAGGAAAAAATGCCTATAACATCCCTAATGTCTATATCTAGTTCGACGGCCGCTGCACAGGTTTGATTTTCTTCAAAACTTTTACCCCACCCCATAGATATAACATCAACATCAGCAATTTCGTTCCTTCAGCAAAATAAAACAAAGTTAACTTCATCGGTACGACCACCTCCAATCTTCATCTTCATCATTCTCATCATCATTACAAACACCTTCATACTCATCAAAATCCTCATCATATGGATCAGCATCATCTTTGGAAAAACCATGATGTTCTGTATCCTCGTTTGAAGATTCGTTACTAGCATCGCCATTTACACCTTCTGATTCACTCTCGGAATCTTCAACCTCTTCTTCATCCTCTTCAGAAATCTCATCCGGATAATCATTCAATGGATTGTTTTCAGCTATAACCAACAAAAGTAATGAAATGTTTAGCCGTATGTGATTACGCTTTGAAGGGTGTAATGAGGTGAAAAGGTAGGTAGACTAGCGAATACCATTTGAGTCATCAGATTCATAATCTGAATCATCTGGGCCATCATAATAGTCCTCCTCCTCCTCAACTTGAACACTGAGCCAAAATAAACAAGTGTCAAGAAGCAAGACAAAAAGAAACCCATTTGAACATAATGACAAAACACTCACAGTGGATAAGAAGCTAAAGTATCTTCTGGGTTTATATCCATCTCATCCGTCACAGTGTATAGGTCATACACATAATTCTCTGGAGTACGTCACACAAGACAATGTACCACGACCAATTTAATTGAAACCATATAAACAAGAAAAACGGTCAGCAAATACTGCATACAAAGCAACTACCTGAAGTGGAGACAATGATAAAATGCCACAAAATAACGAAGACATTTTTTTTTTCTATAATCAACAAGAATAAGAAAAATGTGTTTCTTTCACTCATCTGTCAGTTATTTAAAAAAAATAAGTGCGCATTGGGCAAAAAGTAGCAGAATCAGTGATATTTTAATAGTGTATTTAGCAACTAAATAAAATAACCACCTCCTTTGGAATGACCACTCAAATGAGCAATCAAATCGGCTTCAACCTCTTCAGCCGCATTAGGAATAAATTCTCTCAGTAAAGGAAGGTAACTAGACAGAAGTCTTTGATCCTCCAATGAGATTTCTCTGCATTAATGAAAACAAAGATTTGTTAAATTGTTTTTTATGATAGTTGTCCAAATATATGAAAACAAAAATTCCGATGAAACAGTTTTGTTAAATTGTAGCAAAGCAGTACGGCAAAGCATGACAAAAATTCAATAAGACAGCGTGCAAGTAAAAGCGAAAGCATGATTACGTTTCTGTTTGGACTGAAGTACAATGGGAGAGTTCAATCTAAAATACTAAACCATTAGGTGGGTGAGTCTCCAGGGTTTAATACTGAATCAAATAGCTCATCCTACTTAATGTGGGACTCCTAACATTGTCACTCCATTGAAGGACCGACATCCATATTACCTTCACATAATCAATATATAGAGAAAGAACAAACTCTAGATTTATTATAATCAGGTTTTATGTTCAAATTTAATCAAGAAAATTTGGAAGCTAAATAAAAAATAATTTAAAACTTATGTCACTTAGCTAGCTATTTAACTTGTGTGTATTGATTTGTATATGTTTCTTTATGTTAAATTCTTCTTAGAGTTATGTTTTATTATTGATCATGAATCTTACAATTCCCAGGTCGTAATATGGACATTCCTATTCTCAATTTGTCTCATTATAATTTTATTGTAGCTGACATGCTTCCATTATAGGCCAATTTTCCGACTGACATAATTTTATGGCAGATTTTTTGCTTGCTACAATTAACAACATTCTGATGGAAATACTTACTGCGGTTGCACTTCCTTCTTTTTCTCTTCATTGTCAACGCGAACAATGTCATAGAAGTTGCATATTTCTTGTAATTCTTTATCATGTGTTGTCCCTGTCCCTTTGTTTCCCTTCCTGCTTTTCCATATTTGTTCAAAGCGAGCATCCTTTGCCATAGACTGAAAGAGAATAAAATGAGACAATTATTCCACAAGGTAACCTGTTACAGAAAGCTTGATAATTTTACACCTGAGCCAATTACTTTTGACAAATTATAGAGTTGAAATCTGTGAACTCCAAACAAAAATCTTTTGCCACGTTCAAAAGCAAACATGTACCTAGCTAACTGTGCTCCAAACAACTTTTTCAAACAAAATTCAAACTATTAAAAGACATCTTATGTATGGAAATCCACTCAAAATCTCAAACATGATTCTTAGCTTAATAAAATTCCAACAGGTCAATTGGTGCTCCAAACAACTTTTTCAAACAAAATTCAAACTATTAAAAGACATCTTATGTATGGAAATCCACTCAAAATCTCAAACAAGATTCTTAGCTTAATAAAATTCCAACAGGTCAGTTGGTGATACAGGACGCCATCAAGTAAACCAAGCTGGGTATAAAAGCTAAAGCAGCAATATTGGATCAACATTAGCCCAATGTCGTTTAACCAGAAAATATCTTAATATGAGAATTTTCGGATACAAATTTTAGTTTACATCGTTCTAGGTTTTATGAAAAAGACAATAATGACAAGTTTAGAAATTAAAGAATTAAAAATGATAGTCATGAAAAATTTGTGCTTTAAATTAGAAGCATAAAATATAAAATATTTTAAATTAGTTAGTATTTCTATGTACCACATTAATAAATATAAGTACTACTTATAATTTTGTTCATCACTTTCAATTATTTATTTCAGCCACAACTATAAAAATGATAAAAGATAGTATAAATATCATGAATGCTGAAGAGTATTAGAGGAGGGGACAATTTATTTTTTTAAACAGAGCCCAATGTGATTTTCATTTTCTAGGGAGGGTGGGCACTGCCCCTGAGACGTAACATGTGGTCCATCCCTGAGACGTAACATGCGAGGAGAGATTATAATAGAAGAGAAACTTTAAAAATATGAAAGGGAAGGGGCATACAGCAAAGACAGGATTCAGAGATAGAAGAGGGGAATTTAATTTGTAAGGGTACCATTATTAATAAATTTGCATGTCTATCATCTTCCTACGCAAGAATTTATTGGGATAGGAAATAGCGTTGGTGTTCCATTACATGATAACAAAAAAGAAACTGACTCTTCTTTAATATAGGTACTAATTTAGTAATGGAACAGCCACATTTAACCATGGATAATATATAACATAGAATATCACCACAAAGCAATGACCAGATTTTGAATCTGCGCCAGCTGTAAGAAACTTCCCAATATTACCTAAGAGTTCTTGCCTAGTTGAGCTAATGATTGTGGAAGAATTCCAGGAATGTTGTTATTGCAACTACATTGAACATTATCACAGGACTTTCGGGTCATATTCAAAGAGTTCTTGACTATTTTTCCCCTACTCTATTGGAGTCTACAGAACAGATAGGAGATTTCCTTGTACGCGAAATAGTTAGAATTATATGAATAAAAAGGAAAATCATGTACTTTATTCACAAGCAGGAGAATCAATTACACAATTATCCCAAATCATATGCAAGTGAGCTTAAAAGTTTAGCTTCTCTAGTCTTATCATCTCAGAGACTAAGTTATTTTATGGATAATGATTTTATTGGTACAAAGCATTCAACATTAACTAATTCCCATCAGAAAACCAGAATGACCACTTATAATGTAATCGCCCCTCCCAACCACATTATATTCATCCATAAGGTTTAAACTCTAAAATTTGCTTAACAAAGTAACCAATGTACTTTTTACTAGGAAGTAACTACATTGATAAAATTTCAAACAACCAAACATAAAATTTCAATTGATTTGAACAAGACTTAGAATAACATAGATCTGAACTTGAAAGACACTCAAAATATATTAAGAAACTTTTTCCTATACATCCAAGTTCTTTAATTTAAGTTCAACGTAATATGAATGAATTAAATTTTTCAGAAAAAATGACAAAAGGAACAGAAAAAAAAAAAAAAAAAAAAAAAACAGTTCTTAAAACAATCATACCATCATGCAAAATTTAGGAAAGGGGATTGCCAGATGAAAGTAGTACAGAAGGATATGAGAAGAAATTATGCAAGGCATAGCATTATGAATGTCCAAAGATATGCACATCCATAAATATGAATAAATATTAGACATGTGACAAACCTCCTTTTCTTGTTTAGCTTTAACCAATAGCTGATCTTGCTTCTGCATACATTAAAAGTAGGAAAAAATGAAAGACAAAAGTATGATAAAATAATGTGAAGTTATCAAAGTTCAGTTAGTCTGAGCAGTTATTTGATGACTTAAAGCATGCACAAGCATGTGAGTTTGTCATTCTGCACAGGCAGACGAGAGATGGGAGAAGAAAAAACTTACATTATTCCTCTTGAAGAAGTTCTTTCTTTCCTCAAATTTCGACTTCAAAATAGAAGCACAACTGGAACCAGGATCCTAAAGAAACAGTCAATTGATAAGGGCCATCCAGTTTATCAATAATGATTCAAATTTGTCACCTATCAACAAGACCTACTCAATAGAATGAAATATATCCAGTTTCTCAATGATGATTAAAAATTGTCACCTATTGATCATACCAACTCAGCACACTGAGATAAAAGATGTTCAAAATCAAGATAAAAGTGAACGATGTTGCTTCATGATGTTACTCTATCATAAGGAGAAAGAATCAACAACACCATCTAGGAGGGCAACATACCACAAAGGATTGTACAATATCAAAGGTGACCTCAGAGCTGCTTATTGTCTCCACATGTTGAACAAAAACCTTCTTGCTATGAAATTCCACTTTAGTAGAGAAAAATCATATCAGGATTGAGCTATAAACTCTAAACAGCATTAAATTCTAAAAATTCCAGCCATTTCCTAGCACTTCATTTTGTCAATAATCATCTCAACTCTAGAAAGACTTGTTCATATTTAGCTTCATTTGAGTCATTCGGCATCCTTGATTAGGTAGCATCACTATCATGCCAACTTTGTTTTTTTAAACACAAAAATAGAAATTATAAGCAAAAGAAATCCACATTACAAGAAAAAAAAATTATAATGAAATAAATTAAGTTTGTAACACTTAATACAGGAAGGAAAATACTTATACATTATAGCTGGGGATTGCATGCTCAATAATAAGAATGAGTAAGAATCAGCTTGGAGAATACATTTGTAACAGCATGTCCACCAGAAAGGATGAACTAAATCAATACCAATGGCCACAGTTAGTTTGTTATGCTAATCCAAGGATTATTGGTCCTATAGGGGCAGAGCATGCAAATAGCTTGGAGATTTTGTGGGTTTCATTCATAACTAAAGAAAATTAAACAGGGTTTAGGCATTGCTTGTAATTATGGTTATAGAAGAGTTGTGTGTGAGCCTGATTTCTTAGACCCGTTTGATTAATGCAGGCACACACAAATTGCACAGTTCTTCATTATAAGAGTTGTTTCCATTATTTTCTGCTCTTCCAAAAAACAATGCTAACTGGATAACTTCGCACATCTAAATATTATTAGTCAGTGGGAGACCTACATTCAACTGAGGGTGCACAGTTCCACACCCTCAATTTTTCAAATATACTATTAAATATATTAAATTTTCAGTTTTTGAACCACTTAAGTTTAGTTATTAACCTCACCATCAAGTGACAGAATCACATTGATATAAGAATGCGTAAATCCATATGTTATATATAGGGAAATAGCCTAGTTATCAGAATCTTACTATTCACAATTAGAATCTCACAATTCAATACATTTTGGCAATCTACCATTTTGTTAGAATCATTACATATAGGTATCATCATTTAGGCTACTCTGCAGAATGATTAATGAGTTGTACCTAGTTCTGTACCTAGAAGTCTAGTGCAGACTCTTGGTGTTCCATGTACTCTTGTGTTTTCATTATAAATAGAAGATAATGAGAAGGATCATTAAGCCCTCAAGAATATATTTTTATCTGTCTTAAATCTCAAGTCATTTCATATCTCAATATGAATGTTAAAATGACTTTATATCTTTCTGTACATGAACGAACCCTTATAATTTTTATCATCTATAAGATTTGACAATTCATGATGTTTTACTCTTTCACCAATTCTTACGAAAACCAAAAGTCATGTGAGCCTACATTTTAAATGAGGAGGAATTTAACACTTAAGAACTTATCTTATTTGATTTCTCCACCTTTCTTTGTTACTCACTCAATATGTGTACTTTATTAAGCTATTTAATAGTTTTTTCTTTTTCATTCTTTTAAATGTTTTATCCATTTCTTGTTTATATTGATTACACTGAACATTATATATCACATATTTGAACCAATTTTCACCTTTGTTAAAAAGAAAAAACTCGGCTATTTATGATTCAAATCTCTATAACCTTGGTAATAACACTTGTTATTCTTTAAATAAATTGCTCCTCCTTATCCAGAGAATTGGGTTCACCTTTGTTATCAGTTATCACGTTATGAAATATCATGCACTATCCATAAGTTCATCAAATGCGCTAATACAGAGATTAAATTCTAAGGAGACAAGCATAGCAAATCCTATTCATAATACTCACAAAGTTGCATAGATATAGTTACTTGCAGGAGAATATGAAGAGACTTAACCGCACATAAAGTAAATAATCTGTAAGACAAACTTAACCAAGAGCAACATACCCTTTTGAGCAGAACCAGAGATTGTTAAATTTCCAAGATCCAAGAGAGAACGTTTCAAGGGTCTCTCATTAATTTCCAGCCCTACATTGCATTGACAAAACCACATACAAAACTTTAAGCACGCAATGGCCCAAATAAAACCCAGAAAAAGAAAAACAAAAAGAGGAAGAAAGTTTACAGAAAGCATCAAGTGGGAACTGAGAGGGCTTGCGTTTGACCCTAACCACCACAGGTTTCGGTAGTGAAGGCGCAGCCGAAGAGCTTTCCGCCATATTATCAGACTTCTCCAGCCTGTTCAATTTCAGGGTTAAGCTGCTAAACATGAAATAAATTATGAACCACTCTGAACAAAACCGAATTTAAAAACAGCACAAGAAAAGTATTTTTTTCTAGAGTTGATTCCAAATACCACAATTGCTATTAAATATATGTAACGTTGTCAGATTTAAAAAGTTGTTTCATTTAGCACTACATATACCACAATACAGACTTGTAACATACACACAACTATCCATCACAATAGTTTTCATTCAACACCATACCAAGCATTTCACATTTAAAATAGATATATAATATATTACATAAACAACTTAACGAAATATACTCAAACCTATTAATGAATCAAATGCAGAACGAATTATTGAACACTTACAATATCAAATTCACGGTTTTTCATACAATCAGGAGCTGTGAGAAGATTTTGTTTGGAGAATGATATCTCTTCCAATGAAGTGTTCAAATTGCACGCAGATTCTCTAATTTCTGCTTCATACTATTAAAGTTGTTCTGTTACTGGATTTTTCTCTAGCTAAATTGACAAAGAAAATTGAGACATAACTTGAACTTCCTCAATCTCTGGCTATGTACCAAAAAGATACAAGAATGCAAATATTGATGAAGAATCTAATAAAAAATGCAACGCTTCAATCCATTGCATGCATTGCAACAATCATGTTCAAATCATTCATTTCAATGTAACAACAACCCACACAATAGCATTTTACCATGGTTATCAAACTCTCGAGTTAACTCGTTAACTCGGACGAGTTTATGTTCCCAGACCTGACTTCCGAGTTAACTCAAAAGTAAACTCGTTTTCTAAGTAAACTCAGTGGAATCGACTGTGAAATCGGTAAGATCGTGTAGAATCATGATTTTGAAGCGATTTTGCGAGCTTTTTTAATGAAAAAACTTATAGCACTATGTTTCGAAATGCATCAAAATTAATTATACTAATCCAAGTATTTGTTTTACAATATTTCTATGAAAAATATATTTATAAATTTTATTTATTTCAAATTAAATAATTTTGTAGACTTATTTGAATTAGGATATTATTCATATAATTTTTTTTTATCTGAAATAAACTCTTACGAGTTTGCGAGTCGAGTTTACTCGACTCTCACGAGTTTACATAAACTCTCGAATTTGACAACCTTGCATTTTACATATTAATAAAGTCATCACACCAAGATACAAGTAATAATCTCACTTTTTGACAACAAACTTAGGCAACCAAGCCGAGGGCATCTAGATGAAAAGTATAAAATAGAACTTATAGAGACTCCTGTTTTGTTGGTGACGATTGAAATGTTATTTTAAGAAACAGTTTACCTAATGTGCTATATTGTGTACCACTTTACTTTTTAATCTTATGGATACAAAGAAAATGAGACAGAGTAAAGTCCCATAGTATTCACACTAAAATGACACCTGTGTTAAAGTTGTATTTTTTTTTCCTTTTATAATTACCAAAGACAAAGATATTTCTTCGACTACAATTAAAATATAATGAAAAGGTACTTTGTTTCACTTGTTAAAAAACTTCACTTATTTCGTTTTGACACTTTTCTCACAGTAATGATGTTATAATGATCACAGACAAAGAATTTGAGATCAAAGATAATCAAATAAAATATTTACCCCATAAAAATTCTAATACTTCAGTTGCAAAAAGCCATATAAAACTAACCTTGAAGATTTATTATGTGTTAAGTCTAGGGGTGGACAAAAATCCTTTTTCCTTATTCTGATCCACTTTTGCACTGTTTTGATCCGTTTAGAATTCATTTCATTAAATCTGTTTTCTATTTCTGATCTGTATTTTGTAATTTTTTTAGAACAGATTTTTGTTTTACTTATATAGATTTTAAAAATTGGAAAATCTGAATTTTCAATCCAAAACATATTCAGATCAAAATAATCTGAAACTGATAGGATAAATCATGTTTTCTGACAAGAACACTTATCAATCACATCCACATACCTAGGTAACTTTATAAAGAATCCATATATCATGAAACAACTAAATTGGGATGCCATACTTGTACGAGTTGAAGTTAAAATTTTAATGTTCATAAAGGAAATTATATCATACTTCAGAAAATTCACTGGAAACTTCTTCAATTATGATATTTGCAAGCACACCATAAATACAATACTTTATCATACAAGAAAAGAAAGATGACCCACCAAAGATAGATACAGTTTGTGTAGGAGCAGTTGGGAAAATCCAATTAATTTGCAACATAAATTACAAGAAAACAAATGGTGACTAATTGAGTACCAGGAGCCTCTTTGGATGAGCTTGTTTATGAGATCTTTTTAAAAGAGAAATATAAGAACCTTTATCATAAACTAAAATTAATTTATGCATATGTTACTTTGCACAACCTTTATCATAGTTCCTCTAACTTCTTATTTTTAACTCGTGCATAAACTAAATTTGGAACTTGTCAAGTAGCTATACAAACAAGTTAAAGTAAAAAAAATTAAGACTATTTATATGCCAAGAGCATAGGATTAAGCATAAAATGAAGAAATAAAATTGTCCTTGGATGATGAAAAGAAAAATCAAAAACTGGAATCAAAACTACTCCTGCTAAAATGATTAAACTAAAAGTCAGAAAACATTGTTAGCTGGACACAAATGACTACTAAATCATTGTTCCCCGACAATGGAGCCATTTCATAGAGCGTGTAGTCACATATAACTCTATTCAAAAATCAAATTTCCCCTTTAATGTAGTATAGAGGAAACCTAAGTGTCAATCCTAAGAACTCTGATTTTAGTAGCTAGTTTGTGAGAGCTTAACCATTGTGATTGTCACAAAATTGGGGATATTTACTATATGGAACTGTAAAACAATATGGATACAACAACTATTAGTCTAAAGAATGGGAAGTTAAGATGGAAACAACTTCAAGACAATTAAAAATAAGAATCTATTTACGCAGTTGACGCCGAATATTGACGGCATTCGATGCAAAGACCAAGGTTTGACATCAAACTCTCGTCCCGTTCCATGTAGAGCAATATTGAATGTTTTTGAAATTCATAAGTGTTAACATTTTCCTCTGATTTTCCACCATTCCTTGAACATTAACAAAGAAATGTCTTCGTTTAGTGGAGGAATGAATGGATAACCAAAGGAAAAAGTTAACATGAATTTCGTTAGAGAAGTTATGTAGTGCAAGTTTTCAAATGGTACTACTTGAAACGAAATCCAAATCTGTTAACTTATTTCTTTGGATTTCCATAGCTCTTTCATGTATCACTTTAACTTTTGTGACCTTAAAAGAGCTATGAGAAAACCAAAGAAAAAATGTTAACAAAGTGACAAGTTAGGGAAGTTATGTAGTGTAAGTTTTCAAACTTGAAACTACTGTAATAGAATGCATGATATTATGTATGAGAAAGATGAAAATCTAACATGAAACTAATCTAGAGTGATTAGGAATGACCAATGAATGAATAAAATGTCATCAATAGTGTACGGAAACATGTTCTAAAAGTTAGAATGAATAAAAACTACATGAAAATGTGAAACAGTTAACTCTAGTGCCTTATGTACTCCAGCAGCACCCTCAACTACATAAACCACCCTATCATCCTGAAGAACAAAAATTGTGAGGTCTTCTTCAGAAGGGAAAAGACTATGCAAATGGATAGCAACTAGAGAATGTCAAACAGCCCACCAACGGACAACAATGCAAAGTTTGGAAAAGAGCTTCAAATTGTCAGTAAACTATATTTGAAAGTATAAACCTGAACATTGTAATAGAAATTATTTCCTCCATAATTCGTTCATACCACTCCAGAACATTACCACATAGTATTATTTCTTTAATTAGAACTCTGTTATTTCTATTAAGATGGGATTTATACACACATGTTTAAATGATAAACACTCCTTCAATAATGTCCTAATTAAGCTGTTTACCCAAACAGGCACTCATTTTATTAAAAAAACATGAAAAACAAATGATAACAGGCAATTTACAGATTGAGTAATGCACTATCCACAAGTAGAAAAATCCAAAATTCCCTAACCTAGAAACTGAAATCATTTAATAAATGAATAATACATCATACATTTCGAATTTAATTTGTCACGTTCCACAAATTACTACTATATTATTTTAAAACCTTTGACTAACATTTTGGTTTCAGATAACAGCAGAATACGAACAATTTCCTAAGACAAAGAAAAAATGTTGAAAAGAGTACCTTGAAACCCAGAAAGGAAGGTTCAATAGAGACAGTGCAATCTCGACCGTTGAACCAACTTGTTGTCTTCTTCGGAGGGGCTTGAACTACGCTGCGAAGGAGGGTTTTAAGAGAAGGGTTGGAGTGGGAGGTGGAGTGGCTGAGGGTTTGAGTTTTCTTTGAGGAGAGAAGGGGAAGGGAAACGATGAGAGGCGAAGATAGGGCAGGAACGGATCGCAGCAACACCGTCGTCTGCGCTGCCGCGGCGAGTGGCGATATTTGTGTGATAACAAAGTGAGTGGTCTGTTCTGTGGTGAGTGAGAGCGAAAAACAAGAATTTTGCAGTGAATGAAACTTCAAGCCAAAAAGGAAAAAAAATTCAATTTTCTTCTTGAAGGGTTCAATTGAGGGTGTAAGTGATTTAAGTATAAGAGAGCTATATTTCAATGGAGATTAAGGTTCAATGGAGAGTGTCACTGAATTATTTTGGTATGGTAGGAGAGAGTGATTTTTTCACTAAAATAAAATACAAAAGGGAAGGATTATCATTGACCTATAAATACAATATAAACTTGTATTTAAAAACTAAAAAAAAAAATACATGCTGTTGTATATGTGTAAAAACATACTTTATGGTTTAAATGAGAAAAGAGGAACAACTTAGTTAGCAGAAACTAATTAAATAAAGTGAATGACAATATAGCAATATCAGTAAAAAAAATAAAAAATAAAATAAAAAAGGAATAGTGGTAGAGTTATATTAAATTTTAAATTTCAGACTTGTTTTTATTCAAAAGTTATATTTTGAGTTTCACTCTTTTATGAATGTGGTTTAAGTTGTGGTTTTGGTTAAAGGGATGTTACAAGGATTGAAAATAATTGTATATAGTTTGATTTGAATGTGGTTGAAGTGGTAGGAACATAGAATTTACTTGATAATTGTGCATTATAATATATATTTATGACTTTTATTATGTTAGTTTATATTTGTTTGTTTATATTTTTACGATGACTCATGTTGTTATAAGAGAGAAGATGAATCTACATATGTTCTAATTGATAAATAAAATGAATTTATCAAAATGTTGGAGAGTTTTCGAACTTACTGAATATTTTTTGTTTATGTCATAACACAATGTTTTCTTAGATTTATTTTAAAGGTTTACACTTATTATTTTATTTTTATTCAATAAATATGTTTTTCATTCCTAAGGAGAGTCTTATCGAAAAATCATATGAAAATTAATTTCTATTCTCACATGAGAAGGGCTTTGATGCTAGGAAACTTAATGTTTTTATCAAAGAAGATTCAATGAACATTATTATTATGAAGATGGTCTAAATCATATCTATTTCAGGTGTGAGGTCTTAAAACATTTCTTTTTATGATAAAGTTCTTCTAAATTGTGTGGACAGGTACATGTCAAAGATAATTCGTCTATTGATTATTATAATAAAGTTTTAAATTCACAATAAATAACATCATCTATCTCTTTATCTCATTCATATTCATAAGTTTCAAGATATGTTTATGATTAGCATAGTGATAATAATGATCGAATATCTAGTAAACATGTTTTGTTGGTAAATTTGATCATAAATAATAGTTAAGAGTTTTAAAAACTTTTAACCGTTTCATAATATTCGGTGTCTAACCGAATGGTTGCCATAATCACATAAGTAATTAGCTATTCGATTCATATCTGTCCAGTTGGCCAATACACTACTAATTCTTTTTGTACTTTTTAAAAAATAAATTCAACCATTCTCGTAGAGAAGGTCCCAATGCAATTACAAACAATCAAACTGATTTTTCTTTTAATTTTGAGAATTTAATTTTTCTTAGTTGTTGTTTCTCTTTTCGGTCTTTCTGCAACATCGATCAAAATACGTTGCCTTCAACTTCAGGTGGTTGGGAAAATGAACAAGAACACGGACAACCCACCAAAGCCATTCGCATGTGGTCGTAAAGAGGTGAAAGGTGTAGTTGATGATGATGAGCCAGAAAGAGAAACAGTTGTGAGAAGGAACGAAGAGATGAATGAGAAAGAGGGAAGCAACAGTGACACAGCGGAGCAAAGGGAAAAACCAAAAGGAATGCCTCATGAGCAAGTTCCACAGCCTGTAGATTTCTCCGCAGAAGCCCTAGACAAAGAGCTTCCACCCACTCAAGCCTAGTAACCCAATATAGGTAAAAAAAAGGTTAAGATTAAGCTCATTTCACATTTTCAAGCTATAGCATTATTATGTACTTTGAAGCAGGGTTTGTTTTTTCATATTCAATTTCTTGTTTTCAAGTGCTTTCTTATTGTATCTGCAAACTAAGCTGGATAAATAATGAGAATAAATGAAGAATTCGATTAGATAAGAGAAATGATAATTTGAAATACATCATTTTTTCTATTCATTTAACATTATTTTTTCTTATATTTTACTTTCTTCTATATGTTAGGACCAAAATGAGAAAATGACCACATGTTTAAAAATTAATTCTGAATAATTAATGGGAATAAATAGAAAGTTAATAAAAATAATTATTATTTATTCATAATTAATAAGAATAATATTATTTATTGGTGATTAATAAGTTAGACTTAATAAAAAATTTATTGTAATATTTATTACTCAAAGTCACTTACTTGTCAGAATATTTTTTTTACGCACCCTTCTCTTTTCCTTTTCTTAGGATAAAGAGAAGAGAGAAAATAACGCAACTTAGGATAAAGAGAAGAGAGAAAAGAAAATAGCGCAACTAAAAGATGGAGCGGATTAGGAATCTCAACCCTATAGAAACGGGGAACCAAACGCTTATTCGATCTCAACATTGCTACTTCGAATTAGTACCAGGAAAAAGTTCCAAAAAAACTTTTATTAGTCACTCATCGGCCAAGGGAAAAAGTTTTAAATAAAATAAGTTTACATGAACATGATTGTCTATTATATAAATAAGTTCTAAATAATGTTATATATAAGTTCTAGATTGTAATAATAAGTTCTAGATTGCAATAGAGAGTCATACAAATAAGTTTTTAAACATGATTAGTACTAATAATTACGATAATCATTTGCATTTTGTGGTTGATTTTGTGGATGAGCGTTGAACATCATTGTGTGACTGATTTTGTTGTTCATTGTTTTGCAATTAAAATTTTTTTTGTTCAGTTACGACTACGAGAGGCGGAATGTACTGATAATGCTAATAAAACTTTGAAATTGCGAACTCATCTGTTGAAGCTGATGATCATGGCTTGTGAGTTGAAAAAAGTCCTTTGCATTCTGTTACTAACTAGAAGATGCTTGTGTTGTCTTATGTAATTGTCGAAACAATCATCTTGAGAACCGACATTTCCAATGTCATATATGTGTCTCTTGTACCTTCCACCTACAACCTCTGACCAACATCGCTTCCTCAATTTTTCCTCCTTTACAGAGTTTAGGGGACTAGATGTTGAGGCACCAACAAATGTAGTCTTAAATATTACTTGAGAAAATCTTGTTTGAAAATTTTCCTGTTAATGAATAAATGTTTGTGTTAAGTACACCTAAGCTTTAAAACATAATACAGAATATAATAATGTCAGAGTTAGTAGAAACTAACATGTGTCCCTTTGCAGTAAATCTTGTTCCTATGTCTATCTTAAACTAGGTTATATCATTCAACACTTAAAATCGGTGAAACAAAGCTCTCTTATTCAACTAGAATAGCTAACACTATGGCAACCCTAAAAATTTCAAGTGTGATATACCACAATCCTATTAATATTTAGCTTAAGATGGGTAACAAAGGAGACCATTCCTACATACTCCTTGACAGGAAACCAAAATCATGTTTTTCTAAATAAAACCTAGGTTTAACACATCATTATCCATTATTTATTAAACAAACAACAATCAAGTAGAGTAAGGATGCTAATAATTAAAATTATATTTTCAAACCCAAAATGCAAACAACTAAACATACCTTAATATGTCTCTGAATGTGCAGTAAACGTCCTAACAATGCACCAAAGTCTTTCAGAAATAACATGCGAACCAAACCACACACCATTTTGTGCACACCATAACAAACAACAAAGGGTTTAGGATTTTCATATATTACAAATTAAGGTAGTTAGGAAAGAACAAACATTACTTTCGAAAAGAATGACCAATTGACTAAAGAACAACGAACACTGAAAGATGGCTAGAAAACCAAACTTCTTCTTTGTTAATTACCACAACATTAAATGACTACAAACCGAACAAATGAAGTTAGGGCTTAAAGGAAGAACATTAGGGACTCATTGAGACTGAATGACGACGACAATGACCTCAGAGTGCGAAGTACGAGTCTTAGGATTCGATTGCCACAAATCGAGGGTTCCACTAAGGGAGAACACAAGTGTAAGAGAGAGGGAGAAACGAGCATGAGTAGGAGACCACGATTTGAGGTAGGGAGTACTAGGGTTGGAGGCAAGAAGATGATGGTTCGAGATAGGGAGAGGGAAGGCTCGAGTGAGGGAGAATGAAGATTGCTGTAGAAAAAGATTCGCCAAGTTTCTCAATGAAGAGGGGGTGAATTGGTTTTGTTTTATAAAAATTGTTCTTTTAAAACTCTTTTTAAAATCTTTGAACATTTCTTGGAATGCAAGCAAATAAAGAAAGTAAGAAAATATAAAGGAGAAAGGATAGAAAGATCAACACCACAGTTTATAATGGTTCGAACTCAACTACTTACATCTAGTCTTCTTTCAATCAACCTAAGATTGAAAGGATATCACTATATAGATTGAGTTCTACAACAAGAAATACAGAGACACCTTCTCAATGTACTCTCCTTTCTAACTCTAAATCTACTATAGTAAACACACAGAAAAAACAATCCTCTTTTTGCAACCCCTTAGAGAATCCCCCCTGTAAGTCCCAAGAACCCTACAAGTTCTTCTTCCTGGCCACCAGTAGCAAGGAAAACACCAATCATAGATGATTGGAAACGAAAATGATCTTCCAAAAGAAAACCTTACAGTGCAGATTGATCAGACTTTGAAATTACAACAACTCTTCAAGAATCCTTGAATTGATTTCTTTCCAAATGAAATGCTTCTTGATTCTTGGAGAACAGACGCTTTTGCAATTAAGAACTTAACAAACTTTATCAAATATGAAAGTTATTATTCAAAAAGTTGTTTAACGCAAAGAGCTATGCGTCTATTTGTAAATATGACAGTACTGCGCAATTGAATCGATTACGTTATTGATGTAATCGGTTAAACAATTAATACTACTATAACATAATTACATTTAACACCTTTAACAGATTAAGCAATGCATGTAATCGATTATGTAATTAATGCAAGTCATAACATTTAAAAATATGACCATTAAGGTAGTTATCTCAAGAAAATAGTTTTCAATTAATGCGCATTTTAACTGATTAAGAAAATACTGTAATAGGTTAAGTACAATACTTAAACACATTTGAAAACTCTTTAAATCAAAACTCATCAATGCACTCAATAATCAAGTATAAGCATAGACACGAGTTTTAATCAATTAAACATATAATGTAATCGATTAAAACTTGCAGTTTTACCACTATTAAGCAAATACTAATATTTGTGTGCAAGAAACTATAAAAACATTTCTCTTGTTGTCATCATCAAAAACATATATGGGATATATGAGTTTAGCTTTCACATAGCTCCCCCTATCAATAATTGCAGTTACAAAGAAGAAGGGCTCGATATGTGAGTGAGAAATGGGCATATGAGTGCTTCTACCTCTTAGGAATTCCCCTTAGTTTTTTTAATTATTATTTATTTCAAAATTCGTATGTAAAATTTGTATGTAAGTGGGTCCACTAATACGAATTTTACATATGGATTTATTCTTGGGAAAGTTTCCGCCAAAAGGCAACATCATTACATACGGATTTTACATACAAAAATTCGCATGTAAATTTATTTCTCATTACATACGAAAAAATTCATATGTAACTCACTTTCCAATATGCGTATGTAAAATTTGTATGTAGCGGATTTCTTACATACAGATCAGGAATAACAATCCATATGTAAATGACATTTTTTTTGTAGTGGTGGTCGTGACTATCATAAATTAAAATAATGAAAGATAAGTACAACACGATTGGTTGGAACTCCTTGTTATGAGTTGGTGGTTATGTGTTTGATTTTTGTTGTGTGCATAATACACATTTATTACATAATATATGTTTATTTTTTTATTATTTGTTGTGTAAGTTTGATGTGTATTAATATTTAAAATAATTGGTGTGCATGTGTTTGATAAATTTAATTAAGATTTGAAAAAATGAAATTAAAATGTTAAATAAAATAGTTTAAAAAAATTAATTAAAATAAAAATATAAAAATAAAATATATTATATTTGACTTATCAAAATCAATTAGAATAATGATATTAAAATAGAATATATTATTTAGAGACTTATCTAATTAATTAAGATAAATATAATTTTATTTTAGTATTATGAAAATAATGGGCTTTTGTAAAAATTTGGAAACTAAAACCAATAGGAATAGATTTGCCTCTTATTTTATAGTATGATAAGGTATAAACCCTAACCATAAAGAAAAAGAAACAGAAAATGTGAGTATGTCGTGCAAGTGAGGTTTGATTAAGTAAGGGGAGTTATTCTTCTGTGTGTATTTTACGTTAATTCTATTGATGGTATGAAACTCATTCAGTTTCTTTATTCAAAATTGTTTTTGTTTTGTGCGTGATTACTATATTTTGTTCCCACTATTCTTTTTTAGGGAACCATGGTGTTCATGTTGCAACTATTTCATGATTAAATATTTTCTTTCTTAGTAAGTTTTATTGGCAGAATCCCTTGATGTGAGAACTTAATTTTTTTTATATTTTTCTCTTTTTTTTTCTTTTTTTTTATGATAGTGTGTATTTATATATACATATTGTAATATTATAGTAATTTTACTTTAATTATAAATTAATTAACAATAAACAAAATAGGATAAAAATGATCTTAGTTGCAATATATTTAAAAAAAATCAAATCAAATAATATCTAAGACATTGATTATAATTGTCGTTGAAAACTTTGTCAATTTTTAGCACCATATCTTTCTCTTTTAAAAAGAGGGTGACATAACAAATTATAATATAACACCAAGATATTATTTCCAATTGTCATCAAAAATATTGCTTATAATTATTGGCATAATATTGATTCAAATTATTATCATATTAAAAATATACCTTTATCTAGAAACCAGTATTTTAAAAATATTTGTTAGTGATGTGTCTTGTGAGGGGTATGAAGAGCAAAAAGGAGTTGAAGAAATGCATAAAATGCTTGGGCTAAATTGAAGTTTGAAAATTATATATTTTTTTAAGGAAATCTATTTTCTTATTTTTTTTTCTTCCTTTTTTTTTACTCACCATTAATTATCATTCTTTTATTTTTTTATATTATTTTTTATTTACTTACCTAGACAAAATTGGGTGTTGATAATTGCTCCTCTTTATTTAAATTTTGCTAGATAACATGAGCGTTAAAGTTTTTATGCTACATAGTAAAAAATAAATAAAGATAAAGACACTAATTTCGTTCGAGTTTAAAGAGAAGGAAAAAGATTGATTTGACCATTACCTAGCAAAGCGTCTTGTGGTTTATCAATATGATGAAAGGGTGTAGCAACCCTACGAATTTCGCAAATGAGGTGCGTGAACCTCGTAGAGGGTTATTAACCCTATGGATTTTGCTAAAGATGTGTGTGAACCTCGTGGAAGGTGTATCAACTGTATGGATTTCGCTGAAGGGGTGTGTGAACCTCGTGGAGGGTGTATCAACCCTATGCATTTCGCTGAAGAGGTGTGTGAACCTCGTGGAGGGTGTATCAACCCTATGGATTTCGTTGAAGAGGTGTGTGAACCTCGTGGAAGGTATCTCAACCCTATGAATTTCACTAAAGTGGTGTGTGAACCTCGTGGAGGGTGTATCAACCCTATGAATTTCACTAAAGAGGTGTGTGAACCTCGTGGAAGGTGTATCAATCCTATGGATTTCACTAAAGAGGTGTGTGAACCTTGTGGAGGGTGTTGTGGATGTTGAAAATTCTGGGCACTTCAGTAATGTATATATTTTTTAATTGATATTCATATAATTCTGGAGTTTCTTCTTTGAATGCATGGTGTGCCATGGTGATGTGTGCATGATGCATGAACGTATGAGAGGAATTCGTGTGAGACCCTTATTCACTTTTTCTTTTCCTTTTTTAAAATATGAATTTTTTTCAGTGATGTACTTTTTGAATTGATTTCCATCGAATTCACGATGCTACCTATGTATGTATCATGACGTCCTACTGAATGTTGGCGATGCCTAGTGTGTTATGCTCTTCTTCTCTTTTTTTTTTGAACCCTATGATAATGCATGCATTGAATCCAATGTTATTCTTTAGTAAGACATACGTAAGACATGTCTTACGATTAAAGTCAACTTGTCAAAGCAGACATGTTTTTTCAATACTTTATCAAAAGTAGGTTGCACGTACTTTTTGGTGCGACCTTTGATAGAGAAAACATTCTGGGAATGTTTTATTTGTCTCTAACGTCCACTTCTAATTTGTATATGATAGAATAGGTGGATACTTGACATAGGTAATCTGCATATAGTAGAGTACATATGGATGTAAGCAGATATGTCCTTTTTCTTATTAGTTTTGTTGTTTGTAAACGTTGTGCATTTAATGTCATTTAATGTGTGTTTAGAGCAACTATAAGCATTTCAAAATTTCATTTCTCAAGCAGCATTTAATTGTTTAATCATTCTAATAGAGATACCTAGCAATTCATAAGTGTTTCATTGTTGGATGAAAACTTCGTTTAGCATAAGGTATCGTTTAGCCTATGCAAGACTTTTCCTAACAATGCCTTGTTTAGTAAAAACTCGTTGGATTCAAGAGCGCATTTACTGAGATATCTTTCAACATATTTTTTTGGAACAATGTTCGTACCTTTTAGTACTTTTACTAAAAACATCATTTTATATATCATGGTGAGAGCTCGTCTAGCTTTGTTTAGAAAAGTATAACACGAGTGCAATTAGCAAGACTTTGCGTTTACTACCTATGTGATCTAGCTTCTGCACCTCCACTTCAACAACAAAGTCAAATGCCATCACCAATGAAACAACTTTAAAATACCACATATCCACATCAACCTTGGTTTAAGTTGTCACACATGTGAAAAAGCTACACCTCATCCACTCATGGCTCACGTAAACATTATGTCGTTAACGATTTAAACGCCATCATAGAAAATGACTAAATTAAACAAAAATTAAGACCATTTTAAATAAAATTGACGAAACTTGAGACCAAAAGAGATATTAAACATTATATTTATATGCTCAATTAAAATATCAAGATGTTGGACTTTTGCTCTAATAGTTTGATTATTAACATTACATGCAATAAATATCTTAAAAAGTCCTATGATTTAGCAAAATGTTAGGACATCATTATTTAGAATGTAGTGAAACCAAACTGTGTAATGAAAGAGTAAATTCTAAAGTATGAATAAAACTATGGATAAATATTATTAAGCTCTTTTAAGAAAATGAAATGTCTATCAATAGGAGAACCAAATGAATGAGAATAAGATTTGATAATTTATCACTGTACATAAATGTAACTACAATTAGACCTGTTCTTTCAACTGCATGATGCGATCATCAATTATGCATAGGATGTAAGCATGATAAGTTTTCTAAAATCATGTTATTTAAAGATAAAATGATCAAATTAAAATTAAGTTTTAAACCCTCGAATGGTTTTCATATTTGTATGGGAATCTCAAGTGGGTCCTCATTTTTGCAATTGTCTCAATTGGATCATAATATTTTTAAAATTGAGCCAATTTTTCCCTATCCGTTAAGTTGTCACAAACAACGTTAAAATTTGATGACGTGTTTATGTTTATGCTAATGTGCATTGTTTGATTAGGTGAAATTTTTATTTAAATTAAAGAATTATGAAATGGAAAGTTAGGGATTTTCATTTTGCAGAGAGGAGGAAAAGGTTGTGTCGTCACACGTAGTGGAGGCGTGAAGGATATTGATTTCATGGCGGAAGGGTTCCCCTACTCTGCAAGTTTGGGATTCTTGTTATTGCCATGGAGGAGTCTTGTAGAGATTTACGAATCGCAGCGACCATGAAGGCATTGCACAAAGAAGACGAACTGATGAAATTGATTTGGGGTTCCTGCTATTTCTGGTTTTTCTGAGTGTAGGTTTGGTAGTGGTGCCACCGCTGCGTGAGCTCACCAGCCTCGCCTTCCCGTCACCGCGCATTATGCTCCTGTGGTCGTAATTCCCCATGATGTACCCCAAAACATCGCTTCTACTACTTTGATTCACCAGCATCGCCATCTCGTCTTCAAGATCTTCCTAGAGGGGCAGATGTACCCGGTGGGGAGAACATTCATTGCCGGCGAAGTAGTAGTCTGACCGGATTATATCAGCGGCGCTGACATGGATCCAGAGTCGGATCTTCTATGACCCGGTTTGAAACCACGGACATGGATTTGGAAATAGAGGAGCTCCAGGACAATGTCGGCGAAGGAAGGTTGACGCCGGTGAACTATGACAAGTGAATTAGGAAAGTAACTGCTTCAATCAAATCCCCCAACTCCTTCAATCTTGCAGGTATTTGCACCTTATCAGAATGAAGCTCCTTCTCCAAATGAATCACGTGAGCATTCGAGAAAGCCCCATCTCCCAATTAAGGGACAACCCCAAAATGGGGATTTCAAGTGGTCAACAACCACCTTCACGAACCATGGCAAGCTTGTTTTTTTTTCTTCAGAAGTTGTGTTCATAGGTTGTTTTTCTCTGGTTTAGTGTCCAAAATTTTAAATCTGTTATTCTTGATATTGTGGGGGATTGCCCGTAAATGTGACACGATTGTGGCTATAATGATTTTAAAAACCTTGATTTTTTGGTCAAAATTGCAAATGAATCATTGAATGTGTGATCCTTAAGATTATTAAGTATATGTTTTGAAAAAAAGTTTTTTTTCTTCCTTTTAAATTTCGTTTGGCAAAGTTATCTGATCCTTTTCAGTGTTGATGCTTGACTTTATTGAAGTAGGGTTCTCTTTTATTCTTCTGCCCTTTCGTTTCTAGTGATATGTTTTGCATCTTTGTTTGTGATTTTTGGTCCAGTTGATTTATAAATTTAATTTATAAGAGTAAAATCGTTGCTGCAGATGCGAGTTCAAATACAAATTCCAACTGGTGGCAGAATTCGACAGAACCACCGCCCTATGCCATAATCCCAATCCGGAATTGACGGTGGAGGATGATGAAGACGATGGAGGAATCCCACTCCCCTAAAATTTCCAATTAAATTTTGTGTGATGTAATAAATTGAGGTAGTTGCAAAAATGAAGACCCACTTGAAATTCCTATACAAATATGATGATCATCCGAAAGTCTAAACCTAAAATTAATTGTTTAAATATATGATAAAAACAGCTCTTGAAATTTTCTAGCAAATATTACGTTATTTTGAAGTTTTGACTTAGTATTGGTATTTTTGTGGAGTTTTTTGATAAATCAAATAATTTCAAAACTTAAACTCTTCAATTTAAGATTAAAGTAACGTGCAGATAAAGAGTCAATCAATTCTAACTTTAACTAACTAAACTAAAATTGAGACAAAACTGATCATAGAAAGTCAAAAGTCAACCATTTATAATAGAGACCAAATTTATCAGCAGTTAGAAGCAAAAAATTGGCAACTTCAAAATCATTTGCAATTTACCATCGTTACTGTACTTTAACCTAAGCGTGTCTTTTTCACCTTAGAGGAGTCATCCCACAATACTTGCCATAATTTTGGCTCAAGTTAATATATTATTCTTAGTAGGTTATAAATGTGAAAATAATTCTTTTACGGGTGTCTAATATTTCTTTCTGGAAAGAAATTGTTTCTTCAATATTCCTTTTTGAATTTAACTCTTCCTCTCTGAAAACTTCATCACATTCTTAACCAAATTCATGTTTGGCAATAATTTCTGCTTGACATTTATGTGTTTGCTAACATATTTACATAACTTTCTAACAAAATATCCACACATTTATTCAAAGAACTAGACTACGCGAACATACGTATAATTAATAACTGGAAAGTTGCTAGTTTTATATCAGCACGCAAATACCAAGACACTGATATATAGAATTTGAAAAGTCAAATTCTCATACAATCAACACCACGATTTCATGTCATTGGAAAACGTTGAATAATTGGGTACATATAAACAAATTTCAATATAAAGAAAAATCAACCTCTTCATCACTAACCAATCAACTAATGTCAAGTGTTACTACGCAAGGTAGACATTTTATCACACTTTTAACATTTCCTTGCATCACCTTAAACCAGAGGCATTATGAAAATCCCAAATAACCATGAAATGAAAAAAACTAGTTAAATACTCTAGGCTCTGTTAAAGTAGTAGTAATATAATACTAGCACCAGTAAGGGGTATGAGTTACTGCAAAACTTGTACCGAAATGCGACTGTTTTGGCAAAAGGTTCCATTTTTTGCGATGAATGCATTCATTGCTTGAGTCCTTGAATGGAAACGCACTGTGGCCAATTTAATAGGTTCTGCAGCCCACTCTTCTCCTCGCCTGAAAGTAAGAAAATAATAACCATTTTGAGAATATAATCTAAGCAGCCGTTTGTTTCAAGGCATCGAGAAAGTGAACTTGAGAATATGATATTCTCATGTTTGAGACAAGTTTTGTAAACACATTCTCAGGAATGGTTCTTGCAAAGGAATATAAATTACACTTTTGTGTTACTCCTTATTCCATTACCTAAGCATTTTGTATTCCCATTAGAATAGAAGTTACTTTCTACAACAATTACCTACCTCCTCACTTCATCCCTTTTTGTTCAATTAAATAAACTCTATTTCTTTTATAAACTACTAGGATTTTTCGGGAATAATGTTCCCAAGAATGTGGTTCCGGAGGAGAGGAGGGTTGGGAACAAAGATAGAATTTATTAAAGTACAAAATTAAGAGAGATCCTTAGAAAAAGTGAGACCTGCCAAAATTTGTGATTTTCAGTAAATTTCAATAAATGAGTGTTTTCAGAATGTTAAGAGTGTATTCCAACCATTTCTTTCTAAGAATACATGAGAGGGTTTAAACACTAATTTAGTCCTTATCAATGCAGAACTGTTCACCTTGAGACCCTAAAACTAAAATGATCGCATCTGATCCATTAGCTTACGAAAAATGTGTCAAGTACGATCCTTGTCCACCACAGAAGTTTTTCTCTTTTGGGTCTCCTTTGAAAATGGGGATCACACATGATACATTTCCATTAAGGTGACTAAAAGCAATTGTAGAGAAGAAAATAAGAAATGCACTAAACGTCTCCATAAACTAAAATTGATTTATGCATTTAGAAGAAGTTCTCTCGTTAGTTTCTCAAAAATAAGATTTTTAACTAAAGCGTAAAGTAGTAATTAGTAGAAGTTTTCTCACTTATTTTAATTTTATCTTCTCCTATACGTATGAAGAAGTTTAGACACACATTCTTAACCAAACTAAAAACTGCCCTATTTACAATGACTAAAAACAGGTTTAACTCTAAAATAAAATATAAAATTTGAAGTATATTTGATGTTTACCTCAAAAACAAGTTGATGGAGTTGGAATCATATTCACAACCAGACAGGGTTCGCACTACATCTTCAAAAGAAGCAGTTCGAGGCATTCCTTGAATCAAAATCTTAAAAAAATAAAATTAGACACTGTTAGGTAAATGTGCTATTTCCATAGTAATGTTTGCATGAAACAAAAATTATAACACTTCAACTAGTAGCCTTCAGTTTAAAAAGTTATTCTAAATATAAGTTCAGTCTCAGCCAGCACATCACACAACAGTGGTAAATGGAAGTACAACAATAAATACCAAATCTTGACGGAATTCGCACCACAATCTTGGTACTTCTTCCATACCGAGAATTCAAGCGATCATAATGCATTCAATAAGTCATGCATAAATAAACTGAATAAATTTGATGTCGTAACTTGTTGTAAATAAAGGATTATTAGTATAAAAATATTTTTAATATCTTTATAGTAATTAAAAGAAAAATATATTTAGAATCTTCTTATTCATTTACTTGAACAAAAAAGATAAAGGAAAATCAGTGTATTTGA
Source organism: Vigna reflexopilosa (assembly GCA_027742785.1). NCBI lineage: Eukaryota > Viridiplantae > Streptophyta > Magnoliopsida > Fabales > Fabaceae > Vigna > Vigna reflexopilosa. Next base: position 5,811,302 of record CM050928.1, on the reverse strand, counting down.
TAGGATATAATGTGATAGGATATAATGGGTGCAGGATAGAAGGAAACAGATTAGGAATTAGTTGTTAATTGGTAAGTTGGTTGGGGAGCCTTTATAAGAAGGCAGGGAGGTCTTGTGTCAGGAAGCTTTTTGATAATTCTTTGTAAGTAGACAGGAGGTTGTTTCTGTGGAGGGAGAGTGCTCCCTTGAGAGTTGGGTGCTATACAGTGTACTCTGGATTACCAGAATAATATACAGTGTTGTTTTGTCCAGTATTATGTCTGTGAGTGTGCTGAGAGCAAGAGAGATAGATTTCTTGACCAAAGAAGTCTATCAGTATTCCACCAACATGGTTGTGCTTTTCATTGATGTATACATAGGAGTTACCAAAGGTAAGGCACTTTTCTTATACTCTAACCCTAAAGCTGGGTATATACACCTGAAATAATAATAAAATAACATTACATTTTAACACTTCCCCTCAAGTTGAAGCATGTAGGTCATATATACCAAACTTGGAACATACAAACTAAATTGTAGGTCCTCCCAGAGATTTAGTTACAGTGATTGAGTGGTTTGTTAGAACTGGCAAACTTAGTAATAAAATCTTTGAACAACAATTTCTCTCTAAAAAAATGACAATCAATTTCTACTTATTTAGTTCACTCATGAAATATTGGATTGGAGGCTATATGAAAAGTTGCCTAATAGTCACAATACAACTTTATTGGTTCATTTTCACAAAATTTCAACTCTTGAAGGAGTTGTTTACCCCACACAAGTTCACGTGTTACTAGAGTCATGGATCTATATTAAATTTCTACACTATATCAGGTAACAAAACTTTGTTTCTTACTTTTCCACAATAAAAGTTTTCCCTCCAAGGAATACACAAACATCCTATGGTAGATCTCTTATCAATGAGACAATCAACCCAATCTACATCACAATACTCAATCTGCATTACAATACTTTAAGGCTTGAGAATTTCCCTTGTTTTGGTGTTATCGATATCAAATAACAAAAAATATTGATGACCCAAAAATCCATTATAAAGTTATAACGGAAACTTTGACGGGTTATGCCAGAAACTTTGTGGTCAAAAGAAATATAATACCACGACCACCACATAATTCTAATGCAAAAGTAATGATATTATGTCTAAAAATTCAAAATAATAATAACATCATATCAAACACCATAAATTTGTTGTTCAAAACATAAAATGAATGTATTAAGTTTCTAATAATCAGACTCTTCTTCAATCCCAACATATTGTCTTCAATATTATCACCCAATGGGGGCATATCCATCCTCTTCCCTTTTTGAGAGACTCTTGTCAAAGTTAAGTAATCTTTCAAACTCGGAATCAGAGTTATCATGCAATTCATTCTGAACCCCAATTTGAGTCTTCTCTTTACCCTTCCCTGTTGGTGTTGGAGTTGCACCTAGACCTATCTTAGAAGCATGGGAAGATCCAATAACAACACCACCACTTAATGGTTGCTTTCTTTCATTGGTTGCTTGTCTCCTTGTATAAACTATTGGTTCTCTAATACGATAAGGTCGGTCTATTTCATCCCTAATATTGTATCTTTGAACAAGTTGTTGACTATACTTTATGTAAACCAAATCATGCAACCCTTTGTGGTCTAGCCTATTCCTTTTCTTTGAATGAATCTGCATTGTGAATAAGTAAACTGTGAATTAATTTCTTTCTACACTCTATTAATAAGATAATAATGGAATGAGTCATGTCTTATTACTTGCTCAAAAACACTCCAATTGTGCTCACATCCCGATGAACTACATGTCAAATTTAATATCTTAATTGCTAGCTTTTGTATTTTGGGAGCTGCATTTCAAAATTCTTCCAACATTGAGCTACAAAAGCAAAGAAAGTAACTTAGAATGTAACCACTATATCTTGGCGCAATTTAGAAAGTGCTCAAGTGTCTGACCTGGGCCTGTAGTCTTCCTTGATTCTTGGGCAAAATCATCACCACAGAGTCTACTTGCACTCTTATAAAGAGGCAACTCAGTTAAAAAAAATTTCTGCACATCTTTCCTTGGCACCAACCTCCTGATGCAACCATACAATCCATTTGTAACTTCCAAATCATATTCCAGTCTGGTTGGAATAATAGAACTGCAGTTTAAAAAAGTGAAGCTGCATGCAAGGTGGATGAAATGTCCATCTATTATCAATGATTGTAAATACATCATTATATTTACTTTCATTGTTGTTGAATGACTTCATTATTGTTTCCTTGGCTTTCTCCATTGCTTCATATATATAGCCCATAACTTCTTTTGTTTCCCCATCCACTAGATGAAGCACGTGAACAAGAGGAGCCATGACTTTGACAATAAATACGACATGATTCCAAAATGAAGGCATAAGAACAACTTTTGTAGCCTCCCTGCCCTTAGTTTCCTTAAACAGCTTGTTATTGCTCAATTAATCAGAATTGAACATCTTTCTCAAATTACCCTTCTCTTGATGCAACCTTTGTAATCATAATAAATAAGAGGTAGTAAACCTTGTAACATGTCTTACTAATTCCCTCTTATTTGTAAATTGTCTCAACAAACTCAAGGTACTAGAATGGCTATAGATAAAGCCAATAAGACTAACTCCTTTGAATTGTCTTCTTTATCAAAGGAAGGTTTCCAATGTCTTCAAGCATCAAATCTATACAATGGGCACCACAAGGAGTCCAATAGAGATGGGATCTTTTCTCTTCCAACAACTTACCATCCAGCACATAATTGCTCCCGTTATCTGTTATAACATGAACAACATTTTCTTCTCCAATTTCCTCCACAAGGGAATCAAGCATCTCAAATAGTTTTACTCCTATCTTCACAAATTTAGAACCATCAATGGACTTGATAAACATTGTCCCTGCAGGGGAGCTCACCAAAAAGTTAATCAAGCATCATTGGTTTCAGGCCGTCCATGCATATGACATAATATAACAGCTATGTTTGCTCCATTGTAATTTATGATCTTGCAACAACTTCTCAATTTAGTCAACTTCCTTGTTGAGAAGTGAAACTCTGATTTCATGATAGATGGAACCATATCTTGAAAATTTTTCAACCTCACAAGGTTGAATGACAATCCTGTTTGGTACCAAAACCAAGCAATATATTGATGAACCAAGGCCTTCAAAATTTTGTCACATGACTCTTTGATATTAGCTTGCCTTAGTTTTTCCTTTTTTTCTCTTCTCTATTGCAGCAGCTGAATTTCTACAGAACATATCCATTGGTCCTTTTCTTCCACCACTATTACTCCCTTTATCATACTAGAAGTGGAAATTTCAACTTCATCTTCACTCTCGTGATTATCATTCTATATCCAGGATTGACAGAGGAGATGTTTTGTTTTTTCTCTATATAATTTTCAAAGTTCTTCTCTCACATTTTTCAGAGTGTTGGTGCAAGCAGCAATGTTGCCCTTCTTTTCCATTAGATGTTCTTTTTCTCTAGTAACTCCTCCTTTCATAATTTTCCCACAATAATTACAAACAGTTGTATTTAAATTTGACTCATCCATTGGATGACAATGTTTCCAACCCAGGTCACTTCTGTGAGATGTTCTTGAACTATCCTGATCATTGGCCATTATTGTTGCTGGAAAATACATATATTTTTTGAAAAATAGTTATAGTGAAAGTAGAGAAGTAGAAAAACAAATTGAAAATTAAAAGCAAACTTAGCAGCAGCTGGCAACTGTGACCGGTGACGGCAGTGGTGGCTGTTGGTGGCAGTAACTTAGGGCAAAGGCAAAAGAATAAGAGAGAAGGGGTTGTGTATATTAAGTCCGGTTAAATAGTGTTTTATTGCACCTGCTGTTGGTGGCAGTAACTTAGGGCAAAGGTAAAAGAATAAGAGATGAAGGGTTGTGTGTATTAGGTTAGGTTAAATAATGTTTTCCTGCGCCTGCTGTTGGTAGCAGTAACTTAGGGAAAAGGTAAAAGAAGAAGAGGAGGGGTATAAGGTTAGGTTAAATAATGTTTTAGTGGGTCTGACCCAATTTTTAACCTTATGTTTTAAACACTCAGAAAACACATAAGGATGCAATTAGGGTTTAGTGTACTGCATGTTCCATTGCTGCCCTATCTCTTCTCCCACGCTGTTGTTGCCCTATATCTTCTCCCACTTTGCTGCTCTTTTTCTCTAAGCCACCTTTGCCCCTATCTCTTCTCTTGGTCTCTTTTGTTCAAGTTGTTGTCTTCTTCTATCTCCAGCCTGCTTTTTCCACCACCACACGCTAAGCAGCCACAATGGACCGCCACGGAAAATTTGCTTCCCCACTACCTTATTGTGGCTGCAGGTTGGGAAACTATTACCGGTTTCTGCCATAGCATCGCCATGGCCAAAATTTGATAACACTGCCCTGTTCTCATACAACAATCCCCATCGTGGGATCCCTTATGCATATATGAGAATGTGAATCACAATATTCTAGTAATCAATGTTATGTGAGGGTTATGCATTAATTTACTCAACTCACAATGGATAAGAAAGATCAGCTCTTATCATTGTGATATAAATGAGTTTTTCCACCAACCTCCTATATCTCTCTAGGTTTGAGAAAATTTCATAGTGGTTTCTCATTAACATTAGAGTTGAGTCCATAGGACTATCAATGGGCCTACATTTTGCTAAGTTTGTATCCTGCAAAATACCAAGAGCATATTTTCTTTGCGAAATGATAACACCTCTTGACTGTGTCACTTCAATAATAAAAAATATTTTAGTTAGTCCAAATCTTTGGTATTAAAGAGGCACAATAAATGTTGTTTTAATTGAGCAATTCTAGTGATATCTATTCATGTAATAACAATAGCATCAACAAAGAGCATAAGATAAACACACTTCCCATGATAAGTATGACAGTAAACACTAAATGATTTGCCTCACTCTGTTCCAATCCAAAAATCAACAAAATCAACAAAATCAAACTAAATTTACCCAACCAAGCTCAAAGTGATTGCTTCAGGCCATAGAGCCCAATGTAATTTCCAAACTAAACCAGATTGCTGATAAACTTGCATGCTTCTGTGCAATTCAAAGATATAATAATTGGTATAATGACATTTTGGATTTTCTTAGATATGATTTATCAAGAAATAGTTGTTCTCAACCTTATTATAGATTTGGTTCTTGAGTAGGTTTTGGTATAGTCCCCCTATTATTTTTGTATTTCTTTCCTTTTTTTTTATACTATTTTGGTAAGCTGCAAATAATTGATATAACATAGGATGCCAACCTGGATGGGATCATGACTATAACAACACCCTAAACTTTCAAAATCTTAAGGGAAGAAATTTTTTGTTTGAGACGGTTCAAGCTTCAGATTTTTAGACATTCATGAATAATTTTTATTCTCATGTTGTTCCTCATACAACAGAATTACATTTCTCGGATCCTTTTCCATTATCCTTGGTACTTTAATTTCAAGGAATTCTTGAAAATGTGCTCAATTAACATTCCTTAATTATAGAAGTCAACAAAATGAACAAATGTTCTAAATTTAACAAAGAATAAAGACGTAGTCTTACATAAAAGATTAAAACTTTTAAGAATTTACCTCCAATTTGGAGTAATTTACTCACAACTTAAAAATCGAACAATAAGAGAACCTTATGGTTATGGGAAAAAACTGTCTTACGTCATGCTCTCTATTTTAACTCAATCAAAATTTTCAAAACACAACATCTAACAATTTCAGCATTTGGGCAGTTTAAATATATTACAAACATCAAAAAATAATTAGTATTCAAAAAACAAGATAAGCAAAGATAGGTAAGAATCTGTACTGACAGTTTTTCCATCATATGGCTTTACTATGTCCCATTGGGATCGATCAGCCTGATATTAGAAAAAGGAAAAAATATCAAACAGTTTCCAATTATAAACAAATATATAAAAAAAAAAAATTGATTTTAGAAAAAGACATGTGAGCAGAGCAGCATACCCTATCCAATTTGTAGAGGCGACCCTTCCTTACAATCACCCTTATAGCATTGTCATAGGAATCACGAGAAGGGAATTGCACTAACCTGATTATACCCAAAACGTTTAAATGATAATTTCAAGTATTGAATCTAAGATGAGGCCCATTTAGAAAACACAATGATAATCCACTTCAGGATGTTAGCTATGCTAGATGATTACGGAGAGTCATGAGGATGAACCGAGGTAATAATGAAATGCTAATTGTAGCAATTGAGGAAGAAAAAGATAAGTAAATTGGTTAGAATAAAAGGGAAGAAGGAAGAAATAGGTAGGCAATAATTGGATAAGGATTGCAAAGGAAGGCTGGCAGACCCTCAAAAAAGCTACTCTTTATCCATTCACTTTTCCTGTATTCTGATTTTACCTCAGCAATTGGGATTATTTCTACCTGTCTTTAATGAAATACATGGGTTCATATAACAGACGAGTATGACAAAATCTAGCACTCCATATTTTGGAATGAAACCTTAATTACAGTTCAAAGTGGTGTTTTTTATGGTGTTTAGTTTCAGTGACTAAAAATATGACTTAACTAGAACTATATATATATATATATATATATATATATATATATATATATATATATATGTGTGTGTGTGTGTGTGTGTGTGTGTGTGTGTATTGGACAATCCTCTCCTGACAAGTTGGTTGTTTTATAGGATTTTAGGGCTTGAAAGTCCAAATTCTGAGAGCACGACATGTTACAAACAAGTATATAATTAAATTGAACTTTCTCTTTTGTTTTCGGAAACATCATTAAGAGTAAAAGAAAAAGAAAAGAAAATGCAATTCCCTGTGATAGGCATGAAAATGCACTGATTATATTTCTATGACAAAAATAACTTTCACAATACCCCAAAAGCAAGACAAAAGATGGAATACATTACGTTGAAACTGGTATAAGGCTACGGTTGTAATCAAATTTAACATCCTCCAGAGTCAAATTACAACCTTCAAGGAAGTTGATGATATCTGTTTTCAGTGCATGTTTACGGATACCGAGCAGCCTACCATATGTCACTCCTAAAGAAAAAAAGAGAAAGGAAAACAGTCATTACCTAGGATGGAAATTATTTAAAATAAAAGAACTGTAAAGTGTTGAAAGGTATTATTTAAATAACATGGCTAGCAGTGAATTGGTTAGAAACCTAACATCTTATTTTCAAAATCCAAACGTATACAAAAATACAGTCACTAGCATCAATGATATATACTGTATGTCAAATTTCTATAATCTCATGCATTTATTATTTTCACATTGTCAAATCCGAAAACTATTTGGCTTTTGAATGTTATAACACATGAATAGACATGAGGATTGAGCAAAAACTTAAAACAATGACAATAATGATGATGAGGACATGGAGAAGGAAGATTTTTCCTAGCATCCCAATTAATTGAAAAATATACAGTAACCTATTTGAAATTAACAGTTAGTGAGAAAGGGATGCACTCCTCCTTTCTCACTCTTATCTCCTCTCCCCTTTGTAAAGCTTACCATGGGCCTCATGTAAGACACAAATAAACTTTAAAGAACTATATATACAATAATTAGAAGGTTACAAGATAATCTAACATGGCGTTCCTCATTTGAATAAATCACTATTACTTAGAAATGAATGATAAGCCCACCTTTTTCTTTCCTTACAAATTTTCTTTCTAATAAACAATCTCTAATTTGATAATTTTATAAAACAAAAGAACTAAATTAATATATTAACATACTTAATATATTAAATCTTTTGTTTATTGTTACAAATATTGCACAAGTCTCTTAATTTAAAGTAAATTATCACCCTTTCTACTCCTACAAATAGTTACAATACAACATCAATAATGAGATGGTAGCAAATGGTAAGCACGATGACAAAGATGGAAGTGATAATCACAATAGTAACAATGATGAAAGTATAATAAAGAAATGATGGTGACAACTGTGAGGTTTTTCTGAGGGAAGACGTTGGAAGATTCATCACCAATGCGTCGTGAATAAGGTCATATATGAGACAAAGACACCACTTCTGACACAAAACATTAAGGCAATAGGTTTATGGGTTCTTCTATTTATATACTAGTCATCATCTTACTCGTTTTGATTCAATGTGAGACTTGAAGTCACCTTGAGTTCCTAACAACATCGATAAGAGTGACTGATAGCAATAATGGTGAGAGTAATGTCTGTTATGACAACAAGGGTGACATTGATGATGACAGATTTAGTGACACTAATGGTAGTAGTGACCATGTAGTGCTAGTGATACTTGCTATGATAGAAATAATTATCCTATACAACAAAACCAAACAACTCATTAGAACAGCTATTATTTTATAGTTTAATTATCCGATTATATCATATGCTAGCCACCGAGCGAGTCCTAAAAGTAACAGCAGCAACAAGGTTTTCGATATTAGTCGGCAACTGTGACCACAATTTTGGCCACAATGTCAAGGTTTTTGGAGTCTGACATTTTTGTGGCTGCATCAGCCACTGTTGTCCGCATTTTCCAGTAATGTCAAGGAATTTATAACCTCGAGCTGCGGTAGAACAGTTTTTTCGTAAAAGCTAAAGCAAGTCTAAGAGCGATAGAAATGGGAGAACAAGTGCAGAAATAGGGTGGTACCAGAATGGTCAACGTCGAAGAATGGAAGAGGGGTAGTTGAATTCAAAGGTGGCTGTTCTGCTTCAGTGGAGAAACACCTTACGGGGAGGCCAAAACTTCTCTGAACAAATGCACAAACACTTGAACTGCAATTGGATCTCAATGCAGCCCTAACAATACAAGTCATCTTTCACAACACACCTGCTATTTCCAAACCATATAATGAAAAGTTAGAAACAACAATGATAGAGTCGTAGCCACCACCCAATTCATTTTTGCATATGAAGCATAAGTTAACAAGTCTTTTGTAAATGAAAATGCAATTGAAGAAACTGTGAAAACAAAACGAAAATGGGTACGTGAAAAGATTATACTTTTGCGAAAGTACCTGTTTCGATTTTGATACCTTGATCACCAGGAAGAAGGGGGAAGCAGTGCAGCGAGGAGGAGAACACACAAACACAAGCTCAGGGCAGTGGATTTTGTTTCGGGTGCCACCTTGGCCCATTACTGTTCCCAAAAGGCCCACCTACTTTGAACGTGCAAATCAATTGAGCCCAAGAAAACAAATGTGCGAATTAGCAAATTTTCATAATTTTCTTGTAAAGTATTTATCTTTTGGGAGAGCTTACAAAATTATTATAGTGTTGTGATGGTTTTTATAAAAAATAAAATAGAACTATGCAATATTTTAATTTTAATAGGTTAAGTTATATAAAGTTTTTTAATAAGGAAAGTCTTTTTATATATATAAAAATCACTTATTCTCTAAAAACTCTTTTTTCTATATTTTTTATTTTTTTTTCTTCATTTTTTACTTCAATATTCGTCTTAGTAAAGATAAAAAATCGATTGATCTCCACAACGAGTTCCACATTTCTAGTTGATTGAATAGTCTAACAAAATAAGTTTTCCTTTTTTAGGTATTTTTTGATTTTAGGTTGCATGTGGAGTTTAGAATCGTGCATGTGACTTAATGTTACTCTTAGTGAATCTTTGTTGCTTTATAATCATGAAGTTATGTTTATAATTCTAATAGTGGTTTTGATTGGTTTTTAAGGGATCTTGTGTATGTAGAGCTTTAGAGAGAAATTGTGTAAACAAGGGGTTTTCTTTGTCTCAAGT